>BSBN01000831.1:5765000-6462526 GCA_027924645.1 Cunninghamia lanceolata
GAGTGTTGAAAATGATGATTATGTTGGAAAACATTGCACTACACAATCTGATTTTGTATATCAGACCTTTGAAGATGTGGAAAAGACACAAGAAAGGTGTAAAATCTGGCTAGAAAAGGCAAAGAAAGCTAAGTTGGTTGCTGGTCAAGCAAAACAGCACCTTGAAATAGTCAAAGATAAGAGGCAATCAGCTTTGTTTGTTCATCATGGGCCAGCCATTGATGATATGAATATGTGAGAATGAAAATGAAGGTAATTCAGATTTGCATGGTGCATTAATTCCCATTAGAGAGCTAGATCAACCTACTTTTGAGGTGACACAACATCATTTTGATGATGCTTTCATATGGGAGCATATGGATGGTTTGATACTTCATTCTTCATAGATTGGAAACTCTCTTTCATTGTTCAGCATTGAATTGTTTGATTTCAGTTTTGGTACAGCAAAGTTTGGGATAATTTGGTATGGTAGAGATCATTATATCCATGTTGGAATTTGGTCTAATGATAGTCTCCTAACTTCATGCACTTTGGATGGCACTTTTTATATCATTTTGAATTATATTTTCAATCTATATGTCATTGTTTATGCTACACTTCGATGATAGAGATTTCCAACTTGATTGGTGCATTGATTGGCATCGACAACTTCATCATTGAGTTGATTGATTACTTCATGGTATGGATTTATCATTGGAGATCGAGGATTGGTATGGATGTGTTTGCATCATTGTGCGATGGCGGAAGCAGTCCCAGGATCTTTTACATCAGCAGATTTGAGGTTGTTTGTGTGTCTATGGAGAGCCTAGATGGGTTTGGGATCCTGGTATTCATTGATTCTAAATTGGCAGTTGCAATTGCTTGGGGCAAGCAATCTTGGGGTGGGAGGACTTGTAATGTCCCCATTTTGAGCTAGGCATGATTTTGGTTTGAGCTTGGTTTTAGAGGATGGAAATCTATAACGTTGGCTCAACAGGTGATTTTATTGGGATTTTGGCTAAGTGTTATTTGGTGATATTTTTCATAAAGCCAAAATATTTGATTTTCTAGCCAAGGATGGAAAATATAAATGTTGATCAAATTGAAAGTTAAAAAGGTGGGAAAATGGAAAATGCAATCTTTAATTGTATTTTCAATATTTTATTATTTTTCTAAGGGAATTTTTTTTTAATAAAAGAGGGTAAAAACTTTATTAATCAAAGAGAGCAGTACAAAGCATAAAAGCAGCGAGAGGCCCAAACGGGCCCATAGACAACAAACAAAAAATCAAGAAGTGGTCATGCAACATCTCAAATCCTCCGTGACGAAATCCACCAAATCTTGAGCAAGATCCCCAGGTAAAGAGGGTAAAAACTTTATTAATCAAAGAGAGCAGTACAAAGCATAAAAGCAGCAAGAGGCCCAAACGGGCCCATAGACAACAAACAAGATATCAAGAAGTGGTCATGCAACATCTCACATCCTCCGTGATGAAATCCACCAAATCTTGAGCAAGATCCCCAGGTAAACTGTCCCAATCATCCACCAGCCATGTCCCATTCTTCTCAGAAGCCCATTTGGCCAACCCATCAGCCACCTTATTCCATTCCCAAGGGATATGAGAGAAGGTGATAGAATCAAATAATTCTCCAAGACTGGTGATTTGCTTAGCCACCACCGCAAGCTGCCAACTAACATCATCAAACTGCCTTCTATTTATCAAGTCTATCACCACCTGAGAATCCGACTCGCAGATAATCTTATTCCAGCCAATGGCATATGCCTTCCTTAAAGCCAAAAGAATAGCCAATGCCTCCATAAGATTATTAGAGTACAACCCCCTATATTCCGAGAAGAAAAATACAACCACCCTAGAACTGTCTCTGCCCACCCCACCAATGCCAGCGTGCCCAGGGTTACTCCTTGCAGACCCATCAGTATTTATTTTTAAGACTCCAGTGGGAGGGGGCAGCCAATGCCCTTCCCTAGAAACCTTCCTTCTAGAACACCTGCTCCGCCCAATCTTGGGCCTTCCAGGACCCCCAACAAGAATCCCCAGATTTCGAATCACTCTGGTATCACCAGGATCCACCGGGGCCGACAGATCACATTTAGCATACAAGGTCTCCTGCAAAGCCCCAAGAATGCGAGACCAAATTTGACCCACCAGCAACTCCTTATCCAGAAAGACCCTGCGGTTGCGCTCCAACCAGATATGCCATATAATCAGACTAGGGCCAATTGGCCAAGCTATGTGCAGAAAGGAAGTCCTCACCGGAATGGGCCCAAAGTTCTGCCAAAACTCCTCCAGAGAAGAAGGGTGCCTGCACTGCAAACTCCAGGCCCCCCACCAAAAATGCCAAATAGTCCTAGCAAAAGGGCACTGGAAGAAAAGATGTGAAATAGTCTCAACATCTTTTAGGCATAAGAAACATAATGAAGGACCTTGGAAGCCACGCTTATAGAGGTTGTCCCAAGTCAAACACCTGCCATAAACCACCAACCAAGAAAAGAAATTGTGTTTTGGCTAAGAGAATTTATTCCAAATATTTTTCCACCAAGGAACCTCAACACTACCCCAGGCCTGTCTATCCAAAACACGATACCCTGAATATTTTTCCAAGGGAATTGGTGTTTAGAGGGAAAAGAGATAAAATAAAATAATATTTGTTATCTCATTGGATCATGTGCCATGCCAAGAAGGAGAAAACATTTAGAATTGCTATTTCACTTGCCCAAGACAAGTTCGCCGCCCAAGGAGAAGAGGTTTGTTTTGAAAATTAATAAATTAATATTTTCTCTTAGGATCGCCGCCCATGAAGAGGAGAAAATAATTAATAAAATTGTTTTTAATCTCCAAGGAAATCGCCGCCCATCTTGAGGAGAGGAAATTCAATGAAAATATAGTTTTTTTAATGTGGCGATTTGAATGGGAGTGAATATTTAATAAAATTGTGTTTGATTGCCCAAGGAGATTGGTGTTTGAGCTCAAGGAGAAGACATTTAATAAAATCTTGGATATTTTTTTATAGTGGCGTCTATGGGACCATGTTGTTATTTATCATTTTAAATGATTGTGAGCTAATAAGCACAATTCATTTAAAATTGTCAAAGTGAAGGTTTGTAATTGATTGGTGGATTTCAAATATTCACAAAATTGAGCTAATTGGGACACCTAGGTGAAGAGAAGGATAATAGAGGATTTTGCTTTCAATTTGCAACTATTGATCTCTTGGAAAATTTGGCATTTGATGTGTTTACTTGGCTAGAATTGCATTTTCAGTTGTATCAAGGAGATGATCCCATTCCACATTGTGAGACGATTTCGTATGGATTTCATCATGGAGTTTAAATTGCAGGTTTTCATGAAGGCTTTGAAGCATATTTGGCTTGTGCATGGAGCCATGTTCATCTATGTTGACATTTGATGCATTTTGGGTTAATCGCTTGGCAAAGAGAGGGTTTGTTAGCGATTTTCAGTCATCTTCATATTCAGATTTCTGTGACAGCAGGGTACAGCAGGGTGTGATTGACAGATCTGACTGTTAGTTGGCATTGTTTGAAGGGTTTGAACAACAAAGAATCATCTAAACCTCAATAGTTCTCTCCCTAGTGCCTAGCGCTAGCTTTTGGAGCATGTTTTTGGCATTTATTTGATATTGTTTGCAAATCTGGGTAATCAGCAGTCATAACAGCAGGGTTTACAATGATATCAGACTTTAATAGTGCTTCTACAGGGGCTGTAACAGTGTTTCTACATCAACTTTATCATTGTACATTGCCTTGGCATTATTGGACATCATTTGGCTAGGGTTTGGAGCTTCATTTGATCACTTTTGCAATTGTTAGAAGTCTGATTTGTAAATCAGTCATGTCTGATGTAATGGACAGCCAATGACATTTGTCATCAGCTCTTGAAGTTAATAAAGAATTGAAGCATTGTTTCCGAGTATGATATTCTCATGTTTCATTGTTACACTTTTGAGTCTAACTTGATCATTTGATGTTTATTTAATGTGATATTGAACCTTTCTATCTTCTTGGCATTCTAAGTTCATTAGAGAAAGTGTGTATTGAAAAAATTGATTAGATTGCAAGAAAACTAAATCAGAAATTTAGAACAGCGAAAGGAAAAATCAGAAAAAAAAATTAGTAGGTAATACAGGGTTCTTATATGCTTATATATGCACTCACCAATCAAGATGTCCCAACAAACATGAATCTTGCCCTCACAAATTGAACTCAAGATTAAAAAAAATATCTATGACCTGAATGTTCTTGCTCCATCTTGCCATGTGGCTTGGTTGAGGAAAGTGATCATGATTGAAATTCATCTTTGTATTCATTCTTTCTTAATGTCTTTGGATGTGTTTTCTATTCTCTTTCAATCAATGCTTGTCAATGTGTTCTTGACGTTCAAGGAGATTTTAATCCCTCACCTTTTCACATTTCTCAAGGTCAATCTCTTGAGTTTCCTCATAAAGCAGTAAATTGAAAACACCCTTCATCAAGCTTGCAAATGACTTGATCACTTACCAAGTGTATGTCTCTCTTTTCAAATTTATAATGTTTGGGACATGTGAGGAAGCATTCTTGGTTTTGAGCAGAGACATGAAAGGAAGCAGCTTCAGTGAGACCGCTATCCCAAAGCCTTTTTGCTATTTTGTTCCCATTTTTGATATTTTCATCCAACTCCAACTCTTGCACATTGACATGCTCTCGGTCGGTATCTTTGATTTTTGGATATTTGGACTACAACACTCAAGGAGAATCTATAATCTGAAAATGGTATCACATGATGGAAACCCTAGGTGTAAAATCTATTCAACCTTGGTGACTTAATTCCATGAAAGATACTCACCCTTTGCTGATTTTTGTGCCAAACCCTAGCTGTTTTAAGTCAAATATGCAACCTTGAGTATTTTCAAAACCCTAGAACATATGAAAGGACTATTGTTTTGTGTTTGCAAATATGTTGAAAATACCTTATCAAACCCTATGCACATTTGCTGGATGTGAAAAATCTGCTTGTGAATGCTTGAAGACTACTGAAAACCACTATTGTAGATGAACAAACTGCTGGAAATGACTGAAAAACCTATAATGGTGTTTGTAAACTGTTGAGTGCATTCATTCAATGCTCGGAGACCTGAAATAAACCCTTGATCTCCTCTGTGAATGGAAGCATGAGATGGGGAAAATAAAGACCAAAAGCATCTTTATAAGGCGCTTTTCTATTTTTACTTGGAGCATTTTATTTCTCTATACCACAAACTTTTATACTAGAAGGATGCATTTAACTTTTTATTTTTATTTTTTAGACCTCCCTTAGAGTGCCACACGCCTATGTATAAAGATGCGCTTTTTTAATTTTAGAAACTTAGTATCTCCCTATGTATGGGCACACTCTCTTATACATGACTGCACTTTTCACTTTGTCAAACTCTTGCACCTGCTTGTATAATGGCATGCACTTATGCATAGGTCGATCCCTTTTTGTTTTTGAAACTTGAAACTTGGACATTTGTCATGGCGCACGCTTGGCCACTAAGAAGTCTGTTTTTTTATGTTTTAAATTTGAACCAGTTCACTCTTTTTAGAGAGGCATGTGTTTCAGGCTTGCATGTTCCTCTTGTTTTCTAGTTTTTGACATTTGGTGCACCCTATTATCAAGTACACCATTATCCATATCACTGCACCTTTTTTTTAAACTCACTTTAATTTGTTGCACATCTGTTATCAGTCACATGCCCATACATGGTGTTGCACTTTGTCTTTGAAACTTTTAAGTATACCTCTTCCTATAGGCACATGCCAATACAAATGACTGCACATTTTTGTTTTTCAAACTCTAAACTTGGTGTCTTCCTTTGATAAGTGCGCACTCCCACACGAGGTGGCACCCTTTCAAACATGAATTGTTCCCATTACTTGAACAAGGGCACACCTAGACACTAGATAGCACCTTGTTGTGCATTTTGCATTTAAACTTTGACATCCCATTGTAGACATGCATGCCTATAAATTGGGTTGCACCTTTTCATGACTTAGAATATTTTCACCCTTCCTCCCTCATCCAAGCTCTAATCTTCACCTCGCCAAATGCATTGGAAAGCTCCTTTCATTAGCCCTACAAAGACATTGACTAGAGATGACAAAACAATAATGATTCAACTTAGGCTCACAAAACATGGAATGTCAAGGATTTGACTCGAAAGATGACTCAATACGAAAGCACTGTAACAAACCCGAATAGAATGCTCGATATACTTGACACATGCTTCACAATGATATTCAACTCCTATTTATAAATCTTCCTCTAATGATAATGAAAGTTAAACCCATAATCCCAATATAGGATGACTCATTACCCAATATAACTAATTCCACAAGTTATCCATTTGACACAATATATTTGACCCAATTTAACTAAGAACATGTGCCACATGTTGGCTACTCCATCACTCCATGTACATTATAATATCATATGCCTATTACTAAACATGCCATCCTTGCTTTGACATGCTTCATCCCCAAATATGAGAAGAAACCAAATAATAAGACTTCCTTAAACCATTGCACACTTGACATCATGCTCAATCATCCACCCATCCAAATGTGATTTTGGTGGGTGATAGATCTTGATTGTACCTTTCTCCAAGCCCAATTCCATATTTCATTGGGCTACTCTAATTCCATTTATGTCCATAGTTGCTCCTTTGCTTCCATACATAGTCATAGTGATTGCTCCTTTGATTCCATGTGTTTCCATAGTCATTGCTCCTTTGAATCCATGAATATCCATAATAATTGTTTATTTGATTCCCTGTATGTCCATAGTTATTACTTTAATGCATCACAACATGCCTCCTTGCTTGTTGCTTCTCATGATGTAGCTATCTATATGTTGCATCATTAGTCTCTTTTGATTGGTATTTTTCCTCTTCAACCTTTTCTTCTGCTATCTTTGTCTCTTCAATCTTTTTTGTCACTTTTTCCATTGGCCCCTAAGTAGATAAAGTGTTTGAAATTCTTTCACAAGTAGCCAAGTCCTCATGCTGGTTTTCAAATTTTTTTGGTGCTCTTCTGTAGTCTTTTGTTCTTATGCTTCTTTTAACTCTTCCTTAAGCTCTTTTTCAAAAAAATTAGATTCATCCCCATGCTCTACCTAGACCTTGCTTTGTTCCTCATTATGTACCCTAGTTTACCCCCTTCTTATTGCACCAAACCTTCATGTCCTTTTGCACATAACAATCCTCAAACACAATCCCTGTTGATGATGAGGAGCAACAGAGTACCAAGGCCATGAAGGGAAAGTTTATTGTCCTTGCCACTTATTCACTTACTACCCAACACAGAGGTAACCATTTAAATCAGGTATTGACACTCTTGCTATCTCCAACGTCATTCCCTCTTTCCAAACCCCAATAATTTGCCCTAATGCTCTTCCTTCAGCCACAGCAGATCTTTTCTGCATCTGAACTATCACACCTAAATGCTTGGGCTAGAGCATCAATCACCCTCAATTTTACCCAATTTGGCCTTCACACCTCTCAAGGATTCCCTTCACTCTCACTTTCCCCACCCTCTATCCATCATCCATACATTATTTCATCTCCAACCCCATCCTTCAACCAATAAAATCCCTCTCTTAATCACTCTTCAACCTCTACCCATGCTTGCAAAAGAAATCCCTCTGGCCCTGGTACTCAATCTAGACGGAATGAGCTAAAGTAGATCCAAATCTACTTACCATTTTGCAAGAAATCTCTGCAGCTATACAAGCACAAGGAAGCCATCTTCATAAAACAAGGAATCCCAATCCATATCTTCAAACATGTCTAAGTGCTCTTCACAGTTTCTCCTCATTTTGCACAATGAAATACTCCTTGTCGATCTCAAGTCACTGTGGTCTTTGTAATCTTGAATTTGGCCTGATTTTGTTCCTCTGAGGCCCCCTTCTATGTATCATTTTTCCGTCGTAATATAATAATTATTTTATCAAAAAAAAAGATGTGCATACAAATGTCCACATAGATAGATAAAGAGACAAATAGTTATGCAAGAGAGAGAGGTTGATTTTTTTTCCATGTTTTGAAACTTTTTAGAATGAAACTCTTATCTTCTTTCTTTCAATTTTAGATTCCTCACAAAACGTTTCCAAAGCTAAAAATGAAGTAGAGCAGTACTAACCTTTACTACTAGTCCAGAATCAACTCCCCGTCTTCTCATGAGCATTAATAAAGACTCCTCATAAGCTTCATGATAAAACCCAGCCATAAGTGCCTCTCTTCCAGATGCCTGCAGTCCAATCACAAAAATGTATAAGTGCATTATGCTAGGGTACTCCTCAATAGAGAACATTATATTCTTCTTCACAATATATTAACCAAGTACAACCAAACAATGAATCAAATCATTATCACCTCCGAGTTGCTTGTGGACCACTATCACACTCATAAAGAATATAAAACAATACAAAAAAAGGCAATACATAATGAAACTTCAAGATCCAGGCTGTATTATCATGCTAATAGTTTCCTGTTTCAAAATCCTTTAGAAAGTTTTAAAATAATGCCAAGATCATGCAATAGATATAGGTTGTGAATAAAAAATGATTGGATCATGGGGCAAAAGCTAGACGAGCAAGGTGCAGATCATTTGTTGCTACATGCAAAACAAGTAAATAGCCTCCAATGAGTTTCAGTCACATTCAAGTGTGAACAAAATCATATAATACTATGTGTCCCCTCAATTGATTGACTTCAATAATTGGTCATGAAATTGTCATGTCCCTATAATGATAATTTATAATTATATATGAATGACATTAAAATCCATATTGAATATTATAAAACAAATATATTTATTTAAATAATAAATTCAATATTATATAAATCATATATCCTAAATCAATATTATAAATTAATATAATTAAAATATAATATATAATCTATTTATTTTAAATATATTATTAAATATAAACAACAAATATAACTATTAATATAAATATCAATATTAAATTAGATATTATTATAATAATATTAATTATAATAAATATTATTATATTATATAAGAATAAACATAAATAAAATATTATAAGTTAATTATTATAAATAAAGTCTATCATGTCCCGATATTAAGACATTGTTAAAATTAAAGATTTAAACGTGATAAAAGTGGGTGAAATTGCTTTGGTAAAATATGGTATTTAGTCAATTTAAACGATAGAGATAATTACGTAAATATATATTATTAATATTTACTATCTAATAAATAATATTAAATAATATTATTATATTAATATTCTTTTATAATTAAAATATAATATATCTATTTTAATTGACAATAGTCATAAATGACAATGATAAATATAAATAATATTATTATTATCCCATACTATAATTATATAAACTAATATAAAGTGAGAAGTAGTTCCATTGAAATAAAGTCAGCGATCTTATATAAGGCAATCAAATATAAATAAAAGTATGTATGCAGCAATTATTATTACAACGATTATAAGACAAGTTTATTAATATGCACCAATTTGTAATGAAGACTTATGCAGCAATCACTAAAAGCCACGATCTTTGGTAAAAAAACCCTTGGAAATATATAAAAGGGCATAAAGGAGTATGATGGGGAAAGGGTGGGAAGTACATATTATATAATATATAAACAGCAGCAGCAATACAATTAAAATTATATTAGTCATTCCATCAAACAAGGAAAACATTGGAAAATAGAAAGAAGACAATATCAATACGTAAGGAATCCAAGGTAAAGGTACAGCAAGTAAGTATTATATTCTATAATATTATAATGGATAAATTGAATATGTTAAGCATTGAAAATATATATATTTGATAATAATAAAAGATGCATAAATTATATAAATTAAAGATTTAGACAAAATATATATATATATATATATATTAATAGTGATAATAATAATAATTATTATTATAATAATAATTATTATAATAATAATATTTGATATTGATAATAATAATATTTATTATATAATAATATAACAAATAATAATAATCATATATATATATAAATAAATAATAAATAATAATATACATATCTAAGTATGCATAATCTAGAGTAGATCTATATACATGAGAATTGTCATTATCATAGTAATATAGATCCAGTTACTCTTTTTTAGAGTATGTTACATCTTCATGCATATAGATAATTCAATAGTAAATGCACAAGTGACTGTACAAAGATTGTCTTCTCCGTGTTTGTTACCCTATTAGGATGGGCGAAACATTTGCCAAGTGGTTTGCCTAAAAACCCCACGCAAGTTCCACCCCACATGCCCAAACCAAGGGTTGGGTATTCTATGTAATGTGTCGTACCTGTTTGTATTTTTAAAAATCTTTTGTGTGATATTTTATTATTATTTTTGTGTGGTCTTTCAGATAGATAGAAGATGCAGAAGGGGTTTTCAGTTTTCCTGCAGTTGTGTTGCCGAAGTATACAATATAGAGCATATATAGAAAACCCAGAAAATATACAATGAATTTGCATAAACAAACAATGACCCAGATCATCAAATCCACAAATATTAATTATCGTTACATACCCATGTTAAGTTTTGCACTTTGATATTTCTGTTGTAGCCGGACCAGCAATGGGTATGGCTGGAAATCACTCAAGACCTTCCAAAAAATGATATGGAATGTCAATACAATGTTATCAGCAAGTGATAAGGCTCGAGACGCCTCAATGAGATCTCCTACAAGGCTGCAAATGAAAGGTAAAAGCCCTTTGTAAATCTCACGTTCTCTATACCAAGTGTATGGCCATGGCTGATCATGAATAGCAATCAAACACTTCCCAAAACCTCTGTATTTTGATAGTAAACTTGCTGCAGACTGATGTGAGAGTTGGGCGACCAAGAATAGAAGTAAACAGCTCCAAAAACACCCACAAATACCACCCAATATGGTACGGCCTGCTCAAAGGGGTACGACCAACCAAGATAAGAGTATGGTTGCTCCAAGAACTCACATAAACACCAAAATCAATAGTTGAAAATATGCCTTTGCTACCCTTCAATACATCTGCAAAAGATATGCTCAGTAAACCTCCACAAATCTCATCCATCGGACTCCATTTCAGCACAACTGTGAACACTGGATGCATTCACCATAGAAGGCACCGTTGGGTGATCTTTCACACCTGTGGGATACCGCTACTCAGGGAGGTTTCCGTCTCCAAGAGCCTCTGGGTTGAATCCTCAAACCCTAGAGCCAAAGCTCCAAAACCCTAGCAAGGGAAATCTCAAAGAGAGAAGAAAATAATAAACCAAGCATGTCCAAATGAGAGCACTTTTCCTCCTTTTATACTTTTCCAACTGGGAGTCTCTCAAATCCTCTTGCATATGGGATAAAACATGAGAGGGAAAATACATTATAATTCTCTTTAATTCTTTTCTCAACATCACCCTTAAAGTCCCCTCTTTTAAAACAACATTAAGTTTTTGAGCCTAGGCACCAAGGTCCAATATTAAATAATAATGTTTAATTTACGGACTTTAAAATGGAGGCCAAGATGATGTTGAAAACCAATGAACTATAACTCGTTGGAAAGGTCTTGACAAGACGAATCCAACCCCACTCTCAACATCCTGTTCCGGTGCCAATCCCGAACTTACTAAAAATAGTAACGGCCATAAGCAAACTAAGCCAACTCTGAGGGTGCCAACTGGATCCACAAACCATCTGATAACTCCGAGCTCAATGCAATGTCTATGAGAGCCAACAACCGACTACCAAGTCGCCCAAACAGTGCCAAACTACCACTGACTAAAAATAGCAGTGAAAATCGGGGACCAAAGAGAACAAACCCAGAAAAACCTAGAAAGATTAATGACATGCAAGCACTTACTATAAATAGTAAGTATAGACAAGTTGTCTAAAATCCCTCTGGAAAGTGTCAACCATCTCCATTGGATCACCCGAACACCTTGGTGACATCGAAATATTCCTCTGATTATGCTGTCACCAACCCAGAAAGTTAGCTCTGATTTATCTGCAAGAGAATCCGAAAATGGGGACATTACAGTCCGCCCTTCCCAAAGATTGTTTGTCCTCAAGCAATGCCAATACAACCTCCAAGCAACAGACTTAACCCAACTCAAACCAAAAATGATCCCAGGGTCCCAAGTTATTCTCAACATAGAACCACCACATCAACGCTACGCTACTCTGATAAAACCTTCACCATGCAGAGAGTGGTGAAGCAACACCTCGGAATCCAACTGAACTGTCATGCCAAACCTATCACCACCTAGGTCCCAACACATTAGAACCTCACATCCATCAATCATGAAGAGGAAATTAAACCTCGAAGTGTCTGAACCACAACATTCCCCTCCATCCTCTGCAAAACTCCTAAGGATGTACTGACTACACAACATAGGTGTTGGAAGATATGAAACTGCTCCTCTCAAAACGAGGGAATGAATAAACTCTCCTCCATCACCGCTATAAAGACTAAACATGCCATCATGCCTACTGACACTACAACCTCTCAGAAGCCATGTCTCAAATGGAAGTTTTCGAGACCAAGAAGTTGCATACTCTGTCTGATACATGTCACCGTGATGGTAATCTGATCTTTGACTCTGCAAACAATCCTTTGACTGTATCTGAGTCAGCCACCTAAAATCTTTAGTTCCATCTCCTGTAGATGGCAACCCTTCATCCCACAATGGATGGTATAAATCCTGAGCCAATCCACACTTACGCATCATCAGGTCATCTGTGTGGACTAAAGGAGAAATGATGAGCACTCCTCACAATGCAGTTAGAATAAAAAGCACCTGCCTCTATCAACGGTTGACCGACATAGTCATGGGGAACACACTCCTCATCACCTGAATCAGAATATGGCTCATGTCTCTGATCCTGAATAGCTAACTGGGTAGATACTCTGGCAATCTTCTCTGCGTACCCAATAGCATACTCCCTATCACGATACAATTGGAGATATTCTGATTTTACCTCCTCCAAAGCACTCCTGATGAATTGCAAATCATGAATGTGAGTACCAACTGAGACCCCATACCGTCCCTCCTCCAACTCTGCTATCCAAAGAAGGTTCTCAACATTCCTATGAGTGCAATCTAAACGAGATAAGGTTGAATCAACCTTCTCTCCAGTAACCTCCAGCTGATCTCCATCTCTGTGGCTCAATAAGTTGTTGATCAAAATTAGCTGCATGGGATGTAGACTCTAATTTGCTTCCAAGAGAGGGAAACAAATCAACATGAGGACCGATCACTCCACTGGATGATGCCCTGCATATCTCTTGTGAAAATGATGAAGTAGTGTGGTGATTTGTCACACAACTCTCTAAAAAATTCACTACTACACCATAAGGGTCGTCAATCATATGCTCTGCATCACCTGAAATGGGGCTACCCTCAGGAGAACCAGGTGCATCATGTGGTTCTCTGCAGCTCTCAACCAATGCACTCATCCCATCTGTAATAGTTGCACCTATAACTGTGATGGATGTAACCACATCCTCAATCTGCCCACAACCATAATCCGTGGCTAAATGCTCCTCACCCACTGTCGCCAGAGAAACCTGAGTTATATCTGTAGATGGTGAAGACTGTGCCAAGCTCAACTCCACGGTAAGCTCATCTATCCGCGTCTTAGATTCTTGAAGGGCTATTTGAGCATTCTTCAAAGAGTCTGCGGTGACCTCAAGCTCATAGGCGAGCTCATCAACCTCCTCTTCCTTTCCCCTTCAAGCATCATGATAAATACCGTCAAGCCTGAGCAAATGATCTCTATCTAATAACAGTTGTAGGTAATTATTCTTCATGATCCCAACAGCATCTCTAAGTGCCTGAAATTCAGCAAGGGAAAGTCCTCTATCATCATGTTCCTCCATCTCAGGAGTACTCCAACCATAGGTTGCCAACATCTGTTTGGCAACATCAAAATGTTCCAAAGCTGTAGCAATCATATTGTCATTAACCTTCAATTGCCCAGTCAAATGATGATGCCCCTGTGACGTACCATCTCCACACCAATCTTTCGATTTGCAATCTGCACTATGGAAAGAGGTTGAATCATCATCACTCACCGATTGGTAAGCATCCTCATGTGTGTTATCAGCCCTGCACACTTCCTCAACAAAGGTACTGCTGTTATGTACCTCATGGGATGGCTCCAATGACATCATAGAAGCTGTAGATTGGACATAACCATCGCACACTGCTGCCTCCAATGTAGATGCATGCACAATGTAATATACAACCCCAAATTTTTTCCAAAATATTGAACAATGGTACACAGTGTTAGCACAACTAAACTCCTCCACACTTTTGATCACCAAGATCCCAACTGGCGAGGTGAGAGCATAATGTGCTTCGGACTACAATTTAAAACATTATGCAAACAACTTAAACATTCATCTGCATATGCAGGCATCCACTTGTGCAGTGGGAATACTCCACTTGTTCAGTGGGTGGGAAAAGAAAGATAAACAATATTTTTCCTCCACACTGGCGGTTGAACCATCCAGGGGTACTTTAGTGAATTGCAAAAATGATAATGAAATCAAATGCAAAGATAACAATCAATCCATGATGAAAGCTTAATAGTATTACCCATGGAGATCTTGGAAGATGAGCTTATTACCATCATGATATCACTGAGATCTTTATGAGTTCCACTACCAAAAGAAGTCAATTTGCTGCTTAACTGGATTGATATGATTTTTCAGGCTGATGAAGCATATATGGCTATCATGAAAGCATGAATCTCCTATACAAATTCAGATAAGAAGATACCATTCTCATACTCTTAACAGACTGCACCATTTACTCCATAAAACATGCTGCCATTGACACAAATAATTGACTGTTTCAGACTGTGTAAGACTTTCATGACAGAGTTGTACGGCCAGAAGTATAGACATGCTCATTACAAACTCACATCTCATTCAACCTCTGCAATTTCTTCCAAAAGAGGCTTCTAAATACCTTAAAGACTTCACAATCAAAGGCAGATTTCATAATACTCTGTATATCAATCATCCATATCAGACTTGTTTAATAACACTCTGATATGGACATGTTCGGTAGCCATGAATGAAGTTTAAAAAAACACAGACATCATACATCCACACAATCCCTCAAAGAACTGATCCAAATTGCTTTAAACTACCCCATAAACAATTCTGAGCACAAACAACTGAATTAACTGAAGATCTGATCACACACCAAATTTTGCTTCAGGCAGAGTACCGTACAGCCATGAACAGGTACGGCTATCATAAAAAATTCATAACTGCATCACAAGACTTCAAACTACTCCCAAAAGGCTCGTCTAGAGGAGGCAAAAACTATGCAATCATAACAGATTTCAAAGACTCCTTTAAACTTTTTTTATGAGCATTGAATCATATCAGCAGAAGTACGGCCTCCCATGGTACGGATGATCATATTAATTCATTCACTACTTAAAAACCCCTCATGTTGGTCTTAAATAAGTTGATTTAGTCATACAAAGGCATTGGCAAATACATAAGATTAAACAACTTCAATATAAATTGCAATCTCCAAAAATGTGCTTTCAGCTGTACGGCAATGCAAGGTACGGACATATACATTTAGCTCCCAAAATACATTCAATCATCTATATTATATACTTGATGGAATAGTCAAAGATTAACAAGATATTGCCACAAATTTGAGACCCAAACTTCATATATTTATTTTCATGAACCCAAAATACTTGCAAGCTGGTACGGCCGTGGTTGGTTTGGCCAGCTTGAGAAAATAATGAAACACCACACCAAACTCCAAAAAAAAATTATAGAATGGCATCAAAACTCATTTCAATCAACTCTAAATGAGATACAAAGCAGAAACTCATAAAATAGGTCATCTCCATGAAGCTCAATGTGATTCCCTAAAGTAGAAACCACCATAACCAGCTAGGGTAGATATCTCACTACCGAAACTGATCTTCTTCGAGTGGGTTTTCGTCCACAGGAAGGATAGAAAAAACGGAAGAACACGCAGGTTCAATTCAACAGAGTAACAATACAAATCCAAGCATACCTCCAAATGAGCTCTCACTCCCTTTTTAAAAGCCTCTGGGAGTTACAAAATGATCTTTCTTGAAAATAGAGCCTTTTCTTCTCCCACTTATAAAATATTTCTATTTCCAAGTTATGTGCACACTTTAAGTGACTAGGGAATAATAAACTAAACATTTCCCTTTTTCCCCTCAAGACATAACATTAAGTCACCTTAAATAATCCAACCTTATACTTTAGTGCACAATAAATAATTAAAATAACCTGTTTAATTACCAAATTAAATAAACTCCCTTATAACTCCAAATTTGATAATTAAACCGGGCCAAAATATTCTGGTAAATAACTTTGACCATCCCTGATAAAAATGCAGACTTGAGATATCCAAAACTACACTGCAGATAGAAATACGATCACTCCAAGAAGTTTGGAGCTCCCACCAACATGTCGGATAGCCATCGAGAGACTAGGACCAAGCATAATGCGCACAAAAATCAATGCGCCAAAAAAAGGACATTACACACAACCAAAGAGCTATCCTAGGGACCCATCATCAACAAGTAAATTTTCTGATTTGTTCCCCTCTTCTAAGGTCTGATTTGCAAAATCAAACTTGCTGTAGCTTGAATATGCATCACAACCAAGCTGAGTGTCACGCTCTGTCTCAAATTCTGAATCTTCTCCCAGATCCCATACCTGGTTATTTTTCCCAAGTGTAATGCTACAACCGGAAACAACTCTATCATCCAACTCCGAAGGTGGATTGTCATATGTCATGTCAACACCCATCTCAAGTAATGGGTTATCAGCAGTCACCACAAATTTATTCTTGCAATCGGATTCATGTAAAGGAAATGAACTGCTGTTATGACGAATACTAAAATCAGAATCTTCATACCTATTGTCAATGACTCCAATGCTGTCCCAAATCACCTATACCTCTTCCTTATCATCCTCAACCGTGAACTGTGAATATTATTCAACAAAGCCACAAGGTCTTTGCTCAGGATCAGCTACATGCAATGTGAAATCAGATTTGTTTTCAAAATCAAGAACACCACCTATAACATCATTCCTTGTTTGATAAGCATCCTCATGGGTGCTATCAACTAACTCTTCTGAAAGGTCACTTGGTTCTTCTAGTTGCAAGGGGAATGAATCATTTTCTTCATTACTCTGGTCAAAGGCCGATTTAAAATCTTTATCCGCATACCTTTCACCTATGTCCTTTGAGGACTTAAAACTTCCAGCATCAATACTCTCAGGCTCGCTTGTAAAGTCACCTTCTAGCAATCTATCAATCATTTTTAATTCATTCTCAGAAGTAGTGACTTCAAGATCTTCATCAAAGCGAGGCCCAGCTTCACAACTTTCTACTGTAGTCTCCTCCAAATCAGCAAGCTCCTCTTTACACGTCTCTTGATTAGTGATCTTGTTTTCATCATACAAAGGCTTAGACTCATTTTTCCCAGCGATCAAGTCTTCATCTTCTTTGCTCTTATTAAAACTTGGCTGCAATAAACAGGTGGTAGGGGTTTCTATTTCACATTCCTTGTTGTTCCTATCTCCATGGTTTCTATCACCATTATTGTTCCTTTGTCCGACATTGTTGTTGTTGTTATCAATCCTGCGAAGATAATTGGTTACCATCTGTATTATTTTATTATCTCTCCTCTCCCAAATATTCAACATCTCTTCCTGTTTTCTACGCCAATTATCCAACCTTTCCTGGAAACTATCCCAATCTGTATCACCCATATCCTCTATCACTACTGTATCTGTACCTGCAAAGGGATCAATATGGAGAACCTGTATGTGTACTCATGCAAGTGTTGATCACTCACATGCAAAGCTAAGTTTTATGTCTCAATTTCACTTCTGCATGTCTGATTTAACCTCACAGGATGGCAAGATCTTTTGCTCTGATACCACTGTAATGTGTCGTACCTGTTTGTATTTTTAAAAATCTTTTGTGATATTTCATTATTATTTTTGTGTGGTCTTTCAGATAGATAAAAGATGCAGAAGGGGTTTTCAGTTTTCCTGCAATTGTGTTGCCGAAACATACAATATAGAGCACATATAGAAAACCCAGAAAATATACAATGAATTTGCATAAACAAACAATGACCCAGATCATCAAATCCACAAATATTAATTATCGTTACATACCCATGTTAAGTTTTGCACTTTAATATTTCTGCTATAGCCGGACCAGCAATGGGTATGGTTGGAAATCACTCAAGACCTTCCAAGAAATGATATGGAATGTCAATACAATGTCATTAGCAAGTGATAAGGCTCGAGACGCCTCAATGAGACCTCATACAAGGCTGCAAATGAAAGGTAAAAGCCCTCTGTAAATCCCACGTTTTCTATACCAAGTGTACGGCCATGGCTAATCATGAACAGCAATCAAACACTTCCCAAAACCTCTGTATTTTGATAGTAAACTTGCTGCAGACTGATGTGAGAGTTGGGCGACCAAGAATAGAAGTAAACAGCTCCAAAAACACCCACAAATACCACCCAATATGGTACGGCCTGCTCAAAGGGGTACGACTAGCCAAGATAAGAGTATGGCTGCTCCAAGAACTCACATTAACACCAAAATCAATAGCTGAAAATATGCCTTTGCTACCCTTCAATACATCTGCAAGAGATATGCTCAGTAAACCTCCACAAATCTCATCCGTCAGACTCCATTTCAGCACAACTATGAATACTGGATGCATTCACCATAGAAGGCACCGTTGGGTGATCTTTCACACCTGTGGGATACCGCTACTCAGGGAGGTTTCCGTCTCCAAGAGCCTCTGGTTTGAATCCTCAAACCCTAGAGCCAAAGCTCCAAAACCCTAGCAGGGCAAATCTCAAAGAGAGAAGAAAATAATAAACCAAGCATGTCCAAATGAGAGCACTTCTCCTCCTTTTATACTTTTCCAACTGAGAGTCTCTAAAATCCTCTTGCATATGGGATTAAACATGAGAGGGAAAATACATTATAATTCTCTTTAATTCTTTTCTCAACATCACCCTTAAAGTCCCCTCTTTTAAAACAACATTAAGTTGTTGAGCCTAGGCACCAAGGTCCAATATTAAATAATAATGTTTAATTTACGGACTTTAAAACGGAGGCCAAGATGATGTCGGAAACCAATGAACTATAACTCGTTGGAAAGGTCTTGACAAGAAGAATCCAACCCCACTCTCAACATCCTGTTCCGGTGCCAATCCCGAACTTACTAAAAATAGTAACGGCCATAAGCAAACTAAGCCAACTCTGAGGGTGCCAACTGGATCCACAAACCATCTGATAACTCCGAGCTCAATGCAATGTCTATGAGAGCCAACAACCGACTGCCAAGTCGCCCAAACAGCGCCAAACTGCCACTTACTAAAAATAGCAATGAACATCAAGGGCCAAAGAAGAACAAACCCAGAAAAACCCAGAAAGATTAATGACATGCAAGCACTTACTATAAATAGTAAGTACGAACAAGTTGTCCGAAATCCCTCTGGAAAGTGTCAACCATCTCCATTGGATCACCCGAACACCCTGGTGACATCGAAATATTCCTCTGATTATGCTGTCACCAACCCAGAAAGTCAGCTCTGATTGATCTGCAAGAGAATCCGAAAATGGGGACATTACATTCTGCCCCACAGGCCTGAGGCAAGGGTTGGGTCAAGGAGGGGTGGGGGTCCCACATTGGATTATGCCCCATAGGCCCTAGGCAAGGGATTGAGCATTATGCCCCATAGGCCCAAGTCAAGGGATTGGGCAATTATGCCCCATAGGCCCAAGTCAAGGGATTGGGCAATTGGACAATGGTATGCCTTAGGCCACTTGGTCTTTAGGGTTTCCCCTTCTCCTAATAGGGTGAGTGTCTTCCAAGGTACTGCACTAGGTAGAGAATGCAGGTACTAAGCCGCTAAGAAAGGAGGTTTGCAATGGACAACCTTCTGTGCTTGGCATGAAGGCTTCAGGGCGGATCTACCCATGGCATTCTTTTTGCTTGTTGCATTATTATTATGATTGAGTCTGGTTTTGATACTGAATATTAAAGCGAAATATGAAATACATATTTATATATGGTAAACTAGAATGTTAATTATGATTATAAGATTACTAACCCTAAGTAGAAATATGGAAAATATATGAACTTTGATATTGTTATTAATATGTGGTTATTAACCCTAATTATGATATGTTGATATTATAAAAAAAATTGATTACTAATGTTTCATTTTACAAGTTGAAATTGGTGCAAGGTTGTGAAAATTTTGACTTGCTAGAAGGGGACATTTCAGAAATGGCCAACAGTGAAACAAATTAAGATGTGGACCTAAGGGCAATCTTACCCCTCTCTTTATGCTTCAAACTAGAGGTCGTATTCCCCATACAAAGGATACCTAGAAGTATGATAAAGCTTAAAAGCATGGAATCCAAGTACTCCAAAGTCCAAAAATATCCAATGGAGCTCAGACAGTGAACATGTATCCAATTATCTGTCACTAATACCAATATGCATGCCATTAAATCATATGCTCAAGTACAGTCAAGTCTCAAGCCTCTTACAAGTCTGACCTCCCCAGCTAGCTCGGCTTGTTTTAATGCCCAATTGTCTTGGACTTGCAAGTCTCAGATTGTTTGAGCTGGGTCCTGTTAATATGGAATAAACCCATACAACTAAACATCAAATCAGGTATATAGAACCCTCTAGTGACATACTTGAGAAAAGTATTAATTCCAAAATCCACTGAGTGGTATAATTGTAATGTCCCCTTGTCACAAATCAAAATCTCTTTACCTTGTTCACAAATTTCAACTTGCAAAAAGAGAACATTAGTACTTTTTTTTTCATTTAAAGCCACATATATAATTTGCATAATAACATTGCCTTTATCCTTTCTATGACCAAATGTGAAATCATAACTTTAGTTCATCATTGATTACTTTCAATACACATTACTATCATCAATGCTATGATTACTTTCAATGCACATCACTATTGCTAATCTTATGATTGCTTCAATGCACATTATCTTTCATTCTTATTTCACAAGTTGATCTTATGATCACTATTCATATGCCTTGCATATCATTAACATTTCACATGTTACTCTCATGATCATTATCAATATGCCTTGCATATTTTCTATCATGACATTTTACATGATCCATGATTTTTATCATTATATATTGCAAATTTGCTATCTCATCATATGTCACTTATTAACAACCTATGAGAGATGAAATGAGAGTTGCCGTTATCCACCATGGGGCTCTAATGTCTCCTATCCTTAGACTCAAGTGGTATCCTTAATACTTTTAGAGTCAAGGCCTCTATGAGACTCCTTGGTACTTTTATGATGTCTTACATCAAAGTAACCAAGGCTATTACATCACTATCCTTGCACTATGGGTACCTTATACCAAATGTGACAAAGCCTCTATGTGATAAATATCCTTTGCACTATGGGTACTTTCTACCTCATGTGACAAAGGCCTCTAAATACCCATGAATGGCCTCTTGGCACTTTTCCATCATTCTCTCATATGAGGTTAATAAGTCACATAACATTATAAATAATTGTTTACAAGTTATATCATTATGAATAATTGCATACAAGATACATCATTATGAATAATTGTATATGACTATCTACACATTCATTGTTAGTGATGACTGCATATAAATCTTATTACTGTCATAAGGATACATCTATGAGTGAATGACAAACAATGAAATATAAACAAACATTCATACCTGTATAATTATGACAGCCGATCAGGAATAAAATATAAATGATACTGTAAAGATGCTTCCTTGTTGTTGCAGCTTCTAGACTGTAATTTCTGTAATATTCTTGATCAGATGTAATCCTTTATATTGTCAAAACTGATAAATATAAATGCTATGCCTTGTATGGCTTGTATCTGCTGTGAGAATAGTGTTTGATTAGATATTGCAGACAAGAATGTTCTTGTATGGATGAATGAGAGTGATGATTCGATGATATATCCCAAAGAATGTTCTTTGATCGACTCTTATATCTTTGGAGGGTTACTTTGGTCATCACCACCTTTCAAAGGGATGCCATGCTTTGTTACCTTAATTCGTTCTTAATGACAACAATTGCCTAAACTTATATTTCTGCTGTCTTATAAAATCGTCCCTCATATATTGGACGTTGTTTGATTACTAATCCGTGGTACCCTTTTTACGAACCACAATTGTCTTATATTTTGGCGCTTCCTCTATGATCAGTAAACGTTGGCTATCTACTTTCTTGCTCCACGCAAAACTTGTCTTTATTTGATAACAATGCTCCTTATAAGGATTGCCTTATATTACGAATCATGTTATGAATTGCTGACTTAATCGAATATGTATTAGATGTCTTTAATTGGAATGCACTAGCTGCTTTTAGACTCTTCTTTTTACCAGCTCTTACTTCTATTCATATAAATTATAATATCCCTTCCAAATACTTTGAGGGGCCCACTTTCCACTATCTTTTTATGAATTTCCAATGTAATTAGAAGATCTTATCCTCATTTAAAACACAAAAATAAGTCTAGATTCTTAGTGGGATTTGGGACCCACCGAATGTCCCTTATGCCTCATGTATTGTTATAGGATTTATTAATAAAATTCATTGACTGAAACTTGTCAGACTTTGTTCCTTTTGAGCCAGCAATTCAAAAATCACAAAATATATTCGGGGATGTGGGGTAATATATACTTTAATTGCAATATATCTCTCTTTTACTTATTCATATTAATATTCTATATGATAATTGCTGACCATGTGTTTATAATAATATTTAGTCTTTGTTTATATTGATAACCATGACTTATATAACAATAATAATAATATTTATACTTATACTAATATTATTATATAATAATAATTTTACAGCTATAACTTATATTGTTACATAATAATAATACATTATATTTATATGATATTATATTTGTCAATTAATTCAATATGCTTAATCTTTCTATAATCGATGTGATTTTAATTATAGGGACATGACAATAATTTTGAGCCCATAATTCAAAATGGCCTGTTGTTCTACTATCTCTACCATGACTTGGTCACGCAGTTTAGAAGCACTACAAATAAGCAACAAACATTTACTAAAAGTAATTTTATTTTGATGCCAGGTATTCTTAAGAGTTTCAGCAATGGAAAGGTATTTTTTCACTGATTTTGACAGTTCCGAAAATTGAGAACAAAGTATTCCATGTAATGTTTTGTTGAGTTCTATATTGCCTAATATGTAAAGGATGAATCTAGAGTTCATTCTGATATTTTTAGTATGTATAGCCTTGCCTATAAAGGCTATATAATGAAATTAATAAATTGTGCATTATAATTCTAATGCATTCCTCAGCTTGTTTCTTATCTTTATAAAATTTCTTTATATTGTTGAAAATTTCTACTTTTTGATGAGTTGTCTCCTATGCCATGGAGGGTTTGGATTTCGACGATTTAAGAAACTTAAAAACAAAACTTCTTTTAATTTTGCCAAACCCAAATAACTTGTTGGACTCATGGAAAAGAAATTTGCTATGAAGAATATAATGCATGCAGGGAGGAAACTGGTAAATTTTTTGTATTCTCAGGCAATATAAAATGCATTTCTTCAGAAAAAAATACTGTCAGGGGTTGGTTGCATAAAACTTTCTAAGAATATCCAAAACTGAAGAGGTAAAAGCCCAAGAATGTAATGTCCCCTTTTCCCGAGTGATCACCCAACAGAGTCGGATAGCCTATTTTATTCCCGTAGACTAAGTTGAAGTGGCAAGGGAATAATCTAATTAATTAAATACTAAGTAATCCTAAGTCACCTTTGGATTATTTATATTTAATTAATTAAGCTGGACCTATTTGTAATGTGAAATGACTTTATTATTTAAGTGAGCCACTTGATAAATAAAATAAAATAAAATAAAGTGAATTGTCAAAAGGGAGGTCAGCCAAAAAGGAGGTTAAAATAAAGTGAATTACCAAAAGGGAGGTCGGCCAAGGTGGAGGTTATTTGGTGGCTATAAAATAAGGCAAAAAGAAAGTCATTTCCATCATTAATATCATATCATTTTCATTGGAGATTTTCTCTTGTGGCTGCAACTTTGGTTCAACATATTCCAAGGACGAAAACCCTTAGGAATATTGGTGGATTGGATGAAGACCCAATTCCATCTAAGGTGGATTCATACGGAGTTCACATTTGCACTTCATTGTTGATTCGAAGGAGAGGATTGAGCTTCAAAGATATATTTATTTCTGCAGATTTGGAGAAGAAGACCTGTTGTGACCTAATCACACATCGCTCCATTGCAAATGGGACCCCCCTTTTTTGAGTTCTGATGCTTTGCATTAAGTTTTTGATGATGTCTTTAGTTTACTGCATGATGACGTCAGTGGTGTTTGAGTCCTATAGTCCCCTAATGACCTGATCCTGATGTTTGAGATCCTGAAAATGACTAAGTCTGGTATCTTGATCTTGAAAATCCTGAAAATTGACTAAGTCTGAAATCTGGTGGATCCTCAAAAATCTAGAAACTGCATGTTAAATCCGGTGGATCCGAGACCTATCTCAAACATCCTGAAAGGTATATTGAAAAATATTTAAAGTATAAGAATTCTTATACTTAAATATATTTTTCAATATACCTTGCCCTCTGGGACTTCCACTTCTAGGCACAAATTCACTCTAAGTACTTAGGCAAATTCAAAACTCCGCCTAGAACTCCGAGCGCCTTTTATCATCTAGACAACCTCAAGATTGCGCCTTGGGCAAGGAGAGCTTAAAACCAAAGCGCCTTGATTGAAATTGATGTTGGGAAGCCTGAAACACTGCAAATTTGACAAGGAAGAGGCATTTAGGTCTAGGCGCCATTTCATGTTTTATTCAACCACAAAAGTGCGCCTAAGTTGAAGGCATGAGAATGAGCAAACTTAAGCTAGGCGCCCTTCATGCTTTAGACTATCCATTTTGGCGCCTTAGCATGAAAGAGATGTTTAAACTAACTCCAAGTTGCGCCTTAGGAAGAAAGAGCATGATATGATATCATTAAGTGGCGCCTAAGTTGAACAAAGCTTCCTTGTCTATATCTAGTACCAGGAATCCATAAACTTGAAGTGTTTTCTCCCTTAAGTGTTAGGCGCAATTTCAAATTGCACTTAGAAGAGAAATCAAGTTGGAAATCACCAAATTTGGCTTAGTGAAGGTGCTTGAAGTAATGAAATGCCAATCCAACAATAAGTCTCTCTCCTAGAAGTTTTTGCTTTATAACTAGAGGTCTCATCTGGAACATGAACTTGCAGTAATGAAGAGTCTTGATCAAATCCAAATAATGAACACTGAGACCAATCCTAATGTATGTTTGAGATCCTGAAAGTGACTAAGTTTGGTAGCCTGATATCCTGAAACACTGAAAAATTGACTAAGTCTGAAATCTGGTGGATCCTCCAAATTCTATAATCTACATGTTAAATCCGGTGGAGTTAGGTTTATCAAGGAGTTTGTCTATTCACACATCATCATTCCTTCATTGACCTTAGATTAGCCTTTTTGAACCCTTATTTTTTGCTTTTCTTTATTATTGATATATGTCATCCACACTGAAGGAGGAATAAGCTAAGGAAATATGAATAAGTCTAATGTAAGTCCCTTTGTGATTATCAGCAAAATCACATGTAATCACTAAGTTTATCCACCATAAGTCATAAGAAAAAGGAACCTTGGAGTTACTTCACTGGATCACATAGTTCAGCCTTTGAAGAGCTTTATTCAAGAGAAAGTGGGATACTCTAGTGTTTTACTCTATTGTTGACCTGTCTAAAAACAATCATCAACAAGACCTAGGGCCAAAATTGTGAGATTTGTGGCCAAATACAATTTTGAAGATTGAAGATATATTCAGATTTTTAGATCAGCTTGGGAGCGCCATATTTTGGAGGGTTTTGAGTGAAGATTCTTGCTAGGGATTTACCCTAGGGTGAGCGCCAACTTCAAGGAGGGTGATTTTCAGATTTGTGGACGAATTGGAGACCAAACCCTAGCCAATGCCTTCACTTTGCATGCCATTTTCCATCAGCAAGGAGCTCCGCCTAGTTTGGAGGAGAAATCATGGTCTTTGAGCCTCATGGGTGTTGGGTCAAGTGCCAAACCAGTTCGCCCATCTAGGGTTTGCAATAAGACATCATTCTCCATCATTTTTGGTATGTATGAGCCTTTATTTTTCAATGTAAAGGTCTGATTTGTAACAGCAGAGATTTGGGCTATGTTTGGGCATGTTTGAGCCTTGAAACTTGATGTAATTTCAATTACAAATAATCTGATTTATAGCAGCAGTCATTTATACTCAGAAATCAGAATTATATGTCATTTGTTTTGCATTTGAATGGTCATATTATGTGGTAGAGTTCATGGTTGATGTTATTTTCATAAGGGTACATAATTGGCATGTTTATTTGAGCAATTGGCATACATTTATTTGCTGTCCAAAACCATTTAAAATTCAGAAACAGGAAAATCAGATTTCAGACCTAGGGTTTGAAAAGATAAAATTCAGAAATTTAGGGCAGATCTGATTAGGGATCTTACAAAGAATTTTACACAAACAGGTCAACGTAGCTCAATAGAAATCTATGCAGAGATGCCCTCATACCAGCAAGAAATGAAGGTGTTTCTATAAAGCCATGGACCTCTTTTCATAACCAAAGAAAAATGCTTAGGTCTTGAAATTTTCCCCTATCTGAGCAAGTGAATTGATCCCAGCTTTTCAAGCATGATTGCCCAATCCATTTCGTAAGATAAGACATTCATCCCTTGGCCACACAAACATGACAACTTTCTTTTAGTTCATCCCGAGCAACAAGAACTTCCCTAGAGTTACGGGATTGAAATAAAATTTTAGAAAGGTTTGTAATACGAAAGGCTTGCCGCATACATTGGACTTCCCAGGACTCCCTTACCCAACACAAATAACCACATCAATAGAAACTTAACCACCAAAGTTAATCTAGGACATATTTCCCCACTTGGGTGCTATTATGGTCATTTGAACAAGTACTAGCAACAGCTGCATGCTGAGGGAGTGTTTGGATCATTTAGATGAGGTCAGAGCGAGTGGACTGCAAGATGATTACACAGATGGGTATGACAAGGCATATGGAAACATGAAAGAAACGAACAACTAAAATTCTCTCAAAAACAAGCACCACCTTTTTATATATCTAATATTTCTCATGGTAGATAACTAAGAAAAGATTAAGAGGAATAACATGAAGAAATCTAAGTAGACAATAGTCCAATAACTTATATCAATTTGGATAAGGACATGTATTTCAGATGTTCCAAATAAAGAGCTTACGCTTAATAGAATATGGAATTTGATACAGTCTTGAAGGTATGCAAGCAATTTAGTCAGTCCCCCACATAATCCAAACCGCAGGCACTTAAGGGCCTCACAAGTACAGCATAATGCTTGCATTGAATACTTCTTTTACTAATATAAAAATTTGAGCAAGAATTTCCTTACCTTCACAAATTGTTGAACTTTCTCAGTTGTTGCAATGGGTGGACGCTTTTTGATATGCTCCCTTAGACCAATAAGTGAATATCTACAAAATTGATAATACATAGTGCTTAACATTTGCATATTATACAATAAGAAGATAGAAATCATTTATTAATCCTTGCAACAATTGTTAAATCATGAAGTCAGCAAAGTCATCCTTTGTTCATTTTCCATACTCAATGGTAAGTTCTTATGGAGACTTTAAATATATTTTCAATGAAATTATATGTTGTACTCGTTGGGTTTGAAGAGTTACATGGAGACGGTGCTATAGAAAGTTTTGATTGTTAACTCTTGTTTTGTATAAAACTGAACTCTTCATATCATGTGTTGTTTTATGCCTATCTTTGTTATATATTGTTGTTATATTTCTGCTATCAACTGTGTGTATGCCAAATATGTTTCATTGATTTAAAAATAACACATTTGGACCTGATATATGTCAATCTTGATGAATCTGACACATCAGCTTGAGAGTACTTTTTGTCGGGATATGTGAAAAGGCAACTTTGGTTTTCAGGCAAGAGAAACCATCAAGTAAGAGGCAGCTATCAAGGCAACAAAAGAACAGAATAGTTCAGAGATCAGAACAGTTGTTAAAGAATGACATTGCTGAAATTGAACTAAGGTATATACCTATTTCAGAAGTTAAGGTAGATGTGTTGCCTACTCGGCTAGGAAAACTTTGAGTGTCAAGTGGAGGACTGTTTATGGTGAGTTAATCAAATTCAGCTTCCATGAAGTATACAGATTTTAGAATTTAAACCTAACAAAGAAAGAAGACCACACTTGGCCAATGTGTGCTTCTGCAGAAAAGGATCATACAAATCAATTAGAAATCACTTAAAAAGAGACAGAAGGTCACAAAACATTCCAAACACGGTTTAGAGAAGAAAAGAATGATCACAAAACAAACCAATGCTTAAGTTGGGAATATTACTAGAACACAAATAGTGTCATTGATGATAAGACTAGATTAGACTTTTTTCCAGACACATTGAAAAAAATGATATGAGATGGCATCATCAGCTCAAGGATGATCAAAAGAAAAAGGGTGAGGTTATGTAATGTCCCCATTTCCGGCATGATTACTTATCATATGTCGACTAACCTATTTTATTCCCGTAGGCTAGGTCGAAGAAGCAAGGGAATACCTTGAGTAGTTAAATCATGTATTTAACTATTTTTCCTTGGCAAAACGGAGTTGGATTATGACTTGGAGAAATTTTGTTATAATTATGGTGAAGTCAAAATTAATAAAATAGTTTGCCATGGATTGGAGCGACCCACTTGGAGAGTGGAAAGTTGGAAAAAAGGATAAAAAATAAAGAGAAAATAAAATAAAACAAATGACAATAAAAATAATATTTTATTTATCAAAAGATGACCACCCAAGTTGAGATAAGAAAATAATAAAATATTAATATTTTAATCCTCTATTTTGGCCGCCCAAGTTGAGGATGAAAAAGAAAAAAGAAATAAAATAAAATTTTATTGAGGAGGTGGACTTGAAATGAAATTAAAATATCATGAAATTGGGGGCTCCACTTGGGCTTAATAAAAAGGGATTTTGGAGATCATTTTTCATCCAGTTTTGTCATTTGATATTTGGAGATTTTCTCTTGAGCTACAACTTTGTTTCAGCAATCTTCTAAGGATGAAGACCCTTAGAATTTAGTGGTTTGGGCAAAAACCCACTCCACATTCTGAGGGGAATCCATACGGGGTTTACCATTGGACTTATTTGCAGGTTTATGCAATTGTTTGGAGCTACAAGGGCACATAATTTCTGCAGGTTATGACAGTTAGGGTTGGAAGGACAAATTGACATGATTTGTGCCAAATGTCAATTTGATGTGAAGGAGATTTAAGGATAAATGTTTGCAGGTCTCTTGTGATAGTTTTGGCATTGAAATTTCATGATTTCATGGTGGATTTGATAGGGTTTGAAGGCAGATCTAAATCATACCTTTGCTGGCCTCTAGGGTTTCTAGAGCCATTGTTATCATTGAAGACAACTTGCAGATCTGGGCGCTTTCTTGGGCAGATCGTGGAGATTTTGAAGGGATCATATCATTTTTCCTCATCGCCTAGGGTTTGGATTGATTGGAGGAGCTAGCACTACCATTGGAGGGTTTGTTGTCAACCCTTTTGCAATCAGATTTTTATATCAGACTTCTGCAGTCAATTTCAGATTGGTGGATCAGTTGTTGACAGCATTTGTATCATTCTTTTGTCGCTGATTATCATCCAAGCATTGGCGGCTACCCTTGGAGTTGATCGCTTCACTATTGTAGGAGGTTCGTGTAAGAACCCCTAATATTTCTGATCTGAATTTTACCTCGCTGTCCTGAATTTTATGATTTAGTTTTTGGAAGTTTTGCTTGGTGTTTTGATGTTTTGTTTTCATATATGTTTTTGCAATGATCTGAAGATGGAAAAATAACAATATTGCATTCAAATGACACCAATAGATGACTGAAATAGAGTGGACCAGCAAACAAACAATTCCAAATTGAAGATATGGAATTATATAGCACAATAGAACATACCCGAATGATGAAGCTTGGCAATTTTATTGAAATGATGATGGCTGATTACAACAGTCAAGGTCTGACTTCAATTTCAAACTTACAAATGCATACAATGATGATCAAAATGTGATCCAAACCCTCAAACAATGATGCGATGTTGTCCTCCTTTGCTGGCCACCTTAGGTATGATGATTCCTTGTAAAGAAATGAAAACAAATCCAACAAAATGTGACTGATATGAAACTTCTAGCTGCTGATATAAAATCTGAACACAAACCCTAGCCAATTCAAGCCCAAAAACTCCTCAAATGCAAAGCAGCTATGTCCAAGAATGAAGCGATTAGGGTATGGAATGATTGTATGGCCTTGTAGCTTCAATATTTGATGATCAAACCCTCCAATCTATAACTGATATGAAATTGCAGAGGTCTAATATAAAAATCAGAATGCCAAAATGTGTTGCCAATCAACAAAAACACCTCCAAATAATGAGTGCTCCACCTATAAACCCTTATTCAACCTTTATTGATGAAAATGCGATCAAATATCACTTAGATCTGAATTACTTTGCCTTCAATCTGCATAATATCCTCAAACCCTAGTTGATTATTCATTCTTCTTTGAAACCCTAGCTATTTGAAGCTTCAACTCCATGAAATACCTGCAAATAAGCTCAATAATGGATCCTAGGTGAATCCATCTCTCAAAGTGGGATGGGTTTTTGTCCAAACCACTAATATCCAAGGGTTTTCGTCCTTAGATAACGCTGAAACAAAGTTGCAGCCAAGAGAAACTCTCTAAGAAGTAAAAATGCCAAATGCTCAATTGATGAAAATGACCTCAATTCACCTCCGCTTATTTTTCTCAACTTGGACGCCCAAATAAGACATATTTTTATGATTTTTGGAGTCCACCGCCATAATAAAATAATATTATTTTATTTTCTTTTTATTTTTCATAATTTGGGCGGCTAGGAGAGAAAATAAAAATATTATTTTATTCTTTTTCCTCTAATTTGGATGTCCCACATGAGATAATATTAATAATAAATAATATTATTATATTATTTTGCTTTTTCCTCCCTTGAGCGGCCACCTTTGGCTAAATAAAATAATATTTTAAATAATAAAATATTATTTGTTGTCAATTGCCTTGCTTTTTATTTTTTCCTTATTTTTCTCTCTTTTTCCATCTCCACATGGGACCTTTTCCCTCTTGGCTAATTTTTTTTTTTTGATATAAAGCAGCTGAGGGGCTGCACCCATAAATTAAATTAAAAATATAAACATTACAACTTGAAGCCGGGGGACATCAACAAGTCACCCTGATCAGATTCGGCTCATGACAACAATAACCACTGAACACAATCTTACACCATTACTCCACCTTTAGAATTTGAGCGGAGATGCATGTTAAATTTCACCTCATTCTTCTTCCTTTTTCTTTGCACCTTCGTCCAATTTTCCTCCAACGAGCCACCACCTAAATCCTCCACTACTCCTCTGTTGAACTGACCTCCCCCTAGATTCGCTATTTCTGCTCTTGGCTAATTATTTTATTTATTTTGACTTTTCTAAAAATATTATAAAAATACCAAAAGTCTTTTGCCAACTTTGTTTCATCAATAAAAAATAGTTGAAGCCATAAAAAACAACATTCTATTCTCCAAACTTCAACAACATTCTCTTTTCCAAGCCAAGCTCAAAACGGGGACATTACAGTTTGTGGCCTTTGAAGAGCTCAATTTCAGCCATTATCAGATCAGAATTTGTAATTAGACTTTGTCCTACATCTGAAGTGTACTTTCAGCTCATATCATTGTATGATTGGCACCATAGCATTCTAAGATCAATCGGGTATGTTGTTGTAATGAAATACCTTTCAAATCTTCAATTTGAAATAAAGTAATCTGCTGTTCCAATCTATATCAGAGATCTGATTTGTATTTTCAGTCATCTACTTGTTATTTCATATGAAAATGGTTCTATATTTGAATTATAACATGGCTCAATCATTACTACATTGAAAACCTATAAAACCAATCAAACAAACAAGGAAAACCTAATCAGAAAATTCAGATCAGAATCAGACAATTGGGTCAGATTGGGCAAGGGTTTTTACAGGTTAAAACAACATTCAATAAAAAAATTAAAGTGGCATACAAATGCCAATTTTAAATGGACTAACTAGCCTGAAGAAAGGATGAGTCAATAAAGGATTATAATCAGAGAATATTATAAACCTGGTACAAATTTTGGAAAAACCAACTGGAGAAGAACTGAAGCAACAATACGTCATCAGTGGGATATGAAGTGGATTTAAATAAATTTTAAAGATTGTACAAACATCAAGTCTTCAAGATACCTACAATAGGATCAAATATTGAACAACAGTACTTACAAACAGAGTATGAACATGTAGAAGAGAAGAATGAGTATAGTTTGCAAGAGATTATTAAACCCCTCGGTAAGAAGGATAAGATGAAAACAATCAAAAAAACCAGAAGTTTGGTGTTAAACAGGAGAGCAAAAGAAAGAGGAGATTCTAATAAAATCTTCCATTATATAACATAGTAGCAGAGATTGGGAAAAAATCACAATTTATCCCAGTAAATTGGAACTCAGAGCTGAAACGATTTCTAAATGGAAAAATCATGAGATTTTGAAAAATCTCCTAATTTCTTTTTCCAATTTATCCCAATTGAATCATGATTAACCATAAAATCACATTTTTTAGCCATTTTTGGCATTTTTTTACTGTATATTGCAATTTTTTAAAAACCCTAACCTAACCCCTTTTTCATGTTTTCCAAAACCCTTACCCTAACTGAAATTTTTCTTGATTAAATCACATTTTTTGAAAAATCTTTACCTTTTGGTTTGCTGATTTACTCCCAAAATGATTTTTTCTACTATGATATATATTATATAATATACATGACATAATCGGTTGTCCATTCAATTTAATACTCAAGCCAAAAAATTGCAAGCAATACATGCTGGCACAACAAACAGGCTTAAGTGAAGGATAAAGAAATAAAAAATCACCATTCAAATCTTCTTAGCATAAGTGGTAGAAGTGGTCCAAGATCACACATATACCATGCGAGAAAAAAGAAAGACATGTCATAAAATCCAAGAAATTGAATACGTGGAGGTATTTTTCTGAAGAATGTCCCAATGATAAAAATCAAGTATAAAACCATGCATGAGGTTGTCTTCCTACTGACTCCAAATACAGAGACTCTTCAAAACTGAAGCAAAGGTATCTCCTCAGGGACACTTGGATAATTAAGGAAAGTTGTGCACACAACTCAGCTGAGACCTATTGGATTCTTGTAGAAGTTCGAGTGTAAGATCACATTCTTATGGCCCCTCACTTCTCAGCTTAAATAAGAGTTGGTTCTGCTTGTTATAGTTAAATTCAAAAGTTATTGCAAAGATGTTGGGTCATCCATCATTGCCTCTTGAGGCCCATGCTCAGAACAGTAGCTTTTTGGGTTTACTTAGTGAGATACTTTTCTTGTAATACTGCTGTTAGATTGATGTTGGGTCATTGCCTCTTGAGGCCCATGCTCAGACAGTAGTTTTTTGGGTTTACATAGGGAGATACTTTTCTTGTAATACTGCTGTTATTGATGTTACTTTTTCACTCATGTAGTATAAGATGCATTTCTCAAAAGGGGAAAAAAAATCCACCAACATAGTGGAAATCCAAAGCAAAGATAAGGATAGATATTTCTAAGACGTAAAGAGTAGCCAAGAAAAGTAAAGTGTGGGATATGCTGATTGGAAAACAGCGCATGAAAGATGCTAGACAAACAGTTAACAGTATCAACTAACAATCTAATGATATGGGGTGGGTGAGAGAAGCCACCCACCACCTTTACAAAAAAGCAGAGTCAAGAATAGTAAGACCCTGGAGAATTACTACAGATAATATGTGGCAAGAATACAAAAAGGTGAACCCACAGGGGAAAACAAATTCAAATCCCTTACAGATGTTCTTATCATTAACTAATGGCACAATGGTAACAACACCTCTCAAACAACACCTCTCAAAGCACAGGTGGTTAGCTAACGATCGTAGAAAATATCAATCCTTGACACAAGTGGGAGCACAAGAACAAGCGGCACAAGAAAAAGAATATAGGGATACCAAAAAGTTTAGAAAATATGGAATCTCTATAAGTCACTAAAGAATTAGAAGTTATGCTCTTGAGTCTTACCTTATGCTTTCATAGATGGTAAACCTGAAGTAAAATATTCTTCCAGAGAAATAATGGAAAAATCCTGCTCTTATTGCATCTAATTTTATATTAAAAAATAAAAAATCAACTCAAGATCAATCCCATTGGCATATTACTTGATCCAGAAGTTAAATTTGCAGTAAAGAGGTTCATCGGCATGTAGGTAAGAAAAATGTAATAACCCAAATTATTGAACCCTTTTATTTATTATTCTTTGACCTGTCCCATTGTAATTTCGACATGGGGATTTTACTTTGTTAAATGTTTATTATGATATGTTATGAATATTGTGTGAAATTCAATAGTTATTTTTATGATTGTATTCATTGAGTGTAAGTGTGTAATGTCCCCTTCTTAGCCAGATAGGTGGGAGCAATTAGCCTATTCTAGGGTTCCCGTAGGCTAATGGTGGTTGGTTAGAGAACTTCTGTGGGGGATTTCCAGCAACTCCGACACAATTGGGTGATGGGTTGAGTTCATTTTTTTTTTCCGAGGGTGTCTTGGACACAATTTCTAGGACTTAATATTTTTAGTAAGTCAGGCAGGGGGTCACCGGTGGAGTTGGTTTTGATATTTCCATTTTTAGTATCGCTGGTTGGAGTATCTAGCACTTCTTACATGGTATTCGAAACGACCAAGGAATGATTTATTAAATGTCGAAGTATTAAGTTAAATTAAAGATTTAATTTATAAGGTTTTAATATTGGTTGCTTTATATTATAAAGTAACTTATTAAAAGGGAGTCATAAGTTGTTTTTAAAGTGAATGTGATAGGTTTGTGTGGGGACACCCAACTCATGGAGATATAAGGAGTCTAAAGTTATTAAATATTAAAAATAAAAATATTCACCTTGGGTGTTGGAAAATGAGGAGAACAAAAGAAAGAAAAAAAGATAACTCATTTTTCATTCATTCATTCACTGAACTTGTCGTGCATAGTTTTGGAGCTTTGGTTTTGAGCTGGAAAACAAGGGTTTGTAGGGACGGAATCCTCTGTAAATCACACTCTCTACGTGATTGGAATATATCATCTAGAAGGTTTGCTGGTAGTCTCATTCAGAGATTACGCTTGTGTTTATTGGATGAATTTTTGGAGAGATATTATACAGGTTTTATTGCAGATATTCCAAGCAGCCATTAAATAATATTATAGTGCAGATTGAAGATCAATTTTGAGTATTTTGGAATTGCATTGGGCATTTATGGCAGGCCGTATCTCCTCTAATGCTGGCCGTACCATCTGTGGCAGCTATTTATTGTGTTTCTGAAGATATTTAAGGTTATATTTGAGGCATTGGGAGTTTCTTCATAGCTGCAGGGTCAGATTGAAGGTTTTGTGGCAGATTGTGAGGTTTTTTGGTGGAGTTTGTTTGCTGTTGCAGCCAACAGCCAGGCCATACAGCACCTACAGAGGGACGTGAGGCTCCAAGGGTGAAAACGCCTCCCATTTGGGGCATATTCTTCATGATTTAGGGGCATCTAGGGCCTTAACACTGATTGCTATCATCATCCCGAAGGAATACTTGGAGATTGATGCATCTGGAGCATATTTTGTATCAAACTGTCATGACCCAATATTAAGGCATCATTTAAATTAAAACATCATGATAAGATAGAGAAGCTGCTTTTGATGATGATCATGTATATAATAATATTTAATAAACATATATAATGTTATCCATATATAATATTATTATTTTATTAAAATATAATACACTTATTGTATTTATAAATAATAAATACAATTATAAATATTATCAAATAATATTATAATTATAATAATTATAATATATATATATAAATAAATATTAATAATTTAAATATTATTATAATCATTTATTATAATAATATAATAATAAATATACTATAAATACAAATATAATATATAATATATTATATAATTAACAAGATATATTATAAATATAAATAATAAATGTAAGATAGATATAAATATCAAAATAGGATTATAAATACTAATAATTAAATATTATCATAATATATATTATTATATAATAATAAATATAAATTAAAATCTTATTATTATTAAATATTATATAATAATATAAATATATGTAAATAAAGGGATAAGCAAATCTAATAAAAGAAGATTTTATATTAAAGACTTACTACTCAAGAAGGCCACGATGCATTTTAAAGAAGTAAAGACTCTATTAACAAATGAATAGATTAGTTAAGGCAGCAGACATCACCTTTGACAAGGGATGTCTCCCTCAAATGCAATGCTTCAAGATATACATATATAGAAGTTTGACTATACAATGGGGAGGCATGGACTAATGCAACAGATATATTGATGTATATTAATGTTATATTATACATATCACCATGGCAGCGATTAGTAATTATGAAAGAGCAGAAAAAATCAGAAAATAACAATCAGCAGAAGGAAATAAGATTCAAGGGGCAGCGATCAGATAAGTTAGATTACGTATAATTTATGGTTAAAGAAAATCAAGTAATAAGAGTATTATGTGCATAGGAACCAATGTAAATATATATGTGTAAGATTAATCTCCATTACAATAGAGATCTGTATGCATAAAATTCAGATATTGGTTAAGTAAGGTAAACAAAATTATATATAAAAATAGTGAAACCCACTATATAGCAAAATAGAACTATACTATGTGAACAAATAGTTGATTGAAAGTACATTCTTAAATAAAGAAACATGATTGAGACATATATGAACATAAATATACATTATGAAACTTGAGGAGAAAAACATAACCATCTCATCACTTCCATTTCCTATAACTATAGGAGAGGCGGTCTTGTTAGGGAAAGGCGAGGTAATTCCATCACAATGCATTAGAGAGGGTTTAACGCACCCTAGACAAGAATGCTAGGGAAAGGCGAAGTAATTCCATTCATAATGCACTGGAGAGGGTTCAACGTGCCCTAGACATATAATTCCCCATCCATGGTTAAGGAATAGAAGGAAGATGACATGGAGAGATAAACATAGTTATTACTTCTATATATTTCCCTATTACTTCATCCTTCAAGGAATGATGGGTGTTATGAGGGAGAGGCGGAGTAATCCCATCCGTATTAAAGCCCGTCGGCTGGGACATAGTTCCCGTAGGCTGGGTTAAGAGATGGTTTCAGCGCGCCCTATACAGATAAAGCCTAGTTCCATGAGGAAAAGTAATAAGAAATATGAATGATTGGATTATGGAATGGTTATCAATATACAAGTAACAATTAGGAAATAAATAATCCTTTAACAAGCAATGAAATGAAAGCATTATCATTGATCTTATTTGATCTTATCATTGAAATTATTAATCTATAATATTTCTAATGTCTCCTTGAGAATCACTTTGAATGTAGATTCAAGTTTAAGTGTTTCCACTAGAAAGGGGACATTACAAGTGGTATCAGAGCAGTCATCCTGCCATCCTGTGTATACTATGTGTGCCTTACATGTATTCAAGTGTATTCAAAGGTTTACTTTGTGACTTATGTGTATGCTTTGTAACATATGTTCATGTGAATACTTTATGTTTTGCGTGTACTCGTGTGTATGCTTCATACTCATGTGTATACTTGATGACCTTGGGATGGTGGACAGGTCCACGGTGTAGTATGGGATGCACCGAATCCCCTTCCCAATTGTCCGATAGTATACTTTATTCGAGTATAATTGTATTTAAGTGTATACTCTATGATTGAATTTGAGTGTATACTCTATGAATGTATTTGTATACTCTATGCTTATAATTGTATTTGATTGTATACTCTATGATTGTAATTGTATTTGAGTGTATACTCTATGACTTTGCAACTGTATTCAAGTGTATACTCTATGATGGTATTTTGAGTATACTCTATGACTCGTGATTGTATTTGTATGCGAGTGTATACTCTATGCCTTTGTATTCAAGTATGATTATGTATTGGAGTGTATACTCTATGACTTGTATTTGTATTTGAGTGTATAGTCTATGACTTTGTATTCAAGTGTATGTATTGGAGTGTATACTCTATGATTTGTATCTGTATTCGAGTGTGTACTCTATGATTTTGTATTCAAGTGTATGTATTGGAGTGTATACTCTATGACTTGTACTTGTATTCGAGTATATACTCTATGACCTTGTATTCAAGTGTATGTATTGGAGTGTATACTCTATGACTTGTATTTGTATTCGAGTGTATACTCTATGACTTTGTATTCAAGTGTATGTATTGAAGTGTATACTCTATGACTAGTATTTGTATTCGAGTGTGTACTCTATGATTTTGTATTCAAGTGTATGTATACTCTATGACTTGTATTTGTATTCGAGTGTATACTCTCTGACTTTGTGAATTATATATTCAAGTGTATTCATGTATATAACTTGTATTCAAATTTATTCAAGTGTATATTTTGTGGCTTATGTGTATATACCTTGTGGCTTATGTGTATACTTGTATTCATGCGACTTATGTATTTAAGTGTATTCTTTACGACTTACATGTGTGCTTGAGCTGGTTGCCTACTTGCTTGAGCTACTTGCCTACTTGCTTGAGCTGGTTGCTTGCGTGCTTGAGCTGGTTGCTTGCGTGCTTGAGCTACTTGCTTGACTGCTTGAGCTACTTGTCTACTTGCTTGAGCTACTTGCCTACTTGCTTGAGCTACTTGCTTGTCTACTTGAGCTACTTGCCTACTTGCTTGAGCTACTTGCTTGTGTGCTTGAGCTACTTGCTTGACTACTTGAGCTAATTGCCTACTTGTTTGAGCTACTTGCTTGTCTACTTGAGCTACTTGTCTACTTGCTTGAGCTACTTGCCTACTTGCTTGAGCTACTTGCTTGACTACTTGAGCTACTTGCTTGTACACTTGAGCTACTTGCTTACTTGCTTGAGCTAGTTGCTCGTGTTCTTGAGCTACTTGGTTGTCTACTTCAATTTTATTATGTAACTAAATGGCAATGCATGTATCCTACAAATTGATGCAATCACTTCTATATTTAACATCCTGAAGAGATTACTCACCACCATTTGAACTTGAGGTGAAAAAGGGAACAGCATTTCATCTAAGAAAGATATTCAAAACATCAAACAAATACTTATACTCTTCTCTTTTCATAGAATCACAATTAATTTTTTATTTTTATTTTTTCTCTTCACTAAAGAAATATTCATTCTAGATCGAATTCGCGATTTTGTCTTAACACATCGGAAAGTAAACGTTAAAATGTAATGAAAGAACTCGTTGTGATTGCTTGAGGACAAGCAATCTTGAGTGGGGAGGGCTGTCATGACCCGATATTAAGGCATCATTTAAATTAAAACATCATGATAAGATAGAGAAGCCGCTTTTGATGATGATCATGTATATAATAATATTTAATAAACATATATAATGTTACCCATATATAATAATATTATTTTATTAAAATATAATACACTTATTGTATTTATAAATAATAAATACAATTATAAATATTATAAAATAATATTATAATTATAATAATTATAATATATATATATATATAAATAAATATTAATAATTTAAATATTATTATAATCATTTATTATAATAATATAATAATAAATATACTATAAATACAAATATAATATATAATATATTATATAATTAACAAGATATATTATAAATATAAATAATAAATGTAAGATAGATATAAATATCAAAATAGGATTATAAATACTAATAATTAAATATTATCATAATATATATTATTATATAATAATAAATATAAATTAAAATCTTATTATTATTAAATATTATATAATAATATAAATATATGTAAATAAAGGGATAAGCAAATCTAATAAAAGAAGATTTTATATTAAGGACTTACTACTCAAGAAGGCCACGATGCATTTTAAAGAAGTAAAGACTCTATTAACAAATGAATAGATTAGTTAAGGCAGCGGACATCACCTTTGACAAGGGATGTCTCCCTCAAATGCAATGCTTCAAGATATACATATATGGAAGTTTGAATATACAATGGGGAGGCATGGACTAATGCAGCAGATATATTGATGTATATTAATGTTATATTATACATATCACCATGGCAGCGATTAGTAATTATGAAAGAGCAGCGATTAGTAATTATGAAAGAGCAGAAAAAATCAGAAAATAACAATCAGCAGAAGGAAATAAGATTCAAGGGGCAGCGATCAGGGAAGTTAGATTATGTATAATTTATGGTTAAAGAAAATCAAGTAATAAGAGTATTATGTGCATAGGAACCAATGTAAATATATATGTGTAAGATTAATCTCCATTACAATAGAGATCTATATGCATAAAATTCAGATATTGGTTAAGTAAGGTAAACAAAATTATATATAAAAATAGTGAAACCCACTATATAGCAAAATAGAACTATACTATGTGAACAAATAGTTGATTGAAAGTACAGTCTTAAATAAAGAAACATGATTGAGACATATATGAACATAAATATACATTATGAAACTTGAGGAGAAAAACATAACCATCTCATCACTTCCATTTCCTATAACTATAGGAGAGGCGGTCTTGTTAGGGAAAGGCGAGGTAATTCCATCACAATGCATTAGAGAGGGTTTAACGCACCCTAGACAAGAATGCTAGGGAAAGGCGAAGTAATTCCATTTGTAATGCACTGGAGAGGGTTCAACGCGCCCTAGACATATAATTCCCCATCCATGGTTAAGGAATAGAAGGAAGATGACATGGAGAGATAAACATAGTTATTACTTCTATATATTTCTCTATTATTTCATCCTTCAAGGAATGATAGGTGTTATGAGGGAGAGGCGGAGTAATCCCATCCGTATTAAAGCCCGTAGGCTGGGACATAGTTCCCGTAGGCTGGGTTAAGAGATGGTTTCAGCGCGCCCTATACATATAAAGCCTAGTTCCATGAGGAAAAGTAATAAGAAATATGAATGATTGGATTATGGAATGGTTATCAATATACAAGTAACAATTAGGAAATAAATAATCCTTTAACAAGCAATGAAATGAAAGCATTATCATTGATCTTATTTGATCTTATCATTGAAATTATTAATCTATAATATTTCTAATGTCTCCTTGAGAATCACTTTGAATGTAGATTCAGGTTTAAGTGTTTCCACTAGAAAGGGGACATTACCTTGCTGGTTTTTTGTATATAAGACTTGCAACATTGAAAAAATGAAATGGGTATGTTACTGTACTAACATTTGAGCCATTTTATTATCTAGGTATTCATAGTTTAAAGTGTTCATGCTATATTTTCATCTGGGTATGCTTGCATGTCGTGTATTTCATTATCATTGAGCACTATTGAATGATTAAAAAATGCAAACAAACACATAAACCCGTCAGCAGTAAACATCACAGCAAACAGAAAAAAATTGGTCACAGAAAACCTCCAAAACAGGGTGTATATTACAAAGTGTTTGGTGTGCCAGGAATATTTAATTGAATTATTTATCATTTCATTATGCAACTATTATCATGTGATGCAAATGCTACTAATGGTATTTGAGTGTGTGATATTCCAGGAACAGGTTATGTGGGGATTGATTGGAACTAGGCTTGGATTATGAAGTGGCAAACACTTGGTCTTGGTTCATGAAATAATATCCTTATCTCTTCAAATTAAATTATAATAGATGTGTCTTTGAATATTCCAAATAATAAAGATTCAGATAAAAATAATGTTGAATTTAAATAAAGAAAGAAAATAGAATGAAGAGAAGATAAATAAATAAAGGCAATTATATTTATAGGTTATTGGAAGAATATTAATTAAATAGATAAAAGCGCATCTATTTAGAAATTTGAGAGAATATAAAATAAAATATAAGTAAATCTATTATAAGAAATAGATTTATAAAATGATTAAAGATTAAATTATCCTACATCTTTAGTTGGAGATGTTTACAGAACTAAATAAAGATATTTTTAGAAAATCAAAGGATGAGATTTGAGGAGAATAATTAAGGAAAAGAATTAAAGAAAAAATAGAATTATTAGATGTTAAAATAAATAACAATAAAGGAGTAAACCTGATGATTCCACATCCACTCACGAAAGAGGATGCGCAGAGGTGAATTTTTTCAAAGGTGGGTATTACCTTGGTTAGAGACAATGAATAGGCGAAATTTTGAAGAGAAGAGAAGCGAGAGACAAAATCGAGGACATCTAGGAAAAGATTGGAGGAATGACAAGAAGGAATTTTTTTGGAATAGGAATCGACTGAAACTTCGAGGGAAGGATAACATGAAGGTTTTCAAAAACTTTGGAGACACGAAGATTTGGAAGTGGAAGGAGAAAGATAGAAGCAAAGAGGGGTTGGATGAAGGAAAAAAAGAAACTAAAATTTCGGCATGCGCAACTGGTGCAAACAGAATCCCGATGAATGCTAGGGTTTCGGACAAAATCTTGAATATCAACAATGATATCATAGAAGAATCAATGAAAGGATTTAAGAGAAAAGGCCTTTTTTATTAAATGGGCAAATGTAACATACCCCTCTGTATATGTTTGTCTGACTGATTTTGTTGTGTTTTTAATGTTTTGTTGTTTAAGGTTTTATGGGTTGTTTTTGTATGTTCATTTTTTGCATTGCATGTATGAAATATGAAGCATATGAACAAACCCAGAAAATCTAAAAGAGATATTAACAAAATAACGACTACCCAGATAGCAATGAGCCAAAATATGAATTACATTGACATACCCAGATGGAGGTTTACAACTTCGTCCAGATGCTGAGGCCGGAACAGCAATACAACACCATAGAAATGCTCACAACTCCCAAGAATGAAGGTACATTGCATAATGTTGAACAGCAGCAATAAATATGTCTTCGAATGCCAAGAATGGAAGGAAGAAATGACCAAAATCAAAGAAGATTTGATACTTCCAAATACCCACGTCCTCCCCAAATGGTACGGCCACTATGGCTGCATGAATCAGCAACAAAACTCCTCTCACAGTCTGAAAATACCTCTGAACTGGAACAGCAAATACTTCTGCACCTTGGCGACCAGGTTCAAGCCAAGAACAACCTCGAACAATGGATAAATCTGCTCCAAGGAAGGGTATGACCTCCTAAGGGGTACGGCCTGCAATAGAGAGGTACGGCCAGCCTGAAACCAATATAAAAATGATAGTCACCAGTGTCATGATAGAGGTGAGAGGTCAAAGATAAGCATTGACAGGAGTCATAAACGTGAGGAAGACCCAGTTAGTCTTCAAATCCTGTCAACAAGTGGTAGAATTCTACCAATGAAATATGCAAAAGTGCATGGATTTAAGAATGCAGCAGCAACAATACTCCACAAAATATTTATTTCAGTCCCTCAAATCTATACTCTGATCTGCAATATCAATCTCCACCAAGAATCTTCATTTCAAGCTCAAATAATCACCAAAATGGATGTCCTAAATGCACAAATGAAGCCTCTATATCAAGCTCCCCCAATCCTCCCCTGATGCAATCTTTCATGCACGAAGAAAGGCGAATCTGCAAAGGTTTTCGTCTCTGCAAATCGATCTTCAAAACCCTAGAGCCAAGCTCAATCCCAATGCACGGGCAAACTCAATATGAGAGCAATTTTTATAAAACATAGCATATCCAAATGAAGTTCTTTTTTGGTCTTTTATTTGCCTCATTCCTCAACGCCCAAGAGGGAATTTGTTTTATTTATTTTAAATTATAATCCAACCCCTTATCACTCCATGAGGGGCGCTCATCCCTAGGCATATAACTTTAAGTTACAACTTACACTTTATAAAACACTTTACTTTATAACTTAAAGTTATATCGAAACCTCATAAAATAATATAAGTTAAATATTTAATTTGACTTATATTATATTGTTTTAGGCTCTAGTCATATCGAGACCATGAATATTGTGCCAAGGACCCCCACAACTGCCCTGCCAAAAATAGTAATTGCTCGGCTCATGACTTACTATAAATAGTAAGTCCCTAGAATGACTTCCTAAACACTTCCATTAGCCTACGGAAGTCGAATTATAGGCTAACCCTGGTCTACTAATGTAGTGAGCTAGATGGGGGACATTACAGCAAATTTGTGGCCGGCGTGGGACAAGATCAAATCATAGTGTGCCAAGAATTGGGGTGAATCAGTGTCGCTGAGAAACCTACCGAAAGGTTTTTTCTGGTTTTGTGCGAAAACAAAGAAATTAAAGAAAAAATCTTGAATAATAAAACTTGGGTAATGGATGGAGTTGGTTTCTACATAAAAGATTGGGAGCCGAATTTTGATCCAACCAGTCATACAGTAACAATCATACCAAGATGGCTTAGATTGTATAATTTACCCACAGAGTATTGGACAGTGGAAATTTTAAAAGAACTTGGAGATTGTTTAGGTTCTTTTTTGGAATTAGATGAAGTAAAGGAAAGGGGAGTTTTTGGTATATATGCTCGGATGTGTGTCAAAATAAATTTAGCCGAAGATTTTCCGAAGACTGTAAACATTGTAACGGAGAATGGGGTTTGGAAACAAAAAGTTGAAACAGAAGGGCCAGCAAAAACAAAAAATGCAACAAAGGGTAAGGAAGCGGGGAATGGAGGAGAAAAAGAAGATAAGGATGAAACAGAAACAGACCAAGAGAAAGGGAAGGCCTCAGAAGATGAAAGGAATTAGGCAAAGGTAGGTGAAGATGGAACAACAGGAGATAGCAAATTATAGCAGGAAGATGTATGGCAAGAAAAGGTGGTGGAAACACCACTGAAGGACAGGAAGATTGAGGAGATCTTAGATTGGATGGAGGAAGAGAAGCGCTTTGATTTTGTACAAGGCAGATTGGATGTTGCAGATTTGGAAAAATACAATAATTTTGAACTAGCCCTAGAATTGTTCGACTTCGGGTTAACAGATAAAAATAGGGATGAGGTTAAGGACAATGATGGGGGAAAACCTATACTGATGAGGGAAGATCTACAGAAGGAGGGTAAGGGGTGTGGAGTATTGAATCTGGAAGAAGCCAGCAAGGACAATATTCCAAATATGGTAGAAGTTAATGACCCAAATCCAGAATTTAAGACTCCAATGAGAAATCAAGAATTTCAGGATGTGGAGGAAGGAGAAATTCTTTCTTTAGAGGAAAGAGGAATTTCACAAACGGAAACCACAATGCTAATCCGCAGTGTGGGGAATCAAAGAAGAAAGATAGAAAGCCTAATAGTGTGAAATTAGCCGAGGAAGGAGATGCAAAGCGTCAAATGAAGATAACACAAATGATGCTAAGATCTGGGAAGGGAATAACCCTTACCAGACAATCATGAAGATATCCTCATGGAATGTTAGGGGCTTCAACGCCCCTAACAAAAGGAATCTGGCGAAATGCCAAATGGAAATCTTAGACTCATGCATATTTTTATTACAGGAAACTAAGTTAATTGGCAAAGACATTGATTTCTTCAAACTCGAAATGAAAGGTTGGGATGGTTTCTTTGTGGACGCGGAAGGAGCTTCAAGAGGTATTGCGATTCTATGAAGGATGAACTCAATAGCAATGGAATTGGTGAGTAGTTCAAGATTTTGGATGATGTGCAAGGTTATTTGTAGTGTGTCTAAGTTATAATTTTACTTGATCAATGTGTATGGACCCAATTCACATATTCTCAAAAAAAGAGTTTGGTGTGAACTATAGCAAATGCTTTTGAATTTTTCTGGTTCCTTTTGTTTTTTGGGAGGAGACTTCAATGCTATCCTAAGCGGAGATGACAAAATGGGAGGTGTGAGGAAATGTAGTCAGTCGCAACAGGACTTTTGTGATTTTGTGGTGAGGAACAATCTCTTAGACATACCCTTAGAAAATGAAAAATTCACTTCGACAAATCAAAGAATTGGATTTAGCATTATTGCAGAAAGGCTTGATAGATTTCTATGGCAAGGGGATTTAGGGGCCTTTGGGAGAGAATGCAAGTGTTTTATGGTTCTAGTGTCTGGATCTAATCACTATCCAATACAATTGCAGATAAAGGAGGACAAAAAACCGGAGAGATGCCCTTTCAAATTTGAGAATATGTGGATGAGAGATGAGGATTTTCTCACCTCAATAGAATCTTGGTGGAAGGAAGAAGGCCAAAAAGGTACGAAAATGTTCAATTTATTCTCCAAATTAAGAAGCGTAAAAGAGAAATTGAAGATCTGGAATAGAGTCCACTTTGGGGATATATTTAAAGAAAAGACAAAAATAGTCATAGAAGAGGTCTTTAGGCAAGGGATGAATCAGGAAAGTTTTCTTGCGGAAAAGGAATTATTAAACAGGCATGCAGAGGTTTTGGCTAAAGAAGAAATATTTTGGAGACAAAAATTGAGAGAACTATGGTTGAAGGAGGGGGATAGGAACACAAAGTTCTTCCACAATTCACGTAGAATTAGGAGGTAGAAGAATCGCATTTCAAAATTAAAGTTGGAAGATGGAGAAGTGTGTGAAGATGAGAAGATCATTAAGACATAAGGGGTAAAATTCTTTGAAGACTTACTAAATAATAGGGAAGGATCGAATTTGACCATGCAGAATAAGATTCTAGATTGCATTCCAAGAAAGGCGAAGGAAGAGCATAATCTTCTTCTAAGAAAACCTTTTACAGAAGAGGAAATAAAGGTGGCTGCAATGCACTTGCATCCGGATAAGGCGTCAAGCCCAAATGATTTTCCAGCAAGCTTCTTTCATAAGTGTTGGCACATAGTGGGGCAGGATGTTTTTGAGGCAGCAGAGGAATCTAGAAAGAAAAAGAAAATATTGAAAGACCTGAACAACACATACATTGCGCTACTACCAAAGAAAGATCAAATCCTATCCTTCAAGGATTATAGACCCATTTCTTTATGCAATACGGTATATAATTTTTTTGCAAAAGTAGTAGCAAATAGACTGAAGCATTTTTTGGAAGAAGTCATAGCTGAGGAACAGAGTGGTTTTGTTCCAGGTAGATTGATTTTTGATGGGACAACCATAGCTCAAGAAACAATACACTCACTACTGGCTACAAAGAACAGTGGGATGCTGGTGAAGTTGGACATAAAAAGGGCTAATGATAGGGTGGATTGGAGATTTCTTTTTAAAGTAATGGAGGCTTTTGGGCTTGACAAACATTGGTTAGCTTGGATTTTTAGCTATGTAGCGAGACCTAGATTCTCTATTTTAATTAATGGAAGTGCACAAGGTTTTTTTGAGGTTTCTAGAGGGTTAAGGCAGGGGGATCCCCTTTTGCCCTTCCTTTTTATTATAATGGCAAATGCCTTAGGGAGAAACATCTAGAAGGTGGTAAGCATAGGAGAATGGGAAGGGTTATAGATCATGAGGAATGTGGAGTCTCTGACACATCAGCAATTTGCTGATAATACAATGCTATATGGAGCGGCTAAAAGAAGGGAGGCTCGTTGCACAAAAAGAATATTGGAAACTTATTCTGCGACGTCTGGGCAGTGTGTAAATACTACAAAATCTGAAAGCTTTTTCTTTTTTATGGATATGAAGTAGGGGGAGATTTTAAGGATTCTGAAATTTAGGAAAGGGGAATTTCCAAGTACTTAGGATTCCCGTTATCTGAAGGAGGCAACCAATCAAAGTTATGGGAACCTTTATTAAAACAGATCACTGATAGAATGTCCTCGTGGAAAGGAAGATGGTTATCATGGGCGGGGAGGATTATGATGCTCAAAGCGGTACTATCAGCTATTCCTATTTTCCTTCTCTCTTGCCTATGGTTACCAAAAAAGACAAATAGCATAATAGATAAAAAAATGAGAACATTCTTCTGGCAAGGACCTACAGAGGAGAAGAAGATACCTCTTATAGCCTAGAATGACATTTGTAGACCGAAGATGGTAGGGGGTGTGGGTTTGAGGAACCAGGTTATTCAAAATAAGGCAATGGGAGCCAAGATCTTATGGTCCATATATTCAAGGTCAGATCTGAAGCGGGTTAAAATTCTCAAGAATAAATATTTGGACAGCCTAGAAAATGATAGAGTGTTGACAACCGCGAAGCCAATAAAGGGTTCCAAACTTTGGAATTTTTTGCAATCATGTAGATCGATTATCACAGATTATTTGACATGGGATATGTAATATCCCCAATGGGATCTGCCCTAAAATCTGAGTTTTATTTTCTGATTTCTGGCCTAGATTTCTGCACTTTAGAATTCTGCTCCAAACCCTAGAATTCTGATTTATTTTTCTGATTTCAAAAAAGTATGAACAGCGAACATATATATGCAAGATTTGCTCAAATAAACATGCCAATGAAGAACCCTTATGACAATAGTATCAACCATAGACTTATCCACAAGATATGAACATCCAATTGCAAACAAAAAGGGAAATAAATCTGATTTCTGAATTATATCAGACTGCAGCTACAAATCAGAACTTCTGAATATGCAATTACAACAATCATATAGTCTAATATCCCCACTTTGGAGCTAGACATGATTTTGGATTGAGCTTGGTTTTAGAGGATGGAAAACTATAATGTTGGCTCAATACTTGTTTTGGCTAAGTGTTATTTTGCAATATTTTTCATATAGCCAAAATACTATGATTTTTCCAAGCCAACGATGGGAAAAATAAATGTTGGTCAAATGGAAGATGAAAATGGTGAGAAGATGGAAAATGCAATTTTAATTGTATTTTCAGTATCTTATTTATTTTTCCTATGAAGTTGACGCCTAGAGGAAAAAAGCACAAAAATAAAATAATAAATATTATTTTATTTGCCCAAGGGGAGATCGCCACTCAAGGAGGATAAGAAAAAAATAATAATAAAAATTAGTTTTTAAATAGTGGCGACTTGGGTAGGAGTTAAAAAATAATAAAAAATGTTTTATTTGCCCAAGGCAAGTTGGCGCTTGAGGAGAAGGAGAAAGCATTTAATAAAATATTGGGTTTTTTCAATATTGGCGTCTAAGGAGATATTTGGAAAAAAATAATAAAATTTTATTATTTTATTATTTTAAATGTTGGTGGTTTCACAAGTGCAATTCATTTAAAATTGTTAAGTTGAAAGTTGCAAGGGATTGGTGAAATTGAAATTTCATATTTTTTGGCCAATTTGGATGCCTAGGGTGAAAGGAGCATAAATAGAGGCATTTGACTTCATTTTGCAACTATTGATCTTTTGATAAACTTTGCATTTGATGTGTTCTCTTGGCTGGAATTGCATTTTCAGTTGTATCAAGGAGATGATCCCTTGATTTTTAGTGGTTTGGAGATGATCCCATTCCACATTGTGAGGTGAATTCATGTGGAGTTCATCATTGGGCTTTAATGGATGATTTGATTGATGTTTTGGCTTCATTTCAAGCTAGGGTTTGTCAAGGGTTTTCATCTACAGCTAACTATGGAGTTTGATTTGAAGATTTGGCTATGAAATTGATGCATTTTTCATTGTTGATGACTTCTAAGGTGATCGATTTGCATAAGGAGGGTTTTTAGAGTGTTTTTGACATCAAATGCTATTCTGATTTTTGTATCAGCACACTGGAAAATCATATCAGAGTTGTTTGGCATCATATTTTGGCATATTTTGAGGGTTTGAGACAAAGTATACATTGCTGGGCCAAATCGCACTAGTTCTTGGCATAGGCAATTTCATAATTTGGTGTATTTCGGCACTTTTCATCATTCATTTTCAGATCTGGGTTGTCTACATCAGTTTCAGCAGTGTGATCAGCAGGTATAACAGATAAATCAGTCATAAAGGATCAGCTACAGGCGTAGATTCAGTCCCAGCTTTGTGATTGTTCATTGGACATCATTGTTTATCATTTACTTAGGGTTTTGGGCTACATTTGATCACATATTTAATTTGCTTGAAGTCTGATTTGAAAATTAGTCAAGTCTGATTTAAAGGATCAGCCAATGACATTTGTAATCAGCTCATTGAATTGAATGAAGAATTGAAATATTGTTTCCAGGTATGTCATTCTTATGTTTTGATTGATAAGATTTGATTATAACTTGATCATTTGATGTTTGTTTCATTTGATATTTGAACCTTTCCATATTCATTGTGTTCTAAGTTCATTGGAGAAAAGGGGTATTGAAAATATTGATTAGATTGCAAGAAAAGTATATCAGAAATTTAGGACAGTGAAGGAAAAAATCAGAAAAAAATTTAAGTAGATAAGACAGGGTTCTTACATATAGGCTCAAACATGCCCAATTATATCCCAGAATTCTACCATTACAAATCAGACCTAATAATAGGTTTGTACATATCAAAATGGTGAACAATGATGCTCCACAAACCCTCCTAAATGATGGCGCTAGGGCTGCTGCTAGAGTTAGGGTTTAGAAACCCTCAACAATGATGAATTCGTCTCCAAAGACCAAGTCGCTCTTCTCTAGATGTGGCGCTCCAAACTAGGGCAAGCCCTAATGCAATGAACATACAAAATGCCACAATAATGTTCCTCCAAGTGTGGTGCACAAGTCTAGGGTAAACCCTAGAGCCAAATGAACACAAATGCCACAAGAAAACCTCCTCCAATGCTGATCCAAAATCTGAATATGCAATCAAGCTCTTCTCCTCCACAAGTCACCAATGAAGTGCAATTATGAGCTCTGTATGAGTCCAGAGCCAAAGTGATTGGGTTTTCGTCCAATCCACCTATCTTCCTTAGGGTTTTCGTCCTAGGAAGGCGCTAAACCAAAAGTTGCAGCCAAGAGATAAATCTCCAATGAAAAGTAATATGATTCAATGATGATGAAATGAGCTCAAGACACTTTATATTTATACATGATATTATCTCCTCAAGCTGGCCGACTTCATGAGGTATTCCCTTTTTATTTTCTTTTTATTCCTTTCTCCTAGGCCGACCTCCTTTTGGGCGCCCAAATCATAATGAAACCATTTTATTATTTTTTTATTATTTTCCCTCCTTCCATTCTCCAAGGGCGAACCACTTAGGCACATGATAACTCATATTTTTGACCTCAAATGAAGTCGTCCTCCTCAAGGAAAAACATTATAAATTATTCTTATTTCTCCAAAGGCATTTTCCATATTTTCCTCTATTTCCATTCTCCAACTGGGTTGCTCCACCTTAGGGCAAATTATTTTATTAGTTTTGACTTCATCAAAAATCCCACAAAATTATGCCAAGTCATCTTCCACAATCATTTTGCCCTACAAAATTGGCTAAGTGTGAAAAACTCGCCAATTAGGTCATTCCCAGAGCCCTTCGGCTTACCTACGGGAATGGAAATAGGCTAGCCAACTCCACTAGGTGATCACTCTGAAAATGGGGACATGACAGGATATTGGTGATGGTAGGTCAGCTTTATTCTGTGAGGATTCATGGATGGGGTTCCCACCTATTGGAAATGTATGTCCAATAGCAATGCAGATTTTAACGGAGAGATGGGGTGCAATGGTGGCAAACTATGTAGAGGGCAGAGAGAGGAATGGCTTTAAATGGTGGAGTTGGAAGAATATTGAGATTTCAGATATTCCTGATGATGAGGTGAGAACTTTGAAAGAGATCTTGCAGAAGAGAAGGATTAATTTGATAGTAGGCAGGGACCACCTTTGTTGGAATTGCTCAACGACTAGGGATTATAATGCCAAGATAGGTTATGTGGTAGAAGATGGAGAGAAAGAGAAAACAAACCTTCCAGCACACTTATGTTGGAACAAAGCTTGTCTTTCCAAAGCTGGAGTTTTTTCTTGGGTGGCATTGCAGAAGAGAATCCTGACTGGAGATAGGTTTGGGAAGCTGGGTTACGAAGGAGTCCCGAATAGGTGTGTGATGTGTTTGAAAGAAAGTGAATCAGCAAATCATTTACTCCTTCAATGTCAATTTGCTCAAGAATGCTAGAGATGGCTTTGTGCCAAGCTGGGTTGGATAGGAGCCCTTCCAAATGACATTGTAAGTCTTTTTCAATCCTGGCCGGTAGTAAAACAATATGCAGTTTATACCAGCATCTGGATAATAAGCCCATCAATATTGATATGGGAGGTATGGAAAGAGAGAAATAGGAGAATATTCTAGGAAAAAGGAATGGAGATGGAGTCTTTCAAAAATAAGGTTGAGGCAGCAATAATAGAAGTAGTTAATAGCAGAATCATAACAGGAGTTAAGAATAAATTCTCAACGGAAGATGAGAGGATGAGAAGGAAGTGGAGAGGCCTTATAATTCCCCCCGTTAATGGGGTTGGGGGAGTGGAATCCCAGAAGAAAAGAATGGAGGCTAAGTGGACACCATCGGAGGAAGGATGGATAAAGTTGAATTTCGATGGTGCTTCAAGGGGAAATCCAGGAGAGTCAAGGGCTGGTTGTCTAGTTCAAAATTGGAAAGGAGAGGTCATTGGAAAAGCGGCGAAGAAGTTGACTCCAATATTGAATAATGAAGTAGAGCTTCAAGCCCTTATTTTGGGACTTCAGCTATGCCAATATCTTAAGGTGTCAAAGGTGGAGATAGAGGGTGATTCTTTAGTCGTTGTAAATGCAATAAGGCAAAAGGATATGAAAAATTGGAAGCTCAAGGCATTATTAATTGAAGCCTTGAAATTAATAGACAATTTGGAAAGCATGGTGGTTAACCACGTATATAGGGAAGGTAATGAGGAGGTGGACACGTCGGCTAACTTGGCCATTGATTCGAAACAAACATTTCTTTGGGAGTTGTCGGATAATTATTTAATTCACTCATGTCTCTGACAATGAGTCTAATCTCTTTGGCTAGATGTAGTTGGCGAAGCGTGTGGACGGTTAATTACAGGGAGATGGCTTTGCATTTTATGAATATGATAGTTGTTTCGGTGGCTCGTCCCTTCATTCGCATTTGTTTTTTGCAGAGCATGGAGACGCCCATTAGACTAGTGTGTGGGAAGAGGCAAATGTCTTTTCTGGGCAGAATTACTGTCATGTCCCATTCTAGGTTTGTAGCAATTTTTTCTGAATCTTGCAGTTTGAAATTCAAACCCTAGGACAGAATTTTCTGATTTTCTATTTGCACCTTCAATTTGTCTTCAATAACATGAAACATAGAGAAGCATACGTCAAAACATACATCTAACTACTTTGAAAGGAATTATACCACGAACTACACATAAAGATCTAGATGATTATGATCAACTCAATTAGATCACTGCTGTCATGAATTCAATTTATGCAAGTCTTCAGTTACATCACAATGGAGGGCTGTATCATAGCCAAATACAAGTACCAAACTGCTGCTACAATAACAGAGATAAACACATACCATAGATGATGACAATGCTTCAAGACAATACAGTGAAGATGGCCAGACTACTGTAGCAGATCGGCCTCTTGATGATGGAATGACTGATCCAATGCTGATCGCTGTTCACAGTGGATGAATTGTTGCTTCTATATGCTCTTTCAATAGCTGCAATTCCCCTATGATGGTCACTGGCCCTCCTAAGATGAAATCGCTGTCATAATGTTGCAGATCGGCTCCCAAAAATATCAACAGCAACTAGAAGCAGTCCCAAAACAAGCGAACCTCTCCAACAGTCCAGCGCTTCTCACACAATGAATTCGGCAACCATAGAAGGCGGCTGCTAAAGTATGACTATGATGATCGCTCTTTCACCATTAATAAGTCTGATCTGATTTCTGTGAAGGACCTGAAAGCAAGTATCCTTAACCAGCGCACTAGGTAATGAGAACAGCAGTATACTTAGCGCTCAGTCAAGGATCTATCAATACTCAAATCGGCGCTCCAAGAGATGGCTATGAATCTTCAATGTATCTACATCTGACTTCATCAATGGTGCCACAATCCGCTGTAGATCTTCAACAAGGTGTGTGGAAGCCTTTATAACAATGGTACTAACGATCTGTCTTGAGATCTGAACATTCTTCTCCCTTTCGGTGCTCTACTAGGCACAAGGATCTTCAATAGAATCTTCACAAATGGTCTTCAATGATGGCGCTGATACGAAATCTTCAATGTAATTCAAATCTTCAATGAAAATATAACTCGAATGCACAATGAATCTTCAAGGTCTTGATTGAAGTCTTCAATGATATGCAAGGAATCCTCAAGCTTCAATCTCTAACAATGGTCTCCAACCAAATTCAAATGATGAATCGATGAAGCTCAACAAATCTCCAATGAAGTGCAAATGAGAACTCTGTATGAATCCGCCTCTGTGATGTGATTGGGTTTTCGTCCAACACACCAATCTTCACAAGGGTTTTTGTTGGAAGGCTAGCAAACAATTGCTAAGCAAATATGCAAAGTTTCCAAAATATCCGTGATGCCAAAAATGAGCCTTCAAGCCTTCTTTTATACCAATTCAAATTAAAGATTTGAATTTGCATTTCCCTCCTTCAAATTTAAAATATTTGTTTTCTCCAAGGATGGCGTCCAAATCAATGCATTATTTTATTATTTTCATTTGAATTCCCCTTTTTCAATGATGAGCGCCACCTTTCGAGGAAATCAATATTTTATTATTTCAAACCCTAAGATGAGCGCCAACCCTCAATTTCAATATTTATTGTTTTGGCACATTCTCCAATGTGAGCGCTCACTAGGCAAGGCCTATTTTTTTTTTTTTTGAATATTCCAATCCTCCAAGTTGAGTGCTCCAAGAAATATTATTTTATTTTATTTTATTTTTCCACAACAAGCGCTCATATTAAATAATATTATTTAATTTATTTTTATTATTTGTTCCTTGGCGCTAAAATTAAATAACAATAAAATTTTATTATTTAATTGTCTTCATTTTGATAATTAATGTGAAGTGCATAAATTCATTTTCTATCTTCGCCAGAATATTCCCTTGTTTTGACGAACTAGCCTACGGGAATAAGGATAGGCTAACTCCATTCTCCGTTTGGTGATCGCGCCGGAAATGGGGGCACGACAATTACAGATAGCCGAATGCAGAAGATATTCAAACCTAAAAGCGGTATCATTCTATTTGCAATCGAGTGGATTTTGGGGGAAGATTTTATGGAGAATGCGAATAGATACAGTGTGAATTCTAATCTTTCATCTAAGTTCCTAACGGTATTGTTGGATTTGGATGAAGACAAGGATGTAATCAGGAAATTAATGAAAACATATGTGGAGGAGTTTAGGGGCGACTTTGAAGAGGTCTTGGGCGTGGCTCAAAGCGGGTTGGGGATTCCATTACCGGAGGATTTCCACATAATTAACACAGCAGGAAATATGGTAGAATGGAAACCGTTTGTCTCGGAAGCCAAAGTGGAAAAGATAGAGGCTAGAAGGAAGAAGGCAGCATGGGGGTTGGCTTTCTCAAGAAGCTTCTTGGGCCGGATGTGGAGGACGCGTGGATGCAGGGCTTCCTAGACTTGTACTATGCAACAGACTACAACACCTGATCACTAGTATGATGAAGTTTTTTTTGTTGTTTATAGATAGTAGAAATAGGGATTAGGATACACCTTGTGTTAATATAGTATAGATTCTATAAACAAAGATTTGTTAGAACTTTGTATAGGTTATATATACGTGGAAAGGACAGGGATTTTGTTAATACCCTGCATAGAAGGATAGATGTAGTTGGTTGAATTTCTGGTTGAAAACTCTATTAAACTTTTTACAATTAAATTTTAATATATACGAGAGCAGACCCCAAGTCTACAATTTATTTATCTAAAAATTAAAGAAAAATAGAATTATTAGATAACTTGGAAAAAAAGTAATTGTAAAGTAGAGAATTGTATGAGAATAGAATTCAACCAAGAATAGGATGGGTGTTGGGTATCACTTATCACGTTCTGTTGTATGTTCAACCTCCTCTTCCCTCCAACACACCAAAATATACAAAATTAAATCTTTATCCTTATTTTCTGTTGTAAGTTCTATGCACATCCATGTCTAGATGTATGCAGTTACACTAGGGACTACTTGTTGCCCAAAATTTTGAACTTGAAAATTTTTAAAATTTTCCGCGTGTTCTCCTATACACACCCTGAAATTTGCCAAGTCACAAAAACAATTAATGTTGAAGATTTATGCAAGCTGGTGCAAATTCCTTCTGTGGGCCTGATTTTATTCCCATTCCCACCAATCCGGCCAGTTTCCATGCCAAAACACCTCACCGTTTGCAAAATTTTTAGCTTTACTTTTTCCGGTCCATGATTCGCAAACAAAGCAAAAATCAGACATTTTAGTTGCTGGAGGTTAAATGAATTATGGGTTTTGCTCGTAAAGGTCCAATTACCCTGCAGTCCAAATTTCGCGAAGATTGGAGTTGTTGTGTAGAAGATAATCTGGTTTTTGTCTCTCAGCCCAAACCTGATTTCAAGGTCTCAACTTCAAATTTGTATGGAGTTAAATTATCATCGGGACGTCATGGATTTTAATTTCCAAAGTCAGAAAATTTATTAAAGGCATCCAACTTTTGAAGTCCACTTGTGGCTTTATTAAGGTTTAGCATTTATACATCTGTAAAGTTGTTATGTGAAGATTATTAACTTTATAAAAGTTGGCCTCTTTGTTGTCGGGGGTTCCTTTAGTTCAAGAACCTCAAATATCTCTAGCTTCCCTTCATTCGTTGGTTCTAAAGTTTGTAAAACTCCCGACTCTTTGTTGTCGGGGATTTAATAAGTTCATGAACTTCAGAAGCGCCCGACTTAAGTTCCAAGGTTCTCAATACCTCCGACTTTACGACTCCTGTGCTATCAACTGCTGCAGATACATGGTACAATTAAATCACTACTCATGGTTGAATGGACATTCGGTCTTTATGCGGAGGAAGTTTGTTTTTATCATTGATGAGCTCATTATAAAAGCACAGTAATGAATCCAAATCTGCAACAAAAGATAACCGGCGACATCGATTCCACGATCTAATAGAAGATATCTCCGATGCTGTATAGACAGAGGCTTTCACTATGAACTTGGAGAAGAGTATGCCATTCCGATTGATGGGAGTACCGATTGATGCTGTTGATCAGGGTTATGTTTTAGTGGTGGCGCGTAGTGAATGGAGTTTCGAATGGGTTGTGTACATCCATCAGTGCCTAGCGAAATGATAATGGATCGAAATGCTCTGGTAGTGTGTATGCATGCATATAAACTGTCCGACACAATGCCTTTAAGATCTCATGGAATTCAATGGCCACAGAATATTCACAAGATGGATTTGTTGAATAAGTTTTAAGAGCTTTCTATTAATGCGATTCTCCAGGGGGTACACATGAATGGTTCGATAAAATGTCTCAGAGATAGTGGCCTTATGAATCGCAATGATTATAAGCAACGCACAAAATGGGCATGTTGTGAAGGCTACAGAAACTCCCTAGTGTGCAATCCGCAGATGTAAAACCAGGATCCATGACCTCTGCCAACGTTTGTCGTCGTGCCTTAGAGAACTATGATCTCTTAAAATGCAATGATCGCAGTATATGAACAAAATTGGTCTGTTGAAAAGGCTTTAGAAACTCTCTAATGGTTGTTATGAAGCCAAATCCCACTGCCTTTACAAGTATCCTCCTTGCCTGCACCAAATGTGAGTTTCGAACAAGTATGGACACCCATCAAAACTTAATGAAAAGAGGATTTTCGGCAGATATTGCGGTTCGGGATGCTCTCGTAGACATGAATACAAAATGTGGAAGCACAGATCCGACACACAGGGGTTCTTCAACAAAATGCCTCAAAGATACGTCATACCTTGTAAAGCAACGATACACATGTTGCTTGTGACTGCCATGGGTGGTGAACTACAAACAAAGACTTCATGGGATATCGACTTCTTGGTTGCAAAAGATGTTTTGGCTACAAAATACAAGTGGGCAAGGAGTGAATCCATGGATTAAAGTAGATGGCGGTGTCACTCCTTCAAATGCATACAAGGTTATTGAAGCTGGGGCTATGAAAGTCATGATATTTTGAAGACTTCATATAGACGCTGGGTTTGTGGAGATGATTTGGCAGGGCTAGTTTTCCGATGGCTGAGTATAGGAAGCGAGACAAGAGGAATGATCAAATGAGAGGATAGCTAGTCAAAGCACACAAACTATTCAGAGAACTAATTGTAGTGTTTGCAGGATGTTCACAAAATGGATTTGTTGAAAAAGCTTTAGACTTTCGAATAAATGCAATGCTTCTCTTATAGCAACAAAATGCCTCAGAGAGTATAATTCTCATGGCACTTCATGATCGCAGGATATGTACAAAACAGGAGGGAACATGGAACCAGATAGTTGTTCAAGTATCGTGTGGATGGAGACATACAATTGCAGTCACAGATAAACATAATGTGTTCTCTCGAGGCAAAGAAGCTTATAAGGTGATGCTTGACATATAACCAAGCAGGGAGACCGGATGTGCTTACAGTAGCTCAAGATCCATATCTATCTTATGTCAATTAAAAAAAAAACCATAGCATTGACTCATCCTACTAGCAGAATTCAGCTTCAAGTAATGGTGTGGTGTGAGGATCAACTACATTTTGTTGACAGGTTGCCTCTAGAACTAATGAGCAAAAAGATATGGCATCAGTATATCTAGCACATGAATACTACTAGCAGGCCCATAATCACCTTCTTTTTTTGAGTATTGTAGTACCTCAAGCTCTACTCTGTCTTACTACTCGGTTAATGAAACACCTGTAAATTCATTATCCCAAAATCAATCAAATGCTAATCCAATGCACAAAGAAGTGGAAGCTGAGAAAATCTGCAGATGTGCCAACATACAGAAGAGGGAATAATAATTCCCAGCCAGGAGGCAAGTTTAGGTCTAGATGTAGTAAAGATAAGGAAAGGGAAAAACTTGAAGCTTATGATCAGTCATATGAAGAACAAAAGATCAAATTACTAAGTATATAAGCATATACAGCCAGGCTGATCATTCGAGAACTCATGTTGACTTCCAGGTGACAAAGAAACAAAGTGAAATTAAAAGGGAAGTAAAGGTGTAATTTTATTACAACAATTATATGTGTTAGGAAAGGCCCGGTGAATTCGAAAAGTCATTCCAAGGGAAGGTGAGAAATTAAATTTTATTTCCTGTAATTAATCTCTTCAAGAAGCAGTTATAAAGTGGTTACGGGAAACTGAAGTGTCTCATTGGGAGAGGCCTTTAAAAACTCATCGAAGGCTCTTAAAGCAGGATCTTTTCTCAGCTACAGGGGAACAAGGAAGGAGAAAGCAGATTTTCTTTTTCAAGCACAGTTTGTTGTATCAGATGTTGAGTCTTTGAACTTATTGGAGAAATAAGAGAATTGTTTCTGAATCTTTGAATTTATTAATATTCTCTTTGATTACAAATGTCCTTTGTGTTTCCATAATTGTTCTTCAATATTATATTTGCTATGTCAGATTGTGTTGATGTTTTATTTCTGAAGCTATGAATTCAAGATTAAATCATCTTTTGAAAGTGGTCTGTTGTTCATTTTTTCTTGCTCACTGTTTGGGGGTGTGGGATATGTGAACTGTGAGTCATTTAACCTTCATCCTCATCATTTAAAATTCATAATCACATCTGTTGTATAGTGATGCCCAGATGTTAGTTACCTTTCCTGCTTTCTGGTTAAAAGCATACCCCCTTTCAAGTTAGATAATAAGAGGGAGCTGTACCTCTAAAATTCAGAGGAGAATTGCCAATTCAATGGTAATTCCTCCAATTGTTAGTTACATTTTTGTCTTTCATTTCAGGGACAGTGAGTCATTTTCACAACTATCTTGGAAGGACAAATCTGTTAACCAACACTACTGAAGCAACATTTGAGACTCTTTACATGGTTGTTAATCTTCTTATTGAAGGTGTAATATCCTTGTGTCTTTCAAACTAGCATGCAAGTGCTTAGTGACAACAAATTTGGAGTTTCCTATGAATTGGGTATGGTTTGTTGCAAGGTCTAGTTTTATGTTATCTATTTTACGGTTTACCCTCTTACACCTTAGGGAATACCCCCCTTGGCCTAGCTGAGCCTAAAGAAGAAGAAGGGTTTTATCCACCTTATCAATGTCATCCATTGTTGCCTCATCCTAATCATAAGTTGGAAGTCTTTGTCTTGAGTTTGACAGCCCTGGCACTCAAGAACTACCTTGCTTTAGGGATTTAAGGAGCCTCAACTTTGAGGACCAACACTGCCTATTTACATAGTACTTGGAAGTAAATGCACTTAACTTGCTTGGTGCATCATGAAAGTGAAGTTTGAAGTTAGGGTTATCATGGGGTGTGAAAATGAGTTTTGTTGAAGTTTACCTTGCATTCTTTTGCATTGCCTAGTCTGCTGCTGGCAAAGCCATGCCATTTTTATAGGCAGTTGGGCTTGCATGAAACCATCAATCAATGCAACTCCTATTGCATTCATGAGTAATCTATTGTTTTGGGATCTTGGAGGGTATTCAAGTTGGGTTTTTCTGTCTTTGAGGGATTACTTCTTTTGCGGTGGTGAATGAAATTTCTGTGCAAAAAGGGTGTTAAGGGAGAATCATGTGTGTGTAAGAAAAGAGAGGAATTTGTAAAGTGTTTCCTTGTTAAGCCTTAAGTCTAAAATGTGAAACAGAGAGTGTTGAATAGTTTCATGCAAGGAGTTTGAAAGAAATTGAGGATTCTAACCAACTCTTTTGGAATCTTTGTTGGGTCAAGTAACAAAGGGTAACTATTGTTTGATTTCTTCATATTTGGTAAGTCTTCTCACTTCTTAAACAATATTAAACTGAGAAAGTAGAGTACTTTTGAGATATGACTAAGTCTGCTGATGACATGTATTTTTGCCTTTGAACTAGGTTTCATGGATTGAAGTTGCCTTGACTGTGTAATGTCCCTTTTTCCCCAGTGAATATTGGTGAACATTAGCCTTACGATTTTTTATTTTCCAAAGGGTACTTGGGCGAATAAAGGGAAAAATGGCTTTGAAGAGGTTATTATAAGTTAATAGTTGCCTCAACCTAAATGATATTATTATGTATACCTTTTAAAAGTTTGCTTATTACACTCAGTAGTGTTCGTTGAAGTGGGTGGGCCCCTCTTTCTGTGGACGCCTATTCAAGGCAAGGTGTTTGTGGAGTGGAGCGCCAGTAATGGATAATTAATGTTTATTTCCTATTATTGCTTGGGCGTGGGTTGTGGGAAGGAGATATATTGACCATTCGCTCATTTTAGAGCTTCTTCATGCAGTTTGAATTTTCACCTGACTTCTAGAGCGCCTGTGCTGTTTACCAAGGTTTTGGAGGTGTTTTACCTCAAAATCATCCAGTTTTGATTGTGAGAGACCAATCCTAGCTGGGGCAATCGATGATTTCACATCAGAAATCATATTTGTGCATAATGGAGTTTGACGTATTTTGAAGGGTTTGTCTGGCATGTCTGAATGCAATATTTTCGCGTGAGCTTGTTTGTAGTCTGGGTTTCATTGTTTTGGCAGTTACAGCTGGTGGAGAATAGAATCTTCAATGGAGCACCAAATAGTATTAAGTTCAAATCACATTCTTGCAGACTTGAGGACCCATGGATGCCGTACATACTCAGGAGGCACGTGTGACAGTATCAAATGAATCCGCTGCTGTTTAGGGCCTTAGTTTTCACACATTCTAAGCACCTTGTATGATGTTTGGGTTTGCAACAGGATTGAGGTGAATTTGAATAGTAAATTTCAGTTTGTGAGTTTTCGTGTATCCATGGCAGCTGTCCCTGTAAGGGCGTGAGTGTGTTGCAGCAGGAAACGTCTCACTTTGACCTGTTTTATCCCTTGGAACTTAGACGCCCAGCATAGAAGAGTCTGGGGACAGCATTTATTGGGTGGAATTTCTATGTTGTGAACAAACTGGGCAATTTATGTGGTTTCTTGGCATATACAGGAGCCTGATTTCAACAGCAGTCATCAATCAGTCATCTCTGAGTTTATATGAAGGATTGTTATTGCAAAAGATTCGCTCAAGATACTGCAGTATCATAACAGTTTGAATCTTGAGGTCTTTTCCAAGGTAATTTTCGTCATTCTGATGTCCATGCTCCTTGCAATGCTACAGCAGTATTTCTTGAAAAAGGTAAATCAGACTTAGCAAGTTATTTGAATCTGTTTCCAATGAACTTTGGTTAAGTTTATTAAGCTTCAATTTAGGGTGACCATTACAGACTGCTGTTGGGTTGAGTCATTTCTTGTTCTTAATTTGAATGGTTGTTAAAAACTAAATGGATATTTGAAAGCCTAGATAAGTCTATTTATTGTTCTGTAACTTCTGTTGATTAATCATACTTATGAATACTTCATCATTGTACATTTCAAAGACCCTAAGGGTCAAGGTTTCCATATTCCTGATGCAAGAGCATTCCGAGCTCATGCTATCCTACACACCCAATAAGATTTTCTTACAGTTTTGGTTTCATTAAAAGAAATTTACATATAAAATGGGCCTCCTAAAGATGACATCATCAAAATAATGAACTAACAAAAATTAACTAAAAGATGACATCAACCGTTATGGTGACATAATCTAAAATAAAAATATAATCATTTGTTTTATTACATTAAACTTTCTAAAATCCTATAAATTAACTCACTAAAGTTAATTTGACTCTACATATCTTACTCCATCTCAATATCTTTCTAAAAAATAAAGATTTTTTTTATTTTTTAGATTTATCATTCTTAACTTATATTATAGAAATTATTGTGTTTTCTTAAAAAACAAATCTAAAAAATATTTTACCAAATCTTTTGTCCATTGAAATATATAAAGTTATAAACATTAAAAATTATAAAAAAGATTTTTAAGAAACTATAAATAATATATACTTTTATATATGTATATACTAATATAAAAACTTAAAGAATTAGATTGCATATAAAACTAGTATATTTATATTTTAAAAAATATATCTATAGTATGCAGAGAGATATCTTCTAGATGTTTGCTTTTTGCATTTTCATACTTTTTGTGATTTTCTCCACCTTTTTTTCAATTGTTTCCAATTTCTTTTTTTATTTTTATTTTTATTTTTTCCAATTTCTTTATTTGGTTCCATATTTTTTGCTCCACCTTTCTATCCTTCATGGTTTTTATTTTTTATTTTCTCCAATTTCTTTTTTGGTTTTTATTTTAATTTTTTTCTATATATTTACATGGAAAAAATGAGTGCTCTCATCTCCACCCTGATATGATTGTAGAATGCCTCTCGGCATAATTAAATTAAATTCAAGAAACTCCAACTAGCTTTTTTAATTTTTATTTTTTAATATGCACCTACAACCACAAATGCACTTTAAATCTTTTTTTTTTAAATATTAATATTAATATATTTTTTTAAAAAATAATGCGCCTGGTAAACTTTTTAACGTGACCGGTGACGCTGGCGCGACACGCCCTCCGGCTTCATGGTAACGCTTTTGCCCGGAGCTATGAACCGGTGAGGCCACAACACGGGGGACCTCACCCCTAGCAAGAACACTTCAAACCCGCGAGCTCGTTGGCCCAGCAAAGGTGCAAAGTCTGCGAGCTCATTGGCCCAGCGGGAGTTTGAACTCTGGTGGCTGCCACTACAACCAAGCGACTTAACCACCGAACCACGCCCTTAACAGCATTAATATTAATATATATTATATAACATATATTATTTACATTTTTTAAAAAATATTATTTTACATTTACAAAAATCCAACCTCCACGAAAATGACTTTAAAATAGAATAAAATATTTATAAAATTAAAGTTTTAGAAACATGTAAATTTAAAGTTTGTTTAAAAATTAAAGAATTTGTAGCTCAGCTTCTTTAATTTTCTTTTTAATATGCAATACGCGATGTTTTAAATTTTTTTATTATATATATAATTTATAATGAATATACATTTATATATATTATTTATAAATTTATAAATTATATTTTTAAAAAAGAAATTATATATAATTAATATGTATTTATTTATATTATTTATATTTTTTTAGTTGTTTTTTATTAGATCAGCTGGAAAAGAGGGTCCAGAACCCTGTACAAAGCAGCCCCCAGGGCAAAAAAGGCCTTAACAAGCCAGAAACAGTACATTGACAGCACACAGACAAAACAACTACAGCAAGGCAACGAGGAACAACTAAACAAAAGTAGAACCTAACCGATCAAGTCGAACTCCCTTGGCCCGAGAATGGGTCAAAGAAACATGCTTAGGAAGACCTCTCTTCCTTCTTTGGACAACAGTCCAAAAGACATCCTCATCTGCAGCGGCAGAAGTAGGAGAAGAAGGCGGTGAACTATGCACCAAAACCTTCAAAGGGGGAGTAGCCCCAACTAAAGAAGGCACCCCAGCAACAGTAGTAGACGTCCCAGCAGCAGAAGCCAAATCCGAAGCAGGGAAAACCGGAGAGGAAGAAGTCGGAATAGAACAAGAAGTAATCCTGCCCGAAGTAGGAGGAGCCGACAAGTGAGTCGAGAAACAACTGAAAGAGTCCAGAGAATGCGAAGGAACTGAAGCAGCAACCCCCCTCTCAAGAACAGCCCCATCAGGGAGCTCATCCTCCTCAAAGGACTCATCCTCCCGAGAGGAACAATCATCATGGGAAGCACTAACAGTCAAGTGCTCCAGAAGGGCATCTTTCCACCAAGTTGCAGCGCCCTTGCGGCACGTGAGTGGACAACCAAAGGCCAAATGACCTGTAGCAAAACATCTTCTACATCTGAATGGGATACCCTCGTAATCTAATAGTTGTTTCCAAGGCCTATCCCCTACCATCAAAACCACATCTCCATGAAGAGGTTTGGAGATGTCAATATCCACTAGGATGCAGGCAACCGTGGATAAATATTTTAAATTTATCTTCAAATTATACTTTCTATATGTATTGTAGAACGAAAAATTAAAAAAATATTAGAGAAAGAAAGAAAAAAATCTAACAGATATTCATAATAAATGTTAATAAATATTTATTTTTAAATTAAACTTAAATTTGAATTTAAATATAAAAAGTTTGTTTTAAAATTGGAAAGTGTAGCTTTTAAAATATAGCTTTAAGATTTTTCAATGAACTTGAGTTTCTTAAAGAATTATAATAGAAATATAAAAAGCTAATAAATGTTTATTTATATTTTAGAAAAGTGAATTTGAGTTTTAAATAAAATTAGAAAATGTAGTTTTTAAAACATAAATCAAGAAAAGAAATAATTTTTAAAAAAGTGAGCTTAATTTTTTTAAGGAATTATAATAGAAATATGTGTCCCCACTTAACTCATGTAATAATTTATATTTAAGTAATTTATATTATATAAAAAAGTTTTGTTTTTGTTTTTTTTAAAAAGGGGTAAAAAGTTATTAATCAACAAAGATCAGTACAAAGCACCAAAAGCCAGTAGGCCAAACAACAAGAAAGAAAAAACCACTCAGGTCCCTCTCAAAACCCCCAAATAATCTCTCATGTCCTCCAAAATCAGCTCCTCTAAAATCCCAGAATATTCTGTGGACAAGTGTCCCTAGTCCCCGACATTCCACATCCCCATTTGCTCAAAAGCCCACTTTGCCAAACAATCAGCTACCCTATTCCATTCCCTAGGAATATGGCAGAATGTAACAAAATCCAAAGATCTACAAAGCCTCACAATCTGGTTGACCACCACGACCAATTGCCAATTCATTCCCTCCATCTGCCGCTTATTCAACATATCGATCACTACTTGTGAATCAGATTCACAAATAATCTTTCTCCAACCAAGGGCACTTCTCTCCAGGGCATAAAGGATAGCAAGAGCCTCCATAAAATTATTAGTATGTTGTCCTTTATACAAAGAAAAGAAAAATTGGTCAACCCCCAAATTATCTCTACCAACTCCCCTAATTCCAGCATGCCCAGGATTACCTCTGGAAGAACCATCTGTATTAATCTTCATCACATCATTAGGAAGCGTCCAGCAGCCATCCCGCCGGACCTTACTTTTGGCCTGCCGACCCACTCTGGAAGAGGGGACCCTCATACCAGAACTAGCCAAACCCAACCTCTGAAAGATAGCCAAATCACCCAGATCTATAGAGGCAGACAAGTCACATTTTGCTGATAAAGTCTCCTGAAGAACACTAATACATCTCATCCATAATTGATGACTTAACATATTCTTACCCTAAAAAATCCTTCGGTTTCGTTCCAACCAGATTTGCCACAAAATAAAAGAAGGGCCTATGTTCCAAGCAACATGCAGAAAAGTCTAAACTGGGGGACTCCCTAGAAGGTCCCATAACTCAACCAAGGAGGAAGCATGGACACAAGCCATATTCCAAACCCCCCACCAGTAGTGCCAAAGTTCCCTACAGAAAGGACACATGAAGAAAATGTGGGAAGAACATTCCTCACTGTTATTGCACAGAACACACATAGAAGGACCTTGAAATCCTCTCTTTCTCAAATTCTCCCAAGTGAGACACCTATTCTGAACAAATCAACCACATAAAACAATTGCATTTAGGCCAAGAAAACTTACTCCACACCTGTTTCCACCAAGGAACCCCAGCTCTCCCAAACATCTGCCTGCCCAGGACCTGATAACCTGAAGCAACCGAGAATTTTCCTTTTGGATCAGGGCCCCAAGGAAGGATATATCTCCCCTCTAAAGAATTACAAGCGCTACCAGTCAATAGCATCTGAAGCTCCTGGCGATCCTCCTCAAAGCCCCCGAGAGGCCACTCACTAGGTTCTTTCTATCTAAACACTTCAACTTGACCTAGAACCTAAGTTTTATAGTCTTCCACCTTACTCCAACCTACCTCAAGAAAAATGTTACACAAAGATTGCAAATGCGAATGCATTGAAATGAGAGGAGGGGACCCATCCCAAGAATCGGACCAGAATAAAGCCTCTAAACCTCTATTGCAAATCCAAAATAACCCTTGCTTGATCAAATTAGCGCCTCTTTTAAGAGTACTCCAAATCATAGAGCCTTTTCCCACCAGGGTGCATCGAGGAACATCTTTACTCTCGACTCCTCCCAGATACTTCGAGGTAAGGATTCTAGCCCAATCCTGCCCCGAAGACTACACCATCTCCATTAGAGCTTAGCTGCCAAAACTTGACCAATAAGACTTTTTTGACGAAGACTTAGGCCCCCTTCCTGTTTCGACCTACACACAGAATCCCACTTAACCAGACTCCATTTCTTCGAGCTCAAATTACCAACCCATAAGAATTGTCGGGAGAGGGCATCAAACTCATGAATGAATCTTGAAGGAGCCGCCTGCACAAAACATCTATAAATAGGGAGAGCCTGTATAACTGACTTTAGAAGAGTCATTCTCCCAACAGAAGAAAGCCACCTGCAGGTCCAATGAGAAACTCTTCTTCTGAACTTATCTAGGACATCCTGCCAAAACCTGCTAGGTAGAGCGTCCAAAGCAATGGGGATACCAAGATACACAAAAGGAAGGGTACCAATCTGGAATCTAAAAATCCAAGCAATCCTAGCCTGTATAGGCATAGGAGTATTGAAGAAGAAAATGGATGACTTGTCCTCATTAATCCTTTGCCTGGAAGCTGCCAAGTAAATATCCAAATCTCTTTTGAGATTGACTACCTCATTAACTCTTGCTATGCCCATTAGCGAGGTATCATCCACAAACTATAAATGAGAATGAGGAGGCAATCTATTACCCCAATTCCAACCTTGAATCAACCCTTGCCTCACACGAGACATGATAAATCTTCCCAAGCCTTCAACCATTAGAATAAATAGATAAGGTGAAAGAGGATCTCCTTGGCGAAGACCCTGAGAGGCTCCAAAGAGCTCATAAGGCTCACTATTAATGAGAATAGAAAAAGAGGAGGAAGAGACAACTCATGACCCACTTGATCCACTCGCTGTCAAACCCAAAGCCTCCAAAACCTTCTGCAAAAAAGTCCATTTAACTCAGTCATAAGCTTTGGCCATGTCGAGCTTGATAAACACAGCCTTTTCTTTGGAGGTAGCCATGGAATGAATAGCCTCCGTGGCAACAACCTTGTCCAAAATCCGTTTGCCAGCAACAAAACCCCCTTGCTCCTCTGATATTAAAGCACTAAGCCACGGCTTAAGCCTTTCAGCGATCAACTTAGAAATAATTTTGTAAACAGCATTGCACAGGGCTATAGGTCTAAAGAGGTCCAATGAGTCAACGCCTTCCCTTTTTGGAATAAGAGCAAAGAACATAGCATTCATGGCCTTTAGCATTCATTTACTCCTTCGAGATTCCAAGACCACCTCCAAAAGGTCATGCTTGAGAATATCCCAAAACCCCTGGTATAATTCTATAGGGAATCCATCAGGACCTGGGGCTTTCCCTTCATCTAAAACACAATACCCTCTAACTCCTCCAAAGTGATAGGTTTGTTTAACATAGCATTCATCTCATTAGAGGGCAATGAGGGAATGCATTGCAAAATAAGGTCCTCCTCCTCTCTTGCCAGGGGGGTATCCTCTGTAAACAAATGGAGTAGTAATGAGTGATCTCCCTCAAAATCATCCTAAAAGAGAGTTGATTCCCTTTAGAGGACCTGAGAGAAGTAATGAGATTCCCTTGCCTCCTATCCTTAACAGAGTTATGGAAAAAAGCAGTATTTCTATCTCCTTCCTGTAACCAATCAATATGAAACTTCGACTTCCAGAAGATTTCTTCACGCAACTCCCATTCCTCCAAATCTTTCATAGCTGCCGCTTCTAATCTAAAAGTTTCCTCTATTAAGCCGTGATCCTGGATCTGACGGGTAATGTCATCCAGACGAGATTGGGCAACCGCTTTAGCCATAAACACATTGCCATAGCACTGCCTATTCCATCTTTTCAGCATGTACTTAACATATTGAAGCCTCTTGGCAAAAGGTGTACATGGCTGTACCATACTCAGGGTTCCCTTTGCACCACCATTCTGAAACAAACTCTTGTAGGGAAGAGTCTCGAAGCCACATAAGTTGGAACCTGAAAGAGGGATTTTTAGAAGCTGTGAAAAAAGAAGCTGAAAGTTTAATCAGCCAATGATCCGAGCCTTTCCAATCAAGAATTTCAGAGCTGGTGGTCCAACTATCACCCATCCAAAAGCTAGACACAAGGAACCTGTCTAGCCTCTTAGAGATAGCATCAACAACCCACCTGTTATTCCAAGTAAACATTCCATTTGAAGGCTTTATGTTCACCAGGTTCAAAAGATTAATATTATTCCTCAGGAGCTTGGAAGAATCCTCCAGCCTGCCAACACCTCCCCTCTTCTCCTCCAAACAATAAACAACATTGAAATCCCCAGCAAGGATCCAAGGAAGATAAGGAGTAAGAGACCTAACCAACCTGATGTGAGACCAAATCAATGATTTTCCTAAGAAATCAGTCGAAGCATAAACATTGGTAAGAAGATTAACTTCACCTGATTCTAAACTTGAGGCAACCATAGGCATAGAAGATCTACTAGAAATCCACCACATTGGAACAACTTTGCGAGGGTCCCAGAGACGAGCAACACCTCCTGAGCTGCCTTGTGCCCCAATACATTGACACTGGCCTCTCGCCCAAATCCTAGAAGCCAAACTCAACATACCTTCCACAGACATCTTAGTCTCCTAGATGAAGACGATATCTGGAGAGTGAGACCGGATCAAATCACGAATAGCCTTTTGTCTAGGGATGCTATTCATACCCCTAACATTCCATGAGAGAACTATCATTTTTGAGGAGAGAAATGAGAATCAATGGTTTTCACCGAACCAGCCTCAACCAATGTCTCTCCGGTTAATCTCACTTTTTACTGGTCTTTCTTTCTACCCACCTTGGGAATCTTCTTAGGAGCACCCTTTCTGAGAGTCTTCTGTTGTATCCCTAATGCATGCATGGTTCCCTTACACTTACCCTCATCCTGGACCACCTTCTCTAAAGAAGCCACTAAAATGGCCAAACCTGAGCAATCTGTCACTTATTTGCACCCACTAGTCTCCATCTCTCTAGAAATCAACAAGGGAACATCTGTGTCCATTCGAGCACCTGGGCCTCCATCCTGTGCACCAATAGGAATACTGCCATCCTTCGCCACAACTAATTGTTCCGTCCCCATAGGATCTTGCCCAAGCTGCATCCCTGCAGAGATCCCTTCAGACAGATCCAAGTCTTCAGCGCTTCAAATCTGTTAAACACCTCATCCGTCTACCTATCCTTTAGTGTTCTCTTCTGCCCTCTTCCCTTGTTTCGGCCCTTGACTAAGATAAACCCCTCTTTATCTTCCATCATAGGTGTTTTGCCTTTATCCTGATTAGGAGATGGACGAGGCGGCCCATTGCTTGAAGAACCTAAAGGATTAGATTTAGGACACATCTGTTGCAAATGGCCATATTCATGACATAGCCGGCAACAGAATGGAAGAGTTTCATAATCAATCGGCTAGATCCAAGAAGAAGATATCAGTCAAATTTCCATAGAATCTGGTAAGGGTTTGCTTAGATCAATTTCAATACAAACACGGGCAAAAATGATTACCTTTTTGTCCATAGTTTGTTGCGACGAGCCCACTGGCTTGCCAAGCAACATCACAAACGAGTGGAAAATGTCATTTCTCCAAAATTCCAATGGGAACCACGGAAGTTGCACCCAAACAAGAACCCTTGAAGGAAGCTCCTTCGTAGGGTTGAACCCTACATGCCATGGCTTAATGAACAATCCAACTTGATTATAGAAATAAAGCCCACCTTCAAAAGCCTTATTCCTATCTAATATGCATGAAAAAACAACCAGAAAATAGCTATTGGCCGCCAACATCACCTCCATTTCGCCCTCTGGGTTCCAAGTGCGACAAGCCCACGATTCCAAAAAGGGGAGAGAGACCTAAATCTCCATGAACTTGCAAATCAAAGCGTGGTTGGTCAAATAATTGACATCTTCCTCCACTGAATCAAGTTGAATCACAAGCACTAGCCTGTGTTCACTCCTTGCAAAACATCCATTCACCTTCGAAGGCCTAAAACCTCCAAACTATGAAGAGCTTTCTCTGTTAACAGTGTTGTTCAAACCAATGGCAGAATGATCATGCATGAGAGGAGAAAAGACTCCCCCGGCCACCGCATCTTTAAAGAATTCTGCATCGAGAAAGAACCTCCAGGCAGGGCCATGCAAAGCCCCACCGAGGAAAAAGCAAACCAGGGAGCCCAAGACACAAACCCCGAACAGCAACTATCTGCCAAACCCCAAGCAGAGACCAAACCTCCACAGCTGCAGCAAAAGCCCACGAAACCCACCTCAATCCCCAACCAAGCACTACAAAAACCCCTCATGGCAGCAATAAACCCCTCCCCACACAACAAGAGGAGGAACGCCGCAAAGGCCTCTCGGCCCTAGGCTGTGCAACCAGACCTCCCCAGGATAGCGCCATCCTCTTTTTTTCGTCCTAAAGTTTTGTTTTTTAAGAGTTTCTTAGGAGGCCCATTTTTTATATAAATTTCCCCTAATTCTGTCTGATTTTGCTTGTCTGTTGCAGGTCCTTATTTTGTTGCTTATTCTGTCCTCCCTGGGCGAGGTCTCTTTGCTGGTCTTAGTCTTGAACATTCTTGGACGATTTCTCTTCATCGAATTTACAATCCTTTGCTGGACAAGTCAAATAGTATTGGTTAAAAGGATCAGCAGTATGCTCATTCAACCTTGCTGGGTGCTGCATTACTGGTTTCAACTTGTTGCTGGGCAATCCTTGGTGGATATTTTCTGGCAGTTACAACTGTGACAGGCATTCCTTGCAGCACCTCTATATTGCAATTTTATAAAGTTGTGGTCAACTTAATATTTGCTTTCCCTGACTGGAGGCTTCCACTCGCCCCATTCTCTGCTAGGCCTCAGCACGTGGTTTTATGATTCAAAACTGTCTATCTGACAGGAATTTATGCCTGCACCTATTTCTAATTATGCCTTAATTTCTCTTTTACTGGGCGTTTATTTAAGTGGGGTCATGGTCTTTTATGATGGACATGGAAAACTGTTAACAGGATGATTTAAATCTTTATTATTCCTTGCTGGACATGATCTTTCCTTACCTGGCAGCAGTCACAAAACTGTTGCATTTTCATCTTAGATTGTGGAGTCCAGGCGGCAGTTATTTTTGACAGGTGGCTGCCTGCTTCCTGGCAGCAGACAAATTTTTAATTCTTTACCATATTTGGATAGCGGCAATTACTTACCCATCAGGGCTGGCGGCTTCAGCAAAAACTGTCGGTAGCAGTTATCATATCTATCTTTAGCGCTGAGTTATGAAACCTTAATGGCAGAATATTCATAAAAGCATATCAGAACAAAAGGATATTTTAGGAAGGGCATTTCAGTAGTTTTGTAGCGCTAGAAGATCAGTAGGTATTGAATAAGGTGAAGTTTGAATAAGTGTAAAGACCATTGAAGGTCTGCTGGTTTGAATAGGACTGTGTCATGTCCCCAATCCCGGAGTGAGCTATTATGAGTTCTTGGGTTAGCCTATCATCCATTCCTGTAGGCTAACATGGTGTTAAGGGAATTCTCTTGTGCCTCTGGGCTCGATAAGGAAGCCACACTTCCATTTCTAGCCTTTCGAGCTTTGCATTTCACTTTTGTCATCAATTTGCTCTCTGGGAGCCGACTTGATGGAGATATTGGGCTTATTTCGATGCACCAAGACATATCTTTCTTGTGATGGCCGACCTGGTATAAGGAGCTATGATTTGGAGCTATTTGATAAGTTTGAGGCCGACTTGCCTCATGGTCTATTCGCCACCTTTTGGTAATACATCCAACTCTCCTTGGCTGACTTGTTTACCAAACGCCACACTCTTGCATTTCAATTATACTTGGTGCCCAAAACCAATATGCAATGAAGACTATGAGGGCCGACCACCTTAAGGAGACTTCTAGCATGCGCTTGGGAGGGAGAAAGATCTAGAACAAGAAAAGTATAAAAGCAAGGCAAGGTGCTGCCATTTGCATCACTCATCATCGCATGTTTTGATATGTTTCTTATTCCAATGGCTAAGAAATTCAGTTTCTTTGTCATGCATTGAGGAGATGGCTCCTCAACCTTGAATGCTGATGACCCCATTCAATTAACATTAGGAGAATTCCATTACGGGAGTTCACTTGCACTTCATGGATGGAGCAGACTTGCAGATCTGATTTAGTGATTAATTTCAGGCAGTTCCTTGGCAACTATTGTGCACCATTCGAAGAGAAGTAAGCTCTAGCTTTGGAGCGCCCTTCATTGGAGGAGAGCGCCATATTTAGAGATTGTTTTGTGAAGGTTTGGAGGCTGTCTAGGGTTTGAGCAGAGCAGAATATTCGCAGCAGCAGAACAGACCTTCTTCTCTTCATTTTAGGAGGTTAGGTTGCATTTTTTTTCTTATTCAGTTTAGGGCAGAACTTTGCTGGGTTTGTACCTTGTGCATGCCCATATTTATCATTGTATTTGAAGACAAACTGTATTCAGTTATTTGCAGCAGAACTCTGATTTATTTTTCAGTCATTCTTGTTGGGCAAATAAGGTTGATTTGTTAATCATATGTTGGATGAAATGCAAACATATTATGGTACATCATGTTTATGACAAGTTTATGATGTTTTGAGATGGATTATTAGCTGCCCTAGTTGTTCTTTCAATCTGATTTTTAATTCAGCGGTCAAGGGTTGAGCAGAAAACTGAAGCGCAGGAATTAGGGCAGAATACAAATTAGGGCAGATCCCATTGGGGACATGACAGTGGTATCAGAGCCAAGTTCCTGCCAGCCTATGGGTCATGAGAGATCACATTAGTCCATTACCGCATCATTACCAAAGAAGAAGAACTGAAGACATGGGAGACAGGAGACAAGGCAACCCTTCTAGAGGAGATATGGAGCAATTGCTACAGGAGATGATTGACAATCAGAGGAGGATGGCTGAACAACAGCAGAATGCACAACGTAACATTGAGAGGATGTACAGGACTTTGATGAAAAATACAAACAACAATCAGGACTTATGTGTTTCACATGGAGAATCAACAAGCGGGAGTTCAACCTATGAAGATGAAGTGGCAGAAGTACTCAGCATGAGTAAGAAGTATGGATCTCTTCCTCAACGTGTTAAGAACAGAATACCCTTCAAGGACTACATGGATATGCACCCTAAGACTCGCCACAAGACTGAATATGCAAAGAAGAAATATCATACAATTGCTGATGAATTGTTTTCTACACGAGACTGTCAGAAATCTTCATGAGGAATTCGAGAGACACGCTGATGGCATTAAGGAGGACAAGCTGCAACCAGTCTTCAGCCCTAAGGAAGGTACAGTCACAAGTTCACCACACGAAGATAAGATTGAAGAAGAGTTACATATTAAAGAAGAAGACTTATCTATTAAAGCCCAAGGTAAAGAGCAAGGGACAGCTGAAGACAAACCAGGTGAGGACATGATGATGGTCACAAGGAGCAGCCATGAATCGTGTCATGCAGAAATACACAATGGGTCAGCAATTGAAGAAGTCAAAGCCTTGGATACACATCAGCCCCATGACGAGGAAATGGAAGAGTTGCAGCCCATGCATGTTGAAGACCAAGCCCTAGAAGATGCCACCATAGAAGATAAGGGTTTGTATGGAGAAGCTTCATATACCACATCGGAGGATCACCATGATCACATTCATCTAGGTATGAGTTCATTGAACAATATTGTTTCATTACCTTTACATCGTATTGGCATGGAATCAAATGATGGTGTAGGTGCCCTTGAGATGGACTTGGTTCATAAGAAGGGAAGTGATCAAGATATGTTGGACATTCCTATGGAAGAAGAAGAAGCAACACTTGTTGAGGTTCAATCACACCTGGAAGATCATATAGTAGTAGACTCTACTCACTACTTTGATGGAGACCCCTTGCCCAAGCCTAATGATGACTTAGTCCTCACGCATGCCATAGAGGAAACTGATTTGGAGACAGCATATAGACCTGCCCTAATTGACAAACACTCACTCATGAGTGAAGAAGAGGTTAAGGATTATGATGACATCATTCATGGAAATGAGGTAAGGTCTGATTTTCCAGTTTGCAACGGCAGTTCTTTATCTTCACTTCATCGTGACAGGGCAGCGAAGAGGATCAGCTATGAGGCATGTGACTTTCATTGGGAGACTCATGATGGATCAGCACTTGATGAAATGGAAGACAAACACTTTGGTATGGGATGACATCATACCTGATTTGTTTGATGGCAACCTTACAACCTTGCAGATTCATGAGATGGCAGCTAACACACATGAGGAGAAGACAAAGGGAAACACGCCTGAGATCTTTGTTCCTTCCAAAGGAAGAGTGCATGGAAGCAAGCAAGCAAGACAAAAATGCAGATTTAGATGAGCAAGGAAAGAAGTACAAATCAGAAAATTTTGCTGATGCACTTGATTTGCATCATGAGGTTCATAGATTGCCTTGGTTTGAAAGTGGATCAAGGGCTCAAGTCATGAAGATGGAAAGAAAATCTGAGCACACACTTAGTAGACCAGCTATGTGTGACATCCAAGAAGAAGTGGTTAGAGTGAGTTGGCATGATGGAAACCAAGATATCTTCATGGGAGAAGGATCTAATGATGGCTTCCTATCTTATGGCATTAAGTGCAGCATTTTGTGTCATTTTGGAGGATATTTTCAGTGGGCACTTTGCTGATCTGAGTTATGACAGCAGGATTCCAAGATTGGATACACATTCATGGTCACTTGCCTTTGACATCTACCCTTGGTTCACATTGCAATTCCATAGGAAGAAAACTTTCAGCTCTTGTGGCTCATCACCAAGCATCTTCATGTTTGGCATCTACATATTGGCATAGGCTGATCACTACAGCTGTTTGATGATTGATGTGGATGGATTTGTATTGGGTTACAACGGCAGAAGCAGTCCCAGGATCTCTTGTAGCAGCAGCTTTGAGAAGATACAAGCAAGTGTGAATGGAGAGCCTAGAATGACATGGGATCCTGGTATTTGGTTGCTTCAGGACAACCAATCTCGGGAAGGGAGGACTGTCATGTCCCCAATCCCGGAGTGAGCTATTATGAGTTCTTGGGTTAGCCTATCATCCATTCCCGTAGGCTAACATGGTGTTAAGGGAATGCTATTGTGCTTCTGGGCTCGATAACGAAGCCACACTTCCATTTCTAGCCTTTCGAGCTTTGCATTTCACTTTTGTCATCAATTTGCTCTCTTGGAGCCGACTTGATGGAGATACTGGGCTTATTTAGATGCACCAAGACATATCTTTCTTGTGATGGCCGACCTGGTATAAGGAGCTATGATTTAGAGCTATTTGATGAGTTTGAGGTCGACTTGCCTCATGGTCTATTCACCACCTTTTGGTGATACATCCAACTCTCCTTGGCCGACTTATTTACCAAATGCCACACTCTTGCATTTCAATTATACTTGGCACCCAAAACCAATATGCAATGAAGACTATGAGGGCCGACCACCTTAAGGAGACTTCTAGCATGCACTTGGGAGGGAGAAAGATCTAGAACAAGAAAGGTATAAAAGCAAGGCAAGGCACTGCCATTTGCATCACTCATCATCGCATGTTTTGATATGTTTCTTATTCCAATGGCTAAGAAAATCAGTTTCTTTGTCATGCATTGAGGAGATGACCCCTCAACCTTGAATGGTGATGACCCCATTCAATTAACATTAAGAGAATTCCATTACGGGAGTTCACTTGCACTTCATGGATTTTGGAGCAGACTTGCAGATCTGATTTAGGGATTAATTTCAGGCAGTTCCTTGGCAACTATTGTGCACCATTCAAAGAGAAGTAAGCCCTAGCTTTGGAGCACCCCTCATTGGAGGAGAGCGCCATATTTAGAGATTGTTTTGTGAAGGTTTGGAGGCTGTCTAGGGTTTGAGCAGAGCAGAATATTCGCAGCAGCAGAACAGACCTTCTTCTCTTCATTTTAGGAGGTTAGGTTGCATTTTTTTCCTTATTCAGTTTAGGGCAGAACTTTGCTGGGTTTGTACCTTGTGCATGCCCATATTTATCATTGTATTTGAAGACAAACTGTATTCAGTTATTTGCAGCAGAACTCTGATTTATTTTTCAGTCATTCTTGTTGGGCAAATAAGGTTGATTTGTTGATCATATGTTGATGAAATGCAAACATATTATGGTACATCATGTTTATGACAAGTTTATGATGCTTTGAGATGGATTATTAGCTGCCCTAGTTATTATTTCAATCTGATTTTTAATTCAGCAGTCAAGGGTTGAGCAGAAAACTAAAGCGCAGGAATTAGGGCAGAATACAAATTAGGGCAGATCCCGTTGCGGACATGACAGACTGTCAACTGAAGACTGTCTCATTTTGCTGTTAAGAGTACATTTTGAGTTTTAAGAATTTGGCTGCCTTAATTGACTGCCTGTTGAAGGTTCTCAGTTCAGGTCTGCATCAATTCCTTTTCTGGGTTGAATGACTTCTCCATCTATAATTAACATGGCCATTTCCTGCCTACGATCTTAGTCTGTATTATGTGTTTCTACTTTCTACTAATTGGACGGTCTGTGTTTTTACATTTCTAAAGAATGGGTTACTAAATCCTAACCCCAAATCTGGGATGAGCTTGTTAGGTTCATAGCCTTGGAATCTACATTTCTGATGACAATCTTGCTTGAAGTGATTGTTCCTGTTGATGTGCTGATAACTGTGGCAGGCTATTAGATATTGTGCTTTAATAAGATGACCGTGACAAGGTTTGTATCTCTGTTATGACATGGTTATATTTACAGATAACACAAGTGGGTTGTGAATGAAAAACGTATTGTTGAACTTGTAAGGTCTGTTTCTTTGCATAAGATAGTCTGTGCAAATTGAAGTAGAAGGTATGCTGGTGTTGTGAACTGTATGTTGAATAGGGGGATGGGAATTGAACTATGTTTTGTCCATATGATTGTGTTTTGTGACAGGCTGTTAAGGTTTGTTCAATGACTTCTTCAGAGTTAAAGGCTTCACCCAGATTAGAGTTTGCCTAATCAAAATCCCTGTAAACCTTATTGAAGAGATCTACATGGAGTTTGTTAAAGGACTAATCTTGGATGACACTGTTCACTCTCATGGAGTTACTGATCATTTCTCACTGATTATGTCTACATGTCATCATTCAGTCTTTGTTGCAAACGAGCTTTTGGATCTATTGCTAGTCCTAGGTAGGGGGGCTGGATGGTGGTCCTAGGTTGGGCTCATAATGCACCACCACCCTAGAAAAGTAGGAAGAAGATCCTTGGACTGCTGGAGATTGAGAAATCTACTCTGGGAGTATTGACAGAGTGGCATGATCTGTTACAAGTTTTGAAGTTGATCTTAAGGATTGATATGTGTATATCATGTTCTTATCTTATGAACAGCAGACCTGTAATGATGATTGATTGCTACTGATGAAATTGATAACTGGTGGAAGTACATTGATAGTTAAGGTTCTGAACTTAGTAATGAAACAGCGATGCTATGAAAGGTAACAGATTTGCATTGGAATCTCAGAATCTATTGGTTGAATACCATTACTATGTTCTTGTTTGACTTGATGTTTAAGTTTTTAAGGTTTTCACCATGTATAGACATTGTTCATGGATAATGCCATTAAATCTAATCTGACTGTTGAGACAGTGATTGAAAAAGGTTCTTTTTGTTGCTTATTGGACAGTCAGAAGTAAATGTAGACTCTTTTTTGGCTTGGACAATGGTTATCTGATGAAAGCCTACTGTTGCATATATCACTTGTAACAGTTAAGCATTTGTGAAAGTAAACTCTTGCGACAAAGTTGTGCACATTAAATGCTCTTAACTATTGTAACATCAGTTGATTGAGTAGTGCAGAGACTGTAAACTGAGTTATTGAACTTGAAATCAGAGACTGGAAATGAATCATTATCTACTGTTTACTGATTGAAATTGTGTAAAAGGTTTGAAGAATTTCCTTTTTGTTTAAATGTGAAGTATAAGATAGCAATTATTGATAAGGGTTAGTACTTAGTAATGAGTGAATGTGTGTTCACTGTTCTAAAACAGTGAATGAAAAAATTGTTCCTTTGTTGTCATTTGTTATAGAATAAAATAATTAAAGGATAGTCAAGCAAGAGCAGTAACACTATAGAGATTGATAAATCTTGTTTGAATCTCTTACAAACTATGAAAGGAACAAGTGAAAGTCTGTTTAGACTAAAAGAAGATATAATTATTTGGATTAAACACCATACTATAGATTCCTTACAGGACACAGCAATTCAATGTTGAGAAGATACTGTTTGAACTGCATAAAGCTATTTGAAATTTTCAGAGTTAATGTGAACTAAGCAACCATGGAACAAACAATGAACTATGAAAATGATATTCAAATCTTTTCACTCAAAATGGATGTCAATGACTTTAGGTTTAAACAATAAGCTGCTACCATGAACTTGGTAAATCTAAATATTGGGAGAAGCCTAAATAAATGAGAATAGGAAAACAATTAACGGAAATACTCCCCAATTCATTCTTGGGTTATCTGCTGGGGAGCTATTGCCTAGATGTCTAAATAGACCCTTATGAATCAAGGGAGAAACATTAAACCTATATGGTTGATAGACCACTCTTGAACAAATGTTTGGAGGATGCTTTATTCTCCAATCCTGATAAGTTAATAACCAATGAATTAAAGGCAAACAGCAGATGAGTGCATAACTCAAGGTAGTACCACTAGCTTATGAGTGCAAGAAGAAACTTGATTTTAAATATTGAATGAATTGGAGTCTTTATGACCAATTGATGGGCAGACATGCAATAGCCTGAGAGAGAGAGAGAGAGAGAGAGAGAGCGCATAGCATGGCATGGCTTTCTTAGAGCTAAATTTGTGGGCTCGCAGCTCTTAAGTCTGAAACATGTTTGCATATAGCTTTACTTTGAGAAAGATCCAGTGGTTGTGATGGTCAGAGCAAATATCCAACAATGCTTGTCTTTTTCAGCTTAAGAGTATTGCAAGCAATATGTTCAGTGCAAAGGGGCAAAATCTGTCATGTCCCCTCTTTAGCGCTGTCTAGCAGAGACATGAGAGTTGACCTATCATCCGGGTTCCCGTAGGTCAGCGGAGTGGTTAGGGAACCTATCCTGAGGCAGTGTAGCTTGGTAGGGAGCTTTACAGGCCTTTCCAGACAGTTTGTGACAGTTTCCTATTTTTTAGGAAGGGTTCCTATTTTTTAGGGTTTGACCGAGAGTTGACCAGGAGGCATCAGGGGACCTCCAGGAGCATTTTTGGAGTTTTGGTCAAATTCCCTATTTTTTTAGGAGGTATCCCTACATTTTAGGGAGGCACTGTCAGTTAGCATGACACGTGGCGACATCACCAGTGGCGTGGGCTACAGCAGTTCTTAGTTCAGGATAGCCAGGTGATGGAATTGGAATAATTATTGAATATTAAAGTGTGGCTTTAATATTTAATAAAAATAAAAATAAAATAAAGTGAATAACATGTCACTTTATATTAATAAGTTATTAAAAAGACCCCCACCTAGTTGACACAATGTTGTGTTTAAAAAGTGGTCTTTTAATAATGAAGTTGGGCCCTCAACTTGGGCGCCCAACTTGTGAGACTTCATGAATAAAAGAATCTTTCAAAGATTCTTTATTTTGGATGCCTTTTGGAACCCTAAAGTGGACGCCCACTTTGGGAAATGAATAAAGTGACTTTGAAGTGCTTTTTGGATCTATCTTTTGCATATCTTTTGAAGCTTCATGGCAGCTCTGAACTCTGTGGAAGGGGGCAGCAGCATTTAGACTCTTGGGAACGAAAACTCTCCAGGATTTTGGTGAATTGGACGACAACCCAGTTCTTGTTTGTGGGAGGCCTACTCTGGGTCTTCATTTGTGCATCATTGGACAGATTCCAGGGCATGTTATTGCAGATCTAAGCTTGCAGCAGTGCCAAATCAGCTTTATTCTTCAGATCCTTCATTCTCAGTTGCATGTATAGCCTCTTCTAGGCCAATATTGCCTTTGTATGCAAGTAGGGTTGCAAACCAGGCTTCCATTGAATATAAAATACAGATCTGATGGGTATGTGCCTCAATTTCTTAGTTGTTATCTTTCTATCAGTTAATATTTATTTTTAGTCCATTTTTATTTGAGATTGCAGCTGTATGTATTTCTATTTGCAATCTTGGCAAATACACATCTCAAGAAAACTGAAACCCCTTCTGCATCTCCTCTCTAGTCTGAAAGAAAACAAAAAAAATAATAATAATAAAAATCATAAAACAAATTAAATCACAAAAAACAGCACTTCATTTCAGCAAAGGGATCCATCAGGGATCTTTCAGTGGTATCAGAGCCTTTGACCTGCCAGCCTGTGGGGTTTAGAGATTTGTTTTCTATGCATACAGACAGGTATTACACACGCGGGACAGCCCAAAACGAGCTTGGGATTGGTATAGCAGAGGAACCAGTAATGGCTGAAGAACAGAGAAATGCCAGGAGAGATCAGGATGAGGAAGAGAGAGAGATAATGAGAACCCTCATCAACACTCAGCCTAGGATTGCTCAGACCCTTGACAGGATACAGGATGCCTTGGAACGGTTGGAGTTAGATAGAGGCAGACGGAGCAGATCAGTATCGGTGGCGGGAAGCCAGCATAGTCACAGGTCACACGCATCAGCTAGGAGTTCCCATCATTCCCCTAGGCGTGGACAGGCCAGGGATAGACCCTTACTTCCTCAGTTTGCACCAGGTGAACGGCCAGCACAGGTAGAGCCACCTGAGGTGGAATTCCAGGACTCAGTCATGGCAGCTACAGCTGAGTGGAGAGCCTTACCCCCTGAGGTCCAGGATGTCTTTCCTTTTCCATAGTATTGTGCACAACGCAGAGATTCTACCAGGTTCAGAGGAGACCGAGGCACTAGACCACAGCAGCAGAACTATGACCTCAGTAGAGCTACTGGGAAGATCACGTTGGCTACATATGATGGTACGGGTAGTACGAGTGCATGTGCTTGGGTGCACAAGCTGGACATATATTTATCCTTGAGACCCATGCCTGAGCGTGAGGCTATCCAGTTTGCTGTCTTACATTTAGATGGGGTTGCCTATGATTGGTGGCATCATGGACTGGTCACCCAGGATCATGCCTTGATTCATTCCTATGCAGAGTTCACTGAACGACTCATTACCCGGTTTGACCGTAAGGACACAGAACTCTACTATAGGGAGTTGGCACATCTTAGACAAACAGGACATGCTGAAGCTTATGTTAATGAGTTCCAGCGTATTGCAGTTATGGTACCTGATATGCACCAGAGGCGTAGCGTGATGTTATTCATTGAGGGGTTACAGGATAGGCTTAAGGGATTGGTACGTGCCTTCCAGCCGGCCACTCTTAAGGATGCCATTGATGTGACCTTGAGATTGGACACCACTCCCACTTATCAGTCGGATAAGAGGCCATTCAGGGAATCACGGCCTTTTCAAAAGGCCAATACTCCACAGTTCAAAGATGGACAATCAGCTAGACCTCCTAGGATGGATCAGGAGTCACAGAATGATTTGAGGAGGAAGAAATTATGCTTCTCCTGCAAGGAGCCTTGGGAGCCCGGACACCGCTGTATGGGTAAGGGCAGAGTTCACTTGGTTGAGGTCACATCCGAGCTTGGGGATGAGGAGATACCAGACACCGACATTGAGGACAGCCCTGAGGAGGTTATTCAGGAGCGACCCCAGCTAGAGATAGATATCCCTGATTCATCGGCGGCAGCCAAAGTGACTATGGCTACCCTATCCAGTTATCCCAGGTTCCATGCCTTTCGGTTGAAAGGAACCTTACAGGGACAGCGAGTCATGAGTTTGGTTGACACAGGAGCCACGCACAATTTTATTGATCAGAAATTGGTGGAGAGGCGTGGATTACAGTCTGAGGTGTTCGAGGGTTTTGGAGTTAAGGTTGCAGATGGTGCAGTGTTGGGTTGTACTCGGAGGATCTCACAGCTCAGCATTCAGATGGGTGATTTTACCTTGACGGATGACTTTTATATCCTACCCTTAGAGGATTATGATGTGATTTTGGGTATGCAGTGGTTACAGGGTATTGGGAGATATATTATTGATCACCACCGCATGCAGTTAGAGTTCCTATCTGGTGGGAAGAAGGTGATCTTGAGGGCAGCCTCTGACGGTGGACCCAAGGAGGTATCTTCTCGCAGGATGGAGTCTATTATCAGACATGATGATGTGATATGGGCCACACGTTGTTTTGTGAAATCCAAGACACCCACTCCTCCGGATGGTAGAGCATTTCATGTTGACATACAGACTGTGATGGATCGGCATGGCCGAGTATTTGGTGACATACCTCCTGGTGTACCCCCGGATAGAGGGTTTGAGCATGGGATAGAGATGGAGGATGGAGCTAAGCCAGTGATCACCACCCCGTATCGTCATCCTAGAGCATACAAGGATGAGATTGAGAAGACTATTCATGAGCTGTTAGATATGGATTTCATTCGCCCCAGTTCTAGCCCCTTTGCTTCTTCTGTAGTTCTGGTTAAGAAGAAGGATGGGACTCTACGGATGTGTATAGATTACAGGGCCTTGAACAAGAAGACAATCAAGAACAGATACCCTATTCCGCGCATTGATGAGTTGTTGGACGAGCTTCATGGAGCCCTCTACTTCTCTAAGATTGATCTTCGTTCAGGCTATCATCAGATTCGTGTACGAGCAGAGGATGTACACAAGACCGCCTTCCGTTGTCACTATGGGCATTATGAGTTCCTGGTGATGCCTTTTGGCCTTACCAATGCTCCAGCCACCTTCCAGTCATGTATGAACCATCTCTTCAACAAGCAGTTGAGGAAATCAGTTCTAGTGTTCTTTGACGATATTCTGATCTACAGTCGTACTTGGGAGGACCATCTCAGACATGTTGAAGAGGTACTTAGCATCATGGAGAGTCAGTCTCTATTTGCTAAGTTGTCCAAATGTGAGTTTGGACTTAGAGAGGTCCAAATGTATTGTTCATAGAGGACTGAAACTTTTATCCAGACGACTCATTGCTGGGAGTTCAAGGCAAAGAACAGGACTATATGGAGGATTCAGACATTAGACTTGAGTTCATTATTTGGTGGAACGAGTGAAATGGATGGAGGCTTTTATCGCGTATATGAAGTGGCATGGCAAAGCGAATGGGATAAGTAGACGGGGGTATGGAGAAATGCATACAATAGAATGGCAGGAAACGGGAATGCTTATCACAGAGTGCAAGCTTTTATTCTGTACGTGGAGTGATAGAATATGGAACATACAAATGAATGCAATGTAATGGAGTGAAGTGGAATCATGAACTATCTCACTTAATTCAAGCTCACCAAGACTCACTTAGAACTTCGGGACTATTAAGATGTGTAAATTTATGAGGCCCTTAAATACTTCAAGTCATGCTAAACAATGGATTCTTCTTCCCATGAACAAGCAGTCACACTGTTCAACCCTAACCATGGAGTGCACAATAAACTTCCAATTCATGACTCAAATTTCTCAAAAGAAGACTAAGAGAAATCAATTATTCAATAGGAAAAGATATGTGTAATCGCAAGATATCAGTGTCAAGACACAATTCATAATTCCTTTCTGAGTCAAGTACGGATCCTAACCTTTGTGAAAGAGTTAGAGAAAATCATCCTTAGATTCTAAAGACTTTCATGAATGTTTATCAAAGAAATGAACCTAAACATTTGCCAGATTATGTTTCTTGAAGCTTCATCACCTTTTCACAACTTGGGAACCCCAGAAAACAAACTAACTACTAAAGCCAACAAACATTAACTACGGAAAGAAAACAAAACCAAAGATCAACCGAACACAGCAAAATTACTCTAAAGCAACATAAAGGAAAACCTACTCTAAGAAGAGCTATGTACAAAGAGCAGACACGACCCAAAAGACCCAAATATATACAAGACCTAGCATGATTTCTCAGAATGAATAGCAGTAACAATGTGCAAGTGACAGTTCGAAGTTTTGCTAATTTATCTTTGAATTCAGAAAAAACATCTTGCATGATATGATTCTCATATTCAGACAAAATCTCACACAAGATTATCAATTGTGGCAGTTCATCAGGACCATGATTTATCCACATACAAGTTGTCTTTCCAAGATTTCCGTAGTCAAATTCATATTCTTCAAATTCATCATCAAGTAATTCATAATTATCAAATTCAAAATCTTTCCAATCAATATCAAATTCAAAATCTTTCCAATCAATAGCAGGGAAAGATACAACCTAGTGTTCTTCGCCTTTGAATGGATATTTATGCTCGTCGCCTGCCAACATGTCTGGAGGTCGAAGTTGGTGGTGGATCATCCCACTTGCATCTGCAACATGCAAATCAACATTATGATCAATAGTGGGCATATCAAAATGTGAAGGTGAAACCAATTGAATTTCATAAGCATGGAACATTTCACCTGTTAGCTCATCATAGATCTTCAATAAAGGGCCTAGCACCAACTCGAACTGCTTCGTGTAGTTGACCTCCATTTCCTCAATTTGATCATCTTGAGACAACTTCGGCTGGAACTCTTTTTGTATTTCTTGGATGGAAGCGTCTAGCGCCCCTCCGAATTGTTGTTCATCCGATGGCTCTTTGATGACAGCTTGAAGTACTTCTTGTAATGCATCCAATTGATTTTCTTCCAACAACTTTTTTTGTACTTCGTGCAACTCATTTTCAAGGATCTCCCTATGTAGCATGAATGAGTGTTCATCAAGGAATTCTTCTTCTTGCAATGAACTCGAGTCACTTTCTTCTTGGATGGAGGAATCAACATCTTGTTTATCTATTACCCTCGTTTGAACTTCTTCTATTACCTTTTCACCTTCTTCTTCAGCAAGCTCTTTCTTACTTGGAAGAAGATATGCAAATATGCTCTCCGCTTGATCATCAATCTTCTTTGTGCTATCTTCACTTTTGAATAACATGGAAGTATCTTCTCCTTTGGATGGTGAATTGATCTCTTGAAGACATTTACTCCACAAGTCGTCTAATCTCAATTGTACCTCGGATTCTTCTTCCAACCTTAATTCTTCCTTCACTTGATGAATAACTTCTTGACAAGACGAACATGCGAGTTCCGAATGAGAGGTGTTATGAATCCTGCACCAACCACCTGGAATCAACATGTCTTCGGCAGGCAAGTCCTCAATGCTTAGTCTCTTCTTGATCATTTCCTTAAAACTCATGAAGAACTCTCTTTCATCAAACAAGGCGTTGGAAACCACCTTTGCAAGAACGATTGGCTCATGTACCTCTGAAAAAGAAATTTTCCCCTGTAATGCTAACTCTATCCTTGATAAGAATGTTAGGCAATATAACTCCTCGTGTCCATTGGTGTTGTGAATTCTGCATCCTTTCCTTGATGCGAAGTCGTTCAAACTCTTAGGATGAAGTTGTGCGTTCAAATTCCACCAAAGCTGAAGAATATTATCTTGAGGATGATCCACATTGAATTGCCTTGAAGATCTTGAGAAATCCATGTCTATTTTTTATTTTTTTTATTTCACTTTTTTTTTGTATTTTTGCTTTTTCTACTTTTTTGGATTTTTTGCATAAGAGAGATCTTGAAATATCGAATTCTTCATTGAAAGCTCGCTTGGTTCCACTTTCACAATTTAGAGTTCGTCCGCGTGCTTGAAGCAATGTAATTCCTTGTTCACTGCCCTCCTTCTTCAGCAATTCTGTTGAGCGTGCATAAAATGAATGATGACTGGAGCAATGTGTTCTTTCCCCGTTCATGCCCTCCTTCTAGCGCCAATTCTGTTGATGATGTTTCCTTGACAACAACATTAGAATAAAACACCAAGTGTTGTATCCTCTCTTGAACAAAGCGTCTCGAATGCTAAACTAAGTGATCAAACAAGAACGCTCCAAGGTTCCTTGTACGTGATTTGCAACGAATAGCCTTGGTGGTGTGATGTGATTTGCTGTGTCACAAAGGGACTTACGTAGAATTGTCATCTCTCCATTCAAATAAGTTACTCTTTCCTTGTGAAATGGAACTTCTTCTGATCAACTATGAAAAGAAAAGGCAAAAGGCAAGAGTTAAGAAGGCTAATCTAAAGACAATGACATGATGAACGATGCTATGATAGACAAATTTCCCTTAAAAAACCAAATTTCACTTCGCCATGACGAGCAACAACTACATGAAATAGGTGCAATCTCCAAGGGATAAACCAAGGATTTTCATATCGTTGACACACTCCAAAGTACCCACAGCTGGCGCGACTCGAAAGAGTATCAACAATCGAACTATTTGCAAGATGCGGTTCAGGTTAACTTTACATGATGACTTACCATCGACAAGCCATCAAAAGTATGAACCAACGAGAATTCATCAAATATCATTGCATATATCCATTACATCAATGAACTCTATCTACTTTATCATCTAAACTACTTGGAAACACATCTCCGTCATATTCAAGAACTTGAAACCTTGCTAACATTTCAAAGCCACAAGATCACCATGCAAAAGAACAACAATGAGCTTGTATTACTTTTGAAGTGTGTCATTACAACAATCTCATGTCTCTCTTCATGACTTTGAAGAGCTCCCTCTCTACTCTACTCCTACTTGATCTCTACTTCTAATCTCTAATCTCCTATGTATTGTCCATATCCTCTTCCCCTTACAAATGAGAAGAATGAGCCTTTTATAGACTCCATAAATTACATGAAGGGCCAGGATTGATTTGACAATCAACGGCCAAGATCGAGACAACAAGGCAGTTTGTTACAAAATTTGCTATTTTTAGAACATGAAAGAGGCAATGAAGGCACGTTTCCCAATGTGATAAGCATCTTTGGAGCATCTCTATGGTGGGCCCTCTTATATGGTAGAATGCGATTGGCTTGATGATGTGTACGTGCCACCTCAACATCTTTGAATGAACTAGTGTGATTCACTTCATGTTCACTTTACTTAGAATATTTTCTTCTTGTTGTCTTGATGTAACTCATGGATCGCTTTGATGATCATGCTCATCTCTCATCTTGTGATGTTGTTGTGCTTGTGCAGGATCATGCCTCTGGACAGTTGCATGGGCTCATGGAGTAGACTAGTGCCTGATGAGAGTTCTTCTTGTAGTAGACTTGCATATGATGGGTGTACATGAAGTAGACAACTCTGGATGATGACTCTTCATGCGTGGCGTTGATGTCTACAAAGTCTTCAAAGTAAGATGAACTTGATGCAGGAGCTCTCCTCCATGTGGTGATGATGACAAACTTGAGCAACTTTCCTCCACCTTCCAAACTTCTCATGTATGAGCTCTCGCTATTCACCTCCTTGGATCCTCCATCACCTACAAGAAGAAACACATCAAATTAAGACTTGATATGAAGGATTTTCGATAACAAAATACATTCAACTTATGCATGTGGGATTAAAAAATGACATTTCAAAACATATCCTTTCGCATGAAATCCATGCCTAAGTGCCTAGGCGGGTTTAGAGGGACAGTATGGATTATTTGATGTGAATTCCATGTCAAGGTGTGAAATCTGCCCAGGCTGGGCGGGTTTAGGGGTGTCATCCAGACAGTGTCTTGTGAATGACATGACATTGTCCAGGTAGAGTGCTCAAGACCGCCTAGCATGGGCGGGTTTGGAGGGTGTGTGTGGACAAATTCATGTGGAAGGTAACATTGTCCATGTGAGGAGTCTAAAGCCGCCTAGAGGATGACCTTTGGATTTTTCAACTTAAAACAACTTTGCACTTGCTCATTTCACCTTTGACATGTTCATCTTCATTATTACATTGATTTATACTTGCAAATTTATGGTTTTCACCCCTAAGCGGCTTTAGGAGTGTTGTCTGGAGGATGTCATGTGGAAGGAGATGAAGTTATCTAGACATAGAGCTCAAGGCCGCCTAGCATGGGCGGGTTTGGAGATGTAGTGTGGATTTTCAACATTTAATGACCATTCCTCTCCTCATGAAGTCCCTTCTCTTGAACTTGCCTAAGACTTAGCCATTTTGAGATGTTTATGAAGTGAGAAGGCAAACTTGGAGATGTTAGGTGATGATGTCCTTCTGCATTGGTGAAATCCACCTAAGAAGGGCGGGATTGGAGGCATTGTCTGGAGGAATCCATGAGGTGATGAAGACATTGTCCATGTCTACATGCCAAAGCCGCCCAGGTAGGGCGGGTTTGGACATGACCCTTGGATTTTCATACTTCAAACATTTCCTTCATGTCAATCTTGATAATCTCACCTTTTGAAAGCCATCTTCTTCATCTTTCATCAAGTAGACTTGTAAATCATGCCATCTAAACTCCTGAGCGGTCCTGGAGGCAGCATGTGGAGAGTTTCATGTGGCAGGAGAAAAAGTCCAAGACCCCCTCCTGAGGCCGCCCAGGTAGGGCGGGTTTGGACATGACCCTTGGATTCTTCATGAAAGTGCATCAAAAACCTCTCAAATGCCTTGAAATACATTCAAACTTACGAACTTTCATTAAATCTTCATGATCTCATTGTTTTTCAACTCAAAGCATTGCAAATTTGATAAGTTTTCTCCTTGAGCGGATTTAAGGTTGATGTTTGGAGAGTGTGTTGTGCAAGAGGTGAAGTTGTCCAAGCATAGAGGTCAAGGCCGCCCAGGAAGGGCGGGCTAGGAGGTGGTGAGTGGATTTTATCACTTAGGCACTTTCTAACTCGGTTTTGACAATTTCAAGACATCTTCACTTGCTTTCTTGATGGCTTAAACTCCTTGCATGAGATTTGTATATTAGATGAGTGGAGTTTGAAAGTGATGTTTGGAGCAGTTCATGTGAAGATCAAGAGAATCCAAGCTCTCATGTTTAGGCCGCCCAAGTAGGGCGGATTTGGAAGTGAGGCTTGGATTTTTACTTATTATCCTTCATGTATGTTCCAAACTTGCATGTGTTTGTTCAAAACTCAGTGTTATCCATTGCCTTCCTTGCAAATTTTCATGTCATTTCTCTTGGGCGGATTTGAGGTTAGTGCATGGAGGATGTCATGTGAAGACATGAGATTGTCCTAATGGAGGGTCTAAAGCCGCCTAGGAAGGGCGGGTTTCAAGGGTAGGCTTGGATTTTAGCACTTAGAAACTTTTCACTCATCTCAACCTGGTCATCTCATCTCCCAGGTGTTCATCTTCATCATTTCCATTGATTTTACTTGTAAATTGTATTATCTACATACCTAGGCGGTTCTGGAGATGTTGTCTGGAGAGTGCATTGTGTCAGGTGATACAGTCCACAAGGACCTCTTGAGGCCGCCCAGGTAGGGCGGGTTTAGAGGTGACCCTTGGATTTTTCCTCAAAAACTCACTCAATGCCTTCAAACCTTCATGTTTTCCATTCAAACTTCATCATCTTTTATGTTTTGTGTCGAAACACTTGAAAATTTGCACAATCTCTCCTAGGGCGGATTTGGAAGTACTGTCTGGAGTGTTTCATGTGTTAGGCAACATCATCCACAAAGGCCTCTTGAGGCCGCCCAGGCAGGGCGGCTTGAGGAGTGTGATGTGAATTTCATCTTGAAACTCATTTAATCCTTTGAAACTTTCATGTTTCTCTTAGAATTTCACCACCTTCTAGTGCTTTGTGCATGCAAAAACTTCAACACTTAGACATTTTCCTTGCAGGGCGGTTTTGAGAGCAGTGTGTGGAGAGATTGGTGTGGCAGGAGACATTGTCCATCACTCCCTCATGAGGCCGCCCAGCATGGGCGGGTTGAGAAGTGATGCATGGAATTTACCTTCAAAAGCTCTTAAAAACTTGCAACCTCTCTCCTAGGGCGGATTTGGAGACTTAGTCTGGAGAAAGTGCGTGATCACAACCTTGAATCCAAGACCCCATGCCAAGGCCGCCCAGGTAGGGCGGGTTTAGAAGGTGTGCTTGGAATGCAAGTCTTGTCGCCATATTGGAAATGTCCTGAATGGAAGTATATTGAAAATATGTTTAAGTATAAGTCAGATATTGAATTTCTTATACTTTAAATATTTATCAATATACTTCCAGAATGTTTGAGATGGGTCTAGGATCCATAGGATTTAACATGCAAATTCTAGATTTTGGAGGATCCACCAGATTCAGACTTAGCCAATTTTCAGGATTTCAGGACATCAGGACATCAGGCTTAGTGATTTTTTATCATTCTTTCCAATTATTTCATCCTTGTTGTGAGGAGTTTAAGTAATGCTTGGTTTGGAGATGATGCATGGAATGTTGCTTGTGAACTACTTAACTTTCCTCCAACTTGCAAACCTTGCTTGAAATTCATCATTTCTCAGTGCCTTGTGCTTGAAAACCTTCTAAACTTAACCATTTTCTCCTAGGGCGGATTTGATGGTTCTGTTTGGACAAATGCATGTGCAGGAGGCTGAGTCCATGACCTCATGCCAAGGCCGCCCAGTCTGGGCGAGTTTGGAGGTGAGGCATGGAAGTTTCATCAAAATCTTAGTTTTAGACTCCATCATCACTCCCTAACTTCCTTCAGTCAGCAAAAACTCGTGAAAACATCCTAACTTTCCCTGGGCGGGTTTGAAGGTGTTGTCTGGACAAGCTCTCCTGATGGTGAAGACACTGTCCAAGAGGACCTTGTGAGGCCGCCCAGTCTGGGCGGGTTTGGACAGTACCCTTTAAGTATAAGTCAGATATTGAGTTTCTTATACTTTAAATATTTATCAATATACTTCCAGGATGTTCGAGATAGGTCCTGGATCCATAGGATTTAGCATGCAGATTCTAGATTTCTGAGGATCCACCAGATTTCAGACTTAGTCATTTTTTCAGGATTTTCAGGATATCAGACTTAGTCATTTTCAGGGTCTCAGTGACATGCATCAGGATGAAGGCATATAGACCTCTTGGCAAGAAACTGTTGAGACTTGCATACACAACACTATCAAAATCATACAAGCTCAGAGGAAAACTAAACCTAGAGCAAAACGAAGCGAGAAAGCCAAAAAAAAAGGGGGTCCCCATTTGCAATGGGGCGATTTGTGATTACATCACAACAATAGGACTGAGAGAGTATTTGAGGTGGATGACATGGTTTTCCTGCGGTTGCAGCCTTACCGACAGAGCACCCTTAAAGGGGGTGGAGCTGAGAAGCTCAAGCCTCGCTTCTACGGACCATATCGGATTCTCAGGCGTGTGGGAGAGGTTGCTTATGAGATTGAGTTACCACCTGACAGTCGGATTCATAATGTGTTCCATGTATCTTGCCTGAAAAAGGCACTGGGGCAACATATTGTAGCATCACCCGATTTACCTCCCTTGGATGAGGAAGGTAAGCTGACTCTGGTTCCTGAGGAGATCTTGGAGGAGAGGGAACAACGGCTGAGAAGTAGGGTGATTCGGGAGTACTTGATTCGTTGGAGGGGACTCCCTATAGAGGACGCCACTTGGGAGGGAGAGTCCATTTTACAGCATCCGACCTTGCAGTTGCTTGTGGGCAAGCATCTTCGAGAGGGGAGGACTGTCATGTCCCCTCTTTAGCTCTGTCTAGCAGAGACATGAGAGTTGACCTATCATCCGAGTTCCCGTAGGTCAGCGGAGTGGTTAGGGAACCTATCCTGAGGCAGTGTAGCTTGGTAGGGAGCTTTACAGGCCTTTCCAGACAGTTTGTGACAGTTTCCTATTTTTTAGGAAGGGTTCCTATTTTTTAGGGTTTGACCGAGAGTTGACCAGGAGGCATCAGGGGACCTCCAGGAGCATTTTTGGAGTTTTGGTCAAATTCCCTATTTTTTTAGGAGGTATCCCTACATTTTAGGGAGGCACTGTCAGTTAGCATGACACGTGGCGACATCACCAGTGGCGTGGGCTACAGCAGTTCTTAGTTCAGGATAGCCAAGTGATGGAATTGGAATAATTATTGAATATTAAAGTGTGGCTTTAATATTTAATAAAAATAAAAATAAAATAAAGTGAATAACATGTCACTTTATATTAATAAGTTATTAAAAAGACCCCCACCTAGTTGACACAATGTTGTGTTTCAAAAGTGGTCTTTTAATAATGAAGTTGGGCGCCCAACTTGTGAGACTTCATGAATAAAAGAATCTTTCAAAGATTCTTTATTTTGGATGCCTTTTGGAACCCTAAAGTGGACGCCCACTTTGGGAAATGAATAAAGTGACTTTGAAGTGCTTTTTGGATCTATCTTTTGCATATCTTTTGAAGCTTCATGGCAGCTCTGAACTCTGTGGAAGGGGGCAGCAGCATTTAGACTCTTGGGAACGAAAACTCTCCAGGATTTTGGTGAATTGGACGACAACCCAGTTCTTGTTTGTGGGAGGCCTACTCTGGGTCTTCATTTGTGCATCATTGGACAGATTCCAAGGCATGTTATTGCAGATCTAAGCTTGCAACAGTGCCAAATCAGCTTTATTCTTCAGATCCTTCATTCTCAGTTGCATGTATAGCCTCTTCTAGGCCAATATTGCCTTTGTATGCAAGTAGGGTTGCAAACCAGGCTTCCATTGAATATAAAATACAGATCTGATGGGTATGTGCCTCAATTTCTTAGTTGTTATCTTTCTATCAGTTAATATTTATTTTTAGTCCATTTTTATTTGAGATTGCAGCTGTATGTATTTCTATTTGCCATCTTGGCAAATACACATCTCAAGAAAACTGAAACCCCTTCTGCATCTCCTCTCTAGTCTGAAAGAAAACAAAAAAAAAAAAAATAATAAAAATCATAAAACAAATTAAATCACAAAAAACAGCACTTCATTTCAGCAAAGGGATCCATCAGGGATCTTTCAAAATCCAATCAGAAATTACTTCACATCTATCCAAATGGGAGATAGATGGATGACTATGACTGGAGTTAAGTATGAATAGACAATAAAGCAAGGTAAAGAGTGGGTGACTTGAAAGTAGATCAATGGACGGGGGGTCAGTAATCAATGATCATAGTCTATTGGCCTTAACAAATCTGCACGAAGAAAGTTAATCCTAGAAGGGCAATAGGCATCAAAATAAAGATAAGATATTGGCATGTTTTCATCACTTTGACATTGGGCTCTCGGCCTTAGTGATGATTAACAAAAAACATAGCGGCAAAAAAGGCAAAAGTGATAGGAGTGAAGCAAGCAACAACATCAAATGAGTACAATATGAATTATTGGGCCTTGCATGATGGTTCTGTCAGACTCTCGGAGAGGGGAAAAGTCCATAACAGAAATAGACCCAAGACAGCAACAAAAGAGGAAAAACATATGATTTCCAGCCTTATTGGTCCAGGTTCATTCTCTCAAAAATTGATAAGCCAATCAGAAGATTGCAGACCTTGAGAAGGGTATTTTGCATTTATGCTTCTACAAAAATCCCATATTAACAAGATCAAATCAAATTCAAAGCACAGAGTTATGACTATTTCTCAATCTTTGAAAATTTGGGTAGGGATGGTCATAACCAATAATACTTCTCATAAAGAAGTTTTGAACAAACATCTTAAACTTGAAGCATTTTAAATCTATGTCATTGTTTGACCATCCCCACGCCAAAGTGAAACATCTTCTCACTACAATCGCAACCGGAAGGCAACCAGTGACGGCATATATGATTTTCCCTCAAGGAACTAAGATAAGAGAAAATCTTGCAAAGGTTAATGCAATTAACGAGAAAGAGACTAAGAAAAATAAGGATGTGAAGAAAACTGAAAATCAACCTATGGTCCTTCCAAATATTGCTCATACAGCATACCAACACACTAACTGCCACTCCACAAATGAATGCTTAATCAACAAGCACCATGATGCCAAGAAGGGTAAATCATCCAAGAAATCACCACTTGCTACACCTATCTGCAAGCTGAAATTTTTAGTGAACCCCCCCTAATCATGAAAAAACTGATAAAAAAGAAGGTAAGAAAAAGAGGAGATGCTCTTGGTCTAGGTCTTCAAAATCTTTTGATTCTCTTGATAAGTACTTAAGACGGCCCAATCCCATTCTTGTTTGGGAGGTTAAGACACCCACAAGTCTTGACAAAACAAAATGTTAGGAAGGTCACTCTCAGGTGCATGCAATTTCAAAAGCAATTAGAAGATAAGAGACCTTTATATTACATGTCTTGACTTGAATGACAATTATCATAGTTTAGGAGTCAAGGTTCAGCTTCATAAGGATTTTCATATGACATGTGTTATCATAGTTTAGGAGTCAAGGTTCAGCTTCATAAGTAAGGATTTTCCTATGACATTCATTTAGAGAAGATGAAAGGCAACATTCAACAATAATGCCTCCAACCTCCATCCTGACAAGGATATTGTTCTAACCAGACCTTCACATAGAATGGATTTCTTTGGGAAAGATGTGGAATCTCTTCAGTTTGGTGCCAAGTTGACAAGCTGGCCCCGGTTGCCTATGCTGGGAGAGCATCTACATACTCCATTAGCCACTCATTTTACTCCCTGGTATATTCTCTGACCACCTATGTATTGGTTCTTTGGGGTTCTTGTTCCCCCTAATTGGCTGTTTGTGTTGGTTTCTTGACCACCTATGTTGGTGGTCCCCTGCTGTTTTAGATTTTGCTTTTGGTTCTTCCCCCTTTGTGGGGCCTCTCTACGATTCTCCTATAACCTTTTTTGTAAACTGGTGTACTCTTGAGTCCCATTGACCTACTTTTGGTCATCCGTGGACATAAATATATTATTTCTTTCTTTCTGATGTAGTCTCATTGTTCTTCAATGAAATATAAGATGCATTTTCTCCAAAACAAAAAAATGGTGCAAACAGTAGTTTCATTATGCAATATAAGAAAGGAAAATTGGATCTTTTGTAGTCAATATTGATTAATTTAAAAAGAAGTGAATGCAACTAGTGAGAGCTGTGAACAGAAATTGCTTAAGGTAATGGCTGTTGAACTTTGGGCAAGCATTGAGCTCCCAATGTTTCATTTTGAATCTTACAAACTTCTTTGTATCCATTAGGTAAACAACTGTCTTCCACACCAATACACATAAGTATAAAGAAGTTAAAGGGTTTAGTCATTAGTACAAGGATGGTCGAGCTTCCCGCTGACTTATGTATGCAAAGCCAACCTGATCATCCTGAATCCAAATTACATAAATTTGAGATTCCAAAATGAGATGTGCAACCCCATAGATTACATGATACTTTGTTTTATCATTAGTAAGCTTGAATATTGCATCTAACTGTATATTTTCAAATTTATTGGAATACCTCAAGAAGTTTCACAGCTGCTGCAGGAGGCAGCATTGTAGACGCTCCCATGAGTTCAAGCATTTTTTCTTCTGTTACACCCCCCTGCAATAAATTGTTATAATTTTTATTCCAGAAATTATACTAAGACATGTTCATGTACAATCCAAAAATGTTTTCTTGCAGTCAACCAGCAAGTGCAGACAATCACACAAAATGAATCAAAGCATATCTCAGGTAAGTTCCAAAGTACATATATGGATGAAAAGTACATAAGAAAACAATATAAATTAAGAAGGAACATAAGTTATTATCTAACCTTTGGAGGCATCCATTCTACCCCATGCATAAGACAAGTTTCTCCATAACTTGCTCTAACTGCTGCTACAAATAGTGTGCTTCTAAAGAAACGTGTGTTTCCATCATAAGGTTCTCCATAATGTGTCAATGACCTGACATTTGCTACAGGCAGAGGACCTGCAAATGAGAAAACTGCGTCTTTTAGCCACTAATAGAGCTTCCCACATTAACAAGACTCAAATTGAATGGATTCATGAAAACACAAACTAATAGGAAAAAAAAAGAAATCTAAAGTAGCATTTTTTTATGTTTCTTTACAGAAGTAATCCAAAAGATTCAAGTACAATAATTCAGACCAGTTCTTGGGAAGCAAGTACCTAAATAGCGATGGATTTTGGAGAAAAAAATGAATGGAAAAGGGGAAAGCAACTTGGAATTTTGTTTCTATGGATTATTTCTCCCCTACTCCTTGCTTGAGGTTCAAAGAATGTGTGTTGGGCAAATTAAATGTTAAAAATCATTTCCGTTCCTTTTGGGTGTGTGTGGATGCTTGGCTAAAACTTGGGAGAAATCCCCTTCCACTTGCTTGGAATTTGGTGGAATTGAACTCCTGCTAGAGGTTATGCTGTAGAGTGTAAGATTTTATTTGAGTTTCAGATGACTTTATGGAGCCATAGGATGGCTGGGATTCTGTAAACAATGGTGAACTTACCTGTTTTTCCTTAAATAAAGGATTTGACAATGTGAATGAATAACCCTTGAAGGACAAATTGAAACCCGTGTAAAACTATATGAGTGAATCCTAAGAAAGCATTAAGACCACCTGAGAAATCTACGCTTTGGAGGAATTTGACATGCTGTATTTGTAATGTCCCCATTGATGGGGAGGCCTATGGGTTTAGTCACTCTATCTTGACACAACACTTCAAAACCTATGTCAATCCCAAGTCTCCCTACCAATTCAAGTGCTTATAGACATTTTCTACCCCAAAATGCCTAATTCAACCTAAACAGTCTATTACAGAGGTGAAAGATCTATTTGTCTGTTATTTCCAATACAAACACTACTTTCTTGGTGTGAGGAATTCTTCTTCTCCCTCACTGCTTCCAAGATTCTCAACTCCAAGGCTTATAGCCTTCTTGAGCCCGTTATTAGCCCTCCTCTCTGGGTCTAGGGTTCTAATTGCTTGGTACTAAACTTCTTCTACTCTGTTTTCACCCCTGTCTCTTAAACTGTAACTTGCATACTAGCCGGACTATAGCACAGCTCGCCTAGTACAAGTTCACATGGCCTCTCTCTGATAGCCCAATCACTAACACAAACAGAAACAAAAGAAACAAGGTCTTTGCTTGATAACCCTCCATGACTGTACAAGGAAAATGCAGGGGCATCAAGACAGAGACATCTTGCTCAAACAGAAACAAAAGAACAGAAATTGAACTGTCTATTCTACTGCAAATCAGATTATACAAGTATTCTACAGACAATATACAAATGGATGCAAACTGTCAATGTTTCTATTATCAGAAGTTTCTCTATTACATTCAACGTATCTCAGGCTTCCAACCTCTTCACAGAAATGAATCTGACCTTATATAATCCCTTGTCCGTTATCAGACGGTTAGGGTTTCCTCCATTCGTATAGCTTCTTCGCATATACAGAAATATGCCTGCATTCTTTCATCGGCAAGCTAATCTATTGTCTTAGCAACATACTCATTTGCTTTACCTTCGGCAGGACATTTGCTATCGGCCACTTCATAACTTCTTTCACCGATCTCACTTTTCTCACCGATCGGTCACCTTTCCCTGTCTTCACCGTCACGGCTTTGTTGGCAGTCATCGGCAACGTCACATTTCGTTCCCCCGATATCCAAGCTTCCTGCTGATGAGTCCAACGTTAGTGTTACTTTCGCTTATCGGTGTGACAAACACCATTGGCAAGCTCCAAACTTCTGCTGCCGATATACCATCTCTCTCCGATGGAAACTTCCCTTCGCCTTTGTTGGTGTGACCTTCGACACCGGTGAAACCTTTCACCTCTCCTCCGATGCGCCAACTCTCTCCGACGGATAGAATCATCAATCGGACTTAACCTGTCGGTGTGACTTTCTTTGTCTTGCTCTTTGGTGAGACTCTCTCCATCCCTCTGACTTTGGGCTTGTCCTCCGATCTGCCATCTCACGCCGAAATCCATCGGCCGGACTTAACCTGTCAGTGTGACTTTCTTTGTCTTGCTCTTCGGTGAGACTCTCTCCATCGCTCTGACTTTGGGCTTGTCCTCCGATCCGCCATCTCACACCGAAATCCACATAACGTGAAACTTCTCCTTCGGCAAGACTTAACCCGATGATCCTTCTGTCGCCATGACTCCAACCGTCGCTATAACATTCACGGTCTCTCCCGATGGCTCTTCTCACACCGAAATGCATAACACAAAACTTCTCCATCGGCCAGACTTTCCTCTTCTTACGCCGATGGTTCCATTTTGAATATGCATAAATTACTTCCCGCGCCTTCCTAATTTAAAAAATAAAAGCATCACACCAAAATGCAAAAATATATACATGGGCTCCAAGCCCGTGGTGCTCTTGCACCATACTCCCCCTGCGTGGAAAAAGTCAAGTCACCTCCGGTGACAACAAGGCAAAATCAATGCCCCATTTCTTGAATTCAGACTCTGCAATCCAGGTAGCCTCTGCTTCAGGCAATTGTTGCCACTTGACCAGATGCTCCATGTACACGCCATGTCTGGTTTGTCTCTGCACTCGAGAATCCAGAATTCTCTCAGCTTGTGGTTTGATTTTTGGAGGCAAGGTCACATCATTCACTGTCGGTGCAGCTTCTGAACTAGATTCCCTTGCTGCTGGATGAGGACCTTTATAAGGTACCAGGTCCTGAATATTGAACACTGGTGAAATTGCCAAGTCTGCTGGCAAATCAATTCGATAAGCATTGTTCCCATACTTGCTCAGAATTCTGCAAGGACCAATCCGTCTCATCTGCAGTTTGGTTGGTATCCCTTTTTGTAATCTAGCTTTGTTCAAATGAACCATGACTAAATCACCAACTGCAAATTGAATATCCTTCCTGTGTACATCTACCCTATCCTTGATTTTCTGGGTATTTTCCATCAATTGCTGCTTCACTTGGTCATGAATCTCCTTCATAGACTGTACAAAATCCTCTGCATAACCACTTCTAAACTCCATGCCTCCAAGATGTCGGAGTTCACATACACCTCTAGGATGCATTCCATACACTATCTCAAATGGACTTTTGCCAATAGTCCTATTCACACTGTCATTATAGGCAAATTCTACCTGATAAATGACTTGATCCCAACTCTGTCCATATTCTTTTGTCAAACACCTTAACAGGTTGCCCAATGTCCTGTTCACCACTTCTGTTTGGCCATCTGTCTGTGGATGATATGCTGATCCAAAAGACAAATTTGTTCCTAACCTCTGCCATAAAGTTTTCCAGAAATGTCCCATGAACTTAGCATCTCTATCAGACACGATGCTTGCTGGAAGTCCATGAATCCTTATGACCTCTTTGAAAAACAAATGAGCTATATGACTGGCATCATGAGTCACCTTACAGGGAATGAAATGACTCATCTTGCTGAATCTATCAACAACTACAAAAATACTATCAAAACCAGTCTTAGTCTTTGGCAGACCAACTACAAAATCCATACTTACACAATCCCATGGTCTAGAAGGAATTGGTAATGGTTGATACAGTCCAGCATTTGAAGTTCCCTTGGCCTTCTAACAGATGATACATTGCTCCACATACTTTCTGACATCTTTGTGCATCTTCGGCCAATAGTAGAACCTCTGGACTAACTCCAATGTTTTATTCAGACCAAAATGTCCACTCAAACTGCCATTATGCTTCTCCTGTATAAGATTTTCTCTCATGGATCCTTTTGGTACACACAATTGTCCACCTTTGAACAGCAATCCCTGTTGCAATGTGTAATCTGCAAATTCACTATGAAAGTGATTTTCAAAGTCTTGACAGACCTTGTAGGCTTCAGCAAATCTTCATCCTCTCTGTAGAGAGCTCTGAACTCTTCCATTCCTCTGCTTCTTAATTGCACTTCTTGTACTGTGAGCAGCCTCCTGCTTAAAGCATCTGCTACTTTGTTGAGCTGTCCCTTCTTGTGCTTAATTGTAAATGTATAAGACTGCAAGTACTCCATCCACTTGATATGCCTATGGCTCAACTTATCCTGTGAGTTCAGAAAACTCAAAGCTTGATTGTCTGTATACACAACAAATTCCTTAGGTAGGAGATAATGTCTCCATTTTCTAAGTGCTTGGACTAGAGCATAGAACTCCAAGTCATATGAAGAGTATCTACTCTTTGCTTCATTTAGCCTCTCACTGAAAAAGGTTACTGGTCTATTCTCTTGGCTGAGTACTGCCCGTACTGCCCCTACTGCAATATTGCTAGCATCACATTCTAAAGTAAACAACTTGTCAAAACTAGGCAGCACTAACACTGGTTGTGTGGCAACTTCTTTCTTCAACAGTTCAAAACTGTTATTAGCTGCTTGTGTCCATTGAAACTTTGTTTTCATCCCACCTTTGATTGTATCAAGCATGGGTGCACAAATAGCACTGAAATTCTTTATGAATTTTCTATAAAACTGAGCTAAGCCATGAAAACTTCTCACCTCAGTTGCTGCTCTGGGAGTAGGCCAACTCAATATGGCCTCTACCTTTGATTTGTCCATTTTCAATTCTCCTTTGGACAACACAAAACCAAGGTATACCAATTCTTGCTTCATGAATTCACACTTCTCCAAATTTATGGTTAGTTGTTCATCATGTAACTTTTTCAAAACAGTATTTACATGTTCAAGATGCTCTTCTTTAGTTTGACTAAAAATCAAGATATCATCTAGATAAACAACTACAAATTTACCCGTATAGTCCTTGAGGACTTCATTCATGAGCCTCATGAATGTGCTGGGAGCATTTGATAAACCAAATGGCATAACAAGCTATTCATACAGTCCTTCTGTGGTTTTGAAAGTTGTTTTCCACTCATCACCTTCCTTAATTCTGATCTGGTGATAACCACTTTTCAGGTCTATCTTGGTGAAATACTTAGCTCCTCCTAAACAGTCCATAAGATCTTCAATTCTGGGAATTGGAAATCTGTACCTTATGGTGATCTTATTGATAGCTCTGGAGTCTGTGCACAATCTCCATGTTCCTCCTTTCTTTGGTGCCAACACTGTAGGCACTGCACAAGGACTTATGCTTTTCCTAACCAACCCTTGGTCAAGCAATTCTTGTACTTGTCTGGCTATCTCCTTATGTTGATCTGGAGTCATCTTGTAAGGAGCCTTGTTAGGCAAAGATGCTCCTGGAATCAAATCTATCTGATGGCTGATAGTTCTTTGTGGAGGTAGTGTTGCTGGTGTTCCATCACTAATGATGTCCTTATACTGTTCCAGTATAGTCTGCACCTCTTTTGGGATCACTACCTTTTTGTCTTTCTTCTCCTCCTTAGGTTTCACTATGATAGCATAACCAATACCATCCTCCTTAAGAGTGTTCAAAAACTCTTTTCCACTCACAACTAAGATACTAGGGCTCTTAGTCTTATTTGCTTCTTCATCTTCCAATGACTGAATTTTATAGGTGACACCATCTTTTTGAAAAGAATATGCATTCTTCTCACCATCATATATGGCCTTCCAGTCAAACTACCATGGTCTGCCCAATAAGAGATGACATGCATCCATAGGTAGGATATCACAAAGTACCTTGTCTTTGTATCCACCTATACCAAACTCTACCCAAGTTTGTTCATTGACTATCACATGCTGACCTTTATTTAACCATGTGACTCTATATGGATTAGAATGAGGTATTCTTTGCAAATTTAATTTTCTAACTGCTTCATCAGACACTATGTTATCAATAGACCCTGAGTCTATAATTACTTGACATACCTTATTCATAATCTTGCATCTGATTCTGAATAATGCTCTCCTTTGGCTTGGTTCAGCTTTCACTGGTTCTTTGATCAAGGTTCTCCTTACCATGATGTTCTCTCCCACTTCTGAGGTTAGATTGACTTCAGGTGATTTGCTGCTTGAAGCTTCATCTTGTACATAATGATTTCTTTTATCAACTCCTTGAGAAGAAGATGTGCCCTTATCAGGACACCTATATGCTGGATGGCCCAATTGACCACAATTGTAGCATTTCATAGTGGCAAAGTAGGATCCTCTGCCTGATCCTCCTGATCTTCCTCTGTTAGATCCCCTTCCTTTGTAGTTTCCTCTACTACTAGTCTCTCCACTCTGCTCTGTGAGTTTGGATTCTCCTTGGGGTCTTTGATCAGTATTCCTACCACCATAATTCCCTCTTCCTCTGCTGTCTCTACCTCTTCCTCTTGATCTGCTGCTTGTCTCTTGCTTCTTCTTACTCTTCTCCTCTACCTTAAGTGCTAGCTGATAGCTTTGATGCACTGTTGTAGGGCTGAATAAGCTGATTTCCTCTTGAATACTCCACCTCAATCCATTGAGATATCTTGCTACTTTCACATTTTCATCTTCCATCACCTTAGACCTCAGGCATAGTTTTTGAAACTCCTCAGTGTATGCACTGACATCTAATTCTCTTTGTCTCAAATTTTGCTGTTTCTTGTACAACTGGACTTCATAATCTCCAGGCATGTATACTTCTTTGATTTTAGCCACCATACCCTTCCAAGTAGCTATAGGTTTCTTGTCTTCTTTTTCTCTTTCAGTTTGAACAAATTTCCACCATGTCAAGGCAGCTCCTCTGAGTCTTGATTTAGCCACCTTCACCTTTTGTGCTTCACTCACTCCATCACATTCAAAGTGATTTTCTAAACCTTCTATCCATTCCATAACCAAATCAGGTTCCATCTTTCCACTAAAAAGAGGAACTCCTTCCAATGTCTTACCACTCATGGCTTTCAAGGCCTTCAAGAAAGGTTCTTCTTCCAACTTAGGATCAGGTGTGGGCTCTTCATCTTCTATAGACACACCTTTTTCCTTGTTTACTTTTTGCCTGACTTCTTCAGTCTTCTCCATCATTACACCCAGTTTACTTTCCATTTCTGCCAATCTTTCCTGTAGGAGCCTATTCTCCTCTTCTTGATCCTCAACCTTCTTTGCCAATTCTGCATTAGTCACCATCTTCTTGGATGAACCTACAGACTCACTTGAACTCGGTGATAACATACAACTTCTTCTATTCCAACCTAGGAATAGCCCAAATCTTTAACTTGCTCTGATACCAATTTGATGGGGAGGCCTATGGGTTTAGTCACTCTATCTTGACACAACACTTCAAAACCTATGTCAATCCCAAGTCTCCCTACCAATTCAAGTGCTTATAGACATTTTCTACCCCAAAATGCCTAATTCAACCTAAACAGTCTATTACAGAGGTGAAAGATCTATTTGTCTGTTATTTCCAATACAGACACTGCTTTCTTGGTGTGAGGAATTCTTCTTCTCCCTCACTGCTTCCAAGATTCTCAACTCCAAGGCTTATAGCCTTCTTGAGCCCGTTATTAGCCCTCCTCTCTGGGTCTAGGGTTCTAATTGCTTGGTACTCAACTTCTTCTACTCTGTTTTCACCCCTGTCTCTTAAACTGTAACTTGCATACTAGCCGGACTATAGCACAGCTCGCCTAGTACAAGTTCACATGGCCTCTCTCTGATAGCCCAATCACTAACAAAAACAGAAACAAAAGAAACAAGGTCTCTGCTTGATAACCCTCCATGACTGTACAAGGAAAATGCAGGGGCATCAAGACAGAGACATCTTGCACAAATAGAAACAAAAGAACAGAAATTGAACTGTCTATTCTACTGCAAACCGGATTATACAAGTATTCTACAGACAATATACAAATGGATGCAAACTGTCAATGTTTCTATTATCAGAAGTTTCTCTATTTACATTCAACGTATCTCAGGCTTCCAACCTCTTCACAGAAATGAATCTGACCTTATATAATTTCTACCCTTGTCTGTTATCAGACGGTTAGGGTTTCCTCCATTCGTATTGCTCCTTCGCATATACAAAAATATGCCTGCATTCTTTCATCGGCAAGATAATCTATTGTCTTAGCGACATACTCATTTGCTTTACCTTCGGCAGGACATTTGCTATCGGCCACTTCATAACTTCTTTCACCGATCTCACTTTTCTCACCGATCGGTCACCTTTCCCTGTCTTCACCGTCACAGCTTTGCTGGCAGTCATCGGCTTCACCATCACGGCTTTGCTGGCAGTCATCGGCTTCCCCATCACGGCTTTGCTGGCAGTCATCGGCAAGACAATGCCTATCGGCAACGTCACATTTCGTTCCCCCGATATCCAAGCTTCCTGCCGATGAGTCCAACGTTAGTGTTACTTTCGCTTATCGGTGTGACAAACACCATCGGCAAGCTCCAAACGTCTGCTGTCGATATACCATCTCTCTCCGATGGAAACTTCCCTTCGCCTTTGTCGGTGTGACCTTCGACATCGGTGAAACCTTTCACCTCTCCTCCGATGCGCCAACTCTCTCCAACGAATAGAATCATCGGCCAGACTTAACCTGTCGGTGTGACTTTCTTTGTCTTGCTCTTCGGTGAGACTCTCTCCATCGCTCTGACTTTGGGCTTGTCCTCCGATCCGCCATCTCACGCCGAAATCCATCGGCCGGACTTAACCTGTCGGTGTGACTTTCTTTGTCTTGCTCTTCGGTGAGACTCTCTCCATCGCTCTGACTTTGGGCTTGTCCTCCAATCCGCCATCTCACGCCAAAATCCACATAACGTGAAACTTCTCATTCGGCAAGACTTACCCCGATGATCCTTCTGTCACCATGACTCCGACCGTCGCTATAACATTCACGGTCTCTCCCGATGGCTCTTCTCACACCGAAATGCATAACACAAAACTTCTCCATCAGCCAGACTTTCCTCTTCTTACGCCGATGGTTCCATTTTGAATATGCATAAATTACTTCCCGCGCCTTCCTAATTTAAAAAATAAAAGCATCACACCAAAATGCAAAAATACATACATGGGCTCCAAGCCCGTGGTGCTCCTACACCACCCATTTCTAGAGTGATCACCAAACGGAGGTTGCAGTTAGCCTATATCCATTCCCGTAGGCTAATTCGACAAACAAGGGAATACCTTTGATTGAGCTAAGGGTTGGAAAGGTAACGTTGTTCAAAGGCTTGGAAAATAGAACGTATTCTACATGGCTCAGTCAGTGCTGGCACAATGGAATAATGAATTAATGTGGTCTTCGCATTAATTATCAAAAGGAAATAAAATGAGATATCACTTCTGGCTAAACGCCCAAGAGAAAGTGAATCAATTAAATAATATTAATCTATTCTTTGATATTGGTGCCACTAGAAGGAAATAATAAAGGGATATTCATTCTTGGTTTTGGCGTCCACTTTGGAGGAGTAAATATTCAAATAATAGTATTTAAATGGGTCTTGCCTTAATGGCATTCATCCCAGAGATTGGAAATATCAAAGATGGAACCTTTAGGAGTGGTGCTCACATGGAAAAACGTGCCAAACAATAAACAATGAAATTTGAAGATTGGCGCCCACCTTGGGTATGGAAATCAATAAAATAAAGGCCCCTTGAAAGTGGCGCTCATCATTGGGAGAATACAATCAAAAGAAAATAATGCCTAGTTTTGGATGCCACCCTTGGAGATATCAAATTGGAGGGAAATATGACAATTCAAATCTTTAATTTGGATTGTCGGCTTCATCAACAAAAGGGAAAGAGTTCGAATATAAAGCAAGCATGAAGGAGCTCATTTACACATCATGAACTTTTGGCAAACTTTTGCACTTATGCTTAGCATTTGTTGTTTGATCTTCCAAGGACGAAAACCCTTGCGGAGTTGTGTGTTGGATGAAAACCCAATCACACTTGGTGGCGGATTCATACAGAGTTTGCATTTGCACTTCATTGGAGAGCTCCATAGATTGATCATTCGTCATGGGGCTAGAAGCCATTGTTGATGTCATCGAATATCATTGAAGAATTCATGGTTGAAGGGTTCGTTGCATTTGATTGAAGACTTGAAGACATTGTTTTATACATTCCTTGAGCGCCGATTTCAAAGAGAAGAATATTGCTTGAGTGTTCATCCCAAAGATTGGAAATATCAAAGATGGGACCTTTAGGAGTGGCGCTCACATGGAAAAACATGCCAAACAATAAACAATGAAATTTGAAGATTGGCGTCCACCTTGGGTATGGAAATCAATAAAATAAAGGCCCCTTGAAAGTGGCGCTCATCATTGGGAGAAAACAATCAAAAGAAAATAATGCCTAGTTTTGGACACCACCCTCGGAGATATCAAATTGGAGGGAAATATGACAATTCAAATCTTTAATTTGGATTGTCGGCTTCATCGACAAAAGGGAAAGAGTTCAAGTATAAAGCAAGCATGATGGAGCTCATTTGCACATCATGAACTTTTGGCAAACTTTCGCACTTATGCTTGGCATTTGTTGTTTGATCTTTCCAAGGATGAAAACCCTTGCGAAGTTGTGTGTTGGACGAAAACCCAATCACACTTAATGGTGGATTCATACGGAGTTCGCTTTTGCACTTCATTGGAGAGCTCCATAGATTGATCATTCGTCATTGAGCTGGAAGCCATTGTTGATGTCATTGAATATCATTGAAGAATTCATGGTTGAAGGGTTCGTTGCATTTGATTGAAGACTTGAAGACATTGTTTCATACATTCCTTGAGCGCCAATTTCAAAGAGAAGAATATTGCTTCAAAATCGATCCATATCATTGCAGATTTGATACCAGATATCCATAAACCCTGCCGCCGCCATTAGAGAGAGCATCAATTGTTGAAGTTCGCTGAGCTGGGGACATTCGCCACCCTCTACCTAGGCCGAATTGCTAGTTTGAACCAGCACCACCTTGACGAACAGCAATTTGGAATCTTGGCCATCACATTACACTCGATCTGCCCACATTCTGTGACAGCGACAGCAGTGAGGACATCATCATCACCAGCGAATAGTTTGGAAGGCAAATTGCATTGTATTTGTCATCAATTGGTATGTTGGCATGTTATTCCTCCTCTGTTTATAACAGCAGTGTATACTTTGCATTGTGGCTGTCATTAGCCCTAATTGTCGATGTAATGAAAGATTTGCAAGTCTGACTTTGTAGCAGCAAAATCTGAGACAGTTCTATATCCATTATTATCACTGTAATCTGCAAATCCACATGATATTTCATATTGCAAGACTGTTATAAACTTTTGTTTCAATTTGTATTTGTCAAATCATATAATTTGGCATTGCAATAGTAGAAGTGTGCAAGTAGAAATCAAATTTCAGTCCTAGGGTTTCATTACAAATTTGCAAGATTCAGAAAAATTCACTTTAAACCTAGAACAGCACATTACGGTGGTATCAGAGCCTGGATCCTGCCAGCCTGTTAGGTACATTGGTAATTGACGAAAGTCAAGACTTATTCCGATAGCATTTTGTGCATAAGATTTGTAGTTAAAAATCCACCTTCATTGGTTGCCATTTGGCTCAATCTTATCCAGGTGTTATGTGTGAGAAGCTTGATCTAGTTGGTGGTTAGTTGCTATGCAGTCTTGCTCACAAGTTTATAGAAGAAGAGATAATCAGCAAAGAGAACCAATCGTGGAAAACATGGAAAGAGAGATAGAAAGAGAAGGAAGTCCTCCAAGAGAAGATAGAAACATGAATCAGATTTTGGAAAGATTGACAGCAGGACAGCAGGACAGCAGCAAACAAATGAGGCTTTAGCACATATGATGCAGTATATGACACGAGCCATGGAAAGCATGGGAGTTAATGGTACACCTAATCGAGAAGGTAGTGTAATTGGCTCACCTTGAGTTGATAGAGCTCGTACTCCTACAACCATTAGACCCATGAAACCTACATTCCTTCCAAGCGAAGATGAAGAAGAGGTTGTTGAGGATGAGTGGACACCACCAACGGATGAAGAGGTGATTGCTATGTGTCATGTCCCCGTTTCCGGCCTAGTCAACAATGAACACGGATTAGCCTATTCATCATTCCCGTGGGTTAATACGTATGATAAGGGAATGAACTTGGTTTTGGCTAATGAACTTTTGTTTTGCAGGTCAAGACCTTTATCAAGTGACATAAGGTTGTCTTAGTGCTAGGCGCACTTTTCCATCTGTAGAGCTCAAAACTAGCGCCTTGCAAAGAGAAGATCTTCAACAATAGATGAAATGTCATTTTGATGTCATGTGAAGGAAAGAAGTCTCCTAAATGCCTTGATGCCTATTCAGTGAATTGAAACAATTGAAGAACATGCTAAGTGATCTAGGCGCACTTTCCCACCTGTTCAACCACCAAAGTGCGCCTTGGCAAGGATCCATTCAAACATGAATAGGAAGATAGTACTTGAGCGCTTCAATGATGAGAGGTCTCTAAATACTCAAACATGAATTGGAGAACTTCAAAGTGCCAAGGGAACTAGCTAGAGGACTAAGGCGCTAACTCATGACTCTGGAACCTTGAACTTGCGCCTAAGTAACAAGGAGAAGTTCTTAGGAGTTGAAGTGATTAAAGTCATCAAAATAAGTCAAGGAGGACTTAAGGCGCAAGATTGCTGCTATACAACTCCAAATGTGTACCTAAGAGTCAAGGCGCCACTTCTTGATCCTACAACCCAAAATGTACGCCTAGATGTCTAAGGCGCTAGATCATGCCTCTGCAACCTTGAGATTGCGCCTTAGCAAGGAAGTGAATTGGAAGGTTAAATTGATCATCAAAGGTTAAAGATTGTTGAAAAGATCATCCATTCAATTGAAATCATCATCTATGACAAGAGAAGTATTATGAGAGTGAGGCGCACTTTTCCTCATCTTCAACCTCACATTTGCACCTTCTCTAGAAAGCTCAATTTGCGCCTAAGGTGAGGATCTTGAGACATCATCATTGCTATTGGCAAATTTGCATTTGGAGAAGCCTTGCAGAAGCCTTGAAGGTTTCAACTTAGTTGAAACTTACCTCAAGATGCTACGCGCAACTTCATGACTCTAGAACCCTAAATATGCGCGCGCCTAAGCTAGAAATGGAATGGAAGTCACAATTTGATCATTCATCTTGTTTAGGAAGTAAAACTTGTTTGAAGGATCATTCATCCAACTAAGATCTTAATCAAAGACAAGAAAACATCATGATGTTTGAGGCGCACTTTGCCTCTTGTTCAACCCTGGATATGTGCCTCACTTGGATCCCTCAGTTGCGCCTTGAGGAGGACTCATCAACTTGCAAGGAAAAGAATCTAGCTATTGCCAATGTTTGGAAATTGTTTAAGTATCAGAAGACAAGTCTTGATGTTGAGGCGCACCTTCTAGCCTCTGCCACCTCAAAAGTGTGCCTAGCTTAGGAGAGGCGCCAATCTTGGTTTCTACAATCCCCAATGTGCGCTTAAGCTTCATTGAGTATCATGCAAGCAGTGGGTCCCAGAATGACTTTGGATGGCATGTCGGATAAGGCTCTCAGCTCGGAGTAACTGACTTTGGGTAGCGTGCTTGATAAGGCTTCCAACTCAGAAGTGAGTCATCCCAATGGAATATTCCTCTAGAATATGCTCATTGGAAAACGTGACGTGGTTGCCTCTTGCTCTTGAGGGGGAGTACTATAAAAGGAGGAGAGCGGCTTCCTTTGGCATCTTTGGCTATTTGATATTTCTTGGTAAGCTTTATGCTCTTTTCATGAAATCTGCATATTTCATGCTTGTTGGGGTGATGCTCCCTCAACCTTGATAAGGTGATGCTCCCTTATCCTTTGAGAGGTGTTAACATTAAGTTATCATCATTGTGCAGGATTGAAGTCGTTACTTGCAACCTGAAGTTCTTACATCTTGAGGACACTAGCAACTTGAAGACAAGATACTTGTAGTTTGAAGACAATCATTGTTCAATCTAGGCGCTAAGGCCTATCTTTTGTAATTATTGTAATAAGATGAATAGTGATGCTATTAAGCATCTGTTGAATGTAATAAGAAGTTGTATTGACAATTGCAATAAGATATCTCAACTTCATTGCTTGTTCAATTCATGTTGATTTCATTTATGTTAGATGTTGATTAAGTGAAGTAAGAAGTAAGAAAAAGTTAGCTAAAATTTGGTTAAGTATAGTGGAGTATCTTACAGTGGTATTAGAGCCATAATCCTGCCAGCCTTTGGGTTATGAATCCGCGTGAAGTTGGTCCACACAGGTATTATACAAGAAGAACAGCTAGGCAACAACAACCTCCCACAGGTACACAACCACACATGGGTTCAAAAGGAGGTAATGGTAGTCCTAAAGGACAAGGTGGCAATGATGCTTTCAATTTAGAAGAGTTCATGCATGCCTTTGGACAGCAGATGCGGGATTGGTCAAATCAATTCATAGAGGAAATTCGTGACTTGAAAAATGAACGTGCTTCTAGGAGGTCAAGGTCAAGGAGTGTTAATAGTGGAAGGACAAGCATTGCAGGTGAAGCAAATCTTAATGCAGGTAGAGATGCAAGAAGACATAGAGAGCCTACTCCTACTCCTACAGGTAGAGCAACCAAACAGTTGATGATAGACCACTTCGTCCAAGATTTGAGCCAATGATTGAGGAAACATCTTCAGAGGATGAGGAGGTAAATGTTAATCTCTCGGATGATATTATGGTTGCACATGATGAATATCGTTTACTTCCACCTGATGTTAGGCGAGACCTAAACTTCAATCAGTTTATGTCACAAAGGAATGAAAAGAGTAGAAGGAAAAAGGAGAAAAGGCCAACACAAAAGGATAAGGAACATAAGGAGTACAAAGAAGCTTTGAACAAGGTTCCTTTACCTAACTTTGATGGCAGTGGTAAAATAAGTGCTAGAGCATGGATTCACAAGCTTGATACTTTTCTCACACTCAAACCCTTGAGTGAAGAAAAGGTTATTCAGTTCGCTACTATGCATTTGGAAGGTTTGGCCTATCATTGGTGGCATCATGGACTTGTGTCACAACGACATGATATGATCACTTCCTATGATGAGTTCACTCATAGACTCATTAACAAGTTTGACAGGAAGGATATAGAGGTCCACTATAGGGAATTGGCACAATTGAAACAGGTTGGCAAAGTAGATTATTACATCAATGAGTTTCAAAAGATTGCAGTTATAGTTCCTGAGATGCCAGAAAGGAGAGTCACTATGTTGTTTGTTGAAGGCTTGAATGATAGAATGAGAGGATTGGTGAAGGTTTATATGCCTAAGACATTGGATGAGGCTATTGAGCTTGCTTTAGATCTTGACACTTACCCTACATCATTCCAAGGCCAAAAGAGAAACTTTGGTAAGGGTTCAAGTTCACACCAAAGCAGAACATTTCGGCCTATCAAATCTAATCCTACTTCTATGGAACGTGATGAGTTGAGGAGAAAGAAGTTGTGTTTTGATTGCAAACAACCATGGGAACCAGGACACAGGTGTAAAGGCAAAGGCAATGCTTATCTTATAGAGGTTCATTCAGATGATGATGAGAGTGAGATACATGAGGAAACTGATGCAACACATGAGGATGACCAACCTACTCTAGAGCTTGAGACATATGACATAGGCAATTCAGTGACTATTGCTACTATTTCAGGGGTTCCAAGGTTTCATGCTTTCAGGATTAAAGGAATTCTTAATGGGCAGCAGGTCACATGTTTGGTGGATAGTGGAGCTACTCATAATTTCATTGATGAGGGTTTGGTAATGAAGCGTGGTCTACAATCAAAGGAATTTGAAGGTTTTATAGTTGTAGTTGCCAATGGGTTTACTATGAGTTGTCAAAAGAGAGTGCCACAACTTAGCATTCAAATGGGTGATTATACATTGACAGATGATTTCTATATGGTTGGCCTCTCAGGTATTGATGTTGTCTTAGGAATACAATGGTTGCATTCAATTGGCAGATATATTCAAGACTTGAAGAAGATGGAGATAGAGTTCATTCACAATGGGAAGAAGATTATTCTGAGAGCTTTATCAGATGGTTCACCTAGAACTGTTACAGCTAGGCGCATGGAGTCCTTATTTCATCATAATGACATTGCATGGGCAGCTCAGATTGAAATATCATCTAAGTCTTCTTCCAGTAATGAGTATCATATAGACATCCAATCTGTATTGGATAAACATAGTAAGATGTTTGGAGATATTCCACCTGGGAGACCACCTGATCATGGTTTTGAACATGTGATAGAGTTAGAGAATGGGGCAAAACCCATCAACATTACACCATATCGACATCCTAGACACTTCAAGGTTGAGATAGAGAAGAGTATAAAGGAGTTGATTGATATGGGACACATTCGACCTTCATCTAGTCCATTTGCTTCTTCGGTGGTGTTGGTGAAGAAGAAAGATGAACTATGTGAATGTGTATTGATTACAGGGCACTGAACAAGAAGACAATCAAGAACAGGTACCCAATACCCAAGATCGATGAGTTGTTGGATGAATTACACGGGGCCGTGTACTTATCCAAGATTGATCTTCATTCAGGCTACCATCAGATTCGTGTTCGTGAGGAGGACATTCCAAAGATAGCATTCAGATGTCATTACGGGCACTATGAATTCCTTGTTATGCCCTTTGGTCTTACTAATGCACCTGCTACATTCCAATCTTGCATGAATCATGTATTCAATAAGCAGTTGAGTAAATTTCTTTTGGTTTTCTTTGATGACATTTTGATTTATCGTAAAACATGGGATGAGCATCTTCAACATCTTGATGAGGTACTTGGAGTCGTGGAGGCACAATCACTATATGCTAAGGCTTCCAAGTGTGACTTTGGGATGGAGGGGATTCTCTACTTGGGGCATATGATTAGTGCTAAAGGAGTTAGAGTACAAGATGAGAAGATCAAGGCTATACAGGAGTGGCCTATTCCAAGGAACATTTCCGAGTTGAGAGGTTTCTTGGGGCTTTGCAGTTACTACAAGAGATTTGTTAAGGGCTTTTCACAATTGGCAGCACCATTGACAGATCTCACTAAGAAAGGGGCATTTCTTTGGTCCCCTAAGGCACAGATAGCATTTGATCGGCTCAAGGAGGCAATGAGTACTACTCCAGTACTAGCACTACCAGATTTTACACAGTCCTTCATTCTTGAGTGTGATGCATCAAAAGAAGGAATAGGGACTGTGTTAATGCAGAATAGGCATCCTATCGCATATGAAAGCAGAAAATTGAAGGATATGGAGCGCCTATATTCCACCTATAACAAGGAGATGCTTGCCATTATGCATGCTTTGACTAAGTTTCGTCAGTACTTGGTAGGTGCGAAATTTGTGGTTAGGACCAACCACAATAGCTTGAAATACTTCTTGGAACAAAAGGATTTGAATGAACGACAGCAGAAATGGGTCTAAAAAATCCAAGCATATGACTTTGATATAGAGTTTATAAAAGGAAAAAAGAATATTGTTGCAGATGCACTTTCCAGGAGGCCTACTATTTGTTTCTTGAATGAGATTTCAGCTGATTGGAAATCTCAACTTTTAGATGAGTATTCCAAATCCACTTTTGCATGCGAGATTATGGATGGCATTATACAAGATGACAGGTACAAGGTAGTGGATGATGTGATATATTATAAGGACAGAATTTTCTTGGTACCTGAATCTAAGCTTAAGCAGCGGATCTTGAAAGCCATTCATGTTACACCTCTAGCAGGACATCCAGGTTTTTTCAAAACCTATAGACAAGTACGAGAGAGATTCTCTTGGAAGGGTCTCAAAGATGATGTCTTACAGCATGTTAGAGAGTGTTTGACTTGTCAGCAGAACAAGTCTGAGCATACTTTTCCCGCCGATCTACTTCAACCTTTAACTATTCCTGAGCAGAAGTGGGAAAGTATCTCAATGCATTTTATCACAGGTCTTCTGAAGGTACATGGTAGAGATTGCATATATGTTGTTGATAGATTGTCTAAGTATGCACATTTCTATCCTATTGCAACGGATTATTCAGCTTTGCAGATTGTAGAATTATTTTTTAGAGAAGTATTCCGTTTGCATGGTCTTCCAAAGACAATTGTGAGTGGTCGGGATAGTAGATTCATTGGCATGTTTTCGAAAGAACTATTCCAACTTACAGGCACTAAGCTAACACCTAACACTAGTTATCACCCTCAGACGGATGGTCAAATGGAGAATGTGAATAAGTGGATTGAGGGATACCTTCGCAACTATGTTGCTGGGCATCAACGTGCATGGGTAAAATGGTTATACCTTGGTGAGTATTGTTACAATACCACCTATCACATGTCTATTGGCATGACTCCATTCAGAGCATTGTATGGATATGATGCTCTTTCCTTTGTTGATTTGGCTTTCAATGATAGTAGAGCTCCTCGAGCTAAGGAGTTGATGCAAGACACACAAGATATCCTTAGAGTTCTTAAGGATAACATTCAGCATGCTCAGAATCAACAAAAGATGTATGCAGATAGATATCAAGCGGAAAGATCTTTTGAAGTAAATGACTTGGTTTTCCTGCATCTACAGCCATATAGACAAAGTTCTTTGAAGATGAGTGGTGCAGAAAAACTCAAGCCAAGGTTTTATGGGCCATACAGAATTGTAAGGAGAGTTGGCAAAGTGGCTTATGAGTTCGATTTGCCAGCAGGTAGCCGCATTCATAGTGTATTTCATGTATCATGCCTCAAAAAGGCATTAGGTCAGAATGTGGTTTCCTCTCTTGATCTTCCACCTCTTGATGAAGGAATGTTGATTCTAGAGCCAGATGGCATCGTTGCTATGAGAGAACGCAAACTGCGTAGCCGAGTCATCAGGGAATATTTGGTTCGATGGAGAGGCTTGCCGATAGAGGATGCTACTTGGGAAGGAGAAAAGATTTTAGAGCATCCTAACCTTCAATTGCTTGAGGACAAGCAATCCCGGGAAGGGGAGACTGTCATGTCCCCGTTTCCGGCCTAGTCAACAATGAACACAGATTAGCCTATTCATCATTCCCGTGGGCTAATACGTATGATAAGGGAATGAACTTGGTTTTGGCTAATGAACTTTTGTTTTGCAAGTCAAGACCTTTATCAAGTGACATAAGGTTGTCTTAGTGCTAGGCACACTTTTCCATTTGTAGAGCTCAAAACTAGCGCCTTGCAAAGAGAAGATCTTCAACAATAGATGAAGTGTCATTTTGATGTCATGTGAAGGAAAGAAGTCTCCTAAATGCCTTGATTCCTATTCAGTGAATTGAAATTGTTGAAGAACATGCTAAGTGATCTAAGCGCACTTTCCCACCTGTTCAACCACCAAAGTGCGCCTTGGCAAGGATCCATTCAAACATGAATAGGAAGATAGTACTTGAGCGCTTCAATGATGAGTGGTTTCTAAATACTCAAACATGAATTGGAGAACTTCAAAGTGCCAAGGGAACTAGCTAGAGGACTAAGGCGCTAACTCATGACTCTGGAACCTTGAACTTGCGCCTAAGTAACAAGGAGAAGTTCTTAGGAGTTGAAGTGATTAAAGTCATCAAAATAAGTCGAGGACTCAAGGCGCAAGATTGCTACTATACAACTCCAAATGTGCGCCTAAGAGTCAAGGTGCCACTTCTTGATCCTACAACCCAAAATGTGCGTCTAAGAGTCAAGGCGCCACTTCTTGATCCTACAACCCAAAATGTACGCCTAGATGTCTAAGGCGCTAGATCATGCCTCTGCAACCTTGAGATTGCGCCTTAGCAAGGAAGTGAATTGGAAGGTTAAATTGATCATCGAAGGTTAAAGATTGTTGAAAAGATCATCCATTCAATTGAAATCATCATCTATGACAAGAGAAGTATTATGAGATTGAGGCACACTTTTCCTCATCTTCAACCTCACATTTGCACCTTCTCTAGAAAGCTCAATTTGCGCCTAAGGTGAGGATCTTGAGACATCATCATTGCTATTGGCAGATTTGCATTTGGAGAAGCCTTGGAGAAGCCTTGAAGGTTTCAACTTAGTTGAAACTTACCTCAAGATGCTACGCGCAACTTCATGACTCTAGAACCCTAAATATGCGCGCGCCTAAGCTAGAAATGGAATGGAAGTCACAATTTGATCATTCATCTTGTTTAGGAAGTAAAACGTGTTTGAAGGATCATTCATCCAACTAAGATCTTAATCAAAGACAAGAAAACATCATGATGTTTGAGGCGCACTTTGCCTCTTGTTCAACCCTAGATATGTGCCTCACTTGGATCCCTCAGTTGCGCCTTGAGGAGGACTCATCAACTTGCAAGGAAAAGAATCTAGCTATTGCCAATGTTTGGAAATTGTTTAAGTATCAGAAGACAAGTCTTGATGTTGAGGCGCACCTTCTAGCCTCTGCCACCTCAAAAGTGTGCCTAGCTTAGGAGAGGCGCCAATCTTGGTTTCTGCAATCCCCAATGTGCGCTTAAGCTTCATTGAGTATCATGCAAGCAGTGGGTCCCGGAATGACTTTGGATGGCGTGTCGGATAAGGCTCTCAGCTCGGAGTAACTGACTTTGGGTAGCGTGCTTGATAAGGCTTCCAACTCAGAAGTGAGTCATCCCAATGGAATATTCCTCTAGAATATGCTCATTGGAAAACGTGACGTGGTTGCCTCTTGCTCGAGGGGGAGTACTATAAAAGGAGGAGAGCGGCTTCCTTTGGCATCTTTGGCTATTTGATATTTCTTGGTAAGCTTTATGCTCTTTTCATGAAATCTACATATTTCATGCTTGTTGGGGTGATGCTCCCTCAACCTTGATAAGGTGATGCTCCCTTATCCTTTGAGAGGTGTTAACATTCAGTTATCATCATTGTGCAGGATTGAAGCCGTTACTTGCAACCTGAAGTTCTTACATCTTGAAGACACTAGCAACTTGAAGACAAGATACTTGTAGTTTGAAGACAATCATTGTTCAATCTAGGCGTTGAGGCATATCTTTCGTAATTATTGTAATAAGATGAATAGTGATGCTACTAAGCATCTGTTGAATGTAATAAGAAGTTGTATTGACAATTGCAATAAGATATCTCAACTTCATTGCTTGTTCAATTCATGTTGATTTCATTTATGTTAGATGTTGATTAAGTGAAGTAAGAAGTAAGAAAAAGTTAGCTAAAATTTGGTTAAGTATAGTGGGGTATCTTACACTATGCATCAACATATAGAGCACTTCCAGCACTTCTTAGATAGGATTTCACTTTCCAACAGTATTGGAATCAAAAGAAAGGAGGAAAAATGAGAGGAGACCCTAGACCAAGGAGACAAGAGAAGCAACATCAAGAATATAAAGAAGCTTTGAACAAGGTCCCTCTACCAAACTTTGATGGAAGTGGAAAGATAAGTGCAAGAGCTTGGGTAAATAAATTTGACACATTCCTCACCCTTAAACCTATGAGGGAAGAAAAGGCAATTCATCGTGCAACCATGCATTTGGAAGGAGCAGTATACGACTTGTGGCACTATGGGCTTGTTACTCAAAATCATGGAATGATTCAATCATATGAAGAATTCACAAACAAACTCATTGCTAGATTTGACAAGGATGAAGAGGTATACTACAGGGAGTTGGCTCAAATGAAATAAATTGGTCGTGTGAATACCTACATTGATGAGTTTCAGAGGATTGCAGCGATGGTTCTGGATATGACAGAAAGAAGAGTAATCATGTTGTTTTTTGAAGGATTGAATGATAAGTTGAGAGGATTGGTAAAGGCTCATAAGCCTAGCACCTTGGATGAAGCTATTCAGTTGGCACTTGATCTTGATACTACTACTTCATCATATCAACCACAAAAGAAAATTTTTAAGGGCCCTAGTTCAAATCAGAAGATGTTCAATCAGCAAAAGTATCAACCTCCTAGGATGGATCAAGAAACAAAGAATGAAATCAGGAGGAAGAAGCTTTGCTTCTCTTGTAAAGAGCCATGGGAACTAAGACACAAATGCTTAGGGAAGGATAAAGTTCATCTCATAGAAGTCTATCCTGATGAGGAGAGTGAGTTTGCAGAAGACAATAACTCAGATGGTGTTGATGATCATGAGGAGCAACAACCACAGTTGGAGCTTGTACCGAATGTTGAAAATAAAAGACATGTAACCATTGCAACAATTTCAGGAGTACCAAGATATCATGCTTTCCGACTGAAAGGAGTCATCAACGGACAAAGAGTCACTTGTCTGGTTGACAATGGAGCCACTCATAACTTCATTGATGAGGGCTTAGTTGTGAAAAGAGGACTAAAAGTTGAGGATTTTTCTGGTTTCAATGTGACAATTGCGGATGGATTCACCATGGATTGCACTAGAATGGTACCACAGCTTAACATTCGAATGGGAGACTACACATTGACTGATGATTTCTATGTGTTAGGATTGGGAGAAATTGATGTTGTGTTGGGAGTTCAATGGTTGCAGTCACTTGGCAGGTACATACAGGATTTTCAGAAGATGAAACTTGAATTCATTCATGATGGGAAGAAGATTGTTTTGAGAGCACTCTCAAATGGAGGCCCTAGAGTTGTGTTAGCAAGGAGAATGGAAACATTGTTTAGACATGACGATGTTGCTTGGGCAGCGCAGTGCTTTGTATCATCTAAATCTTCCTCAGGAGATCAAAAGTATCATGTGGACATACAATCAGTGCTTGATAAGCACAATATGGTATTTGGAGAAATTCCTCCTGGTAGACCACCAGATAGTGGGTTTAAGCATGTCATTGAGTTGGAGGAGGGCTCCAAGCTCATCATTACTACACCTTATCGTCATCCGCGGCATTTCAAGGAGGAGATTGAAAAGACAATCAAGGAATTGTTGGAGATGGGACACATTTATCCTAGCTCTAGTCCATTTGCACCTTCAGTTGTGTTGGTGAAGAAGAAGGATGGCACAATGAGGATATGCATTGATTACAAAGCTCTGAATAAGAAGACAATCAAGAATAGATATCCCATTCCCAGGATCAATAAGTTGCTTGATGAGTTACACAAGGCCGTGTATTTCTCTAAGATTGATCTTTGTTCAGGGTATCATCAGATACGTGTTTGTGAAGAGGATATTCATAAGACAGCATTCAGATGCCACTATGGACACTTTGAGTTTCTGGTTATGCCATTTGGTTTAACCAATGCACCTGTTACTTTTCAATCATGCAAGAATCACATCTTTCGTGGGCAGTTGCGTAAGTTTGTGTTGGTGTTCTTTGATGACATTTTGATATACAGTAAGACTTGGGAAGAACATCTTCAGCATATTTATGAAGTATTGGGTATCATGGAGGCTCAGTCATTGTTTGCTAAGGCATCCAAGTGTGAATTCGGTATGACAGAGATTCTCTATCTGGGGCATGTGATTGGAGCAGAGTTCATCAGAGTTCATCAGGAGAAGATACAGGCAATTCTGGATTGGCCACCGCCGCGAAATATTTTAGACATGAGAGGATTTCATGGGCTATGTTGCTACTACAGGAGGTTTGTAAAAGGGTTTTCACAGTTAGCACCACCACTCACAGATCTCACAAAGAAGGGAGCATTCAGTTGGTCAGATAAGGCTCAAATTGCTTTTGACAAACTCAGGGAGGTGATGAGTTCATGTCCAGTATTGGCATTGCCGGATTTCACACAACCTTTTGTGTTGGAGTGTGATGCATCAGGAATAGGAATTGGTGCAGTGTTGATGCAGAATAGACACCCCATTGCTTTTGAGAGCAGGAAGTTGAGAGATGTAAAAAGGTTCTATTCCACCTATGATAAGGAGATGCTCGCCATCATGCATGCATTAGCAAAGTTTAGACAGTATTTGGTGGGTAATAGATTTGTGGTCAAGACTAATCACAATAGTCTAAGGCACTTTTTGTTACAGATGGATTTGAATGAGAGGCAACAGAAGTGGGTGAGCAAGATTCAGGCATATGATTTTGATATTCAGTATGTAAAGGGAAAGAATAATGTTGTTGCCGATGCTCTATCCAAGAGGCCTACTCTTTGTTCGTTGTCAAAAATTTCAGCAGATTGGAAGTCTCATCTTTTGGTTGAGTATTCCAAGAACACTTTGGCTTACGAGATCATGGATGGTAAGATTCAGGATGACAGGTACAAGGTGATTGATGATGTGATCTACTACAAGGATAGGATCTATTTGGTTCCTGAGTCGAAGCTGAAGGAGAAAATTTGAGGGCTACTCATGATGATCCACTTGCAGGGCATCCAAGTTTCTTCAAAACCTACAGGCAGGTGAGAGATTCTCATGGAAGGGTCTCAAAGATGATGTTTTGCAGCATGTCAGAGAATGTATGGTTTGTCAGCAGAACAAGTTGGAACATACTTCACCCGTAGGATTGCTTCAGCCATTGTCTATTCCGAAACAAAGGTGGGAAAGTATCTCAATGGATTTCATCATAGGCCTACCTAGGGTTCAAGGAAAGGATTGCATATATGTTGTAGTTGATAGGTTGACTAAGTATGTCCATTTCTTTGCAATACCATCAGAGTATTCAACACTTCAAATTGCAGAGTTCTTTAGAGAACTGTTCAGATTGCATGGACTGCTACAGACCATCGTTTGCGATAGGGACAGTAGGTTCCTCAGCATACTCTGGCAGGAATTGTTCTGAGTGACAGGAACAAAGTTGGACACCAACACGAGCTATCACCCTCAAACAAATGGACAGACTGAGATTGTGAACAAATGGCTTGAGGGATATCTTTGCAACTATGTTGCAAGGAAACAATGTGCTTGCATCAAGTGGTTGCACTTGGGTGAGTATTGCTACAATACCACCTATCACATGTCAATTGGCATGTCACCTTTCAGGGCTTTGTATAGCTATGATGCTCCATCATTGTTGGACTTGGCCTTGGAAAATTGTAGAGCTCCCAGAGCTAAGGATTTGATGCAGGACAATCAAAACATCCTTAAGGCACTTAAGGATAATATACAACAGGCTCAGAATCAGCAGAAGATGTATGCAGACAAATGTAGGATTGAGAGGACTTTTGAAGTTGGTGATTTGGTATTCTTACGCCTTCAGCCATACAGACAGTCAACATTGAAGAAGAGTGGTGCGGAGAAGTTCAAGCCAAGATTCTATGGTCCCTACAATATTCTGAGGAGAGTTGGTGAAGTAGCATATGAGCTTAAATTGCCAGCAGAGAGCAAGATTCACAATGTCTTTCATGTGTCATGCCTCAAGAGGGCATTGGGACAAAGGGTTGTTTCTTCGCTTGATCTTCCACCCCTTGATGAAGAAGGCACTTTGGTCTTGGTTCCTAATAGCATTTTGGAGACAAGGGAGCGACATTTGAGGAATAGGGTGATCCGTGAGCATTTGATGAAATGGAAAGACTTGTCGTTGGAAGATGCAACATGGGAAGGAGATCAAATTCTGCAACATCCGAATTTGTTATTGCTTGAGGGCAAGCAATCTCGAGAAGGGAGGACTGTAATGTCCCCATTTCCGAAGAGATCACCGAACGGAGGTTGGAGTTAACCTATCTCCATTCCCGTAAGCTAATTTGACAAACAAGGGAATAACTTTGATTGAGCTAAGGGTTGGAAAGGTAACGTCGTTCAAAGGCTTGGAAAATAGAACGTATTCTACATGGCTCAATCAGTGCTAGCACAATGGAATAATGAATTAATGTGGTTTTCGCATTAATTATCAAAAGGAAATAAAATGAGATATCACCCCTGGCTAAACGCCCAAGAGAAAGGGAATCAATTAAATAATATAAATCTATTATTTGATATTGGCGCCACTAGAAGGAAATAATAAAGGGATATTCATTCTTGGTTTTGGCGTCCACTTTGGAGGAGTAAATATTCAAATAATAGTATTTAAATGGGTCTTGCCTTAATGGCGTTCATCCCAGAGATTGGAAATATCAAAGATGAGACCTTTAAGAGTGGCACTCACATGGAAAAACGTGCCAAACAATAAACAATGAAATTTGAAGATTGGCGCCCACCTTGGGTATGGAAATCAATAAAATAAAGGCCCCTTGAAAGTGGCGCTCATCATTGGGAGAATAGAATCAAAAGAAAACACTGCCTAGTTTTGGACGCCACCCTTGGAGATATCAAATTGGAGGAAAATATGACAATTCAAATCTTTAATTTGGATTGTCGGCTTCATCGACAAAAGGGAAAGAGTTCAAGTATAAAGCAAGCATGATGGAGCTCATTTGCGCATCATGAACTTTTGGCAAACTTTCGCACTTATGCTTGGCATTTGTTGTTTGATCTTCCAAGGACGAAAACCCTTGCGGAGTTGTGTGTTGGACAAAAAGCTAATTACACTTGGTGGCGGATTCATACGGAGTTCGCTTTTGCACTTCATTGGAGAGCTCCATAGATTGATCATTCGTCATTGGGCTGGAAGCCATTGTTGATGTCATCGAATATCATTGAAGAATTCATGGTTGAAGGGTTCATTGCATTTGATTGAAGACTTGAAGACATTGTTTCATACATTCCTTGAGCGCCGATTTCAAAGAGAAGAATATTGCTTGAGCATCGATCCATATCATTGCAGATTTGATACCAAATATCCATAAACCCTGCTGCCACCATTAGAGAGAGCATCAATTGTTGAAGTTCGCTGAGCTGGGGACATTCGCCACCCTCTACCTAGGCCGAATTGCTAGTTTGAACCAGCGCCACCTTGAGGAAAAGTGATTTGGAATCTTGGCCATCACATTACACTCGATCTGCCCACATTCTGTGACAGCGACAGCAGTGAGGACATCATTATCACCAGCGAATAGTTTGGAAGGCAAATTGCATTGTATTTGTCATCAATTGGTATGTTGGCATGTTATTCCTCCTCTGTTTTATAACAGCAGTGTATACTTTGCATTGTGGCTGTCATTAGCCCTAATTGTCGATGTAATGAAAGATTTGCAAGTCTGACTTTGTAACAGCAAAATCTGAGACAGTTCTATATCCATTATTATCACTGTAATCTGCAAATCCACATGATATTTCATATTGCAAGGCTGTCATTAACTTTTGTTTCAATTTGTATTTGTCAAATCATATAATTGGCATTGCAATAGTAGAAGTGTGCAAGTAGAAATCAAATTTCAGTCCTAGGGTTTCATTACAAATTTGCAAGATTCAGAAAAATTCACTTCAAACCTAGAATGGGACATTACAGTATTTTTGTGATAGCAAGTAGAAAATGTCATCACACATGACAAGTTCACTCTATGTTAAGCAGAGTTTTCTCATGAGATCAGTGTTTCTACACCATAAACTATCAATTTGCAGAGACCAATGTTTCTTCCCTGCCGATTAACATTTTCACTAGATGTTAATTTTTCTACCCTGTTAACAGGCATTTTCGCCCAGCTTAGTAGCATTTTCACCTTGGGAACAAACAATGACTTGACAATCATAGGGCTACCAAAAAATGGATTCTATCTGCTAACAATACCATAAAATTATAGTATGTTGTTAGTGTTTTATTTCGCACCTTTCAATGTGAAAGTAAAACGGACAGATGTGCGGTAGAACCGCTCTTCAAATTTGTAGGGGAAGCTCCTTGTAAAATAAAACAAATTTAAAACTACTGAGTATGTACAGTGTTTTCAGGGGTTTTTCATACTAATGCTGAATATGTAATGTCCCCATTTTTGGAGTGGTCACAGAAGAAGGTTTGGGAGGCTTGGTGGTCTCATGTCACTTGTTTTGCCCATGAGATTGTTAGCTTATGGTGCATTGTCTTGATGGATGATTTCATTCACGCCAAAAGAAGGATAAGCTATGTGGTCTCATGTGTGCGCCTTCCTTGCGGGATCTTATTTGATGCATCATGGATATGGACGACCTTTGAAGAAGAAACAAAGAATAAAACAATATCTATTTCTGGGCGCCACAAGGTCTAGTTGCTGGTCGGCCCTCTCTAGAGGGAAAAATAATAAATAAATGTAAAATTATTGACCTAGGTCGGCCCACATGAAGGAGGAATGAAAACATGTATAAATATAAGTTATTTTGGTGGCATTTCATCAATCAATCATTCACTCATTCACACATCATTTGCAGTTTGTCTCTTGGAGGACTTGAGACGAAAGCCTTGAGTTCTTGGGAAGAACTAGATGAAACCCTAGCTTTTCCTTTGGAGGATTTCGTGACAGGAGTTCACTTGTGCTTCATTGATAATTTGTGGAGAAGAGGAGCAGATTGGTAAGTCAGATTTGGAGATCATCTTTGAGGCTTTCCTTGGCGTCGATTGTTGCATCTTTGACTAGGGTTTGACCTAGATTTGGAGTGCCACCTTGGAGGAAGGTTGATTGCATTATTGGAGGCGAAGTTAAAGTTTGTCATTGCTGATTAGGGTTAGGGCAGAGCAGAATTTTATAGCAGTAGCAATGCAGGTCTGATTTCCCCCTAATCCCTTGGCATGAGCATCAACATTGTCTTAGGGTTTCATCCCTCTTTGGAGCGCCATCATTGGAGAATCATTTTATGGTGGTTTGTTGGCATCCATGGCATCATTGATCACACTTTTTGGAGCAGCAGACCTAGCAGACCTGAGCGCCCTTGTTTGGACCAGAATTCTTTGGTGATTGAAAGTTCTAGGTTTAGGGTTTCATGCCCTAATTGGAGCAGCACTCATTGGAGGACTTTGCTATCACTTCGGAGGTCATTTTGCATTGTTTTGGTATGTACAATCTTAGGGTTTAGGGCAGATTATTGCTGGGCATGTTTGTCATGTTTGCCCAAGACAATTGATGTAACTGAAGACTTGTCATATTCTGATTTTTATAGCAGCAGACTTCTGATTTAATTTTCAGTCATTTGTGGTTGCCAATTGAAGTGGAATTCAGTTCATATTTGGTTGTGAAATTCACGTAATTTATTGGTAAACATATTGGCAATGATATTATGATGTTTTGGCATGATTTATGGGCTATTGTATGCATTTATTTAAGTCCGATTTGACGTTCAGAAGTTAGGGTTTGAGCAGAAAACTAAAGTGCAGAAATTAGGGCAGAATTCCAAATTAAGAAAAAAATCAGAGTTTCCCAAGTGTAGAAGTTTGGAAAGCCCGTATATCCAAAATTGTTCAAAATATCCCATTTTGGGATATTACAGAATAAACACGAAATTTGAAATCTTTTTGGTTTTGCGACGTGCGAAAGGCAAACATGCACTTTCAGTAGCGAAGCAAGGATTTTGTACTTTTGATTGGAATTCAAACCTAAAAGGGCAAGTACACACAGATGAGATTGATTAACACTTAAAACACGATTGTCAAGACTAAATCAAAACAAGACATGTAATGTCCCTTATAGGAACAATACTAATTTTCCAAGCAAACAAGCTAGAAAATACTTACAATAATATTTCTCACAGTCAAGTTAACATAATTAACAAACTCAAATAGCATTATTAATCCAACTAAAATCTAACTACCTAAGAAACTCAACCATAAGAGAGTTGAATGTGACTTTGCTGGGGTGTCTTTGAATCCTCGACCCTAGGCCCAAGAGCAGATATACCATCCACCTTGGCCTCATGTGACCCGTGCCATCCATATGAGGTGGTCTACCTAGTGAGGTATCATTCCCGTTATCCCGTCATCTTATCATTTCCTTTCCCTTTCTCTATGATTGGTTCCTTTGAGTTTACATGTCTATGATAGGAGAGTGAGATCACAAAAGGTGCCCAAAAGCCATCTCTTCTAAACCCAAGGGCGGTACCCCTTGTACCCCCTTGGCTCCAATGGGATTATTCAATCCCGCCTAGAGGGGTGGCGTACCTACAAGAGTGCCCCAACTCCGTTAACCCTCTTGCACCACATTTCCTCCATCATAGATATCATAACACTCATGCAAGAATCCACATTAATGCATAATAAACTCATCAAATTCATAAATGCAAACAATACAAATGAATCATGAAGATGATATCACAATATGCATGATTATATCTAAACACACATAGATCCTACCACACATAAATTAACTTACAAATCTACAATCACAAGATAGCTTATGCAAAGAGAGATTCTATGGTTTTTCGCTGATCTGTTTCTCTCTTCAAATCTGCATTCTTCTGTGCATACTCATATTCATAAGTCTGCTGGCCTCTTTTTGTTTTACTGCTGTGCTTTGAAGATTCAGAGCAGATGTATATACTTCTTCCCTGTTAGAATCAGAATAATTTTATTATTACCTTCTTTTTATATATATTCAGATATATCTTCTTATTCTTCTTATTCCTCCCCATATATATATGTATTCAGCTATATTCCATATGTTCCTTATGAGGGAGGCATCCCTATGAATAGCTATGTCTCTTTCTAAAAAGACAACCTTAAATTAAGATACACCTTCCCACAACAAATCTCAGCCTTTGTTAATTATTGTCTTCACACAAAACTGCTATAAACTCCTCTCTCAAATCTACATCTAAGCTTCCCACTATGATGATATTCTTATATTCTCACATGCAGATCTGAATGTGTATTCCAGATATTACTTTTTTGTTCTTCCCCCTTCCTCTCAAATGCCTATCGAAATCCAATATATATATCTTCACATCTTTATGAAAGAATGCAATCTTTCATCGAAGAGATACCATAATTTAGAATAGTCATACCTTTTACCATCGCTGCTCTTTTATTAATTTGCAGCCCTTCATAAATTAATCGCTGCCCCTTTGATATGTTAATCGCTGCCTTTTGTTGTCTCATCTTTTCTTTAACACCAATCGCCGGTTCAATAGGCACGTTGGCTGTTTGAGTTAATTATTCTTTACCTTTGCCATTCGTTGCCCTTCTTATAAGAATATGAATCGCAGTCTTATTATTGACGGCTGTCTTTTATTTATTAATCTGACTTTACTTCAGGGATCGCTGTCCTTATATGAGGTAGAATATGTATTACATTTAAATATTTATTATGGCATTATTTATATTTTATAATTATATTAATATATTATATTTATATTTGTACTTATATTTATTATTTATAAATACAATTAATATATTATATAAAAAATGTTGATATAATAATATTTTTTAATATTGTTTATATATTATATATACAATTATCTTTCGAATTAACGATGGAAGGAATATTACAAACACTATATTGTAAGAGGGCAATTTCATCGTTTATCATGATGTTTAAATCTTTAATTTAAACAATGCCTTAATATCGGGACATCACAAGACGGGACAAAGCCACAGCTCGTATATTCAACTTCATTTACAACACAAAGTTTGCAAATTCATTAAACGACTTATCCTTGGGCACAAATAACGATACATTCCAATAAGCATTCGTTTAGCAAAACAAGCATAATAAATGTTATTGAACAACAAAATCACAACTAGAACATCAGGTAACTAACAACTCCAGCAATATGAAGACATGAGAATTGTCGTTTTCATTGATGTTCACTCACTAGTACAATTGATTCCTCTACTCTAAATAATAAATACTAAAAAATGCTAACTCCTTAAAAGCTTTGAAAAAGGGATGGCTCGCAATCGAGCTTCAGAAGTCTAGCGCAAAGATAAGGAATCAAGTCGAGTTGATGGTGGGGATGGAGCTGAAATACAGAGGATTGAAGATTATCAAACCCCTCTGTCCAGTGGACCACAGATTCCTTACTTCGCTACTAACTCTAATCAGATTCCGTTGGGGAGTAAGAATGCAGGTGTCCATCAAGATCAGGACAGTTGGTCCTTGCCAAAATTTGAATTTGCCGGCCTTTCAACGTCCCATGGCAAAACAAAAAGGAAAGACAGAAAGATCGATAGCGGAAGGACCGAGTTTCGCTTTTAGGGCAGAAGTCGTTCACTTATGGAGACTCCGCAAGGGATCTTTTGGACAATAACACCATCTATGAAGTCAATGTTTCTGAGACAGCAGAAAAAGACGCTATTGCTCTGCAACATACTGCCCTAATTGGGAGGGTGATTGGGAAAAATCTGAAACGGGCAGACATTAGGGATTGGATCTTCGAAAATTGGAAGGAGGTTGCTGTAATGAAATTCCTACCAAAACACTTTTTCGTGGTGGATTTCGATAGGGAAGAAGACAGGGATTGAGTGCTCGAAAAGGGGCCATGGAGGATCAATGATCTCTATATCTACACACAAAAATGGATTCCAAACTTCAACTCTCAGAAGATGAATCCCTTGAATGAACTTGTATGGATTCGGTTGTATAACCTTCCCTTCGAATACTGGTCTGGTGTGTGTTTGGACCAAATTGGGGAAAATCTTGGAAATTCACTCAAGACGGATATGGGTTGGGGTGACTCAATCCTGTTTGTGTGAATGAAGATCATAGCCATTAAGATGATTCCTTCCACGATTTGCCTGACTACGGCCATTTGGAAGTGGTTCCAACCGATCGAAATTGAGGAGCCAAAATTCTTCTGCTTGAGGTGCGGCAGCGGACTTCACCTCGAGATCTCATGCCCAATTAATGCAACAGAAAATTGGATTCCTAAAGCCTGGTTTGCCTCTCAGTAGAAAGCCGCGACTCTGCAAAACCCTCATCACAACGTCATCCCTATTAGGCCTTCAAAAGCAATTGGGGATTCCAGTAGCGAGGTGGCAATCCCCCATGAGGTTCAACCAAATAACGATGATGGAGGAGACCAAAAAAGTTCAAAGGAAGTTGGGGAGTCCAGCAAAGTGGTGGAGCCCCCCCATTGGGTTGAGCCAGAAATTAAACCCTGTGACAACTCCAACAAGGAATGTGATAAGCTGGAGGATCTTCCAGAGGTAGGTTGGGAGGTTGAATCGACTTCCCAGATTCAGAATTGCAGAGAAGATTTGTCACCCGCTCCCATAGAGCCAAAGGAGTTAAAAAGTCTAGAGGAAAATTTTGAAATGGAGGTCCAGAGCCCTCTTAGTGGCGAGGAGGACGGATGCTCAAACAAAGACGAAGCAGGAAGAGGAGATTCAGATGCTGATGAGATTGGGATTTTGAACCCCAGATGCATCAGTCAATTGGCATGAAAGGCTCTTGGCAATAATTTGAAAGTGGGCGGGCAAAAGGGAAGGAAGTCCAATAAACAGAAGAGGGAGGAAGAGGGGTTTGAGAAAAGCTACCAACCATTAAAGAATACATGTTGAGATCCAAGGGAGGAAACCCCTCCCTTGGAGGGCAATGAAGATCATTACATGGAACGTCAAGGGCTTAAATGTCCCTGACAAACGACACATGACCAAGCCTCATTTACAAAATATGTTGGTCGATATTGTTCTATTACAGGAGACAAATTTCTCAGATGGAGGCTAATCGTTTTATCAATCATTGCAAGATCTGGAGTGGTATTTTCAAGGATTTAGTTGGTTCAGCTGGTGGAGTGGGAATTTTATGGAATCCAGGCAAGGTTGACATTAAGGAGGTAGATTCAGGTCAAAATTGGTTGTTGTGTGAGGCAAGACCCTTTCATTCAGATTTGTTTTCCTCACTATTCAAAATTTATGGACCGATTACATCAGAAGAAAAAAGAGCATTGTGGTTGCTCCTTTTGTCTAAAATCTCCTTAGTGGGAGTAAATATAGTTGTGCTTGGGGGCGACTTTAATGCCCTCCTTGATTTGAGTGAAAAGAGTGGCGGGTTGAAGTCGGAGAACAAGGCGATGCTAGACTTCAGAGATTTTGTGGAGAGGGCTAGGTTGTGGGACATTTCCCCCCAAAAATGGAAAGTACACTTGGACAAATCGCAGAGCGGGTTTTACGAATATCTCATAACGCTTTGATCGGTTTCTCCTTTCACAAGATTGGTTAGGAACAAACTATAATTTGGAATCAAGGATTCTTCCCATTGCAATATCGGATCACTTCCCTGTGGCTCTAGAAATCTGCCTAGATGCAACACCGACCAAAGGTTTTTTCAAATTTGAAAACATGTGTGTAATGTCCCGTTATAGGTTTGAAGTGAATTTTTCTGAATCTTGCAAATTTGTAATGAAACCCTAGGACTGAAATTTGATTTCTACTTGCACTTCTACGATTGCAATGCCAATTATATGATTTGACAAATACAAATTGAAACAAAAGTTTATGACAGCCTTGCAATATCAAATATCGTGTGGATTTGCAGATTACAGTGATAATAATGGATATAGAACTGTCTCAGATTTTACTGTTACAAAGTCAGACTTGCAAATCTTTCATTACATCGACAATTAGGGCTAATTGTGATGTCCCTTATAAGAAGATCCTTATTTTCCACCTTGCACACGAGAATTACTTCTTAAAGGAAACATTAGTAATAGATATTAAAATAATCAAATCAGGGTTAGTAACCACATAAACAATATCAACATAAATCAATAATTCAATTTTTCAATCCTTAAGTCAATTCATACTTAGGGTTGTTTATTATATGTTAATCTTATTCATTTTCAAACCCTAGTGGAGACGGGGTGCTATCTCTTGTCAGGTTGCATGAATCATCCTCTACGGGTAGTGCCTTTGTATGATGTAACACATGCCCATTCCACCTTAGGTCTTACTAAGTGCCCTTGTATGATGTAACACATGCCCATTCCACCGCAGGTCTTACTTATTGCCCTTGTATGATGTAGCATATGTCCATTCCACCGCAGGTCTTATCCATTGCCTAAGTATGATGTAACATGGTCCATTCCACCACCGGTCTTATCTACCTTTCGAGGTATTAATGTTGCTTCTTCCTAACAAGTCTACCTCCAACCTCTCAATGTGTTCTATGATCTTATATCATATTTATCTATTTTCTTCTTGTTGTTATATTTATATCCAAATTGTATTCAGCTCATAAATATTATTCAGAAAATATCTTGCTTGTTGCTCAATAGACTTTATTTCCTTCCATTTCTGCCTTATATTTTTTTTTCTTTTTTTTTTCCTTTATCATCTCCTTATTTCCCTTTTATATATCTTCCAAGGGTTTTACCGTGGGTAAAAGGATATACCCTTTCCAACGGTCGCTGCTGTTGCCTTTTCTAACGTAATAGTTGTTCATTGGATATTAATTAATATGTTCCTTTTCTAATGTAATAGCGTATTATTTGCTGCCTTAAACATAGGGCTGCCTATAATCTTAAGCGTTGCCTCTAAATAATATATATACTTACCTTATGACATTCGCTACTTGCAACAAAGCATATCATTTTACAGTATTATTTATATATGGTTATAATAATATTTAAATTACTAATATTTATATTATTATATAATATTGATAATATTTAATATTTCTTTTTATATTGATAATTATAATTTATATTATTATATAATAATAGTAATATATAATATTTGTATTTATATTGATAATTATATTTGTTATTTATATTTAATGATATATATTACATATTATATTTCTATTTATAATACATTTATAATTATATTTATATTATTATATTATTATATTATTATATTATTATAATAAATGATTATAATAATATTTAAATTATTAATATTTACATTTATAGTTATTTATAAATATAGTATATCCGTTAATATATTATATTTAAAATATTTATAGATAATATCATATAATATTATATATATTTATTAATGGACTATGGTGGACATTTTAAATCTTTAATTTAAACAAAACCTTAATATTGACACATGACACTAATGACAGCCACAATGCAAAGTATACACTGCTATTATAAAACAGAGGAGAAATAACATGCCAACATACCAATTGATGACAAATACAATGCAATTTGCCTTCCAAACTATTCGCTGGTGATGATGATGTCCTCACTGCTGTCGTTGTCACAGAATGTGGGCAGATCGAGTGTAATGTGATGGCCAAGATTCCAAATCGCTGTTCCTCAAGGTGGCACTGTTTCAAACTAGCAATTCGGCCTAGGTAGAGGGTGGCAAATGTACTTGAGTATTTTATAGCAGATCATACAAAGTTTATACATTTTATATAGAAAATTATTTAGCAATATATATTTATTGTCTTGTACAAATTTTAAATTCAAAAAATGAATAGTTTTTTATTCAAACTTAATGACGAATTATAAAGTCTATTTTTCCTATGACTTTTTTTTTTTTCAAATTTTATCTTCACGGACTCAAACTTGAATTCAAACCAAGAAGCTCCATAATCAGACTAACAAATCTTGTGATATGATGTACTTAAGAATGGTTATGTTAGATTTTGAGTTGTAAATGTAGTCAAAAGTGACCATAGATGCATTACTCGCCAAAAACTCGCGAGTTTTTTCAAGAAACGAGTTTTCCAAGCAAAATCTCGCAAAAAAAAAACAAGAGTTTTTGTGACAAACTCGCCAAAAACTCGCGAGTCCGCAAAGGAAACTCGCTCGCGTGGGAAAAGGTGATTTCGGCGCGGTTTAAAGGTTCATTTTGACTCATTTTTGGTCATTCTACTTGCTCCAAACTAGAAAAAAACTCCTCCAAACCATTTTACACCTATTTGCAGCATTTGGCATCAATCGAACAAGATCTTGAGGCGGATTCGAATCAAATTTGAAAGGCAAATCAGATTTCCAGGTAAGTTTTTGTTTTTTTTCTCTCTTTCTTTTTTTGAAATTTCTTCTTCATTTTCGACGCATCTAAGTTTAAAAAACATCATGAATGTAGTATAAATGGATTTGTATTGATCCAAACAAGATTAATATTCATAAAAACAAGATTCATCACTATTTTGTTTGCATTTTTTCTGATTTTTTCATTTTTTTCACTTTTTTTTTCATTTTTCTTCGTTCTTCTTATTTCAAGCCAATTCTTTTTTGTTTAAGTCTTAGATTAGTTTGCATTTTTAGTAATTTAGAGTAATTTGTTTATTTCTTCATTGTTTTCATATTTTTTCCAAACCCTAGTTAATTTTTTTTTTGTTGAATCCATGTTTTTTTGGAACAAAATGTTTAACTTTAGAATTTTACGTTAGTTTAAATTTAATCTATCAAGTAGAAATCTAATTTAGGTTGTTTTTTAATTTTCTATTAAAAAACTAACAAATTGTGCTTTCTCTTTGTATGTGCAGGTTAATTTATAATGGCAGATAGAGATGCTTCTATATCCGGTTCAGCCTCAAGCCCTGTTGCATCATCATCATTTGTAGGCAAACGTCCTCCAAGAGCTAGAGATCCTGCGTGGAAATATGCTTATCTAGGACCGTACCCTGGCTCAGTTTTTTGAATCAAATGCCAAAACGTATACCGTGGAGGCATTAACCGCCTCAAATACCATCTTGCAGGCATCAATCGTCGTGATGCGAAGGCCTGTACTGGAACCACGGAAGAAATAAAACGACAAATGAATGCCATACTTGCAGCCGCAGAAGAAAGAAAATTACAAAGGGAGAAGGCAAAGGCAGCCATGCGAGCATCCATAGCTTCTTCTCAAGGTGCTCCAGTCAACCTTGAGTCAGATGATGATGCACTTCAGGGCATAGTGGGCTCTCTTCGTGGTCCACGTAACCGAAGGCAACCCACCACCACTGCGAGCCCTTCATCTACTTCCAGTAGAGCACCAGGATCAGCACCTACACGCATAGTAGATAGTTTTTTTGTGCCTAGAAACACACCTGGATCACAAACTTCCTTAGAGGCAACTGGGTGGAATAAGGAGGTGCATGAGCATGCATACATTGCTTGTGCCGATTTTTGGTATTTCAACAACATCCCTTTCAATGTGGCAAATTCTCCTTATTGGCATAATTTGGTTACTGCACTGACGGTTGCAAGAAAGGGCTTCAAGGCACCTTCTCGCACAGAATTGAGTGGGAGGTTAGTTAATTTAATGATAATCTTTTACGTTTTAAGTTTTTGATAAATTTATGTTCTTTAATTTATAGAAATTTATGATGAATTTAAGCTATTTTTTGTACTTAATTTCACTTTGTACTTGTAGGTTGCTTACAAATGCAAGGGATAGGGCAAGGGCAGTGGTGGAAGACCAAAGAAATGAATGGAAAAAATATGGCTGCTCTATTCTTTCCGATGGGTGGACGGATGGTAAAAACCGCACCATCATTAATTTTTTGGTAGCTTGCAAGAATGAAGTGGTGTTCTTGAAATCAGTGGATGCCTCCAACATAGTGAAAAATGTAGAAAATTTGGCTAAAATGTTGGAGCAAGTTTGCATGGAGGTTGGGATTGAAAATGTTGTGCAAATAATTACTGACAATGCAGCAGCATATGTGGCAGCTGGTAGAATCCTCCAAGAGAGACACCACACAATTTCTTGGACACCTTGTGCAGCACATGTCCTTGACCTTCTTTTGGAGGACATAGGCAAGCTTGATTGGGTCACACCGATTGTAGAGGATGCAAGGAGGATCACAAAATTTATCTACAATCACCCTTGGGTTCTTAACATGATGAGGGATTACACCCAAGGGAAAGAATTGGTGAGATCCGGTGTGACAAGGTTTGCAACGGTTTTCTTAACGTTGCAAAGCATTCTTGGTGCATTGGGGGCTTTGAAACAAATGTTTGTGTGCCCAAAATGGACAGAATCATCTTATGCGAAGAAGCCAGAAGGAGACAAGGTTGCATGCATTATCTTTAACAAAGTATTTGTAGAAAGAGCTACAGAGATTGTGAAGGTAACTTCAAAACTTCGAATTTAAATTCAAATTGAATATTTATTTATTTTTAATATGTCGTTCATTGTAAATTAGTACCTTTAATCTTTTTGCATTTTTATATTGTAGGTGTCGAAGCCCTTGGCTAGAGTCCTCCGCTTGGTAGATGGGGATAAAACCCCAATGGGGTATCTTTATGAGGCCATGGATAGGGCCAAGGAAGCTATTAAAACTTATTATAAGGGGGACAGCCTCAAATTTGATCCCATATGGGAGATTATTGATAGGAGGTGGAACAATCAACTCCACCAACCCATCCATGCAGCAGGGTACTTTTTTGAACCCCCGTTTCTTCCATTCAGGCACCTTCTTAGATCCTACTGGAGAGGTTATGGAGGCCTCACTTCTTGCATTCAGAGGATGACACCCCAGGCTGAGGTGGCAGACCTCATTGTTGATGAATTGCAAGCTTATAGGGAAAGAAGGGGTAGGCTCTTTTCTTCAGACCTGGCTACACGAGCAATAAACAATCAGTCACCAGGTATAAAATTTCAAATTTACAAGTTACAAACTTACAAGTTACAACTATTGATAATTTGATATTTAATATGTTTTTAACTTTTCACTTTCCTTTCTAAGTTTCTAACTCTTCAATATTTTTTTTGCAAAGGTTTGGTGGACAAATTGGGGTGGAAATACCCCAAATCTCCAGAGATTTGCCCTCCGTGTCTTATGCCAACCATGTAGTTCATCCAATTGTGAGCGCAACTGGAGCTTATTTCAGGCCATCCACACAAAGAAGAGGAACAAGCTAGCTCAGAAACGCCTCAATGACCTTGTCTATGTGCAATATAATCTTCGGCTGCGCACAATAAGGGTAGAGGAAATATCAGATGATCCAATTGATTTGGATGAGATAGATCCTTACAGTGATTGGACAGGGCAGGATGAGCAGCCTTCATTGTTTTCTGAGGATGAGATCTATGATTTGGAGAGACAGGCAATGGAGGAGGGGGCTGCCGCTGGAATCGATGGATTGGGATTCTCATTGGATGACATTGAGGATGAGGAGGATGAGGAGGACGAGGAGAGTCAGGAGACATTGCCACCACGACCACTACCAGCATCTACATCCAGGATGGAGGTTGAGCCACGGTTTGTCATGCCGAGGAGGGAGGATCCACAGCAGATTCCTAGGACTAGACCTAGTTCTACCACTCCCCTAGTTTTCAGTAGACTTGGGAAGGGGAAGGGGAAGAGGAAGATGTAGTATTTAGTATTTACTTTCAGTTTCAGTTTTACAAAAACAATTTGCTATTTCCATTTTGTTTCAGACTATCAGTATCAGCGCATTCCTCATAAGGATGCCATTTTGTATCCAATTTGCTTTGAAATCAATCAAATACAACTAGACTCAGCGTGTTTCTCATTTATTGACTTGTTGGATGCATCTAATCATTGAATTTTGCAAAAAAAATGTGTTTTTAATGAAATTTAAACAATTTTTTAAGTTGCCAAGTTTTTTGCCGAGTTTTTGCGAGTTTTTTGCCGAGTCGAATTTTTCAGGCTTGGCGGGTTTTTGCTTTTGGCGAGTTTTTCAACTACCACTGTTCTTATTTCTTTTACAATATGTACTTGCTGTCTTGAGCTGTCCATCCCCTGTTTATTTTTAGGCCATGTGGGGTCAATTCTGCACTTGGACACCATGTACATCATGATGAAATCTGTCAATGAAGATATCACATTCCATATTCTGTAGTGTTCTCTTAAATAAGATGATAACAGTATATAATATTGTTGTTAGTAAGTTGTTATTTTATATATTGTTGTGCATTCTATTTTGTGCTGCATTGCATGCCTATACAGTGTACATATACATTATACATCAGCTTTAAGTGTGGAGCATTGCAACATCCAATCTCCATCATCAGAAAATAATGTAGTCTATTGCTTCCAATGAATTCAAAGGTGAGTGTTTCCAACACATCTTAGATACCATTATTTTATTGTAGTATTTGGTGTTGCTGCTGAAGCTTTGATCATGTGGATTATGTATCTACACCCAATCAGTAGATTATCCTTTTATAAGAAAGCTTTGCTTCTTCTCCTGTGGAAATTCACAAGATGGAAACTCATTATCAGATTTTTCCTAATATCACCCAGTTTCCAATCTTTCTCTTCAGTTTCTTAGCTGTTTGCAAGCTCATGAAAGAGGTACCAGCTCTGATAACATGTTAATTATTTGTGTACAAACTAATTCAAACACATATACCAGTGACGGAAAGAGACAAAGTACCAAGCATAACACATTTACTTTAGGGGAGCACTCTCAAATAAAACGTAATGTACAACATTATTCACAGTATGCACAAATGACTTTTCAGGTGATTTGACCCTTAACATACACCTCTTGTTCCTTCACATTCTCATCCTTTTGAATTTGAATTCAATATTTGTCGCTATGCTGTTTTGTCAATATCCTTAAATTAGAGTTATTTCTCCAACACACTGCCACACGTAATCCTCAACTTTGCTGTTTGAATTTGGTGACTATAATGTATTGTGAGTATGGTCGTTAATACCTCAGAATCCCATCTCCAACTGAGCTATGAGCCAACCTGCATGACCAATCAATCGACCTGCATTTAAATATAATCAACCTACCCATACACTTCAATTTGACTTTCAACCAATAACATCATTACACCAAAACCAGTATTGATGGCTCCCAACTAACATAAACGTACACAGATGCAAATTAAATAGCAAAAAGTAGACTCCAATTAGGCCATTCAAGTGTGTTTGCCTACTACTGGAAACTGTTGTAAATTAAAGTAATAACTAATAACAGATTCCTTAACTCTGTCATAACTCCTAAGGCCAATCTTTAAGGCTGATGAGATGTGTTACAAAGTATTTAGATATTTTATATACACTGCCTTTAAATACATATCACAACATAAAAATTTCCATATAAATGGATATATATAACGTACTGTATATATGGAGACCTCTGGATGCTCTCCACAACAAGCCATCCAGCATCAATTGGTATTAAATCAGCATCTACGTAAGTTCATTCCCCTTCTAATTGTGAGATACATCAAGTTGCTGGTTTAGAAAAGTTTAAGTGAAGCTCAGATAATGACAATGTAAATTACCAAAATGGACTGCATGCCTTAAAATAAAGAATCAATAAAAATATCAGAAAAATACCACCCACAAGGCAGGTGTAATGTCCCCATTCTGGGAATGGTCGCCATTAGATAAGACTTGGGTTTATCACTTCACTCCGGGGACTTTGGATGTTCACTTGGTGTATGGAGATGCTCTCATTCATGCCAAGACAAATGTTTGGTCACCTTGCTTATAATTCCACTTGTGATCTCATTATGCACACCATCATGGAGGTCGTCACTATCATTATTCCCTAGATGCCCAATGAAATATGATACTTTGAGGATGGCGCTTGAAGGAGACAAGACAACAATAAATTATATCTTTAATTTAATTTATTGTTTTGGCGCCCAAGTAAAGAAGGGAGGTCGGCCCTCTTTATACTGTCTAGGTCAGCCGCTGTGAGAGGAAATTCATAAAAACCATGGAAAAGTGCCTAGGTCGGCCCTAAAAGAAAAGAGACAAATTGCATATATATAGGAGATCATTTGGCATTGCAAAAGATATCATTCAAGCATCTTATTCATTCATCTTGGAGAGCGATCTCTTGAGAAGGGTATTGGGATGAAAACCTCACTATCCTATGGGAGGATTCCATAACGGGAATTCACTTGCACTTCATTAGTGGAGCAGAATTGCAGATCTGTCTTGAGGACTATCTTGTGGCACTTCCTTGGAGAGGATTGTTCATCATTTGGGAAGAAGACTGCCCTAGAGTGGAGCGCCTCATCTTAGGAGAAGAGCGAGCTATATTGGAGAAGGAATTCAAGCATTTTGAGGAGTCCTAGGGTTGGACCGCTGCATCATATTGGAGCAGACTTGTTCATCACATTGGAGCAGCGTTGATCATCATATTGATATAATTCGGCATCATCTTTTACAGCAGATCTGAGCGCTGCCTTGGAGAACACACTACCTTGCATATTCAGTGTTCTTCTTGCATCAGGGATAGTGGGTAGCAGCATTTGTGGAGGGCGAACTGAGCAGGGCTCAAATCGCTAACCCTAGCAGCAGATTCAGTGTCATCTCTTTGAGGTTTGAGGAGTGAAATCTCATCTCTTTGTATGCACAATTGATATACTTGGTTTTGGGCCTTGATCACCAGCAATCTCGTAATTTGATATAATAATCAGACTTCAATATTCTATGTTTGGTAGCAGACTTCTTAATTTAGAATAAAATCAGACTTCACACTTCCAGAATTCATAGCAGCAGTCTTCATACTAGTGTGGTTGCATAATTGATATATTTAATGTGTAATTCATGGTGAATATCATTTGCACTATTGGGCGAATCATATGGTGGAGTTATATTGATGTTTGATACGATTTATGATAATTATATGCAATTGTTTCAAGTCTGATTTTGGAGCAGTACTAGGGTTAGGGCAGAATAACAAAGTGCAGAAATTTTAGGGCAGAATCAGGGTTTCAAGCAGAAAAATTAGAATTATAGCCAATTATCCCATTTGGGATATTACAGCAGGCCAAATGAGTGACAACAATCTAGGTATGTGTCAATGTGGATGAAAGATAGAAGACTTAGGTTAGCCAAATGAGCCTCTTTTCAGTGCCAAATGTTTGGATATAAATTTTGAGTTGGCTTATGAATCTGGCTTTCAGCATCATTTTCCAGTATCTAAGTTTGCATGTTATGGCCTCACTTCAGCAACAGCTTCCAGGATTAAGTTAAGTCACCCAAGTGACTAAATTAATATTTAGTATAATGAAATCCCTAAATATTTAATATATGCACTATTCTTGTACCTTAAAAATTGTGTACTAGGTGTTTGGGAGCATACCAAGAACCCAGAAATCTTGGTTGACATTGTGTGATTAGTGCATTACAGATAATTATGCTTTCAAGAGTAACATTTCATATGATACACTTCCGATTGAAACAGGAAGGGTACCAGTGGGCTAGTAAATTAGGTGGATTGCATCAAAGCTGTAAGTATGTCCAATTGCAATTGCCAACAATCTCAATGTAGAATTTGGAAGGCCTCCTTTCATGATATTAGAAACAGTAGAAATGCACCTGGAAAATTTCATATTTACTCTTCAAGCGAATTCCTGTATCATGTATGATTACTTCATTTTTCTGTGCAGCCTCTTGTTTTGAATCGTTAGAAAAAGGCATGTCTTACTTTTATTTTATGGTGATTACGTAAAGTTGATTTGAACAGTAGGAATGTAAGAGGACTAGAGTCTGAGAGATACTTACATTTAGTTATTTTATGTTGATACTAAAAGAAAGTTTAAAAGCATGATTTGGTGGGCCTAATTAACAACATCATGAGTTTAGTCCTGGAGAGTTGCATGACTAGATATCTTTTAAGGACAAAGATAGCATTTGTTGGATATGCTAATCTCTACACATATAGTTCGGTATTGCAAGCAAAGCAAAGTTATGCATTGAAAGCATGTTAGCCATACAAATGAAGAAAAACTTATGCATCAAAAATACAGGAGAAAACAAACAAATTTCAGGACACTTACCAAGTTCATCATCAAAAGCAAGGCAATATGCTTTAAGCTCCCGATCTGTTTCTCCATTCATGCGCTGACCAATCAAAAATGCTGCAAGCAATGATTCACTAACAGTGCTTGGCCTTTTCTGGTGCCCATTAAATGGAAGTACATCCTTAAGTAGACCTGCAACCTCTTCATAGCCAAGATGACCACCTGCCAAAACCTCTCTCAAAGCCCCTACTAATCTCATTTCTATTTGTTGATTGCTATGAAATCGAGGTCCAACAGGAGAAGCTCCACCCATCAGAGAGCCCTCTGGGTCTGCTATGAAAAGTACATCTTGTGGCAAAGTCTCAGTAAGAAGTGGCCAGTATGCATTCATTGCTCGTGTTTCTCCCTCGCTCCATTGAGTGGCTATAGGAAAAGCATTTGCCCTTATTGTCATACCCGCAAAGAATGCCCCAAGTTGTGCTGCTGAAACTGTTTCTTCATTTTTGAGCTCTCCTCTTGCTTCAAGAAGCAACCATAAGTCAAAGAAATTAGAACTAAAGAAATGAAACACATTTCTCAATTTCTTTAAGATTATATTTGTTTTCTTCTCATGAACATCACCAAAAGCAAAACGGACTCAGTCTATTGCATATGCCCACTAAAAAGCAAAAACTGAGAAGAAGAAAACTGGAAAGACATTTCCTCCAAACCAAAACTGATAGTTGAAGAAGCTTGATTACATTTTTGTAGACTGTCACTTTTCTCTCAAAAGAAGAAGTTTAGGCATAACAGATGGTGAATTAATTATAGGTTCAACCAAAAATATTGTATTTAAATTGTTTAAGAAGATTTTTAGTTTGATTGTTTTATCTTCTTTCAAGAAATTCCATATTTAGTTTCGTTTCATGATAATCAAAATCCAACACAATTAGCTGCATTGTAGGAAGTATGTAAGAACCCTGTCTTATCTAAACCAAATTTTTTCCTTTGCTGCCCTGATTTTTTCTGATTGCTTTTGTTTGAAAGTGTTTATAGTTTTGACAAATATATTCAAGAATGCAAATAGAGTTGCAAATGAAACACAAAATGATCAAATTATCGAACCAAACAACTCACACAAAATACATATAACATACCCGGAATGAAAGCTTCACTTCTTTATTGAATTCAAGAGCTGATTACAAATGATATTGGCTGTAGATTACATCAGGCCAATCTGATTTCAAAATCAGATCTCAAACAATTTGCAAATAAGCCCAAATATTACTCCAAACCCTAGCTGCTTGATATAGAATGACGCCTAGCCAAGGTATAATGATCAACTTGATGATATAAGACCAAATCAGCACCTGTAGATGATCACTATTGGACTGATATGACTGATAAACCCTGGTGATATGACTGATGCAAAATCTGATTATGAATTCCAACCAAATGAATGCCAAAAACTCCTCCAAAATGAATTGTTAGATGCTAGGAATGAAGCGATTTGTCCTTGGAATGATTAGAAACCCTTATGCCTTCAAAAAGTGATGATTAAACCCTCTAAATGAATGCTGGTAAAACCCTGACAAAGTCTAAAAGTGTTGATCACAACCTAGATTTCACAAATCATGCCAAAAAGTGCCAAATTATGCCAAATTATGAAATCACCTATGCCGAGAAGTGGTGCGATTTGACCCAACAAGCTTGTAAACCTCAAATGATGCCAAAATATGATGATATCAATCTCTGAATCACAACTCCAGCCCGCTGTAATAAAAATCAGAACATCAAATTATGCAACCAAGCCTCAAAAATGCCTTCAATTGAAGGGCAATCCACCTAGAAATCCTTGTATGACATCAACACATGAAAATCTAATCAATTTGATCTCCGATCTGCCTTATTCTTCCTTCAATCTGCATACAAAACCTTCAAACCTTAGTTGTTTGAAGCCAATTCTCCATCATAAACCTGCAATTATGCTCAATGATGAATTCTAAGTGAATTCATCTCTCATGGTGGAATGGGTTTTCGTCCAAACCACTAAAATTCAAACGTTTTCGTCCTTGAATCAAACTAAAACTTAATTACAGCCAAGAGAAAGCTCACAAAATGCAAAATGCCAAATAACCAAGATATATGAAAAATGCTCCAAATGACCTCCTTTTATACTTTTCAACTTGGGCCCCCAAATAAAGTATTATTTTAGTATTTTTTAAGTCCACCGCCAAAATAAAATATTATTTATTTATTTTTCATTTAATTTATTTCTCCTTTTTCCTCCAAGTTGGACGTCGCACATAAATAATAATAAAATAATATTAATTTATTATTTTTTCTTTTTTCCCCCTTGAGCGCCGATTTAGTGGAAAATAATATAATATTAAAATATTATATTTTAACTTTATCTCCAATATTTCATTTTTCCACCTTTTTTCCTTTTTTTTCCATTTTCCACCTCTTGGCATAATATTTAATTAATTTTCGTTTTTCTCCTTGGCTAAATATTTAATTAATTTTGATTTTTCCATAAATATTATTACAATATAAAAAATCATCTCCAAACTTCATTTTGCCAAGGAAAAATCATTTTTACCACTAAAAATCCACTTTCCATTCTCCAAACTTCAACAACCTTCGTTTTTCCAACACATTACAAGTCCTCCCACCCCGAGATTGCTTGCCCTCAAGCAATCACAAATATCAAATCTGAATTAACATCAAACATACCAATCAATACCCGGATCCCAAATCAATCTAGGCCTTTTGAATGGTCTCATATGTATCATACGAAGTTGCTCAATGTTGGCAAAAAGAAGCTTAGGCAACTTGCTTGCCAAAAGTGCCACAATTTTCCTCAAGTATGCACCCAATTTGCCAAACTCTTCATCGTGTTCTTGCTGTCCCATGCTGATATGTAGTGAAAAATCTTCATAGATGTCCTTATGAGATGATTCCTTGTCCAAAACTCTCATCCTAGGACCGCTTTTGCTGTCATAAACTAATGCAAACTCCTCAAGTAATCTATGAATGATCAAAGGCCCAACCAAATCTGAAACACTTATGTCTGCTTCATGTGTAGGCAAAACACTAGTGGTTGATCCACTAAGTGAGTGATCAAGCTCCAAACCTTCTTCTATTGGAAGAAATAGAGATCTAAGGTATGACTCCCTTTGTTGCCTTGCTTGGTCTAGCTGATTGCAACGGACCTTGACCTCTTGTAGGTGTTGTCTTGCTTGGGCACTCAACAACTTTGCCTCCTTAGCTCTTTGTAACCAACCATCACACATGTCTTGAGTTTTTTTGACATCCTCTATTGTATGATGTATAAAATCAAACTTGTGGTGGCTTGAATTTTCAACATACTCCTCATGCTTAACACCCAAAACTTGAGTGCCATCATTAGGAGACTCTTCCACCTCATTTTCCTCATTTAAAGTGATTGCTATCTCATGATTATGTGAGGAAATAGGACTGCTGTCACAAAACAAAAAATTAGAACCGCTTTCATACCTTTGTGTGATGTCCTCAACATCCTCAAACACTTCTTCCTTTGCCAAATGTTCTCCCACAAGTGCAGATCCAAAAGGTGTACCAAGCTCACTTGTAGATGCTCCAAGCGATTCTTCTTCATTGGAATCCATTGTTTCAGCTTCCTTGTTCAATTTGTCATCCTTACTTGCGGATGCATTAAGTGAATCTTCTTTGCCCAACCGATTTTTGCTCTTCTTTTCTTCTTCTTCTTGTGCAAGTAACACAATGGCTGTCATGAGTTGTTGCTGGTATTGCATATAAGAGACCATCATATTATTCATACCATTCATAAATTGATCATTCGGAGTCAAATTAACCCTCTTTGATGAGCTTGAACCACCTCTACTCATTGTTGCAACCTATTTACACCCTGCTATATGTAGCTGAACCAAACTAATTTGCAAACCAAATCCTACCCTCCAAGCTGGCAAGATGCTTAGTTCTGATACCACTGTAAGGACCCTGTCTTATCTAAACCAAATTTTTTCCTTTGCTGCCCTGATTTTTTCTGATTGCTTTTGTTTGGAAGTGTTTATAGTTTTGACAAATGATATTCAAGAATGCAAATAGAGTTGCAAAAGAAACACAAAATGATCAAATCATAGAACCAAACAACTCACACAAAATACATACAACATACCTGGAATGAAAGCTTCACTTCTTTATTGAATTCAAGAGTAGATTACAAATGATATTGGTTGTAGATTACATCAGGCCAATCTGATTTCAAAATCATATCTCAAACAATGTGCAAATAAGCCCAAATATTACTCCAAACCCTAGCCGCTTGATATAGAATGACACCTAGCCAAGGTATAATGATCAACTTGATGATATAAGACCAAATCAGCACCTGTAGATGATCACTATTGGACTGATATGACTGATAAACCCTGCTGATATAACTGATGCAAAGTCTGATTATGAATTCCAGCCAAATGAATGCCAAAAACTCCTCCAAAATGAATCGCTAGATGCTAGGAATGAAGCGATTTGTCCTTGGAATGATTAGAAACCCTTATGCCTTCAAAAAGTGATGATCAAACCCTCTAAATGAGTGCTGGTATAACCCTGACGAAGTCTGAAAGTGCTGATCACAACCCAGATTTCACAAATCATGCCAAATTATGCCAAATTATGAAATCGCCTATGCCTAGAAGTGGTGTGATTTGACCCAGCAAGCTTGTAAACCTCAAATGATGCCAAAATATGATGATATCAATCTCTAAATCAGAACTCCAGCCCGCTGTAATAAAAATCAGAACATCAAATTATGCAACCAAGCCTCAAAAATGGCTTCAATTGAAGGGTGATCCAACTAGAAACCCTTGTATGACATCACCACATGAAAATCTAATCAATTTGATCTCCGATCTGCCTTATTCTTCCTTCAATCTACATACAAAACCTTCAAACCCTAGCTGGAAATGAAATCTTCATGAAACCCTAGTTGTTTGAAGCCAATTCTCCATCATAAACCTGCAAATATGCTCAATGATGAATTCTAAGTGAATTCATCTATCATGGTGGAATGGGTTTTTGTCCAAACCACTAAAATTCAAGGGTTTTCATCCTTGAATCAAGCTAAAACTTAATTACAGCCAAGAGAAAGCTCTCAAAATGCAAAATGTCAAATAACCAAAATATATGAAAAATGCTCCAAATGACCTCCTTTTATACTTTTCAACTTAGGCGCCCAAATAAAGCATTATTTTATTATTTTTGAAATCCACCGACAAAATAAAATACTATTTATTTATTTTTCATTTAATTTATTTCTCCTTTTTCCTCCAAAGTTAGGCATCCCACATAAATAATAATAAAATAATATTATTTTATTATTTTTTCCTTTTCTCCCTTGAGTGTCGATTCAGTGGAAAATAATATAATATTTTAACTTTATCTCCAATATTTCATTTTTCCACCTTTTTTCTTTTTTTTTCCATTTTCCACCTCTTGGCATAATATTTAATTAATTTTCGATTCTCTCCTTGGCTAAATATTTAATTAATTTTGATTTTTCCATAAATATTATTAAAATATAAAAAATCATCTCCAAACTTCATTTTGCCAAGGAAAAATCATTTTTACCACTAAAAATCCACTTTCCATTCTCCAAGCTTCAACAACCTTCGTTTTTCCAACCTGTTCAAAAAGGGGACATTACAAAGTATGTTAGTGAAGCAAAAGACAGACCTCCTCTTAAAAGCTCACACGTCTAAAGCTAGAAGTTTAAATTGAAGAAATAGCATCTTATTAATGTTTCTCAGGGGACTAAAACAAAGGTTGGTTACTTGGGAGGGATTAAAGTTTCATTGGCATTGCAGATGTCACAGCCCATCCTCATAGGAGATTGCAATTCAATCTGTAAATGGAACAAATGCCAAGCCAAACAAAGTAGGTAGCAAAATGTTCAAAGAATTCCCCATCACCATGGACACTTTACTTTGGCCAATTTCATTCATGCTACTAAGGAAGCCTTGGATTTTTCCACCTATACCTCGAGAAGCCCTAGGACGTTTGATCCAGGGAAAATGCCAGTCAATCGTGTGAGAAGCTTGTCACTCCAATGGGTGATGAGCACACGATTATACTGAGAGGGGGGGTGAATCAGTATAACACAAACTTTTACTTTTCCAAACTCAATCAATCACATCAACTACACATATGCAAGATCTACCAATTAAGAACACAATGAGAACACACGATTTACGTGGAAACCCTTTCGGGAGAAAACCACGGCAAAATATTGCTTATATATTATAGATTGATCTTCTTCTTCTTCTTCTTGTAGGCTCCAACCTACTAGAGACTCCAATCTCCCCTTGACAAAATCATAGGCACCAACCTTTTGGAGGCTCCAACCCCCACACAAACTAAGCTCCAACCCAGCAAGAGGCTCCAACCTATTTATCCTTCAATGGCTGATATAGTTTACTTCTCCACAAAATCTTCCTCTCACAAATCTGATTACAACTTCTGATTCTGTATGATGTAAGTCTTTCCTTTTCAAATCAGGTTCACACACATGTACTTTCCTTCCTTCACAAAACTGATCACACCCTTCACACAATCCTTTCTTCACAAATCTGATCACACCCTTTACACATTCCTCTCTTCACAAATCTGATCTCACCCTTTACACAGTCCTCTCTTCACAAATCTACAAATCTGATCTATAAACACAACAACTTCTTATAAATTTCTGCACTATCTTTCTTAGCATTCAGCCTTTAATCTTTACATACATTTGTCATAAATATGGGAGCATATACTCTTCAAAATATATCTGAATTGCACTTCATTTTCTGCTCTTTTTCTTCCTCTAGATCTGCCTTTATTCACATAATATTCATTTAATTTTCTTGTCTAAAACTCATCATTTCACTCTCCTTTTATATTCTTCCAAAAGACATAACCTCATATCACTTTGATCGCACCACATCATTCATCCTTAATCAGACCTCTTCATCCCTTAAACAAGTCGCATCTCTTTGTATGTTTGTTTTTCACTTAATTGCTCCTCTTCACATGAATATATTTGATCACTGCCTTTAAAGAAATTTCATTTCTTTATGAAATCACATTACTTCATATGCAATTCGTATATTTTCCATACATAATCGCCTTATGAAATCGCACCCCTTCATAATAATTGTCTTTTGTGAACAAGACAAAACTTATTAATATGAATAGCTTCTCTTGGAGGTCGTCGGCCTTCTAATAACATAAAATTTAAACTTCAAGATAGCATGTCAGCCACTCCATAAACTTTGTTTTAATATTGCTCATTTTACAAATTGATCACTCCATTATCATTAACGCTACCTTTTGTATAATGTTTCCATTTTCAATAAACTTGGACGATTTTAAATGATATTTATATGTCGTTTGTCTTGGATGCCAAACATGGAAGAAGCCGGTCTGCAAACAAGTTTCTCTTTATACATGTCGCCCATCATACAAGTCAGCCAGTATAGATAAGTTTAAATCTTTAATTTAAACTATAATATAATTGCTTCATTTCCATTCAACTTCACAATGATGATGACGATGCTTCGTCCTTGACGATGACAATTTACTTCATGTATTGTATGACATCAATGACAACGTATTCCAACAATCTCATTCATACTTCCTTGACAACAATCTTGTCCATGACAACCATTTCCTATACTCTCGTCTGTTCATCAATCATGACTACCTTCTTGACATCAGTATGACTATGACAATCTCTTAATTCTTATCTTGACATTCTTGTCCATACATCTTGGACCAACAATCTCCACGACAAACTCTTTGATAACCTTGTCTACCTTTGACATCAATGACAAACATTCCAACAGTGGGCTTATGTCTGTGATGTGAATAAAGAAGAGGATTTAATGTAGGGTATGAAGAGGTCTTTAAAACTACAACAAAGGCAAAAGCAAGCTTTTGGACAGCTTGTTCCACCAGTTTCAAACCCTGTGCCCAAATAGAAAACTCTTCCTCAGTCATCTACCTTGGTTTGACCCATACAAACTTCAATGTTGGTGCTTAGAAATGTTGTTTCTCAATTCATCAGTGATGTCTATGGTAAAGGCTGAGACCATCAGCACTCCCAGTTCAATTAGCTCCTCTAGCTCATTACATGGAAACATTTCTGCAGGTGTGAGATCTTCAAAAGTGCTTTTTGAGAATGTGACATTTGAGTTTGTTGACAAGTTTGATTTTGTTTCTGTAGAGCTTTGTTAGGGAGGTTCTGAAGCTCCAGCTTCCCCCATCACTCTCAAGAATCATTCCAAGCAATTCCTGCAAGAGTTGGCTATGAAGGTAGCCACCCTAGGAGCTTCAATGAAAGCACAAGAGAGATCCAAAATGAAAGAATGTGTAACATGTCATCTCACATTACCCATAAATAACCATAATTAATCATCTTAACTAAGAGTAAGAATGCATCATGATTAACATAATCATAGTTAAACAAGAATGAATTAGTTACATCATAATAATTAAGCATGTTATTCTTTTCAAGAACATAACAAAACTCATAATTACAATATCCAATGATACCTCATTAGTGAATGATCTTCACTATACATGTATAAAGCTATGCTCAAGGCATCAAATATAGAAATATACATAATAACTGACTATCAAGTCATATAAAGAAAAACACTGTATCTGGAACTTTGACATATGTCTTCATAAGCCTTGGCTTGTCTTCTGCTTGGGAAGGAGAGCATCATCCGAGTGCTTTTCCTCCAACCACAGACCGGCGGTCCCCCGCACAACTTCCTACCTGGAAGCGGCCCTACCCTTCACAGAAGGTATAGGTATAAGGAACTGTTAGGTTTGCCATCTGAGTATCTGGTGTTGTGTCCTTCATAATGTCTCACGGTCACACAACTATAGATCGACTCTAACTATGTATGACCCCACTGGAGACATTATGTCATCTGGAGCACAGTGGACCGACAATGCATGCAGAGACAGATGCATTACTTTGGCCAAAGATTTACATACATAAACGTTTCACAATGAACGTTGTCGTATGTCCACCACCTCAACTCGACTTAGAAGTTGTCTCATCCTACAGTAGATATAATTCGACCTTTCACGGTCTCAGATAAATAATTTCAATACCATCTTAGTCCATCCCATGGACATTCGACTCCTATCTTGGGAGCACATTCAATAATGTTTCGTTGCTTTTGCAACAGGGAACCTGTGACTCCACGTCACTCTATTCTCGTACTTTCATAATGACATAAGTTCAGTCATGTTTTCGACTACTGACCTTACCCGGTTGATGAATACATTGTTTGCCTTATCCCAAGGTTTACTCTCAATTCATGTCATCTAGAATGGTACTGTCAATGGTCCAATAGGTTGATTCTATTAAAAAGATTCTATCTCAAGGACTCTACATGAGTTTCCGATACCATAAACTTGGTTTATGATGCCTTGCCATTCACAAAAGATGGCATTCATTTGTATTTAAACACAAGAGTTCATATAGGCATAGTGTTTGCACATATAAAATGATAAGTGTCAAGGAAGAATAACTTCTCCAAAAAGAACATGGCATGCATTTATTACTGCCAAGAAAACAATGTAATTTTAACTTATGACAAACCCTCCATCAACGAGGAGTCTTTATACCATTTATATGCATAGCATGCAACAAGATTATCATAACAACCATTAAAACTAGTCAAGGGTTGTCGTTTGTTGACCTCGGGTTTAATATATTTATTAAGTGCACTCGACACATGTAAGGGTTTACAACTATTAATAGAGTTGTCATTACTCACATACAGCCTTCGGCCATATCTATTCACAATTTCATGGTATAATAACACCGACAATATGTGTCGATACCCCTTCTCAGGCTCTAACACAGTCATCATAAGATGACACCCTCTCGGGTTCTAACGCAATCATCATAATTTAGTAACAGTGTGGCTTCGAAGGAAAAAAGATAGTTTCTATTCTTGCCAAACAGCACACGGTAGGTTTTGCAGGCACAGCATGCATGGGCTACGGCCTCCAAATTGGCCGAATAGCACCATATAGCAATGGTTGCATATGATAACACAAAAAGGCACTTGCGGTCTCAGAAAACAATAATAACAGTATAAACCCACGTTATTGACACAATATTAAACATTATAAGCATAAATGGCCTTAAAGGCCATTAATCAATAACTTATGACAGCTATGAGTCGACACCGTCGACGTACTTTGATAGCAGAGATATATATATCCAAAATACACTATCAAATTCAATTCGATATGCCACAATTTTCATACCTGAAAGGTAAACACAGTCGTGGATTGGTTGTTGTCGAATAGCTCCTATGCATACACAGTGGCAGAGCTCGTTTGCTTCTCCGCTACTGTTGTAATAGGGTTATCACCCTCGGCTCTCGAAACTATCTCCTCTCTTTTGATACCACCAAAAAAAAAATATCAAAAGAAAGCCTCTCTCCAAATTAGTATCCATCGATACCTTGCATGCATTCCCAAAACCGTTTATGCATGTCCATAGAATCCGCCACCTCGCGGGATCTCATGGATCCACTCAGCCCATCATGGAGAGGGATCCGCAAAATGGGCTCAAGTATAGGTATCACTCAGCCACCACTCTCTCTCCCCACTCCTCGTGGGTGGTGGCTGGCCGAGTGCCATAGATAAACATGAATAATATTTAATATTAATATAATGTTGATACCAAAAATACTTGATCTCTAAGGAGGTTAAAACAATTATAACATATGTAATTCCCTTACATGGAATTAAGGATTAACAAATAAATCAAGGTGTTATTAATGTCAACACCATTAGAAAGATGACACATTCTTAAAATACAACTTCGAGGTCGAGTACCACTCCCCCTTATAGCCATGATCACTGCAAGTAGAATATATATAAAAAAATAATAATCACAAATCTTAATATGGAAATGGATAAGAGATCAAGGGAGTTCTTGACAACTTGCCGAGATTGTCAAACGACTCAAATGGACGTTCTACGAACATCGTCATTTAGTCGAATCGACGTAGAAGGCGTCGAGAAAAATCAAATTGTCATACTGACACAAAAATGAAAACAACTAACAAGGAGACGCAACTCACTCTAACTTGCAAGGATTCTTAAGGACGAAAATTCGATACTCAAATGGCAATTTGACCCTTTTCCCAACATCTATCTCTTCCTCCCGGATGATACTCTCCTTCCGTCTTCGAAGGAAGATTATTTTCCTGATCACACTCACCATCATAAAATCATGATTAGTGTATCATCATCTGATTCGCAAATCATAACAATTAAATAATAATCATTTCAACATGGAATCTCATGTCTAACTAACATTAGTCAGTATTCACATAATCAATGATCAAATTTGATATTTTCCACAAACATCTAATCATTAAACTATGATTAATCATCATGATTACCACACAAAAGCAAGATTAAGCTAATTTATAAGTTGGGGATATAACAGAATGATTATATTCTATCAAAGGATGCACATATGAAATGTACATGATATATAAAATTACAAAGAGAAGCCCATAGTTATATAGGCCAAGGTGAAAGATAGGACAACATAAGATTATAACAAGTGTCTTAATCTTATGACTTGAGACACAAAGAGATAACTATTCTTAGTGTACCCTAAGTATGCCCTAAGTAAACTTAACTAGACAAGTGTGAATAGGACCTAATGTGGAACCAGTTAGGTAATATACCCTGTTCACACCAACAATACCTTCTAGGAATAGAACTGTAATAGATTTTGTTCTTGTTGTCTAATTGGTTCTTCAAAATAAATATATTTGAATATTAGTTGTTGAGGAACCCACTTTAGGACAAGTTTTTGACTGTGCAAAGCAGGGAAAGCAAGGTGGTAAGAATTGGTGGTCTTTCTCTTGGCTTTGTAGCCTCCTCCATGCTCCCACTTGTACTCCAACTTCATTAGGGAAGACCAAGGTACAATATCCTATTCTATTGAAAAGAAAGAAGGCTCTATAAGTGAAGAGGCAAGTGAAAAGATAGTCTATTGAAGGCCTTGATGAAACTGGCCATTCAGAGGAGAAAATTATTGCAGGGTCATGACACTTGCCTTATTACTGCAAGCTCAATTGTTGTTGCCACTGTCAATTTGCCATATACATGTTTGGAAATGATGGAAAAGGTTGGAAAAAAGGATGCCAAAATTGTTGTTCTCAATAACAGACTGGCATGCTATGAGGGCAAAATCTTTGATAGTTAGGATTTTGAGATCACTGTCAATTTCTTGGCGGAAGACAAAATCATTGTTTTTTAAGAAAGTAGCCATTTCAATTGCTAACTTTAATTTATTGTATTAATATGTTGCTTATCACTTTAGTATACTTAATTAAGGTACCAAGAGTCATAAGAGTACCATCACGTGGAAATTAAAGATTACCTTGAGATCAAAATGACACAAACTTGAATCAAGCATGAAGAAAAGAATGCATAAGAAAGACATGAGATGTGGAAGAGCCGATATGAATGAACAAGGTGATTAGCAATGAGGTTGTTGTGTGTATATATACACATCCAAGTCATTGATACATGACAGAGCCAGCTTAACCCAACATAATATTACACATCATTATAGGTGGTCTTGGAGCCAACAAAATACAATGAAAAGTAATGTCAAGATTACAATCTGTTCTAGAAGCCCCCCTTAAGGTTGACTAACAAACTTTTCATGCAGAATTTTGCTGCTCATTCCCCCCTGAGTGTGTTAGCATTTTAATTTGTCTTTTGCAAGACAACTAAAACCGGAAGAATCTGAGAGGTAAAACCTCTTTTCAAATTATAAGGGGAAGCTCCCTTAGAAACTAAATGAACCCTAGACACCAAGTTATAGACAAAATTATTATACAACTACTAACCCTATGCACAATATCTTCTACAGGTTTTGCAATAGTGAAATGAATAAAATAAACTTCTTCCCTATCTTTTTGCACCACACCTGTAATGTCCTGTAATATCCCACCCAGGTGGAATATAGCCTAACACAAATTTTCTGCCTTCGTTCAATTGTTTGACTCTTCAAAGCTTGCTTGTTTGGGTTTTTTAAATGATAATGGCCAGGAATTATATAGAAATAATGCAATTAAACATTCACTAATACCAATGCCAAAGGGAGTAATGATATCAATTTGCACAAGAACAGATTACTTTAACAGCCTGAAGACATTTATAACAGTCTAGATTTAACATTTCCTTGCATTTACAATACATATATCATAACACACAATATTAAACTTGTCAAAACATTGATTCTCATACCCGGAATCATGAAAAGATTAAGTGCTAGTCTGAGAAAGTAATGACAGCAAATTCTGGAAGTGTTGCAGCAATACCTAGGACAGTATAAGGAGATTATAATGACAGATTAATACCAATCAAAAGGCTGAGTAAAGGCCAGTTCTCCTCTATGCAGTCACGTCCAACAAAGGAATGAGAATACAGCAAATTGGAATAGAAGTTAGCACCCAGCAATGTCTTGTAATCTTCATCACACACATAACACGTCCCTAGTAATCATGGCAACCCTTTTATCAGCCAATAATAATAACCCAGCACTATACTGTAGCACTGTACTGTAGCTCAGTACTGTAGCACAACACTGTAGCAGCCATCAACAATTTCAGATCTGCAACAAATATTCTTGAAACCCTTGAATAATTTCTGAATTTCTTCCTCCAATTAAGCACAATTTGACTCCTGTATGAAGCCAACTCTTTGGCAATGATTCAGCTGATCTTTCACAGCCTCAAGATTGCACAAACAATGAAGAGTTTTCGTTCTCCAATGCTGATATGAAGACAATCTGCTGAAACCCTTGGTCTCATGCACAGACTTCAAGAAATTCTCCAAAGCAAAGTCAAATGATCATCAATAATGAATGATTTGCTTTTCCCAATACCTTATATATTCCACCTCAAATTCACTTTAATTCATTTCATTCAATTTACTTTCATTTCCCTTTTAATTAAGTCCTTATGATATAATCTTATTCTTAGGTGTACTTTTTCCATAAATTTATTAATGACTCATTGACTCAAAATGGCCCCACTTATAAAGTTAAATCATAACTTTATAATAAACCTTTTAATCATTTAAGTGGCTCCAAACTCAACATTGAATTATAAAGTTAAATGATAACTTTATAATATATCATTAATAAATACAATATCATTAATGCCACTTAAAATAATTATATCTCCTTAGTTAAACATCATTTTCCAAGTTCATTTGAACTTGGGGTTTCACCATGGTACCCTCTATGCATCCAACCATCTTACCAAAAATAGCAGAGGTCCATCTCTATCAACCTCTGTTGGCTAAAAATAGCAAGAGCCTCCAATACAGGACCAGAGACCTCTAAACAACCTTATCACCAGCTGAAACTGGGGAACAACACTGAAATCACCACATGACTAGATACCCTGCTATAAATAGAAACTCAGGAAAGATGACTTACTATAAATAGTAAGTGTGTAGAACTGAGTCCAACGAAGGCCAAACCTAAACCCATACTGAGCTCTGATGGAGAAAACACACTGATCTCTGCCAAAAGGGACCCTCTAACCATCTGAGTTACCCTACGAGGGCCAGTGATAGGCTAAACCATCATAAAATAGGATCACGCTAAAAAGGGGACATTACATGTCCCCTTTTTCCAAGTGATCACCCAATGGAGTCGGCTAGCCTATTTTATTCCCATAGGCTAAGTCGGGAGTGCAAGGGAATAATCTAATTAATTAAATACTAAGTAATCCTAAATCTCTTTTGGATTATTTATATTTAGTTAATTAGGCTGGACCTAATTGTAATGACTTTTTATAAAATAAGCCTCTTGGGAAAAAAATAAAATAAAAATAAAATAAAGTACCCAAGGGAGGTCGGCCAAGAGGAAAGAGAGAAAAGGAAATAAAAATAAATATATTGCTAGAGGGAGGTCGGCCTTGATGAGGTATTATTAGAAGGCTATATAAAAAGGAAGAAAGATGTCATTTCAATTATCATTCATTCATATCATTTTTCATTGGAGAGTTTCTCTTGTGGCTGCAACTTTGGTTCAGCATATTCCAAGGACAAAAACCCGTAGGAATATAGGTGGATTGGATGAAAACCCAATCTCATCTTGCAGGTGGATTCATACGGAGTTCACACTTGCACTTCATTGGAGATTTGAGGAGTTGATGGAGCTACATAGACACATCTAATTGCAGATTTATATTAGATTGGAGAGGATATTTTGTAATATCCAAAAATGGGATATTTTGGACAATTTTGGATTTACGGGCTTTCCAAACTTCTACACTTGGGAAACTCTGATTTTTCTTAATTTGGAATTCTGCCCTAATTTCTACACTTTAGTTTTCTGCTCAAACCTTAACTTCTGAACTTCAAATCCGACTTAAATAAATGCATACAACAGCCCATAAATCATGCCAAAACATCATAATATCATTGCCAATACCAATAAAATACTTGAAATTCGCAACCAAATATGCAATGAATCCACTTCAATTGGCAACCACAAATGACTGAAAATTAAATCAGAAGTCTGTTGTTATAAACTAATTACAAAATGTCTTCAAATACATCAATAGATATGGGCTAACATAAGAGAAAGAGCCCAGCAAGGATCTAACCTCCTAGCAAGAAATGAAGTCTCCAATCACTCCCAAGAGGTGCACACAGGTCTGCTAGTCTGCTGCTCCAAGAATGATGAAGAATACCTCCACGGATGCTTACAAACCACACCAAATACTCTCAAGGGTGGCGCTCCAATAGAGGGTTAAACCCTAGGCAATGATCCACACTCCACGCCACAAGGAAGCTCTCAAATCTGCTCCATAATTCTGCTCTTCAAGTCTACTCCAAAAGTGATGAAGTGCAAATGAATTCCCTTCACAGAATCCTCCCAAGAAGAGCTGGGTTTTCGTCCAACTCCTCTAAGATGCTTGAGGTTTTCGTCCCAAGATCTATGCTAGAGATAAACTCCGAATGCTGATTGAATGAATGATTGAATGTTGTTCCAAATGCCACCAAATGACCTTGTATAAATACATGTTTTGTCTCTTTTCCTCTTGGCCGACCTAGAGAGAGGAATTCTTTTTATTTTAATAATCTTTTCCCTCTAAGCTGGCCGACCAGCCTCAAGACATGTTGGCACCAAGAAAATTCAAATTAAAGATATGAATTTTGCCTTCTTGTTCAACTCCCTGTAATCTATGCACATCCTAACTGTGCCATCCTTCTTCTTGACCAATACCACAGAAGAAGCAAAGGGACTCTTGTTGGGTCTGATATGTCCCATCTTGAGAAGCTCCTAAATGGCCTTCTCAATCTCATCCTTGTACCGCCTACAATGCCTATAGGGTACAATCATAACTAGCTTGGCACCTTGCTCAAGCTCAATCACGTGCTGAAATCCCCTGTCAGGAGGTCTACCTGGTGGTATGTCACTAAACACTTTGGTGTGTTTAGTCAACAAAGACTGGATCTCTACGAGATACTCTTGCTTCTGCTGCTTAGGAACCTCGGGCATCACCAATATCTCTGCTGCCCACTAAACCTGATCGTGTCGTAGTATCCTCTCCATCCTCCTCAAAGAGACTGTCCTCAATCCACCATCTGATATAGCTCTCAAGATACGTTTCTTGCCATCCGCCTCAAACTTCATCTCCATAGTGCAAAGATTGAGAGAAAACTCTCCAATGGAGTGAAGCCACTTCATGTCGAGGACTACATCCATGTCCCCCATACTAACCACATAATACTCGGCCTGAAACTCATAATTACTTAACCTGATGGTTAAGTTTGGGATTCTCCGTTTGCAAGTAATAACAAAGCCATTTGCAACTCGAACCTTGAATCCCTCAAACTCCTCAGTCTTGAGTCCCCTCCGTGCTACTAGCCCCTCATCGATGAAGTTATGAGTGGCCCTTGTATCAAGCAAAGTGGTCACTCTCTGTCCCTCCAATACTCTCTGTATCCTGAAGGAACCCTCTTTCTGAATGGCAAAAAGATGTGTTGTAGGTATATCAACATCCTGAATATCTTGCACCTCCTTTACTGCACTCTCCACATCACTATCCTCCCGATCACTGTGTTGATCTGATTTTTCTGAGGCTGTTTCTTTGGCAAAATAGTATTCTAGTTTCTTCACTTGCCCCTTCATTGGGCACTTATGATTAGGATCCCATGGACCCTTGCATTTGAAGCATAACTTCTTCCTCCTATATTCGTTCAAGGCATCATCATCAAGGCAGGGTGCTAGTTTCTTCTATGGAATGGTGTCCCGATGATGTGAAGGCATCTTATCCTTTCGTGGAGGAAAAGGTTTGGAGACATACTTATTCTTTGGTACTGCGAACTCCATGTTGCGAGCTTTCTTAATTGTCTCCTATAAAGATGGTGGGTCAAATGCCTTAACCCATCTCTGGGTGGTTCCATTAGTCCCTTAGTAAATAGAACTATGAGTCTTCTCTTCATTATGCTAAGAACCATCACACTGAGTCTCTGGAACTCAGAAATGTAAACCTCAAGTGACCCGTACTGCTTCAGTTGTGCCAACTCTCTAAACTGTAGTTCTAGGTCCTTGGTGTCGAATCTCTCGATGAGTCTGTTTGTGAACTCATCATATGTGGTAATGAGATTGTGGCCTAGTGTGACCAACCCGTGATACCACCACTCATGAGCTAACCCGTCCAGGTGTATGGTAGCAGAGTTGAGAGCCTCGTCCTCCAACATAGGCTTAAGTGTCAGATAATTGTCCAGCGTCTGCACCCAAGCTCTGGCTGAAACCTTACCACTCCCATCATATCAATCCATAGGGACTTTACTCAATGCATGCTGGTAGTCCCGATTAACTCTATGTGCTCTACCACCCATAGCTCCTGTCTGCCTCTTCTGGTTCATGAACTGCTCAAATATTAGCATGTCTCGGATATCAGGGGGAAGTGTCATATTCTACATGTTGTATCCTAATATCATCTGCCATGGGAATCTGAACCTCTAGCTCCTGATTAACTGGTGCCTCCTCTCTGCGTGGAAAGGTAGGCTGAAGTGGTCTAGGAACCGATCCTGGGGTAGTCTTGGTGCCATGCCCACTACCCTGGCCTGCATGTCCACTACCCTGACCTACATGTCCACTACCCTAACCTGCATGTCTATGATTGTTATTGTTTGAACCACTTGTCTCCCTCTCAAGTTCTGTATGTGGTTGTGTTATAGGAGTACCCTGGTTCAGTTTGGCTAACATCTGTGACATCATGTCTATCATAAGATCAAACTTTCTCTCCCTTCTTGAATCTAGGCTATCTGGCTGTTCCAGTCTCTTGTTCCTATCCCCCATATTTCCTGTGATACTGTCACTGTCACTAGAGGAATTTTTGTGCATACCCAAAATCCCAAATATTGTTTCACCTTCTAGTACCTGTGGTGGCTGCCACTGCAGAGTATCTTTGGTATAAACAATCGGAGTTTCTTAGGTGTAAACAACTTTCCACTCACTCATAAAACTATTTCACAAGCTGGCAAGATGCACCAGCTCTGATACCACTGAAATAACCCACCCTGTTCTGTATTTATATTTTCTGGTCTGTGTCTAATTTTTTCTCACTGTTTGGGTTTCTATGGTTTAGTTGTAACCTGCTTGCCTTTTGGTGTTTTTTGCATTTGACAAGGAAACACATGCATATGCATATTTTTGTAAATACAAAGAAAATAGAAGTACCGAAATGCTCTATTTCAAATGAAATGTATTACAAAGTATAAAGCAACAATATCCATATGAAGAAATGTCAAAAATACCAAGAAACCAACATACCCATTTCGTTGTCCAAGTATTACAAGGCTGGGAATGACTGTCACAGCAGTTCTGGGTGTCCAAACCCTCTACAAATCAACCATACTGAGTATATTTTCGCTGATACAATATTACAGTCACAATGAAGAATATACAGCCAATAAAGAAGTGAGAATGAGCCCCCAAAGTGCATGCGTTGGCTCTCTAGAAATACCCACGGCCTTCCCAAGGAAGTACGACCTGCATAGAATGCTGGGACAGCAAGGAACACTTCACAACTGCCTCAAAAACTCTGCTAAGACCCTCTGATCAGTCTGCAATATCAAACGCCAAGCTGAGATGAAATAGACAATCCAAAATGCCCAACAAAACACTAAGAATCATGCCAAAAGGTACGGCCTGTTATGGGGCAGGTACGGCCAGGAAATGAGGACAAAAGCACATCAAAACACCTCCAAAACACACGAAAACCTGGATATATGATCTTCAACCTGTGTAGATAATTATCGTGGCAAAAGACTGGAGGTATCTCCTCAAAAATGCCTCCGTGACTGATCTCCAAACTCCCAAACTGAGTCAAAATGAAGCACAAATACAACCACTGAATATGGCTTCTCAGAAGCACCCTTGGGTGGTCTCTCACACCTGCGGAATTGTCATGTCCCCATTTACGGAGTGATCTCACATGGAGGTGATGATTAGCCTATTCACCATTCCCGTAGGCTAATTAACATGGTAAGGGAATGATTTTGAGCTTGATCTTGGTTTTTGAAGATTAAAATAATAATATTGGCTCAACTAGTGATTTTTATTGTGTTTTGGCTAAGTGTTGCTAAGGGATATTGTTTATTTAGCCAAATTATCAAAGTTCCTCTAGAGGATAGAGAAAGGGAAAAATGGAGAATACAATATTTAAATTGTATTTTCATCATTGGATCGATTGATGCCATGTGGACAAGGAAAAATGAAATCTTTAATTACATTTTTCAATATCTATTTGTCATTGAGTTCTAACGCAAAGAATGAGGTTTGCATAGTTTGATGTGCCATTCGCCCATTATGGAAAAAGGCAATTTCAAATGATACATTGGATCATGTGTCCATCAATTGGGAGTTGGGAGTTAAAATAGCAATGTGAGGTGGATTTCATTGGATCAAGCGATTGATGCATAGGATCATGAGCCAACGATTTCAAAAACAAGGCATATTTTCATTGCTAAAGGTGCCAACGGCCACTAGGAGGATCGACGCCCAAGGAAGAAGGTAAATTTTGAAATAAAATTTGTAATTTTTTTCATGGGAATCAACGCACAAGGTGAAGAAGAATTTTAAATGCAAGATATTGCTTTTTAAATGCCAAACATTGTCTCTATATGGCCGCCGCCCAAGAAGAAGGCATTTAAAATTGTATTGAAGGTTTTTAAATGCAAATTGTGAGTTTGTTAGCATTCGCCCAGCTATGAAGGAGATTTTATTAAATAAAACATTGCTAGTGCTGGCCGCCGCCCATGGAAAAGGAGCTAAAATTGCAAAATGGTACGATTTTGCCCAAGGCATGGGTTTTTGGAGGTGAAATGCATTCAATAAAAACAAGGAGGGTTTTAAATGATTGTGTTCATTGATCCAATGCATTCAAAATGGTTCAAGGAGATGAATTCTCATTGGTGGACTTCAAACAAATGGTGAAATCAAGCAAATTGGGACGCCTAGCCAAGCTCAAGGATAAATAGCACCATTTGTCTTCATTTTGCAACTTTTGATCATATGGTAAGCTTTCATACTTCATGTTTTATTGCTAGAAATTGCATTTTTCAGTCAATTGACAAGGTGATGCTCCCTTGATTGATGTGGTGATGATCCCATGTCATTGTACGAGATGATATCATGCAGATTTCATCATTGTTCTTAAATTGCAGGTTGAATTTGAGATGTTTGGAGAGAGTTTGCATTGCATTTGAAGCCCTTGGTCATTGAGGAAGACTACCAAGGTAGTCGATTTGACAATAAGTGTGATTTGAGTGATTTTTGACATCATTTGCATGGACTGAGTTTATAACAGCAAGCTGCAAAATTCATTTACAGGGTTTTTAGGTTGGATCTTGTGAAGACATTTGAGTTTGAAGACTATCAAGCATCATTGGAAGCCATCCCAAGCCAATCGCTCACTCTAGGAGCCAATCACTTGCACTAGAAGAGGATTTTTGAAGACATTTTGTTCATTTCTTCATTGCTGGAAATTATCAGTCATATCAGCAGTTGTAACAGCATGTTATAAGGAGTTTTCAGACTTGATTGGAGCCATTTCAAACCCTAAGTTGAGTTGGGTTGATTTGTTGGACATTCTACTTGATATTGGCATTGATCCTCTAGGGTCTTTGATGTAATTTGATGCATATTTGTACATGTAATAAGGTCTGATATGAAACAATCCTTGACTGTCAAAAAAACCAGCCAATAAGCTTTTGTATTTTTCATATTTGAAGGCTTCAATAATGCAAGGTGTTTGGGTATCTATGTGTTCACATGTTTGTTGATGTTATTTGGCATTGTGTTGTTCAATTTTAAAGTGAATTTGAAGGAAAATTTTCAGTCATTATTAGTAGGGTATTTTACAGGAACGCTGTCACTAATGGAAGATTTTGTCTCCAAAAGCTATGGATAGTTTTCTTCAAACCCTTGTTCTCTTTGCAGAGCAAATATCATACAATGTAATTGTCAAGAATGAATGTTTTCTTTTCCTTTTGGCTTTTATATCTCCCTCCAAGAAGGTCGACCCACATAAAGGAGAAATTGTAATGTCCCCCATTTAGCCCAGTCAGTGGATTGTTGGAGATTAGCTTATCATTGGACTCTCCTAGGCTTATAGCAGTGTTTAGGGGGTCAGTTTGGTGACTTACTATTTATAGTAAGTCGGGACAGGACACTTGCTATTCATAGCAGGGCAGTGGTAGAGGGTCATGGCACGAGAATTCATGGTTTCGACTTCCCAAGGCATTAATCAATTAAGTATAAGTTAAATTAAAGATTTAACTTATATTATATTTATGGGGTATTGTGACTTATGTTATAAAGTAACTTTATATTATAATGTTACGTCATAACTTAAAAGTGGTCCCCCTAGGAGATGGGCACCCATGGGAGACATAAGGGGATAAATAAATAAAATAACTCCTCATTCTTGGACGTTGGGGAAGTGAGAAAAATAAAAGGCAAAAAGAAGTTCATTTCTCATATGTTTGGATAATTGATTTTGCTCTCTTGTTTTGGGTTTCCTGTGCATTGGCTTTGGAGCTTGGCTCTAGGGTTTGTTCTTGGCTGTGTTGAGACGAAAACCTCTTCATAGTCCTCTTCTTCACATCAGGAAGAGATTCTTGGAGGCTTCATACAGGAGCTTCAGTTGGGCCTTTGAATGATCCATTTTGATGAAGTTTCGAGCATTTGATGAGCAATCTTTATGGAGTTCATTTTAGCAGCAAGGTACAGGTGATAGAAGGCAGATTTACATTTATTTGGATTTGAGTTTGGTGCTGTTGCAAACATCTTGGTGCAGGCCGTACATCACAGCAAAGGGTCGTACTGTTTCAGAGGTTAATGTGGTGATTTGTGGGCAGTTATCTATGAGTTTATCCACCCAATAGGATCACCTAGCCTCAACAGAGATTGCTGATACAAAACAGAAACAAAGAACAGCAATTTGAGTGAGTATTGGGCTGATTTATAGCCACAGCAGGGCCGTACAAGTTTGGAGCAGATCGTGGGTCTTTCATTGATAGCAGAAGTTATCCTCTAGGCTTCATTTCTCCTGCAATCTAGGCGTCTAGGGGTTGATATCAGGTTGCCAATAATTGTAAAACAATCTCTTTCATTTCTTGGAGTTGGAGCACATTTTTTGTGACTTGTGGTGTTGGCTCTCCGTCAGCATTGGTACGAAGTTGTAAAACTCCATATAGGTATGTTATTATAAATCATATTTTGGCTCAATACTATCTGGGTAGTTAATATTTTGTTGATATCTCTTTTAGTTTTTCTGGGTTTGTTCATATGCTCTATGTTTCATACATGTAATGCAAAAATCACACATGCAAAAACATGCAACAAAACCCTAAACCATAAATCATCAGAAAACAAAAAACTTGGCTCAAAACAAACATATATCCGAGGGTGTATGTTACAGAAATATAACATTACAAATTCACTTTATTTCCCTAGAGGCGTCCAAGTCCCAAAAAGTGACTTTTATTTGCATTTTTACATTTTTCACTTAGTCACCGACATTAGCATTATAAAGTCCCAATATTAAATATGCAATATTAAATTATGGACTTTAAAATAAAAGGCCAAATGAACTCTGAATCCAATGAGCTATAGACTATTGGAAAGGTCTCTCCGAAACACTCCACCTCCAATCTTGAATTTCCCCAAACGGTCAAAACCCTAACTTACTAAAAATAGTAAGTTCTAACCAAGGTGTCTGAAACCATCCAACGAACACACCAAGAGTTCCCTAACCATATTGGTTAGTCTACGGGAACCAAGTATAGACTAACACCTCCTAGGAAAGGGGACATTACAAATATCTATATTTGTTATTTATATTTATTATTGTTTTTGTATAATTTAATAATATATATTATATATTATATTTTAATTATATTAGATTACTTATATAATAATATTATTTAGTATTGTTTATTAAATATTATATATTAATAATATTATTTATATGTATTAATATTAATACATATGTAATTATCTCTATTCAAATTGACTAAACACAGTATTTCACAAAAGCGACTTCACCATCTTTTATCATGATGTTTAAATCTTTAATTTAAACAATGCCTTAATATCAGGACATCACAATGGCCTCAAGCCCCATACATAGTAAACTATACTATCAATAGCTACATACCAAAAACATGCCAAATATCCATGAAATGTGATCTCCAAGGAAGGTGTACAAGGTGGGATGACTGCTGCAATGATTTTTTGCTGTAACCCTAACCCTAACCCTAGCAGCCAATAATCATGAATATGCCCAAATCCTTCTTAGATGCAAGTCGCCCTCCCTTCCTCCAAGAGGTGCGCTCTAGCCCTAGAGGCACTATACCATCAAAATCTGCCTACAAAGCTAATATAAATTTGCCCAAGTGAAGTTGAAGTGCAATGGAACTCCCATCACGGAATTCTCCTCATGAAGAAGCTAGGTTTTCGTCCAACTTCTCCCAAAAGACTTGAGGTTTTCGTCTCCAAGTCTTGCTCCAAGAGATACTCGAATGAATTATGATTGAATGATGATTTATGCCACCAAAACATCTTCTATTTATACATAGAATTCATCCTCAATGTATGTTGGCTGACCTAGGCACTTTTCCCACAGTTTTTTATTGAATTTCCCTCACAGAGGCCGACCTAGGTGCCTAACTCCCTAGGGCCGACCTAGACAGGATAAAAGGCCTTTTTCCCTTATGAGCGCTCCAATCAAATTAAAGATTTGATTATTATATCTCTCCTCTTCAAGCGCTATCATAGATGTAAGTAATATTATATTTCCATTGGACGCCAAGCATCCAGTGATCTCCTCCTTGTGATGGTATGTAGACTACAACCTCGAGCTCGTCCATCTCTATGCATGAAGAACATATTGTATCACTTATCCAAACATCCAAGTGGCATCCATATGAAACAATATCATCTCTCGGCAAGATTATGACAAGACCCCATATCTCATAACATATCTCTATGAGTAGCTCTCCCAGGTGGTTCGCTCCAAGGCAGATAAACCTCCAAGAATCCCGGAGTGAAGTGATAAGCCCATGTCCTCTCTAATGGCGACCATTCCTAGAATGGGGACATTATAGATACTTAGAAACTCCTGATAATGTAGCAATAGTACCATGTACGGTATCACCTGTAGCTGTACCATCAAGCTCCAACTGTTGCTCCTCGTTCACTTTCCGAACTAGTGTCTTGGACTCCATCATCATCAATAATGAAAGTGACCTCTATGTAATGGGCTTTGCCTTTCCCAAGGCATCTATGATCGGGCTCCCAAGGTTCCTTGCATGAGAAACACAATTTCTTCCTCCTTAGTTCATTTTTGGCTTCTATGTTTGGATTCATCCTTCTAAGCCATTCCTTCTAAAATTTCTCTTGGGATCCTTTCTTGAGGAAGAGAAGGGTTTGTTTTGAAACTTGTGCTTGGAAGGTGCTGAAAATTGCATGCCTCTAGCCCTCTTAATAGCATCTTGCAATGAAGGTGGATCTAGAGCTTTCACCCAACCACGAAGAGGCTCCTCTAGTCCCTCAATGAAAAGATAGGTCAATCTATTATGTGAAACATTTGGAACCAAGACTGCAAGCTTTTAAAATTTAGATATATAGGCATCCACTAAATCCTTATGTTTGAGTTGGGCCAACTCTCTGAAAAAATATTCGGGATTAGTTTTGTCAAACCTGTCAATCAGCCTCTGAGTGAAATCAGCATAAGTCGTGATAAGGCTATGACCTTATGTAACCATCCCATTATACCACCAATCATGTGCATCTCCCTCCAAGTGTAAAGTAGCAAACTGAATTGCTTCTTTCTCGAACATGAGGTTCAAAGTGAGATAGTTATCCATCTTCTGAATCCATGCACGTGTCGTGCATCTACCCGAACCATCGAAAGGAGTAATAGTTATCAACTTTCTTTGCAAATCATGGTTGTGATTTCTTTCTGCTCTAGGCATGTTCCTATACTTCAATTGACAAAAATCATGTAGAGACATTGCAGCTTGAAACTCATCACCTAGAGATTGCCATTCCCTCATGTAATCATTAAAGCTCTCACCTCCACCCTGTTGTCCACCCTCTTGTGCTCCTTGTTGATCCAAGAAAGTAGACATAAGAGGCCTAATTACAGAAGCTTGAGTGGTTCTAGTGTGAGTGTCGGTATTATTTCCTGAATTGCTAGCCTCCCCATTGTTTCCATTGTTTCCACCTACATGCTAATAGTCCCTGTTATTATTCTGATTTCCATTGTTGTTTGCCATATTATGCCGCACAAATTGGGACAAAAGCTGCATTAGATCACGTTGTCCTCTAGCAATTTCATTGAGGATATCTCTAGTGTTGGGATCCTCATGATTCCTGTCACCCATGATGTCTTTTTCTTCAGAGTCTGACCCAATAAACTACTGCCTTCTCCTGTATGTAATGTATTCTCTATCTTCAGGATTCATAAATCAACATTCCTTAGATAACCTATCATATAAACCCTTCGCTGGCAAGATCTCTTGCTCTGATACCACTGTAAGATCCCTAACCAGATCTGCCCTAAATTTCTGATTTTTATCTTTTCAAACCCTAGGCCTGAAATCTGATTTTTTTCTGTTTCTGAATTGTAAATGGTTTTGGACAGCGAATATACATATGCCAATTGCTCAAATAGACATATCATTCATGAACTTTTATGAAGATAACATCAACCATGAATTCTATCACATAATATGATCATTCTAATGCAAACAAAATGACATAAAGTTTTGATTTCTAATCATGATTAACTGCTGCTACAAATCAGATTACTCAGAATTGAAATTACATCAAGTTTCAAGGCTCAAACATGCCCAAACATAACTCAGATCTCTGCTGTTACAAAATCAGACCTTTATATCAATAAATAAAGGCTCATACATACCAAAAATAGTGGAGAATGATGTCTTATCTCAAACCCTAGGCGGGCAAACTTGGTTTGGCACTTGATCATACACCCATGAGACTCAAAACCCACGATTTCTCCTCCAAACTAGGCAGCGCTCCTGGCAGATGGAAAATGGCATGCAAATGAAGGGCAGCGGCTAGGGTTTGGTCCTCAAATGCTCCCAAAACATGAAATCGCCTCCCTTGGGAAATGGTGCTCACCCTAGGGTAAAACCCTAACAATAATCTCCAACCAAAATACCTCAAAAGATGGCGCTCCAATCTGATATGAAATCTGAATATAAACTCTCAAACTTCAAATTGTATTTGGCCACAAATCGCACAATTTTGGCCCTAGGTCTTCTTCTCCAAATCTGCAGAAATAAATAGGTCTTTGAAGCTCAATCCTCTCCTCCAAATCACCAAGGAAGTGCAAATGTGAACTTCGTATGCATCCACCTCAAGATGGAATTGGTTTTTCATCCAATCCACCAATATTCCTAAGGGTTTTCGTCCTTGGAATATGTTTAACCTAAGTTGCAGCCACAAGAGAAAATCTCCAATGCAAATGACAAGATATGAATGATGCAAATGACTTGCTTTTTACTTTCTTTTATAGCCATCAAATAAACCTCCTCTTGGTCGACCTCCTTTTTGGCCGACCACCTTTTGGCAAATCACTTTATTTTATTTTATTTTCTCTATCAATGGACTCACTTTATAACAAAGTCATTTTATAGGTCCAGCTTAATTAATTAAATATAAATAATCCAAAATTGACTTAGAATTACTTAGTATTTGCAAATCCCGACTTAGCCTATGGGAATAAAATAGACTAGCCAACTCCGTTGGGTGATCACTTAGAAAAGGGGATATTACAGAAATGAAGGGTGTGGGACCCTCAAAATATTGATCACCCCTTTGATTGATGAAATCTGTGGAAAAAAAAGAAATTTGCTGCTGTAAAAAGGACGTGGGCCCCAAGCACCCAATTGCTCCATATATTAAAAGATATCTCCCTCTTTTCTGGCCGCAGCTCCATTCAGCATTAATCCAGGTTTTTATGATGTTTTAAAAGTTGAATATTGTAATAAGGTAGTGCTGGTCAATAATATTTTGTGAATATTATATTCACCTTAATCAGCATCATTTGATCTACACTTTCAAGTTCAAACATCATACATTTGTTTTGCATTGGAAAGTTTATATATATATATCAGAAAATCAGATCTTCGGGAATAAGAAAAAAAATATTTCAGTGGTATCAGAGACATTTTCTTGCCATCTGTGGGTATAGAAAAAATTTGCAAAATCAACCTCATGCATGGAAGTGAAAGAGAACTTAGGCATTCCCAAAACAAGCAAAAGAATATTAAGCGTATTTTTCTTAACTATAGTAGTAAATCTAAAGACTATTAGCTAGTTGATCTTATAACCCAAAAGATGTGCAGAAGCAAAAATGTGATCTCTGATGAATGTCCACTTACAAAACTATTAGTAATTCTTCTCGAGAAAGATATCCCACAAAATGGTAAGAAAGATTTCAAAGACATCAAGGAAGAAGACGAGAAAGTTGACTCAATTTTTGAGGTTAAATCTTCTAGAAAGTCAAGTCTAAAAGAAAAAATAATCAAAAGGAAACGATAGTATCAAGGATAAAACACAATCCATTGATACTCTTTGACTTCATCGATCAACAAGAATACAACATCCAACTTGGAACATGTGAAAAGGATTTAAGTTGTAATCCTACTCCCAGTGATCATAAGATCATCAACATTCATGATCAAGATTTCAGAGGTGAAGCAAGATTTAAGTAAGTCATTTGAGATGACAAATCTCAAATTGTTGCACTATTGTCTTGGCTTGGAGGTGAGGGAAAAAAAAAACATGTTTTTGTTTATAAGACATACTATGCCAAGGAGTTAATTGATAAATTTAGGATAACTAATTGCAAAACAATGACAACACCCATGGAACCACAATTGCAACTTTCCTTATATAATACGTCAAAAAAAAAGTAAATGAGTCCCTCTACAAACAAATGCTTGGGAGGCTCATTTATGTCATATTTTGTGAACTCTCTCTCTAGGTTCATGATGAGACCTACACAAACACACTAGAAGCTTGCTAAAAGAGTATTGAGATATGTATGTAGTACTCTGAAGTTTGAACTAAAGCATGTAAAGAATGACAATTTCCACTTGACTAGTTACTCGAATGTAGACTAGGCAGGCTCCATCAAACAATCACAAGTAAAATATAAGTATGTTTATAAGTTGGGCTCAAGGGCAATTTCTTGGGTAAGCAAGAACCAAATGATTGCTGTCATTTCTTCCACTAAAGTGCAGTACAAGGTAACACAAGGAGTCGTATGCAAAGCAGTTTGGCTTTGTAGAATCTTGAGTGGTACAGATATACCCTCTAGTCAACTAACAAAATTGTATTGTGTTAATCAAAATGTTCTTAAGATGGTGAAAAATTTTGCTTAAGCATAATCAATCCAAACACATCAAGGTTCATTACCACTTCATTAGAGACATATTGTTGGTAATTAAGGTGTCTCAACCTTGACAATTCCTAAGTTTATTTCTTATTTAATATTTTCCCATAATTTTTGGCATTAAATATTTGTGCTCCATCAAAATAGAGCGTTTGTTTTTTAGTTGGCACTTTTGCCACATCATGCCAGCGCCTTGAAAATTGGTATATTAGTTGTCAAAAGATGCCCACTTAGTGGTATATTATGGAAAGCCTATTTTTAAGGATGTTATGATGGATTCTATGACAACTGTATGGGTCAAAAATAGGGGAATTTACTTTGGACGTGAGAGCCAAATTTTAGACTGGAATCTTGCCTATCTTGGGCACCACACCTCATGGGGGGTTTAGCACATTGTTCTGGTAAATCACAAATGGTTTCCTGGTTGCCAGGAGTCTATAAATTGGAGGCTTGAGGAGGAGTTTGTATTAGTTGTCTATGCTGGTGAACTTCTGTAAGAAACTTGCTCTGCTAGTGTATGTAATCTTGTATTGGATTTGTAATCCATTGAACAAGCTTTTGGAGTGTGGGGTTTTTCTCCCGAAAGGGTTTTCTCCATGTATATCTGGTGTTATGGTATTATTTGTTTATTGTGGTTGATTTATGATTCTTGTTTGTGTATCTTCTTCATTGTAACTGTAAGGTTTTAAAATTTACACAACACTCTCCTCATTAGATTGGCGTAGGATGTTTCCGCACACCTTGCTTCCTTTCACATATTACCACTCACAATCAACATGTGGGTGGATTTGCAAGGTCGTAGTCTAATGTCAAATTAGTACAGTTTATCTACGTATTAGATATTGGGGGACGTTAAAAATATTAACAAACATCGAATTATTTTTAATTAAACTAATAGTTAGATGGCAGATTATGAGGAGCAGTTAGGTTATGGATGTTTGGTATATGGAACACGCCAAACTTTGTATTTATGAAACCTTAACTGAATAGAAAGAAGAGCATCATGGTTCCAATGTCTGTTTTTCTTATAATCTATCACATTATGATTAAATGTATACAAGAGAAGAGTTAGGTACCTGATTTGATGATAGTATGGAGAACGTTGGAAGCCTGTTCTTCGTTAAGAGGTCGTGTCTGAGTAGGGCCCGTGCAGATTCGACCCTGAGCTTCCAGCACAACAACATTAGGCTTAACTACGCACGCAATACTTGCGCATGATTTCGGTTTCAATACAGAGGGGGACACTGTACGGCATGCCCCACAAGAATTGAGTTTTGCACGCATTTGCATTTGGAGTGATGGCTGTAGTTTGCTTTTTTTTTTTTTTAGTGAAGCAAAACAGAACACAAAATACAAATACAGAGCAGTTGTATAGAACAGCTGCTGTAAAGTCAATCACTGCTGCAAACCATTGAGAGATTTGCTTAAGAAAAACGAACAGTGCTGTTCTTTTTACAGTGTAAAATGAACTTTTAACACCGTGGAGTGTCCCCTCCGTTTTATTCCGACAATTAGCTTACTAAAAATAAACGTGCACTTGGAAAAGGAAGTATAGAAACCATTTTGTTTAATTACTCAATATTCAATATACTTTCCAGCCAATAAAATTAATTATTATTTACTTTTTAATAATGTTAAAGAGTTATAAATGTTTATTTTTAATTAAAAAAAAGTTAAATATGATTTATCTTAATTATCATTTACAAGAAAATAAACATACTTTATAAATAATTATAGGTTTAAGGTTTAATAAATGATAAGTTGAAAACTTTTCTCCAAGGGTTAATTATCATTTACAAGAAAATAAACATACTTTATAAATAATTATAGGTTTAAGGTTTAATAAATGATAAGTTGAAAACTTTTCTCCGAGGATTAAGAGGTGTAAATTTTGTAAGTAATTATTCTCCCTTTTGTTCCTTAAAAGTTGTGGAGAAGAATAAGTTGTGGAAGTCTGTGTAGCAATTTTGTCAAAATAAACTTTGAGGGTGCCTCAAAGTAAACTAGATAGTGCAAATGTTAGTTTTATTATTGGGAAGGAGGATGGAAGTTTTATGCATGGTTTTTTTTTTTTTTTTTGAGTATTCAAACCAATAATGAAGGAGAATGGAAAGGAATTATATTGGGTATGGCTATTACCTCATCTACTAGGGTGCAAATTTTGATTGTGGAATGATAAGGCTTACTCTCTACATTAAAAATAATATTCGATAAGTTAGTATTGTAGAACATTATAATGTTTAGTTGTTTTGTACTTTTCTTATTTTGGAAGCTTCCTTGTGCTTTACTTATAGGCACTTCTCTCTTCTTTAAAACTTCCTTCTTCTAAAAGCATCTTAGAATTCCTTTATAAGACTTGATATGAAGAAGGTTTGGTATTTGCTTTTGTTGAGAAAATCTCTCTTGTGTGATTTATTCGTGTGTGCTCATATCAATTGGTATCAAAGTTGTGTGATCGTGGCATTAGATTTTGTCTTCTAAAAGGTTTTGGTCGACCTTTACTAGATTCCTCATCTTAAGTTGCCATAAATCTACGTTCTTTGAGAATTTCTTTTGGTTGTCCTCTCGGGATCTTCATTTGCAATCTAAAGATCTCACCTCCTTAAAGGTTTCCGCCATAGTTGAAAAACTCAGACTCAGCAAAAACTCGCTAGGCCCAAAAAACTTGACTCAGGAAAAACTTAGCAAAAACTCAGTAAAAAACTCGGCAACTTAAAAAATTGCTTAAATTTCATTAGAAACACATGTTTTTTTGCAAAATTCAATGACAAGATGTATCCAGTGAGTCCATAAATTAGTACAAAAGTGTTTTCTATTAAATTTGATTGATTTGAATGCAAATTGAGTACAAAATCACATCCTCATGCGGAATCCTGATGGCTGATAGCCTGATACAATAGATAGCTAACAAAATGAAAATAGTAAAACCAAAAGTAAATTCAACATTTTACATCTTCCTCTTCCCTAATCTACTAAAAACTAGGGGAGAGGTAGAGGTTCTAGTCCTTGGAGTCCATTATGGCTCCTTGCTTGGCATGGAAGGCAGTGGCTCGACCTCTATCCTGGTAACAGATGGCAATGACTCCTTCTCAGCCTCATCAATGTCATCCAATCCTAGATCATCTGAAAGGCATTCCCATGACAATGCATAAGAATGGTTGTGTTTACGTTGTCGTGTATCATTTTTTAAAGATGATCATCATAGTTACTTGCAAGAAGATCATTTGCAAATGCAGTGTGGTCCACTTTAGACTTTCAACATCCATCGAGTCTAACCATGATCCCAAACTCGTCAACTATTTCAATAAATCATTGCAGGAAATGTTGGTTACACAATTGGATCCCTTAGAATTATCCCCCGATTCACAGATGACCAATCAGAGACTATCTAGTATCAACTACACAATTGTGCATCTTTTACAAATGCACAATAGTGTAACCAGGAAAATGGGAGAACATGTTTTTCATTCAAAATGTGTGTTTCTATGTCAAAGACTAGTGCAACACAAACACCAGTCTATGCACAAGTGTGCAGTCTCAAATGTTAGCGCCCTGCAAGCAAGTCGGCGAGTCTGAGCCAGAAACTCAGCAAGTTTTGCTAGGGAGTAAACACTACAAACACTCACCATACAGAAAAACTCGCGAGTTTTTCATGACTCAGTGAGTCTTCCATCCATGGTTTCCATCTATTACCCTTGCTAGATCTCAATTCTCTTTTTTTCTCAAGTATCGCATTGCAAAACTTTGGAGCTTATTTTTTAGATCTTGTTGGCTCTAAAAAATGAAGGCCCCCTCATATAGCACCATTATTCAAGCTTAAACAAGGGGAACAATGTATCTCAACAAGAGAAAAGGACATGTCAACAAGGAGAGGAGGGTTTTGGGCTAATTCACATGATTAAGGCATATCATCTTCTTCTTCAAGCTCTACAAAATTGAGGGGGTATTCCCTTGATGCCTTTAGATAGGGTAGAAATTGAAACAAGGCTTTGACTACCATGTCCTAAGGGTAATCAGGAACAAGCCTACTAGACCTTGTTAACAACAAATATAAACAAGGATGCAAGTTCACCCACAAATGTAACAATTTTCATTCACCGAAGATGAATCCCCTTAAGTCTTATACACACCCGCACATTGTAAACTCACCAAGGATAGACATTACCAAAATAATGGGCTATAAGGTGCGTATAAATCCTACATGCATAAATCTCTCAAGATCTCATTCTAGTGTAACTCCCTTAAGATGTGACAAAAGTTGTAAAACTGATTAATGCATGCAAGAAGAGTAGGAAACTAAACTACAACAAAAATGCAAAGATGCTTTATAAAATGTAAATGAATGAATCATAAGCCAACTAACCAATGCCAAATTTGGCAACATGGTTACAACATATAAGAAGAAAGAAAGCATATGGGACTGCAAGAGAATCATAAAAATAAGGATAACATTACATATCAAACATAATAATCTCAAGTAGATTAGCAATATTTCACATGCAATAAAGAAAGTCCATTACAAAATAGTTTGCAATGAATTACAATGTTGCAATGTTAATCAACTCCTCATTACACCAAGCCAACAAATGTGGCAAGAGAGGATCCACAACTAGGTTTGAGCATCCCCAAGTGAAATATTATAGCCTGCCATGGAGACATATGACCATGCAACTACCCATCTTGACTATATATTCCCATATCCCATACAAGCAAGATACTTCACTTACAATGTTGTACATACATTGATTGATCCCTTAGAATACACTTTCAGCAACCAAGAAATGGCATTGGCTCAAAGACCAACCTTTATTACATATTTCAAACATGTATTATAGCATTTGATTACAATGTATCTTGCTTGTCTTGTCGGTGTTGTCAAGAGTCACATGCCAATCAAAGAATTGAATGCACTAGCACATCCCTCTACCATGAAATCTTCTTTGTATCTGTTGTTGGATGACCTAGCGTAGTAAAACAATCTTCCTACACTCAGAGGAGTATCTTGGTACCAATTGTAGGCCTATAATAGATAGGGTTTTTATTTATGGCACTGAAGTGCCCATAACCACCTTTGTCATATTCACATGGCTTTGCAATTAGATTTGTGTCTTTAATTAAGGAGTCAAATGGTGTTTTGTCAAGATTTGAGGGGTTGTACAACTCCATCGCATTAAAATCCTGACATTAATGGCATCTTAGAAAGTGTAGGGGAATAGGTAGAGTTTGGAATCTAAATGACAGGGATCTGGTGTTTTGCATGCCAAAAGGTACAATGCAAGAGGAACTAGGGAATAAAGAGTTGAGATGTCATTCACATGATTTGCACTTGGTACACTAACATCAATATTTTTAAAGGATAAAATTTAGAAGTAGGCATGACGAGGGTGGGAATCAAGAAAATGGGATATTGAGTACCATGGGAGGAAGTACAAAGAGGGAAGGGAAATCCCAGAAGATCATCAGGAATAAGGAGCTGGAAGGCGGGGGAGCAGAGAGAAGGATGCAAGGATGAGAGGTAGAAGAAATTATTAAATCCCACTCGAGATATTGTATTGAGGGGGTTCGGGGCTTTGAAACAATTGCTACCAACCTACCTTGGAAGCAAAGGATTGGCAAAGTCTATCACATTGGTAGGGTTTGAGGATTTGGGACACTTCATGCAAGCTGGAGAGGGGATGAAGAAGTCAAAAAGTATATGAGCAACTTCGAAGGGGATGCGAGGATCAAAATTTTGACATACTTGATACAATAGAGCTAAAGGAAAGGGAAACTTGAAAGCCCACTAGGGTGGCAAGGATCAAGATACCAAGATATCAAAGTGCCATTTGGGAGTGCAAAATGAAAAGCCCAAGAGTTTGTCAATGGATTTTTGAAGGGGAGCAAGGATTGGGACTTTGAAATACCCGATACCATCCCATAAACGAAGAAGACTTGAAAGCTCATCGGGGTACAAAGTTCAAGGATCCACAATATGACAAACTTTAAGTATGATAGGAAGGAAGAGTTTGAGAACCCGCTAAACAATGGAGATGGGGATTGGGTGACTAATTCCTTTGGAATGAATGCAAGGAGGGAAGTGGAACCACAAAAACCCATGGGAAAGAAGTGATTGAGATAGTGAAGATCAGGAAGGAAGCATGCTAGTAAAGGGAAATCTTGAAAGTTTGAGATGTAGGGACCAAGGAATCAGGGACTCGAGGGCTTGAGGGAAAAGCATGTTAGGAAGGAAAATCTTGGGAACTTGAAATGAAGGGAAACTAGGGTTTAAGAAAATGAGGGAAAAGGTATGAAGGTAAGAAAAACCATAAAAACTTGCATAAGGTTAGAAATTGATTTAAGAGCCCTCATACTTAGAATTTTTTGACATTTTGAGATTTAGGTACATGACAAAAGTATAAGGGGAGGTAAAGCACAACACCCAAGCACAAACTAACTCAAGGGGCCCATTAAAGGAATTGTCTAATCAAATATCAATGATGGGAAGAGTAAGGCCAAGGCAACAAAGGGGGAAAAAGACTTAGAGAATTTTATAATTTTAGAGGAAGTGCCAACAAGCCAAAGAGATAGGGACATGTGCCTCTTATAGGAACAACAAGAATCTAGAAAGATCTCTGAGAGAAAACCCAAAAGCTAAAAAGGGATGAGGAGGGGGGAACCAAAAGAACATAAGACAAAACATGCACGTGTACAAGAGACAACAACAACAAGGGGATATATACAAGACAAAAATAACAACTTACAACCAATGACATGAGGTCACAATAGGGAGTGAAATTGTATGGTTACTAATAAAACTTTAGAACACTTGTAGGTTAGACCATGCAAAGAAGATCCATGGTACAAGGCCATGGATAAGCTACCACAAACCACTTGCCTCTGTCAAATATAAGTGTCATGAATGAGTTGATCTCCCTCAAGCTGAGAAAGTATCCATCACCTGGCTACAACAAATGAAACATCTTATATGCATGCACAACCTTGTGAATAATACTTGAGAGGCCAAGATCAAACCTACCATCAAAGTTTCCATTACAACTCAACCACAAATAGTAGGTGCATGATCCTTGCCACCTCACATCATGATACATTTCATGCATGTCCACCAGAGCATAGGGTGAATCACCAGAATCCAAGTCGGTATTAAAACACATGAATGAATATAAACCTCGACCATCCATGCCTACCATATTATCATGCCTACTAACCTCTTCATATGAATCAACACAAAAAGAGAACACCTCCAATTTACGTGGTAATGAGAAAATATACTTAACTATCTTTCCGATCTATAGAAAGAAAGACTTCTTGCATCTCAAACTAGAATGTCTCAAGCTCAAATATATCATCACGCTGAGTTGCCACAAGTTGGTGTTCAAGTTCACATATGTATTGCAACTCAATATCATTTTCACTTGTATGCTAGATCCACACAAAAGATTCTAATTTTGGCTCATCACCATCATCCAAAACATTAGAAACTTGACCTTCAAAAAAAATAAAGGTTTCATAGTCATTAATATTCACATCAAGCTCTTGGACATCATGCGGCTAACATACATCATCTTCACATATGTTGATGTACTACTATGTGCTTAGATAACATTTGTGATCCACATCTTCATTAAAATCATTACAATAAGAATCATACTGAGGCACCTCGAGTGATGGACTAAATCCATCACATTACCTCTCTGTTTTAATCTCATGTTGGCAATATGTTGCACCATATTTGTTATTACAACTAGAATGTTAACTACTTTCTTCTTCTCCCTTATGCAAGCAAACATCTAGACCCATAGCATAAAAAATATCTTCATTTGCAACATGCTCAATTGGGTCAGCATTAATTCCCACATCATGATGATCTAGGTTGTTAATTTTAGGAACAATTAAATCACCTAATTGATACAAGTTGGTGTACAAGTCATCAACAAAAGAGGGAAAGACTTGTGGGCCACCACATGAAACATTACACATCTCCCTCAACATGAATATCTACAACATCATCAAGAGGGACAAAGAATGGGAGTTCATTAATTAGACAATTATCCTCATGTTCTTCAAGATCAACACCAATGCACTTATCATCATTTTCATCCTCATAGGCTAATCCATCCAATCACAAATAAATACAAACATTGTCTAGTTCATGTGCATAGTTATCCCATGATATCTCATTATCCATCTCAACCTCCTCTGAACACTCATAAGCAACATGGTTCTCTTGATCATTCCCAACACACCACATATTCTCAATCAAAGCCTCTAGAGTTAACAATAGTCTCATTATGTATTCATCCCTTACTTTACCAAGGTAGTCAAGCCACTCATAGGTTTGCTGCAAACTAGTAGATTTTATTTCATTTAGCACTAAGCTTCATCTAGTTTCATAGGCTTCACAAAATATGTCAATACATATACTCACATCTAGCCTAACTTCCTTGGAATATCAAAAAGAGCTATTGTGAATGAATGACTGAAATACAACTTGACTCTCTCTTACCTTTGATGTTCACCAATTTTTTGACAAGAGAATAATGGTCAACCTTGCTTAAATAGTTCTCAACAAATGTAGTCATAAGGTCATTCCAAGAAGAAAAATGGTGCATAGAAAAAATATTTTTGTGCCTTCCCACATAAAGACCCAACAAAAAACCTCATCCACGTGTCTTCATCTTCAATATGAAATTCTTCCATGAAACCTGAAAATGCATGAACATGTGACTAGTAGTACCCTTCAATGACATCAAGCCCATCAAACTTGAACATTTGATTTTAAAATATTATGATCATTGTCTTCATTTCATAGTCCAACCAAGAAAGATAAAGCTATTTATAGGTGATATCAATGGGAATAATGGGAGACTAAACAACTTGGTTTTTTGTAGTAGTAGGGTGAACATTGAAACACAACCTAGACTCAAGCATCTTGATTTGCTTTTTAATTTATTTATGCTACCTAATGAGTTCAATTTGTTTTTGTATGGATGCTTACAGGTTCTGGGAATGGATGAGAGATAGAACATGACTACTATAAGAATATGTATCACTACAATGTTCTGAGTCATACCTATTAGCACAATACCTAGGGCTCGAAGCATAAGAAGGTGCATATGAGGGAGTAACCCAAGTAATTTTTAGACCTATGAGCCATGACTACAACATCCTATTATGCAAGGTAGAGAGTTGATGCTTACAAAATAGATTTCTTTGCTAAGAAAGAAACCTTATTCCTAGAGAGGAGAGAAAACATTATGTACTTTTCTTACCAACTATCGCATCAACTTAAGATGTGTTCCTAAAGCACCAACAACAAACTTGTAATAGAAGCAAACACTTTGGTTCATGATAATAGAGTCACCACCTCACTGAATGAGGAAAGCCTTAAAGCAAGAGGGACCACCAAGGCAAAATAGATTTGGGTTCTCATCCACCAATAGAGTATTCAATTTCTTGTTACCCAAGATAGGACTATCTAGAGCTATTCCCCAACAGAGTCACCATTTTTTGGATCTCAAAAATGCAAACCCTCTCCTCTAGCACCACTACTCAAAATGATACAAGGGGAACAAGATATCTCAAGAAGAGAGGACACATCAACAAGGAGAGGAGGGTTTTGGGTCAATTCATAGGATTAAAGCATATCTTCTTTTTATTCTTCAGGCTCTGCAAAACCTAGGGGATATTCCCTTAAGACCTTAAGATAGGGCAAAATTTGGAACAAGGATTTGACTACCATGCCCTAATGGAAATCAAGAACAAGCCCACTTGACCTTATTAACAATAGATATAAGAAAGCATGCAAGTCCACCCATAAATGCAACAATTTTCACTCACCAAGGATGAATCTCCTTAAGTCTCATATGCACTTGCACCTTGTAAACACACCATTACAATCCTCTAGATATTTATCTGACACAAGCTCACCAAGGATATACATTACTAAAACAATGGGCTATAAGGTGTGGATAAATCATACATGCATAAATATCTTAAGATCTCATTCTAGTGTAGCTCCCTTAAGATATGACAAAAGTTGTAAAACTGATTAATGCATGCAAGCAGAGTAGGAAACTAAACTACAACAAAAATAAAAAGATACTTTATAAAATGTAAATGATTAAATCCTAAGCCAACTGACCAGTGCCAAATGCATTGGACAACAAAATTACAACATATAAGAAGAAAGGAAGCCACATGGGGTTGCAATATAATCATAAAAAAATAGGGAAACATTACATATCACACATACTTAATAATCCCTAGCATATCAATAATACCCCACATGCAATAAAGAGAGACCATGTTACAGAATAGTCTGCAATGAATTGTAATGCTACAACATTAATCAACTCCTTATTAGACCAAGTCAACAAATATGTAAAGAGAGGATCCATAACTAGGTTCAAGCATCCCTTTAAATATTAAGCCTACCATGGAGACACATGACCATGCAACTATCGAGCTCAACTACATTTTTCTACAGTCCATACAAGCAAGATCTTTCTCTTATAATGTTGCACATATATCGATTGATCCCCTAGAATACATTTTCAACAACTAGGACATGAAGTTAGCTTAGAGATCAACCTTTATTACATATTTCAAACATGTATTTATAGCATTCAACTATAATATATTGTGCTTGTCTCGTTGGGGTTCTTAAGAGTTGCATGCCAATTAAAGCATTGAATGCACCATCATGTCCCTCTACCATGAAATCTTCTTCGAATCTATTGTTGGACAACCTAGGATAGTAAAACATTCTTCTTATGCTCAGAGGAGTAGCTTGGTACCATTTGTAGGCAAGCAAGAGAAAGGAGGAAGAGAAGACAAGATTTTACCCAACGAAATGCACCTCAACAAGAAAACATTCCACCTATCATTGAACTAAGCAAAGAAAAACTTAAAGAGAAATAGATTAAGGATAATGACAAACATTGGGCTATTGTACCTTATGTATCTCTTTCCTCTAACATTTGAGATTGAGAAGACGATGATTTTCTTGTTGACAACCACTAGTTCGGTTGTGCAACAGGTAAGTATTTCTAACCCTGGTGGTCACCTATGTCATAGCATCATTTGTTCATTTATGCGACCTCCTCTCTTGTGTTGTGTTCCCCCATGATGTGTTATGTGTTGTTTAGGCCTCTTTGGATGATCCTTGATACTCTTGTAAGGTCAAGGATACCGGGAGACCGCCTCTGTTGTGACCATTCTTTTATTTGTATCATCATTCTTCTATCTTGCTTCTCCTCTATTTCTATTGTTGTGTGTTGTGTTTTCGGTGCATAGAATTGCGGTTGATGACCTGGGGGCATCTTCCTAGATGATTGTTCCTTAGACACTTGTTATCCTCTCTCATTTTATTGTTTACCTTCTTCTAGTGATTCTATCTAGTTGGCGAATGACGAAAAACAAACATATACTGATATGGACCGCGTGTCCCTTCAACAAGCAAAGCAAAAATGGACCTAGTCCATATATGAAGACGGGGTTGATTTATATATCCGACGCTTGGCTAGTAGAATCACTTCGTGTGATATTTGATGTTGTCTTATCTTTGCTAACAAATCATAAGAATACATCTGCTGCATGCACTTTGATTGTTTTGGGTGTCTCACCTTGTTGTTACACTTAGTTCTGAGATGCTTGCAGTATAAGCCCCACGGCTATACTCAGACTCGAACCCATTTGTGTATCCTTGGATTCTTTGTTTTCATGCATAGCTTTCATGTTTTCCTTAGATTAAATTGTGTTTGTGGGAACATTCGACGATCATGAGCACGTCACCTTTGGGGGCATGGGCTTTGCGAAAGCCCTTGTTCCCTTGTGTGTTTTCTATCTACCTTAACGTGCTTGATATCAGTACACGACATCAACCACCTTAAGGTGGGGGCATATAAGGTAAGTTGTCTGATGATTTTGGTACTAACAAAGTGTGTTTGTAAGCCCTTTGCAGAGGTGGGATGTTGTATCTCTGACGCAAGTGCACATCTTTATTCTATATTGCAATCATAAAGCCCTCTGCAGAGGCAGGAATGATGTATCTCTTGAGCTAGTGTACATCCTTTTATTTCAAAAGTCCTTCGAGTAGGCGAGGTTGGATCTGAGACTATCCTCCCTTAAGTGTGTCTTTGGTGGTTGTTGTGGCATAAGCCCAACCATCATGTGTGTCTATAGCATGTTTGAGATGGTGGGGACTTAGCAATAAGTTCCTTTCATTACCTTGTTTGTCGTGTTTAAGATGTATAGTATGTCTTTGGCATGCTATACGGCGCTCATGTTTTCCGTGTGTTTTCCCTTGTGTGTAGTTTCAAGGGTGTGGCAAAATGCCCCTCCTACACTCAAGCTTTGTATGGCGTGTTTTCTCCTAAGCATAGCTTCAAGGGTGTGGCGAAATGCCCCTCCTATGCTTTGGCTTTTGTATCAAGTGCAGTCTCAAGGGTGTGGCGAAATGCCCCTCCTACACTTTGGGATTTGTTTGGTGTGTCTTCTCCCCCATATGTAGTCTAAAGGGTGTAGCGAAATGCCCCTCCTACATTTTGGGGTTGGGTGTTGCATTTTTACTTTCCATGTATTTGCATTCATATATATATATGAAAATAAAAAAGAAAATATCGTGTATTCCCATGACTGCTCTTGTGTATTCTCCATGTTTTATGTGTCTATAACTGTCTTCTGCATGTTTTGCATGCATGTTACTGTCTTTAATGTGTTTGGCGTGTCTACGATGTGTTTTCTCTAATGTCTACCTGAGACTGGGGGCTAGAAGTAGTTCCTCAATCTTTGTGTATGCATTAGCTTCAAGTGCCTAGCGTATTTGCTATGTTTTGACTGTACTTTAATGCATGTATGGCTCATAAGATCATACATACATTAAAGTGGGGGCTAAATTTTATGTCATAAAATGTCCCCTTAGGACTTTTTACCTCCTAAGTTTAGCTCTCGGGTCCCTTGTTTTTCATCATGCATGTTAGATTTAACTCTCGAGACAAAATGGCCTGAAACCCATGTCAAATGGGGCTTGGGGACATCTATGAGCCTTAACCCTAACCCAAAATAGGTTCTGGGGCAAGGGAACTCATGCCCTTGTCTTGTCCTATTTTGGTGGGGTCCCAAATTTGAATGTCGGTTTTGTGACCCTTAAAAGATTTCCTTAACAACATCTTATGTTTGAATTACGAAATTTGTAGAAAGAATGCATATATAAGCATGTTTAGGACTCTGTTTGTAAACTAGATGGATAATGTGAACTCATGATCTTATGGTAAGGATATTCAAGGCTTTCATTGTGCTATAAAGCAGACTTGTGCTGCTATTGTGTTTGTTTGTTGCAGATTTGGCTTCATCAATCTATCTCCTCATGGCATGAAAGAGTTTTCATCTCTGTGAGAGCTACACCTCCGAGGTGATATCTAGTTGTGTTTGAATCAATCATCTATCAATTTGTTTTGCCTATATCCTACAAGGATACACACTCTTTATCAAACAATGGTGTTGGAAGGCTTGAATGTCATTCTGGGGCTTGACTGAGGCAAGCTCCTAAACACCACAACCCCCAACCCCTCTTCTTGTGACTGTAAGTGACAGGTATTAGATCATGAAGAGTGGAGTTGCAAAGGAGTGTTGCAGAGCATAAGGATTCTGGATCTAATAGAAAGAAGTGAAAAAGAGCACAGTCAGGGCTTGGGTGCTAGTCCCTTTGCCCTATGGGTTTGCAGAGCTGAAAATCTCTGGAACAGGGATAATCAGTAGCAGAAGGAGTCTGGAAACCCCCGAAGAAAGCACTACACTGCGCTTGGGCGTGAGTCCCTTTGCCCCCAACATTTTAGAATTCTAAACTTCAAAATCTGGTCTGTATCTGATATTCATTTACCTTCCCTGTGTGTGAGCATTTGTTAGAATTTGTCTGTCTGTTTACGATTTTGCATAATTAGGATTTTGAGCATAATTGAGCATTAAATTAATACATTAATCATCAATTTACAAATTTCCCTATCATTACAAGTGACAACTAACCTGTATGTGAATCCTCTTGCAAAAGTTGTGATTCAACTCGATTAACCGTCCTTGAATGTGTGTAGTGAAAGGAGGATCTAGGAATATCATTTATCAAACCCTCTTTCCCCCTTTTTTCTCCATAACACCTCTTATGCAAACCTTCTCAGCTACCAACTGGGACATGATCTATTTTTGAGATAGTTAATAACCACTAAGGAATCTCCTTCCATGATATGAGAACACGAGAGATTTCCTCAACAAAAACAATACCAAATCTTCTTCATATCAAGTCTTATAAAGGAATACAAGGAATCTTCAAGAAGAGATAAGTTTTTAGAAGGAAAGAACAAAGAATCTTCTAAAATAAGAAAAGTACAAAACAACTAAACATTAAAATATTCCACTATACTAGAAGCTAATCAAATATTATTTTTAATGCAGAGACTAAACCTTATCAATTCCTCGTTGTTTAAAGGAAAGTGTCCCCACTTTCTCCATAATATGGGTGGAAATATATTCAAAAGATGACTAGGAGACCCACTTTTCTTAGGTTAGTAGTGTACCCTTATGACCAACCAAGTGTGTATTGGTAGTCCATCTCTTGGTAGTATGTGTCTGAACATCAAGAACAATGTTTGCATCAAAAGGAGGCTGGAAATTTGAAATATTATGCTTTGGATGTAGAAGTGGAACTTCTTCCAAATGAGGCGGGTCATAACATTTCAACTGATTAACATTAATTACATCATAAATATCAAATTATGATGGGAGATCAAGTTTGAAGGCATTATCTCCTATCCATTGAGTAATGGTTTAGGGTCCATATCAAATAGGTTTGAGCTTATGATGGTGTTGACCCTTGAATCTTTGCTTATGCATGTAAAGCTAAAAACTTATCCCCAACCTATAAGGTAGAAGGGATGTGACACTTATCATAGATCTCCTTATACTTAGTTTGAGAAGTTTGAAGAGACTATGCATCTGTGCATTAATCTTTGCATTCTTTTGAATAAAACGAGAAGTGTAGCCTTGTTTATTTTTGTTTGTGTGCTGAAGAAGATGGAGGAAGAGCAACTAGAAATCCATATAGAGCAAGAGATTGAAATCCACAACATACCTCAAAAGGCTAATGGCCCATAAAGACTTGTGATGACTGGTGACATAACCAATCAACATCATTGTGAAGTGATTACTGTAGATTTGAAAGACGTTGGCTAGACGAAATGATAGTTTTCAAAGACCACCACTGCCATAATTTTTAGTTTGAGAATCAATGGGGTCAAGGGTCAAGTGTAGAAATGAAATTCCTCTTTAAGCATGCGAAGAGTCACAACAAGGAAGAGTCTAGTCTTCACGTCAGTGGTTAAATCCTACAATAGCGTGCTTTCCACACACTCACTTCTAGAGCTCACAAATGTGGTTGTGCTTTTAGACAATGAAGCCATCTATGACATTTGTGGTCATTCACTGGATATTGAGTGCCTAACCTACACAAATCTGAACTGCTTCATCTCATAGATTGTTAATAAAATAGAGAAAAATAGAGTGTAATACAAACTACAACAAATTAAACATAGAAGAAAATAACAAACACATATAGACAAGTTGTGTGTTTCACCAATCAATTGGCTAGATCCATGGGAAAAGCAGGGTATTCATCTCTTTATTATTAACAACAACAATACAAAGTTTCATCAATCAAATAATGTTCCAATCTCCAACATATATACAAAGTCTTCAATGCAGATGAAGAGATAAGAAGCTAGAAGTTGAAAGGTTTGTTGACTCAATAGATGGTTGGACTTCACAATTGAACAATCTCCCACTTGAAGTCCAATCTATGCTGCAAATAGCTAAGCTCAGAGATGTCACCTACTTTTCTAGGCTTATTTTCACTTGTTTACCAGATCAAGGGAAGCTCTGCAGAACTCCAGCTTCTCTTTTCAAATAGCCTTAGTAAATGCATTTGCAAGATTCAAGTTTGTGTGTATTTTCTCCAACTTTAGCTTACCTTCTTCAAGGACACTTCAAATAAAGTGATATCGAAGTTCTATATGCTTTGTCTGTGAATGCAATGCTACATTTTTTGCCAAATGTATTGCGCTTTTGTTGTCACTATACAAAACAAAATCTTGTTATTTACTACCCAATTCAGCTAATAATAATTGCAACCATAACATCTCCTTAGCTCCTTCAGTGATGCCAATATATTTTACTTCCATAATGGAGAGAGCCACAACCTTTTGCAATCTAGAGATCCAATTAATTGTTGTCCCTGCAAAAGTGAACATATACCCTGTGGTAGATCATTTTTTATCCAATTCACCAGCCATGTCAAAGTCAACATATCATTGTGATTGTGCATCTTTTCCTTTGAACCTCAAAACATGATGTGATGTGCCCTTCACGTATCTCAAAATCTACTTTATTGTCTGCCAATGAATCTTTCCTGGATTACTCATATACCTGTTAACTACTCGCACTGCATGATCAATGTTAGGTCTTGTTTAGACCATCGCGTACATAAGGCTCCCAATAGTAGAGGAGTAAAGCACTCTTTCCACGTATTCTTTGTCTTCCCATGTCTTAGGACTTGACGTGATCAGCTAGAGGTGTGCTTACTGTCTTAGCATTCCTCTTGCTAAACCTGTCCAAAACCTTCTCAATATACTTTTCTTGTGATAGTTTCAATTCTCTTTTGTGCCTATCTCTGATGATTGTCATTCCAAGGATTTTCTTGGCAGCCCCCAAATCCTTCATTAAAAATTTGTTAGCCAAGTGTTGTTTCAACTTGCTAACAACAACCATGTTAGTTCCTATCATTAGCATATCTTTAACATATAATAACAACAACACAAATTCACCATTCTCCAAAACCTCATAATACACACAAGGATCAGATTCACACCTAGTAAAGTTTTGTTCATCCATAAATGAATCAAATTTTAAATACCATTGTCATGGAGCTTGTTTCAACCCATACATCCTTTGATTCAATCTGCAAAATAAATCCTCTTTGCCTTCTTTCTCAAAGCCTTTAGGTTGCTTTATGTAAAAACTCTTCTTCCAAATCACCACGTAGAAAGGTTGTCTTGACATTGAGCTGCTCCAATTCAAGATAATACATAGTTGTTAATCCTAGCACTACCCTGATAAAATTCATTTTCACTATTGGTGAAAAGTTTTGGTGAAATCTGAAGTCAAGGGAAAAGCTTTCAAACATGCAGAAATGAAATCATAGCTAACCCTAGCTCCCAATGGAGTACAAACTAGCCTAGAAAATAGTCAAATAAACATGAAATAAACTAATAATCTAAGCTAAACATTGACTAATCTCCATTGTCCTCCTTAACCTTGCATAGTGATCTCAGATTTTGTAGATTTTGCAACAATCTTGAGAAGCTCAAGTGTGTGGACAACAAGATATTGGAGATGATAGAGGATTCTAAGCCAAGAAGAGATGAAAAATGAACTAAAAGATTAGGAGATCAAAAACTAAGAGAGCTAAAAATGAGCTGGAGAAGGTGTTTTATTGAAGAGCCTGTTTGAATGGATGGCTCGGATTCAATGTTGACTTTGGAGCCAAAATGAAGGGTTGTGATTGATTAGGGCTCCCTTTCACTAAAGGACAAGGGATAATTTAAAATTGGAAGAAATGGTGAGGTGTAATGTGACTTTTAAATTAAATAAATGGTGTTCCCTTTCACTAAAGGACAAGGGATAATTTAAAATTGGAAGAAATGGTGAGGTGTAATGTGATTTTTAAATTAAATAAATAGTGTACATTTATTTAATTTATTTGAGAAGGGGAATAATGTGATGGGATTAAATTAAATAGGTGAGACCTATTTAATTAGAACAATGTAATGTCCCCCATTTAGCCCAGTCAGATAATTGGTGGAGATTAGCCTATCATTGGACTCCCGTAGGCTAATGGCTATATTTAGGGGGTCAGTTTGGTGACTTACTATTTATAGTAAGTAAGGATAGAGCACCTTGCTATTTATAGCAGGGTAGAGGTAGTGGAGCATTGCACGAGATTATTGGTTTTGATACCTCCAGAGCATTATTCGATAAAGTATAAGTTAAATTAAAAACTTAACGTATAATATTATAAGGGGTTTAATGTGACTTTAAGTTGTGATGTAATTTCACTTTATGAAATAAAGTTATAACTTAAAGTTATAAAGTTATTACTCTAGGGGATGGGCGCACTCATGGAGGAATAAGGGGGTCAAGTTATTAATAAAAATATATATTATTTTCCCCTCACTTGGGTGTTGAAGGAAGGAGGCACATAAAAGAAAGAAATGAACTTCATTTGCAATATGGTTGGAAAATGAATTTTACTCTCATGTTTGATATTCTCATGCGTTTTCTTGGAGCTTGGCTTTCAAGGGTTTGGAGATTGACTTGCTAAGATGAAACCCTCTGCAAGATCACCTTTCTTCATGCATGAAAGACCGCATCAGGAGAGGATAGTGGTAGCTTCATTTCAGGGGCTTCATTTGGGCTTTCATTTGATCCATTTTGGTGAGGATTTGGTGCCGAAACAAGCAAATATCAATAAGTTTTGTATGCATTTCGTGAGTTCATTCCTGAAGGGCAGATTGAGGTAGATTTATATCATTTTTGTGGAGTTTAAATGCTGTTGCAGTCACTTATTGCAGGTCGTACACCCACAACCATGGTCGTACCTTGTGCAATTGTTGTTTTGATGAGGATTTGAGGTTATTTCACCTTGTTTCTTGGGCAATTAGAGTAGTATTTCTCTGCAGACTAGATAGCAGTCTATTGTCAGGGGTTTGAAGCATTTTCAGACTAGTTTGAAGCTGCCACTACACACAACAAGGCTGTACCAACTGGTATAGTCCGTGGGTATCAAAATAAACCAAAAATCTTCCATTTGGAACTTGTGTATCCAGTATTATGATCGCCTAGGGTTATGATTTGTGCTACTATTTCTTGTAAAACAAAATTCCTTCATTTCTAGGCGTTTGGAGCATAATCTCTTGGCTTGTATTGCTGGTCTTCCGTCAACATAAGAATGAAGTTGAAGATATTCATCTGGGTACGTCATTGTAATTCATATTTTGATATAATAAAATCTAGGTCTTCATTAGTTTGTTCATATCTATCTTAGTTTTTCTAGGTTTTGTTATATGCTTTATATTTCATACATGCAATACAAAAAACTAACATGCAAACACAACACATAAAACCCTAAACAAAAAGCATACAGAAAAACAAAAAAAACTTGGCACAGATCAAACATATATCCAGGGGTGTATGTTACAATGGTATCAGAGCAGAAGATCTTGTCATCCTGTGTGGTTTGATCAAACATGCAGATAGGGTTTTGAGGCATGCGGCCGAGTGCAAGCAGATATTATCTCAGATGGAACAAGTCACGAATAGATTTATAGGTCCCTCAGATAGGCCCTACTAATATAGATATAGAGGTGGTAGTCTTAGAGGAACAACCAATGGTGATTTATAGTGAAGAAGATCTTGAGGTACCGCGAACATATCCCTTTTCAGGAGAGATTGGTGTACAGGTTGGTAACATGGGTGACAGAGATCACGATGAACCAAGCTTGAGGGTTATTCTGAACTTGTTGGCCAATGGTCAAATGGACATAGAGAGGAGCTTTAATCAGATGAATGAGACGATGTGGGAATCACAGACAGAGTTGGCTCAAATTCTTACCCAGTTGATACCTCATGATGCAAGGAATAATAGAGACAATAATAGGGATAATAATAATAATAACAACAATGGGAGAAATAGGAACAACTTCGGAGACAAAAATAGGAACAATATTGGAGGTGATAGACATAACAGTGATAGGTAGAATGGTGACATGCAGAACGGTGATAGGCAGAACAGTGATAGGCACAATGGGGATAGACATCGAGACAGAGAAGATGAGGGTGAAGCTTCAGTCACTCACAAGAGAGCTTCTCAGTTGACAATAGGAGATAGGCCTGACATACCCACATTTGCACCCAGGAACAATGTTCTTGAACATGAGGCCACACAGCTTGAGTTCTAGGAGGAGATTCTTAGATATTGGAGAGCATCTAGTGATGAGTTTAAGGCTGGTATGACATTTGGAGAATATTCAGATCTTAGAATGAAGCATAGACCCCGAAGAGGAAACATACAACAAAATCAAGAACTTCAAAGTGAGCAAAATGACTTTGCCTTATTTTGATGGGTTTGGTAAGACCTCTACTAGAGCTTGGGTCCAAAAGTTGGACATCTATCTCCAGATCAGCCCCATGCCCGAGACCGATGCCATTACATATGCAACATTACATCTAGAAGGCAACACACATAAATGGTGGAACAATGACAAGGTTACCTTGGGACATGACCAGATCACTTCCCATGTTGAGTTCACAGCTAGGCTCATAGATAGATTTGAAAAAAAGGATCTAGAACTACAATTTAAGGAGTTGGCACAACTTAGACAGGGTGGATCAGTGGATTCGTACCTATCAGAATTCCAGGACCTATCAGTTATGGTCTCAGATATTTCAAAGCATAGACTGATCATGCTTTTCATTGATGGGTTGAACTAAGGATTACATGGTTGGGTTAAGGGTTTGGACCCTTCATCATTACAAGAGGCCATGAAAAGGGCCCATGATATGGAGTCTTATGTTTGGAAAAGCAAATTTCAAACTAAAGGTTTCTACAGGAGGGACAAGGAGAAAGACAGGAAGCCCTTCTAGAAGAACAATAGCCACCAGAAAGAGAAAACCAACAGGCTTAATGATGATCAGCTGAATGAATATAGGAGGAAAAAACTTTGCTTTCATTGTAAGGAACCATGGGACCCTTCACACAGATGTGCTAACAAAGCTAAAGAAAAGTTAATTGAGTATTATTTAATAGAGGAGTCACAGTCAGAGGCATCGGCCCAGTCTTCAGATAGATAGGACAATGGAGATGAGAAGGCCTCTCAACATAGCAATGACAATGATGGGACCTTGGCACAACTTTAGATTTTCTAGAAAGTTGGGTTATTCAGAGTGAGAGGAGTCCTTGGAGGTTAGCACATCATCACCCTTATAGATACTAGAGCTACACATAAGTTTATCGATGAGGGGTTGGTGGCTAGACGAGGACTGAAGGTAGAGGATTTTGAAGGCTTCAAGGTAATGGTACATGATGGCTTCAAACTCACATGCACCAGAAAGATTACTAGACTGACTATACAGATGGGAGACTATGAGCTTAAGGATGACTTCTATGTAGTTGGCATTGGAGACACAGATGTAGTTTTGGGGATGCATTGGATGATGTAGCTTGGTGAGTTCACTATGAATCTGAATAAGATGGAGATGAAATTTGAGTGCAATGGAAAGAAAATAGTTCTTAGGGGATTATCAAATGGTGGACCACGGGTTGTCTCTCTTAAGAGAATGGAGAGGATGTTGTGACATAATCAGGTTGAGTGGCAGCAAAATGTCTTATCATGCCAGAGTCTCCACAACAACCGAAGAGTGCTTACCATCCTGATATACAAAAGTTATTGACCAAGCACAATAAGGTGTTTGGTAGTATACCTCCAGGAGTGCCACCAGATAGAGGTATAGAGCACGTCATCGAGCTTGAGGATAGGACTAAGCCAATTATGATCACACCCTATCGTCATCCTGAGTCCCTTTACTTCTGCAATTGTTTTGGTCAAAAAGAAAGATGGGACTATTAGGATGTGTATTGATTACAGAGCCTTAAACAAAAAGACAATTAAGAACATGCATCCTATTCCTAGAATTGATGAGTTGCATGATGCTTGTTATTTTTCTAAGATTGATTCAAGGTCAGGATACCATCATATTTGAATGAGGGAGGAGGACATATAGAAAATAGCCTTCAGATGTCACTACGGTCACTTTGAGTTTTTGGTGATGTTGTTTAGGTTAACGAATGCCCCTACTACCTTCTAGAGTTGCATGAATTAGATCTTCAGATAGCAGCTTAGAAAGTTTGTGTTAATTTTCTTTGATGATATATTGATTTTCAGCAGGAGTTGGGATGAGCACATGAGACATTTGGAGGAGGTGCTGAGCTTTTTGGAGAGTGAGTCCCTCTATGCCAAAGAGTCTAAATGTGATTTTGGCATGACAAAGCTTCTTTACCTGGGTCACATTATTAGTGTCGATGGTGTTAGAGTGGATCCAGAGAAGATTAAGGTAATAGTGGATTGGCCACCACCAACGAACCTCACACAACTTAAGGGCTTCTTTGGGTTATGTGGTTTTTTCAGGAGGCTTGTAAAAGGTTTCTCATAGACAACTACACCTTTGATAGATTTGACCAAGAAGGGAGCCTTTGTGTGGACCGATTCAGCTCAACAGTGCTTTGATCACTTCAAGCACTTGATGTCTAGCTACCCTGTATTGGTGATCCCTGATTTCTCTAAGCCATTTGAGCTAGAGTGTGATGCTTTGAGAGAGGGGATAGGGGTAGTGTTAATGCAGGAGAAACACCCTATTGCATTTGAGAGTAGGAAGCTGAGGGGTGTAGAGAAGAGTTACTCGGTATATGATCGAGAAATGTTGGCCATCATGCATGCATTGGCCAAGTTCAGGCCATATCTGGGGGGAGGGAAGTTCATAATTAAAACATATCACAATAGCATTAAATACTTCATGAACCAGAAAGACTTGAATGACAGGCAGCAAAAGTGGGTAAGTAGACTCCAAGCTTATGACTTCGACATTGAGTATGTCAAGGGCAAAAGAAACGTAGTTGCAGATGCTTTGTCAAGGAGAACCCACTTATGTTTATTTGGAGGAATATCTGCTGATTGGAAAGAGATGATCACAACAGACTATGCTAAGGACTCTTGGCCAGTAGGAGTCATTAAGGGCACTATCAAGGATGACAGGTATTCTGTAGTGAGTGATTTGATTATATACAAAGACAGAATATTTTTGGTGCCTAATTCTCAGTTCAAGCATAAGATCATAAAGACTTTCCATGACATACCAATGGCTGGTCACCCTAGATTCTTCAAGACTTACAGGCATATTCGAGAGAGATTCACATGGAAAGGACTCAAGGAGGAAATTCTTAAGTATGTTCGTGAATGTCCTATTTGCCAACAAAACAAGCATGAGCATACTTATCCTGCAGGTTTGTTATAGCCATTGCCTATCCCCAATCAAAAGTGGAAATATATCTCCATGGACTTCATCACAGGGTTGCCGAAGGTTCAGGGGAAGGACTGTATCTATGTGATAGTCGATAGACTTACCAAATTTGCACACTTCTTCGCCATTTCAACAACTTACATAGCTGCTCAGGTGGCTGATTTATTTTTCAGGGAGATCTTCAGACTACATGGGATACCCAGCGGAATAGTAAGTGACAAGGACAACAAGTTCTTGAGTTTATTTTGGCAGGAGTTATTTAGATTGTGTGGCACTGAACTAACTCCTAGTTCTAGTTACCACCCACAGACCGATGGTTAGACAGAAATAGTTAATAAATGGGTGGAAGGGTATCTTCATAATTATGTATCAGGGCAGCAGAAAGCTTGGATTAGATGGTTGCACCTGGGGGAGTACTGCTATAACACAACATATCATATATTAATCAAGATGACTCCATTTAGGGCACTGTATGGTTATGATGCCCCATGCTTCATAGATCTCTTACTTGGTGACAGTCGAGTGCCAAAGGCAAAAGATCTATTACAAGAGAGCTAGGATATAGTAAAAGAGCTTAAGGAGAACATGCAGCAGGCATAGAATTAGCAGAAGCTCTATGTTGATCAACACCGAGTGGAGAGGAGTTTTGAGGTTGGAGATATGGTGTATTTGAGGCTGGAGATATGGTGTATTTGAGGCTCCAACCCTATAGGCAGTCCACTCTAAAAAAGAGTGGAGCAGAAAAATTAAAACCCAGGTTCTATGGTCTGTTTAGAATTGCTAGAAGAGTGGGAGAAGTGGCCTATGAGATTGAGTTGCTAGCAGACAGTCAAGTGCATAATGTATTCCATGTTTCTAGACTTAAAAATGCACTTGGCCACAATGTGATTCCTTCAGTTGAGATTCCACCATTGGATGAGGAGGGGAAGCTGATTTTGGTTCCAGAGGCTATCCTAGATACATGGGAGAGGAATTTGAGGAGACGGATCATCAGGGAGTACCTGGTGAAGTGGAAGAACCTGCCATTTGAGGATGCAACATGGGAAGGTGAGCAGATATTGCAGCATCCTGAGCTAAGATCGCTTGAGGATAAGCAATCTTGGGGAGGGCAAACTGTAATGTCCCCCATTTAGCCCAGTCAAATAATTGGTGGAGATTAGCCTATCATTGGACTCTCGTAGGCTAATGACAGTATTTAGGGGGTCAGTTTGGTGGCTTACTATTTATAGTAAGTCGGGACAGAGCACCTTGCTTTTTATAGCAAGGCAGAGGCAGTGGAGCATTGCACGAGATTATTGGTTTTGATACCTCCAGAGCATTATTTGATAAAGTATAAGTTAAATTAAAGATTTTACTTATAATACTATAAGGGTTTTAATGTGACTTTAAGTTGTGATGTAATTTCACTTTATGAAATAAAGTTATAAATTAAAGTTATAAAGTTATTGCTCTAGGGGATGGGCGCACACATGGAGGAATAAGGGGGTCAAGTTATTAATAAAAATATATATTATTTTCCACTCACTTGGGCGTTGAAGGAAGGAGGCAAATAAAAGAAAGAAATGAACTTCATTTGCAATATGCTTGGATAATGAATTTTACTCTCATGTTTGATATTCTCGTGTGTTTTCTTGGAGCTTGGCTTTCAAGGGTTTGGAGATTGACTTGCTGAGACGAAACCCTCTGCAAGATCACCTTTCTTTGTGCATGAAAGACTGCATCAGGAGAGGATATTGGTAGCTTCATTTCAAGGGCTTCAATTGGGATTTCATTCAATCCATTTTGGTGAAGATTTGGTGCCGAAAAAAGCAAATATCAATTAGTTTTGTATGCATTTCGTGAGTTCATTCCTGAAGGGCAGATTGAGGCAAATTTATATCATTTTTGTGGAGTTTAAATGTCGCTGCAGTCACTTATTGCAGGCCGTACACCCACAGCCATGGCCATACCTTGTGCAGCTGTTGTTTTGATGAGGATTTGAGGTTATTTTACCTTGTTTCTTGGGCAATTGGAGTAGTATTTCTCTGCAGACCAGATACCAGTCTATTGTTAGGGGTTTGAAGCATTTTCAGACTAGTTTGAAGCTGCCATTACACACAACAAGGTCGTACCAATTGGTACAGTTCATGGGTATCAAAATAAACCAAAAATCTTCCATTTGGAACTTGTGTATCCAGCATTATGATCGCCTAGGGTTATGATTTGTGCTGCTATTTCTTGTAAATTAAAACTCCTTCATTTCTAGGCATTTGGAGCATAATCTCTTGGCTTGTATTGTTGGTCTTCCATCAGCATAAGAATGAAGTTGAAGATATTCATCTGGGTATGTCATTGTAATTCATATTTTGCTATAATAAAATCTGGGTCTTCATTAGTTTGTTCATATCTATCTTAGTTTTTCTAGGTTTTGTTATATGCTTTATATTTCATACATGCAATACAAAAAACTAACATGCAAACACAACACATAAAACCCTAAACCAAAAGCATATAGAAAAACAAAAAAACTTGGCATAGATCAAAGATATATCCAAGGGTGTATGTTACAAATAAGGCTTATAATTTAAATAAATGTTCATTTATTTAAATTAAAGGGGGAAAGGTGATAGTGAATAATTAAATAATTAATCAATAAAAAATAATTATTTAACCATAGAGGAAAATTAGGGAAAATAGTAGAATGTGGAAGAGATTGGTTTTTTGCAATATGAGGACACTTTTAGGTGTCTACATTTTGCCCCTCTTTGAGATGATGTTCGAGATGATGAGATTTATGTTGAGTAACATCATTTCAAAGAAGCTAAGGAAATGGATAGAGGAAAAGGATGATGATGGAAAGATAGGATGATGATGCCCCCTCGAGAGGATAGGTAGGTTGGGCAAACACGGGTAGGCTCTTGAAATGAAAAGGGATTCATCAAGGAAGAAAGATAGGGGAATGGATAGAAGAAATGAATGATACGTTAAGCTGCAATGAAGGTGGAGGAATGAAGATGCGAGAGAGAGATGGTGGAGGAATGAAAGATTTGGATAGAAGAATGGAAATGAGATCTTGCTTTGATAGATTTTTGAGCTTCTCACTTGCAATTTTTTATGCTTATCATCATAGACCTTATTATGTCAAGGGATGACAATCACAATGGCGTGAAAGAGGCCAAAGTGCGGAAATGTGATCCCTTGCGAAATAGGCACATGACAAACAAGGAATGCCTGACTTAGACTAGTAACTGTGGTACCTTGTCGAAACATGCGATGAGATAACTGTGAGGTGTGCAAGTCCTTATGCAAGGAAGTAGTTATTCTTTCCAATGCATAGGATGTCTTTGACTCACACCCAATGGAATCCTGACCACACACAAGGCACCAAGTTGCCCCAATCATTTTGCCAAGACAAACTGCAAATAGAAATCAAAGAAAAAGGTCTCACTCTATCCTTGCTTCTCTTCATCACTTAGGGACTGCCTTGAGAAGCATAAGAATGAGACAGAACAACAATCCAATAAAAGATAAGACAAACTAGACCAGCAGAGTCAACAACCATTAGATTGTTTGCCAAGTGATATGTGTGTTTTGTTTGGTGGATTATGACTAGATGAATAGGACCTAGTTTTAGGATAAGAAGCATGTCGTATAAGATGTTAAGTCTGGTTTTGGCAATGCGACCACCTATATAAGGCAAATGAGATGATTAAATCTGGTTTTAGATATGAGACACCTCGTATAAGACACCTGGTCTAGTTTCGAGAGTGCAACAATCTGTCTAAGACTGATGATTGATAGATGATAGTTTCTGGTTTCAGGAAATGAGGCATGCCGTATAAGACACCTGGTCTTGTTTCGACAATGTTGCATCCTATATAAGACAAGTGGTAGTTGATAGGAGGTTATTTGATAGTGAATGATGATGATTAGGTAATTGATCATGTTTGACCAAAGGCTGATTGGGTAGTTTGTCTGGTTGTTGTTTGGGATTGTTTTCAAGTGCGAAAGACTGATTGCTTTAGTTTGATCAAAGTGTCTATCTCGTGAAGGGACAACTTATTATGAGAATTGACTCGACGGGCCCTAAGGGACTAACCTAATGCCTTGGGGGCTCATCAAAGATGGCCTTGCCTACGTGAAAGCTCAGAGGCACTGTAGTTTGACCAGGTTTTGACACAGTTTATTACTTGGGATTTTTTGGGTTGATTATGTGTTTTTTTGTGATTTTTGATGATATTCGATGTTTTTGGATTTTTGGAAGAATATTTGATGTTTTTGGATTTTTGGAAGAATATTTAATGTTTTTGGAATTTTGAGAATATTTGGATGTTTTTAGATTTTTTTTAAATGTTTTGATTTTTTTGTATTTTTGGGAAAGTTTTGATGGGTTTGATTCAAATGCAAGATAAATGATAACACAAGCAATCAAGAAAGCAAGCATGCACAAATGATACAAAAGAATACAAGGTATTGCCCCTGTCAAATTGTAAACCAATGATTGATTGATTAATTGATTGATGATAATGATAGTGTCTAGTTTCAGGAAATGAGACATGTCGTCTAAGATGCTTGGTCTAGTTTCGACAATGCAATATCTTGTCTAAGACAATTGATTGATTGATACTAGGGTTGTTGGCCATGCAAATCGACACCAGGATTTGATTGATGATTGATTGATTTGGTTTATGTCAAGATTTGGATCAAGACCATGGATGCAATTGGATAATTTGACTTGATTGATTTGACTTGATCGGTATGGATAAAGGATTTACTTTCATTTGAGTTTATTGCTTGGAATTTTGATTTGATGATGATATTTTTTTGTGTCTTGAAATGTGATTTTTTTTTGGATTTTTGGAATGTTGTGATTTTTTTGAATTTTTGAATGTTTTAATTTTTTTGTATTTTTTGAAATGTTGTTATTTTTTTGTATTTTGAATGTTTTGACTTTTTTTTTGTGTTTTTGATATATTTTGAGATGGCATTGGATGACAGTTTTGATAGCCTTTATGCTAGATACCAATGATAAGGGAAAACCAAGTCTAGGTGCAAGGATGAATGTAGGATGGATAGATAAAAGGATGGGCGATAAGGGATGGAATGGATGTATGCATAAGAGAGCAAGGATGTGATCTTAAAGGCTATGTCGCATAAGAACAACATGCCCCATTCTAGGTGTAATGCTTAGGATTTTTCATGACAATGCTTACGAAAATAGGATGATGATAGGATGGACGAGGTATATCAAAAGATATCCATAACATGTGTCAATATTTTGCCCCCAATCTTTATCAAGATCAAAAGGAAGAAGGGAGGATGGATGAACTCAATATGATAAGTATATGAATGTAAGTGGAATGGATAAGGATGGTAAGAAATGATACAATGGAAATGATAGGTTGGATGGATGAGACAATGTGCCCCCAAGTGTAAGTGACATAGAAGATCATCCTACACAAGATCCCTGTTTGCCAGGTTTTCATCATGGTACTTATCCAAGGCGCTACCAAGGGTGGTTTTCACCATTGGACGAAGAGATTTCTCTTTACTTTTTTCATTTTTTTTTGACTTTTTGATTTTTGGGATGGGATAGGTGAATATGGATGAGAGGGACTCAAGTGTCTAGCTCCATGAAAGGTTATAGTCCCATTGGAGAAAGATGTTGTCGCATGGACCATGTCAAGTCAATATACTCATAAATGTTGGTAAGGGTGATTGCATGAAAGTGAGATGGAGTAGGTAGATAGCGGATTATGGAGGGAACGGTACTGGATTATGATGTGGATTATGTAGGAAAGATAGCGGATTATGATGTGGATTATGTAGGAAAGATAGCGGATTATGATGTGGATTATGTAGGACGATAGTGGATTATGATGTGAATTATGTAGGACATATGCAAAAGGATGGATGAAAGGCTTATGCAAAAGCATGGACCATAGGAAGGTGATGGGTGAAATATGTAGGATAATAGTTGAATGATGGGGTGATGGAGGTATGTGGAAATGTTGTGGAATGGAAGGGAACCATGACCAATGGTTGCACACACCGTGATAAACATTGAAGCTTTTGATTTGGTGGAGGTGTGGGAAGCAATGGCGATGTTTACTTAGGGGATGGATGATTTAGGGATTTAGGAACCCTCATAGACTTAGGAATTTTAGGATTTTTGCTTGACTTGTGAGATTTTTGGATGGAATGAGATTTTTGAATGGAAGAGGATTGTTGGGATTTTTGAGAGGTGGATGCCTCACTTGACTTTTTGATTTTTGCTTAGGGACCTAGACCATTTTAGTTTTTGACTTTTATTTTGAAGGTATGGGCTTGGATAGCTTTATAGATGGATTTTGCTTTGATTCTTTGCATTTATTCCCTAAGGCATTAGGACCCTTAGGATTTTTGGATTTATGGAAGGAGGCATCCAAATGTTTACTTTTGAATCCCATGGGGTGGATCGAAGCTTTATGTTTAGACAATGCGTGCTTCTGTTAGTCATGATTAGAATTTTTAGAGGATTTATGGATAAGTGGATAAGGGTGATTAGGTGTTGGTAGCAATGGTGGTAAAGTGGATGGATGGATAGTAGGATTTGGATGTAGTGGAGGTAGATTGGATGGAGGGAGGTGTATGGTCACATGCTTTTGACATTTGTAGGATGATGGAGGTGGAATGGCCACATATGTTTTAGGTACATGATAGGGTTTGTTATGGGATGTGGTGGACTTAGGGTGCATGGAGGAAGTACAAATATATTTAGATTTTTTTTTACCTTGGGGTGTATATCCAAGGCCATATGAGCATGGAGGAATGTTGACATGGATGGGCTCCAAAATACCTTGTTCATGAAGGCCTAAGCCTTTACCTTGGTAGTTCATGTTTTGGAGGATGCGATGGATAATGGGACTATGTATGTTTTGGGAACTAGACTTGAGTTCCTTATTTGATGGAGAAGGCGAGGTGGTGGATGAAGATTGTTGTGTTCCTAGGGAGGAACATTCATGGATGAAGGTGGATAGACCAATAGGATATGATGGTGGATGTGAAATGGGATCAATAGTGGATGAGGAAGAATCATTAGGATCTTGAGTATGTTCATGATGTTCACTAAGATCCAAGTTATTTGTTTGATCTTCTATGTTTGCTTGGGAGGCATGTGTCTCATCATGACAAGTGGATGTAAGTGGATCATGGATAGGACTAGTTGAAGGAGGAATATGTGTAGTGATAAGCTCTTGACCATAGAATGCATAGAGTTGGCTAAGAGTATCATCATGGCCTTCTTGATCATAGAGGGTATCTTGATCATATATGGGATCTTGATCATAGATAGGATTAATTGTGCTATGGATGGGTTGGATGGAGGTGATTTGATCTTGATTTAAATTAGGGACTAATGTTTCCTCATGCGTTAGATTATGCACTTGACATATCTCTTGACTTGGAATGGAAGTGGAAGCGGATAACTCTAGGAGAGGCTTGATGAGTTGTTAACCACATGATGGGGTTGGAGGTTTTTCAATAGGTTCCATGGTGTGTCGACTATATGATGGGATTGGGGAATTAATCATGGCATTTGAAGGGGCTTTGATAGGACTAGGGATAAATGCTTTGATTGGATCACATCCTTTGCAAGTGCATGTGCGGAAAGACAATATAGTGGATGGACAATGAGGGTAGATGATGTGGACTTGTGATTAGCATTAGGTGAAGTAGAAAGTTCCCATGGTGGAGGGATAAGAGGGATGGATGGTGTTATAGGATTAGGATTTTGATCTTGATTAGGTGGAAGGTTAAAAGGATTGGATGGATTGGTGGATTTAGATTTGCTTTTATAATGTTTAAACTTATGACATGGATTTGATGGAGGATTAAATGGTAGAAGGTACTTATAGGGTGAATGAGCTAGACTAGTGTTTCCCTTGTCAAAGGTGACATTAGAACTCAAAGACATTTGATCTTGTTGCAAGGGGTAGTTTAGATTCACATGTTCTTGTTGTGCAATGGGTTGATATGGATGTTGGTTTGCATTGATAGGAGTGGGGCCTCCTTGGAGTATGACCTTGGGCTTTGGATTAGGTGTAGGATTGCTAAGGACTAAGACCATTGTGACAAGTGCTTGATTAGGATTAGGATGATGGTAATGTGGAATGACTAGTAATGTGATATAGTATGAGATTGATTGGATGATTAGGTGGGTGATTAGGGTATGGTTAGGGCTGATATGATTGGATGAGGTGATTAGAATGAAAATGATTGGAAATGAATGTGTTGGAAAGAATGTTTTAGAATGTTGTGTTCAAGTGTTCACTATAGGGATGACTAGGAGGATCTACTCCCTTTCTCTTCATTTTGCAACTGTGTCTTTACCATACAAGACTTGTGAATTTTGGGATGGTATGGGGATGTCAATGCAAGGTGATGAGGCCTAGCTATGATAGAGGCTAATGGATATTAGTCTTCAAAAAGTCTAGCTCCAAGAGGATACTATTGTCTACTAATGACCTTGTCAAAGTATAAATTGGGTTTATCAAGACCTTGAGGTGTGGAAGAAATGATTGATTAAAGCGAACTTGTGAGTTTTAGACTTCACTTGGAAGGATGGACTTAAACTAGCCTTGGAGTATTAAGCCCAAGTTGTGATTAATTTGAAAAAGATATTAAGGTCTCTTGGTCTAGATTTGTACTTGTGATACAGTCAAGCTTCGATAGTTTCTCCTTATGTTTCAACCTTAGGAAGACTATTTTTGGGAACCTCTATAGATGTCAAGGGCTGAATTCTAATGTTCAATGCAACCTACTCCTAAAGGAATGAAATTGAATATGTAGTGGGTGAATAGAACTAGCAGGTCTATAATGTTTTGACACAATTGCAATCATATTTGATAGGGAGAGTAGATGCTCAAAGGTTTCCCTATGGTTGTGGTGTATTATGATTGAGAATGATTAGGATGAAATTGATTGGATTAGAATGAATGGTTAGGATATGATTAGGATGTGATCGATTGGATTAGAATGAAGATGATGATGTGTAGCGATGAGATTAGATGACTTTGGATTGATTGGGATGAAGTTGATTGGATTATGAATGAAGATGTGTAATGATTAGGAATGATGATTAGGATGAGGTGTAATGATTAGGAATGATGAATAGGATATGATTAGGATGAGGTATAATGATGAAGATATTATAAGAATGTGATTAGGATAGGACAAGTAGGCTGATCAAGATGTGGATGGTTGGATGACATGATTAGGAAAGGTGATTAGGATATGATTAGGATAATGTGATTAGGATATGATCGGAATGTTTAGGATCAAATGGATTGGCTTAGGAGGGTGATTAGGATATGAAGGTTGAATGATGAAGATTGATAAGAATGTGATTAAGATATGATGACTTGGGATGAATGTGTGGACAAGAATGTTTAGGGTGATGATTAAGCAAGCACACACATTAATCATAGAAGACACTTGGCAATAAGATTGTTTATTTTTGGTGACTCTTGATGTTTTGCATTTTTTGATAAGTTTTGAAAGCACTTGGAAACATGCATGATCCTAGCTAGTCAAGGATACTACCTACTGAGTCCCCACTCAGATTTCTCCAAATACTAAGACAAGGCAGACAACTAGAGAATTTAGTGACACTGGCTCCCCCTTACATGGCACGGGCACACCAAACATCTTAGCCTTTGATCCTAGGGACCGAGGGAATTCCTATCTTTACAATGAATAGTACACATGGGGCAGCTTGGGAGGTTCGACCTCCTACACCAACAAGTAAGAGTGTTTTTGGCCACTGGCACAAATGGTTCTTAATCAGTGTTTTAGGATATACTGGTGTCTATAAATGTAGCGGTTTGCTCATTTAAGAGGCCTCTCAGCCCTCAGAAAGGGTTTTTACGCATCACATGGATACTGAGGGAGACTTCTGTTGGTATAGACCAATGACACTAGGTGATTGATGACTTTTGTCACAACCACAATTATTTATATAGTGGACCGAAATGAAAGTACCGCTTGGGTCATTCCCTCTCACAAATCAGGAGGTCGGCCTTCTAAAGGTTTGCACAAAAGTGGTACAAACACATGTTTTTGATCTCCAAGGTCATACAATGATGCGAGGAGAGAGCATACAAATGTGTTTGACCACAGTAGACAATGTTCATTTACCCTTAGAAATTTAAATGTGTGGTGTGATAATGAAAGTGTTGAGAGATGCTTTTGATTCCCAAGATCACATAACGTGCGAGGGAAGAGCATACACACCTCAAAACACCAACAAAATCACCAAACAAAGAAGATGGTGATTCTTTTTTAAGCCCCAAAATAAGTGTGAAAACAGCAAGCTAATGTTCTTTTTAATGCACCAAATTGAAAATGTTCCTATGATAGTAAATCACATGCACATGAAAGGAGGAAACCATGCAACAAATTTGTTAGTAGTTTCAATTTGATTTCTTTTCCTAGTGAATTCCACAATGCTGCAAATCAGAAATTAGTACCAACAAATCACCTACTAAAGTGTGAAAAACAAAAAACACCAAGTGATATACCCTCTTTGCAGGCCACCAAGACCAAAAGGCCAAGAAAGTGAATCTTGAAAATATCTAAAAAAATTGATTAGTCATAGAAAAACCAACTATAGCATCAGAAAGTTCAGGAGATTCCAAGCAATTTGAAAAAAAAAATCACTAAAATTCGATTAAAAATGCCAAATATATTCACATTTGAAGTTGCAAAGAAATCTTGACTTTGGCCAGAAAAATACCTGATAAAATGACATTGTTACCTGACAAAACCTATACCGTTACAAAGTTCGCTGAGTCATCTTTCTGATGAGCCCTTGTTTGCATATTTTTGACTCCGTATGCGCAAGGTATGGTCAAAACAAAGAACTGCCTCCTTGAGGGCTCTAGGAGGATGAGGCCAAGTTTGACGGTTAGAGCTTAAGTGGTCACATGCGGACAATTAGCCGCAGCAGTTAATGCTTGCAGTCAGGGATTAAATAGCCCCTTGGTCACCCATGTGATCAGGGGCTAAAAGCTTGGAAAAATAAAAAGGTAAATAAAATGAGGGGGCTTATGAAAGCCCCACACGTGGTCACAAGGTTGAGAGCCCAAAGACTGCGGTCAATGCCTCAAAAGGGCTAAGGGTAGGGTTTACTTAAGACAGTTGATATATCCCTCCATTTTAAATCCCCAAACCCTAATTTGTTTTAGAGGGTGGTAGCCAGTCTTAAGACAGAGGGCTTTCTATGGTGGCAGAGGTTTAAACAAGGTAGAGGATGGGTTCTATCGGGCCGAGGATCATGACCAAGGCTATCGACCAAGTCTAGGGATGGCGACATGGATTTTACACCACCCTATTTGAAGTTTATGATGGCAACTAGTAGTTTGAGGCTGGCGGATAAGGATTTCAATGTTGACACTAGGGCTTCAACAAGGGTTTCGATAGGTGGCAGTGACAACTGATTAGGGGCAGTCGACCAAGGTTTTGATAGTGTCGACCAAGGCACGCTGTAGGGTTTAGGGTTTCACAGAGAGGATTTAGGGCTTGCCTTTGGGGCTGATCAAAGTTTGTGAGCGGTGGAAGGAGATGTGGGAAACAGAGATGGAGGCGGTGGTGACCTTGGTGTATACAGAGTGGCGATGAGTTTGCTAAGGGGAGGTGACTGTGTGTCGACAGGGTTTAGCGGGCAGAGGATTTAGGTTTTTAGAATTGTCAGGGATGTCTGAGGGTGTTGACTTGGCTGGGACTAAGGGAGATGACAGAAATGTTAGGGTTTCTCCCAGGACTGTGGCACAGTGGCAAAAATTCCAAAGGGGGTCGACAGCAAAACTTCAAACAACAAAACATCACCCTGCCACTATTAACAAAAATCAAAATCTTGCAGTGCAAATGGATAATGAAATTCTACAATGTCAAACACAGTGCTCAATCCTGCAAATCAGCTTACAAATAACCTGCAAACAACCATCAAACTTACAAACACAGACAACAACAGTATGAGCATATGAGGTATGGCAGATCCATACAGTACAGATCCGTACAGTACGGATCCGTACGGTACAGATTGTCGTACTAAAAAAATTCAAAAAAAATTAAAAAAATTCACAGTGAGCGAAATGGGTTGAATTTACAGTCATTTTTCACTTAAAGGGCCTCTCGGACTCAACAATGAGGTCCATTTGAGACCAAGAAGCAACCTGTGAAATTTGTTTTTTAGAAGTTGACCAAAATTACTCTATTCACATCAGGTTCACGAGATGAAGTCAAGGGAAAAGCTTTCAAACATGCAAAAATAAAATCACAGCTAACCCTAGCTCTCAATGGAGTGCAAACTAACATAGAAAATAGTTAAATAAACACGAAATAAACTACGAATCTAAGCTAAACATTGACTAATCTCCATTTTCCTCCTTAACCTTGCATAGTGTTCTCAGATTTTACAGATTTTGCAACAATCTTGAGAAGCTCAAGTGTGTGGACAACAAGATATTGGAGATGATAGAGGATTCTAAGCCAAGAAGAGATGAAAAATGAACTAAGAGATTAGGAGATCAAAAAATAAGAGAGCTAAAAATGAGCTGGAGAAGGTGTTTTATAGAAGAGCCTGTTTGAATGGATGGCTTAGATTCAATGTTGACTTTGGAGCCAAAATGAAGGGTTGTGATTGATTAGGGCTCCCTTTCACTAAAGGACAAGGGATAATTTCAAATTGAAAGAAATGGTGAGGTGTAATGTGATTTTTAAATTAAATAAATGGTGTACATTTATTTAATTTATTTGAGAAGGGGAATAATGTGATGGAATTAAATTAAATAGGTGAGACCTATTTAATTAGAACAAGGCTTATAATTTAAATAAATGTTTATTTATTTAAATTAAAGGGGGAAAGGGGATAGTGAATAATTAAATAATTAATCAATTAAAATTAATTATTTAACCATAGAGAAAAATTAGGGAAAATAGTAGAATGTGGAAGAGATTGGTGTTTTGCAATTTGAGGACACTTTTAGGTGTCTACAAAATCAATGCTCTTCTACTAATCGTATCCTTTGACCACTAATCTGGACCCGTATCTCTTCTTCCCACCTTCTTCTTCCTTCAATCTATATACCCACCTATTTTTCAACGCTTTCTAGTTAGGTGGAAGAGAGATCAAATCCCATGTGTGATTTTCCATTAGAAATCTCATCTCATATCTCATAGCTTCCATCCATTGTTTATTGTCTTTGTATTGACACGCTTCTTCAAATGTAGCAGGTTCAGCTCCATTCGAAAATAATAAATGTTGGATAAAATCATTGTATTTAGATGGAGGCATGTGCTTCTTGGTGGACCTTAAAACTTAAGGAATTTATCCTTGAAAATTACCTTGTTCATGGTGTTCTTTCCTTTCATTATTGTGAAGATTCAAAGATTCAATGTCTTGGTAAGGTGGTAGATTTATTATATTTTTGGGTGGCAGATTAGGCACCAGACTTTGGTAATTGTTTGGCTGCAGATTAATCCTGTGAGGCGGCTGACTTAGGTGTATATTAGATGGCACATCTTGTGAGTGAGGTGTCTAATTTGAAAAAGTATCTAGCGGCTAATGCATATTGTTGGATGGTTGAGACATAGAGTTGAGAGATAGGTTTGGAATTATATCTTGTGCCAAATGCCTATCACAATTAGGTTGCAGGTTTGGAGTTTCATATGGTTGCAGATATGTATTATGAGGTGGCAGTGTTAGAGTGTTGGGCAGATGATTTTAAATTGTAACCTACTATTAGGTTTTAAACACATCACTTCCATTTGTGATGGCATCCTTGCTAGGGTTAGTCGACTGATGATATTAATTAAATGCAAATAAAGATTAAATAGAGGAATGAAAAATACATAGAAATAATAATAGCAAATTTTTAACGTGGTTCACCCAAACTTGGGCTACATCCACCAATAGAGAGTCTAATATTATTATCTAGCAATCGAACTGATTACAACTAGCAATCCTTGCAACTCAATACCGTTGTAAAATGCTACAATACAATATCTGTGTCGAAACCCTAACCCTTAGCCATTTTTATCAAGACTTATGTCAGTTACAAAATAGGGTTTTTTAATGTTGGTCAATAGAAAAATAACTCTCGATGCCTTTATTAAATAATAAAAGTCATTTGAGGTTTCGGGGGCACTGCTCTTGACCTCGCCCTGTATTGCGATAAAAGTGGGGAAAATTTAACCTTTGAGTTTGATTAGGCTCCATATAACAATCTCCCACTTGGAGACTGATCAAACTCCACAACATATCATCTCCCACTTAGAAACTGATCATAACACCACTGACCTTGTAGCTCCCATTGGAAATAAACACCCTGGACCCTGCTGTTCTGATTTTATTATTTTCAGTCTTGAAGACCAACCGAAGCTGAAGAGGAGCTCAGCTTTGTTAGGAATTGCATGTAGAAGATATCAATTAAATGCAAATAAGGATTAAACAAAGGAATGGAAATACAAAGAAATAATAACAGTGAGAGACAAGTTTTAATGTGGTTCACCCAAACCTGGGCTACATCCACCAACAGAGAGTCCAATATTATTATCCAGTAAATCAAACTAATTACAACCAGCAATCCTTGCAACTCAATACCACTGCAAAATGCTACAATACATCAATGAAAACCCTAACCCTTAGCCGCTTTTATCGAGCCTTATGTCGGTTACAAAATAGGGGTTTTTTATGTCAGCCAATAGAAAAATAACTCCCGACGCCTTTATAAAATAATAAAAATCATTGGAGGTTTCAAGGGTGTTGCCCCTTGACCCCACCCTGTATCATGATAGGGAGCACACCAGGGGCGCTGTCCTTGGACCCCACAAGAGGCACTACCCCTTGACCCCATTAAATAATTTAGGGGGAAACTGCATTGATAAAATTGGGGTAAATTTAACCTCTGAGTCTTATTAGGCTCCATATAACAACAATCTCCCACTTGGAGACTGATCAGACTCCACACCATATCAAGCTTCTCCCTTGTCACTGCCTTCGTAAACATATCCACTGGATTTTCATCTGTATGTATCTTTTCCAGCTGTAATTGTCCATCATCCAACACCGAATGGATGAAGTGATACCTTAGCTATATGTGTTTGGTCTTTGAATGCAAGGCATAATTATTTGCAAGATGTATGGCACTTTGACTGTCTGTAAACAAATAATTGTTAACCTATAGTTTGCCCAATTCTTCTATGAAAGATTGCAGCCATATCATCTCCTTGCTTGTCTCTGTTGTAGCTACATACTCTTCTTCCGTGGTGGATAAAGCAACCACGTTTTCTTTCCGATTTTTGGAGGGAAGACACATGAACAGTCTTCACACTTAAATAATCCATTATCTAGTTCAGAAAACCGTGAATGAGAACAGCTGGGTTTAAAGACATCAGTCTTGCCAGATCCAACAGATGGTAACTTAAAGAGACTTTCAAAACCCTTTTGGGGTTGTAACCTAACAGAGGATAATTTAGGAAGTACAGAGGGTAAAACTTGAGGCAAAGTTTCAAGTTCAAGATTTTGCTGTGTAAAAGAGCTAGAGGCTTCTCTACTGAGGGATGGAGTATATGAATCGCTAGAGAATGACCGAGAAGACATAGCTCGACTTAAAGGTCTTGAACTGTTTTGAGAGTTTCCTGCAAACTTTATAACAGCTTGATCTTCAAGCTCTTCAATTGAGATTCCTCTCAATCGACTGGAACTTGAACTTTCAGTATCTAGGTTTTCACCTTCCCAAAGCTCAACAGCCCATTCTTCAGGCATCTGAATATCCTTGTGGCTGACTATTTTAGGTGCTGTTAACTGAGTGCTATCACTTGATGAGGTCCATATAGTTGATAGACCTTCTAAACCCTGAGCACGCTTAGGATTTACCATTAGAGGCATGACCTTATTATACAGTCTGTAATGAACTAAGAAAACCAGAGAATGATCAACAGAGTCCTTCATGAATAAATTCATGGTTCTAAATTTATATTCTAGGACATCTCTAAGGTTTTCATCTTTAAGACTTACGGGGAAGTCTAACAGACAATCTACAAAGATAGGGCCTCTTGCCATAGAATCACAACCAGCTCCTAACAAGGAATGTGATAATTTTAAAAACCTAGCATCCTTAAGCATCATCAAAGCTATTATAGGCAATCCCTTCCGGTAATGACCACAGATACCAATCTTGACATAAGACAGGTGCATGAACTGGGGATTGTTCTTGTTCTCATAAGCTTTCTTACGAAAGCGCTTAATCAACTCATCAGAAAATATATTTAATTTGCCTTGATTTCCTCCTTTAACAACATGTTGCAGTTCAGCTACATGACAATTCTGAGAAGACTTATACCCAAACCAATCTTTCAAACCGACATTCTTATTATTTATCATATCTACTAAACCTTTAGGAATATCTCTATATATCTCATGAGCAGGGATCCGAGGAACCTTAAAAGGCTTCTTAGGTTCTACTCCTACAGTAGAGACTTCATCTAAAGCATCACTAAACACTTCACCACTACTAAAAGCATTTTCATTGTTTGTGAAAAAGTTGGTAAACCTAACCTCTTGATTTCGATCAGCTGTCAGATCGATATTGCCTCCAACTTGAGAAGAACTTGCAGAACTTTGAGAATCCATCTGCGCTCGAATCTGCGCTCGAAAGGACCAGATTACTGCCCTGACTGCCCTTAACGCCTTCCACACGGCTTTCCACGGGACTTACTTCCGGGACTTACAACTATAAAGACAGCCTGAGACAATACAGAGAGCGTATACAGAGAGCATTACAGATGAGGAAAAGGAGAGGGAATTATTGAGGAGTTATTGTAAGGCAACAACGATAACAGATAGCAATAATTTCGTTACCAAAGGCTCTGATACCATATTTTAGCTGCAATAGACAAACACAATTTAACACAGAGTATCTTACACGCAAATGCAGGGTGTGACCATTATCATTAACAACTGATAGAAAAGATACATATATGTTCATCTCTTACAATGCTCGCCTTCATCATACCAACTGTTAGACAAAACCTTCAGACAAGCTTTTACAACACTTTAATGCCGGACTAGGCAGATAGACAAAACCATTACTTAATCTATATAAGCAAACCTATTAGAAAGCCGACTGGACTTTCGACTATAGAACTAGAAATGCTTAAACACTTAGACTCTTCTCAGACTTAGACTGCATCCGAATTGCTTGTGAAATGCAGGCGGCCCTGGGCCCTTATATAGGGAAGCGAGGGCAGATCTTTTAACCCCAATCACATAATTTGGTGGAATCCGTCAATAAGAAGAGGACACGCGGAAAACACAACGGAACCTTATCCGAAGGGCATCCCATGTGAGAAAGGTTCTCTGGTGGGACCCAAATACCCGTGAACAAGATAAGGTCGGCGACCGACACAAAGAAAGACCTTCCTTTTACAAACGAGAGTCACCGTTGTCCCACCTATAGTAAAGACATAACCTATAGTACTCCTCCTGTTATCAATATCCCCTGCCAAATCTAAGTCCACATAGCCTGCTAAATCAATATTAGAGCCCCCAAAACATAAGTGTTTAGTGGATGTACCTCTCAAATATCTGAGAATCCATTTTACTGCATTCCAATGCTGCAATCCAGGATTACTCATATACCTACTTACGACTCCTACAACATGTGCAATATCTGGTCTTGTGCATACCATGGCGTATATTAAACTTCCTACAGCTGAAGCATATGGTACCTTGGACATTTTGTCTTCCATCTCTTGTGTCTTTAGACACATCTCCTTAGTCAATTTCAAATGACTAGGCAAAGGTGTGTTGACAACTTTTGTATTCTCCATATGGAATCTCTGCAACACCTTTTCAACATAATCAACCTGAGATAGTCAATTTTTTGTTCTTCCTATCTCTACAAATTTTCATACAAAGGATTTGTTTTGCTACCCCCAAATCCTTCATAGCAAATGATTGTGCTAACTGTTGTTTTAAATCTCTTATGAGATCCATGTTAGACCCTGCTATAAGCATGTCATTACCATATAAACATAAAATAATGTAGCTGTCATTATCCAACCTCTTAAAATAAACACAATGGTCATAATTACACCAGCTATAGCCTTTCTCAGCCATAAAACTATCAAATTTCAAGTACCATTGCCGAGGTGCTTGTTTCAAGCCATATAAGCTCTTCTTCAACCTGCACACCAATTTCTCCTTACCTTTGACCTCAAATCCCTATGGTTGTTCCATATATATCTCCTCTTCCAAATCACCATGGAGAAAGGTAGTTTTCACATCTAACTATTCCAAATGCAAATGTTCGCATCCACAATACTTAAAACAGTACGAATGGAAGTCATATTAACAACCAGAGAAAAAATCTCATCAAAATCGATACCTTTTTTCTATGCAAATCCTTTTACAACTAACCTAGCTTTAAATTGTTTCTTACCTCCATCTTCCTCTTTCAGCCTATAAACCCATTTTTTTGGTAAAACCTTTTTACCTGTAGGAAACTTACATAATTCCCAAGTCTGATTTTTCAGCAAGGAGTCCATTTCTTCTTTCATTGCAAGCTCCCACTAAACCTTTGTATCCACCTGCATGGCTTCATCATACTCTTCCAGTTCACCAGCATCTATTAACAAAATAGAATACAAAGAAGGAGAAAACTTTTCAGGAGGTCTACTTAGCCTTGTTAGCCGTCTAACATTCACTGGAGTTTGTGGTATTTCTTGTTGCTGTTACGGAGCATGAGGAACCACTAGAATATCACTATCTAGAGTATCATCTAACACCACATAATCCTTTTCTTTTCTCTCATGCTGCTGCAACTGATCTTTGTACAACACCTTCTCATTGAATACAACATCCCTGCTTCTCACAATTTTCAGATTTTCAACATCCCAAATCCTATAACCAAATTCATCAATGCCATATCCAATGAAGATACACTTTTTTGATTTTGCATTCAGTTTGGTTCTATTTTCAGAATCTACATGTGCAAATGCTTCACATCCAAAGGTTTGAGAAAAGAATAACTCACCTTGCCACCTGTCCATGCTTCCTCTAGAATACCACAACCCAAAGGAACTGAAGGACCTCTATTAATTAAATATACAACAATATTGACAGCCTCTACCCACATGTTTAAAGGCATCCCAACATGAAATCTCATGCTCCTTGCACACTCCATTATTGTCCTATTCATGCGCTCAGCCACTCCATTTTCTTGTGGTCCCTAGAACCGTTTTCTGCCTACGAATTCCATTAAAGGAACAATAATCCTCAAATTCTTTGCTATAATAATCACCACCATTATCAGATCCAAGACATTTTAATCTTTTACCGGTCTCATTCTCAACCAAGCTTCTCCATTTCTTAAATGTTTCAAATACATCAGATTTCTACCTAAGGAAATAAATCCAAACCTTCCTAGTTGCATCATCTATGAATGTAACATAATACCGAGAGCCATCGAGAGAAGATACCTGAGTCGGTTCCCATACATCTGTATGCACAAGCTCCAACTTTTCATCTTTCTTTTGCTTCCCATCCTTGAGAAAACTAACTCTCTTTTGTTTTCCATACACACAACTTTCATAGAAATCCATATTAATACATTTCAGACCTGGTAAAACTTTCTTAGAATGAAGTACCTTCGTACCTTTTTCACTCATATGCCCAAGTCTATTATGCCACAATGTTGTCCCAGAACATGCAGCAACTATTTTAGTCTCTTCCTGCGAACCCGCAACAACTGTTCCTGAACCTGTTTATTTTTTCTCTGCAACAACTAAAGTAGAAGGAACAGTATGACCTATACAAAGATATAAGGTGCCTACTTTCACACATTTTTCTACTATTAAGGCACCTCTTGAAACCTTCCAATTTTTATAATTAAAAGTAACTGTGCAACCTTCATCACCTAGCTACCCTGCTGAAATTAAATTCCTACTTAGCCTTGGAACGTGCCTTAACTTTTGTAGTAGCCAATGATTCCCATTCTGTAACTTAATCTTAATTCTTCCCTTTCCAACAATCTGACAGGGTTCGTTATCTCCCAAATAAACCAGCCCAAAATCCGCTTGGACATAATCAAGAAAATAACTTCTATGAGGCGTAGCATGAAATGAGGCCCCTGGATCTAAAACCCATGAATCATCAGCATTATCTAGGGAAATAATCAAAGCATCATCTTCATATTTATTACTTACCACATTTGCCTCCTTATTGCCGTCTTGTTTGTCTCCTTCTTTATTCTTCTGAGACCAGTAATCTTTCTTCAAATGACCTGGTTTCCCACAGTACCAACAACTCTTTTGTCCTCTGGATTGGGATCTCTTGTCAGTTGATTTTCCTCGTGACTTCCCATGACCTCCAGAACCTTTTCCTCTCTCCTTTGATCTGCCCCTGCTTTCTGCATTCAAAACACTCCCTGATGTAGACCCTCTTGAACATTTCCATCTCATTTCCTCACTAAGGATAACACTAACCAACATCATCAAATTTTAAAGTATTTGAACCAGAGACAGAGTTCTTATAGCCATTACCAAGTTATTCCAGCTTTCTGGCAAAGAACTTAAAACCAAGAGAGCCCTCAAGTCTTCATCAAACTTCACTTTTACAGAAGTTAACTGACTAGTAATCATATTAAACTCATTTAAATGAACTATCACAGATCTACCTTCAATCATTTTTAGATTAAACAAATGCTTCATGAGAAATACCTTATTTGAGGCTGAGGGTTTTTCATACAATTTAGCCAAAGCTTTCATTAGTTCATTTGTTGTCTTCACTTCTGTTAAATATTGAATGCCACAGATGGTGCTAGGCACAACCGAATGGTTCCCAGTGCCTTTCTGTCCAGAAGTTCCCAATCCTCACCAGTCATTATTGCCGATTTATTGGCTATTCCTTCCAACGGCCTCCATAAATCTTTCTAATATAGATAATCCTCCATCTACATCTTCCATAATTGATAGTTCTACCCATTGAATTTATCTACCTTCAATTTACCCTCATATGCCATTGCTCCCACTTAACGGTGAGACTCCCACTCAACCATGAGACCTTCCCGTAGATGATAATCAAACACAACCCGCTCTAATACCACTTGTTAGGAATTGCATGTAGAAGATATCAATTAAATGCAAATAAAGATTAAACAGAGGAATGAAAAATACACAGAAATAATAAAAAGTGAGACAATTTTTAACATGGTTCAAATAAAAAACTTAAGCTACATCCACCAATAGAGAGTCCAATATTATTATCCAACAATTGAACCGATTACAACCAGTAATCCTTGCAACTCAATACCGCTGCAAAATGCTACAATACAATATCCATGCGGAAACCCTAACCATTAGTCATTTTTATCAAGACTTATGTCGGTTACAAAAATAGGGTTTTTTTTATGTCGATCAATAGAAAAATAACTCCCAACGGCTTTATAAAATAATAAAAGTCATTTGAGTTTTCGGGGGTGCCACCCCTCGACCCCATCCTATATCATGATAGGGAGCGCACTGCCCCCAAACCCCCATTAAATAATTTGGGGGGAAACCGCGCCAATAAAAGTGGGGAAAATTTAACCTTCGAGTCTGATTAGGCTCCATATAACAACAATCCTAAGTCACATACTCTTTTGCTTGCATCCCTTGTTCTAGTATACTTCCCATTACTTTTCATTGAAGATTACATTTTTGCTTTGCGTGACCTATTTGGAGACAGGATCCCAAAGTCGAGAACCATATTTTTCATCTCTGTATCTAACAAAGATACACCTTTTGCACTTCACATCAAGCTTCGTTCTTTTTTCTTGTGGGATATGAATGAAATCTTCACACCCAAACACCTATAGATGATTATAGGAAATCCTCTTTCCCAACCACTTCTCCTTAGTAACTTCAAAATCTAACCAAGAAGATAGACTGCGATTAATCAAATACACTATTGTATTTACAGGCTCCACCCAAAATTATTTTCCCAAACCAACATTCGAGAACATACTATATGTTCTTTCCAAAATGGTCATGTTCAATCTTTCTACTATCTATGAGAGGAACAATTTTAATCCTTTGAATACCATTCTCTACACAAAACTGATCAAATTCTATTGAATAATATTCCCCCCTATTGTCATTTTTTAAACACTTAATCTTATTTCTAGTTTGGTTTTCTACAAGTGCTTTGAAATTTTTAAACATACCAAAGACTTTAGACTTCCTTTTAAACATATAGACCCAAACCTTCCTAGTGAAATCATCTAAAAAAATGACTTAATAATTTGACCCACCAATTGATGTTACCTCCGTGGGGTGAAAGACATCTAAATGCACTAATTCCAATGGTTGTGACTTCTTCTCATGTTCCTTGGTAGAGAATCTGGTCCTCTTTTGTTTGTCGTATATGCAATGCTCACACGACTCTAAATCTACCAATTTCAGACCTAGAAGTTGATTTTTCTTATGTAAGATCTCAAGGCCTTTCTTGTTGATGTGATTGAGCCTTTTATACCAAAGCTCCATTCCACTCTCCACAATTGCCATTGTAGCTCCCACTTTTTTTGACTCTCTAGCACATACAAAGTGCCTAATTTTCTTCCTCTAACAATCACCAAGGCTCCTTTTGTTACCTTCCACATACTTGACTCAAAAGTAATGCTACAACCTTGATCATCCAACTACCTAGCTAAAATCATATTTATTTTGAGTTGAGGGACATGTCTAACATCCCTTAACAACTAGTTGTCACCATTTTTTAGTTTCAATAAAATATCTCCTTTGCCAATAATATCACAAGGTTCATCATCACCGAGATAAACTTTTCCAAAGTTATCAACTTGATAATTTTTGAAATACTCCTTGCACGAAATGGCATGAAATGATGCTCCTAAGTCAAGCACCCAAACATTTGTGGTAGCTTCTCCTATAGACAAAACAAGAGCACCTGAATCTTCTTCATAAGTTACATTCACCTCTATAACGTCAGAAAATGTCCCCTTGGGGGCTTTTCCCTCATAAGGTTTAGCTCCTGGGTCTTTAGCATGCATTTAGGACATCTTAGTTCATATTTTGGCATCCCAATGGAATGAGCCCTAGGTAACATGACAAATGGGACCTAGGAAGACCCCTTGAGCTGTACCCTACCCAAAATAGGGGGGAGGACTTGGGTGCCTGTGCCCTATTTTGGGGTAGCCCTAATTTCTAGGTGTCAGTTTGTGACCGTTATTTGGTCCCTTTGCTGACACGGTAAGTTTGAATTACGAAAATCTTGGCGGGAGTGTTTGTAGTTGCATATAAAAGCATGTTTAGGCATTCATTTGTAAACTAGATGGCAATTGTGATGTTCAAGTGTTCTCAAGGTGATTCAAGGCTTTCATTGTGTTGCAAGAGCAGACTTGTGTGGTTTATGTGTTTGTTTGCAAATTTGAGCATCAATTTCCTCATGGAATGAAGAGCATCTTCCTCCCATGAAGGCTTCACTACAAGGTGACATTATATTGTGTTTTCATCATTGATTCCTTTAGTTTTTGCCTCTGCCTCACAAGGGCACGCACTCTTTATTTGACAACAGTGTTCAGAGACTTAAGTGTCCTTTGGGGCTTGACTGAGGCAACGTCTAAACACCACAACCCCCAAACCAAGTCTTGTGATTGTAGGTTATAGGTGTCATATTTGGGAGAAGTGAAGTTGCAACAAGGATTGGCAGACATCAAGGATTCAGGATTTGAAGAGAAGCAGGACACCAGAGCATTTCCAGGACTCGGGCGCTCGCTCTAGTGTCCTCCACAACTAAATTTCCAGAAACAGAAGTTACAGAGTTGATTAGTGTCAGAAGGAGGTCTAGATCCTGCAAAGAAATTGGTACCTTGGACTTGGGTGCCCGCTCCAGTGTCCTTGACTGTTCCGTCTTGGAACCACAAAAATAGGTATTCTGTGATTTGCCATTTCACTTCCGTTTGCAAGAGCATTTTCTGTTATTCGTCAGTTTATTGCCGTATTTGCATAATTAGGGTTTTAATGGTCAATTGAGCATAAGAGAAGAGAAATTGATAATTAAATTCCCTAATCCAAGTTTCCCTACATCTCACAATGATCTAGGGTATGATAGTGAATTTCCACTCGACCCTAGATCCTTGAATGTAAAGTGGAAAGGCAGATTTAAACATCAAAACACTAAAAAATTAACAAATCCAATTTTCCACTAAACATTTTGGTGAACCCGTGTTTTTAGACTTAAATTGCAACTTTATGACTGTGTGTCTTCATATTTGGATTGTTTTCATTCATTCATATAGTCATTCATTTTATTGCATTGAGAAAAATTCAAAAAAAAAAATTGAAAATTTTGAAAAATTCAAAAAAATTGCATTGTTTGGCTTACTAAATTGCATCAATTCTTTATAAATTTTCCTAATTCATGATTTTTGCATCAGATGTGATATAAACTATAGAAAAACACAAAAATTCAGAAATTTGCATTGCATTTTTATCATTTAATTGCTAAGCTTTTGTAGAATTTTTGACAATTTTCATATAACCTAGTAATTCCAAAATCTAGGGTTAGTAGGCAAAATCTTCTTTCAGATTTTTCTACTAATTTTTATAGGCTCATTCAAATTAGAATTTGGATGTAGTCTTGCATTTTAGTGTAAATTTGCATTTAGATTCAAAATATTGACATTTTTGCATAGAAAATTTTAACAAAAACTAATAATTTTCATGCATTTTCATTAGATTTGCATTGGAATTTTGCATGTTCAAGCTTGGAAATATTTTTTAGATCTAAGAGTATTTAATTTTCATCATAAATTAGACTTAAAATCATTCACATAGGATTTTGTGTCAAGATCTCAAATCTAGGGCTTCAAAAACAACGATTTTCACTAAATTTGGCCTTATCGACTCTATAAACTTGCACCATTGGCATGTTGTGAAAATTATTTTTGCATTAATTGGATTTTATCAGGGTAATAATTTTCTTCCCCTCATAAAAATCTTCACAACACCCTTTTAACGAGCTCTTGTATTGAAAATTCGGTGAAAAACAACATATTTTGGCTATTTTTGCCCTAGGGTTTGACCTAGTTTGAACTCTAAGTTTGTTGTGATCAATTTTATGGATTGAGGTGACTAATATTATCAATATTATTTTCTGTACCTCCTAAAATTCCTTACAATACCCCCTTTGTTAGGTCTTGGAATTGAAAAATTATGAAAATTAGTTTATTTTCGCTATATTTTCACTAGGGTTTTACCTTAAGTGGCATTAAAAGTGTGTTGTGCTGGGTATTTTGACATTAAGTGGCTGTTATTACTAATATTATTTTCTTTCCATCATCATTTTCCTCACAACACCCTTTGTTATACTCTTTTACATTGAGTTTTGGTGAAAAAAGTGGCTATTTTGACATATTTTCACTGGGCATCATCTTAGATTTGCATCAAAAGTGTGTTGTAAAGGATCTTATTTATGTATTGGATTGATATTAGACATATTATTTTCTTCCCCTGATCAATTTCCTTACAACACCTTTGCTTTCATATATTTGCATTAAAAAAGTACAAAAAATCAAGCATTTTAAGATCATTTTTGCATACAGTTTGCACATGTCTTTTGCACACTCTTGGAAAATTGTTAAAATCTGATTTTGCATTTCATTATGACATCTTCATGTTATTCATCTCTTGAATCTTTGCATGAGTATATCCTAGATTTTGAAAACTTCTCTAATTTCACTAATGAGAATCCTCATATTCTAGAACACAGCTTATATCAGTGGTATTGACACTTCTATATGTTCTACATATGAGTTGCAATTACTTTGTTATACACATGATTTTAGTAGCTTCACTTTACTCATAGGAGCATATCCTTTGATATTAGAAGATTTAACCAAATTCATCTCTAGGAATACTCATGAGAAAGATGAGAGTGAAAAGCCCTTTTCCGCCACAGAGTATGATTATGATGCTGATGTACCTTCCTTTCATCCCATTGCTCTCCCTGGCCAAGATGTAGCATTAGTGGATGAGAAAAGGTCTCTCACATTAAATCCTTTAGGGATGGATATTGGGTGGAATCAAGAGGGAAACAGTGTTAATTCAATAATCGTTAATAGACTTCATAGCAATATTCCTAAAATGATTGTCCGAGGGGCACTTAGTACACCCTCTTGCTTAAAACTAGCGATTACGGTTCAAGGTGTTCAAAATGTGTTACAACAACCACACCACAATGTGATTGCTCACACATACAACACCCGTAATAACAAGCAAAGTAACCAAGCACTGCATGTGCCTGTCTCTCTTCCATGTTCTCAACCTATGCTCCCTCCACCACCTCGTCTTACTCATAAAAGTGGTCAAGAGTATGATCTTGTCAAACAGCTTTGTGCTTCTCAAGATAAAATCTCTCTTTGGGATTTGATACAAACATCACCTACATACCATGGAATGCTCCAAGAAGCTTTACAAAAGGTGATTGTGCTACCTGCTGTTAAGCCAAATGATGTAGCAGCCGTATTGGATAGTATGCATGCGACAAAAATAGATTTTCTCTTTCAACCACAGGAATTACCATCAATTGAAGTTCAAAACCAATATGATCCTCTTATAATCTTTGTCACAATAAATAGAACGTTGGTAAAACGAGTTATGATTGCCAATGGATCGGCTCTTAATGTTTGTAGCATTTACCTACTACACAAAATCAAGGTTGACACATCACAAATCACACCAAATGGCATTAGCATTCGTGGCTGTGATAATCTTGGATGACAATCTGTGGGCACTATAACTCTACCTATACAAGTAGGACCTGTGCTTATGCCTACCCTGATTCATGTCATGTTTTTTTCTTTATCTTACAACATGATTCTTGGTAGACCTTGGATTCATGCATTGGGGGCAGTTCCTGCCACCTTGCATCGTTCAATCAAATTTATATTCAAAGGTAAAATTCATACTATTCATGTCGATCCTGAACTAGATAACTGTCTACACATTGAAAAACAAAAACCAGTTTACAATCATATGAGCTTAAACACTTTACGAGCTGGTTCATCAATGCCTCTAGCCATGAATAATGTTGTGCAAGACTCTCAACCATCGAGTGCACTTGTTGGTGATGATTGGGGTTCATTGGATTTTAATCCTTGCAGTATAGGGGAATATAAAATTAATAGCCTTGACACATCAAAAGTGGCATCGATCTCACCTAAGCAATCTTTTGAAGCACCTAAGAAACCTAAAATCCCCTTGGTAGAAAATAAAAACAATACCCTCACTTATACTACAAATTATGATACCTACGAGGCCTCACCTTCTTCTAAGGAACTGGACTCTCTATATGATCGTGGATTTCAAATTTTGTACAAACATAACGACTATGTAGGTAAGGGATGTGGTGTAAATCAACAAGGAATTAGAGTACCTATAGAATCCGCTTCAACACATTACTCAAGTGGCATTGGATATAATCCTTTTAAAGAAAATAAAGCCTCTTGTCATCCTAAACTTAATGTTAATACAATGTTAAAACAACATAAGAGATATCCTAAGTGTGTAAGTTCTTAATGATGGAGCTAACAGATAAGTATCTCTAACCCTTTATCTCTCTCGTGATGTGCTTCCCCCGTGATGTGCTATGTGTTGTTTAGGCCTCTTAGGATGACCCTTGATTCTCTTGTAAGGTCCAGGATACTAGGAGACCGCTTCTGTTGTGACCTTCCTTTATTTGTATCATCATTCTTCTATATTGCCTCTCTCTCTGATTTCATCATTGTGTGTTGTGTCTTATGGACATAGTGTTGTGGTTGGTGACTTGGGGGCACCCTCCTACGTGACTGTCCCTAAGACACTTGTTTCTCCTCTCTTATTTATTGTTTCCCTTCCTCTAGTGTTTCTACCTAGCGGGTGGATGATGACAAAAAAATATACTGATGCAGACCTAGTGTCCCTTTCAAGAGCAATCAACAAATGGACTTAGTTCCTAAATGATGATGGGGTTGTATATTTTATCTGATGCTTGGCTAGTAGAAGCACTTGTGCTTTTCGCGTAGTGAATTTGATGATGTTTCTGTCGCATTTAAAAACCTTAACAATACTGCTACTCTATGCACCTTTGTTTGTCTTTGAATCTAGCCTCGACGGTACTTGATTCGAATAGCTTTGTGATATAGCCCTACAGTTATCCTCAAACTCTGAATTCGTTGTATAACCTTGGTTCTTTGTGTGGTTGATCATATGCATTGATTTTGTTGTTTATCATGATGTTGTAGACACTAACATGTTTTTTGCAGGGATGTGTTTGTGGGAACATTTGGCAATCGTAAAAGTACATGTCACCTCTGGGGGGCATGGGGTTTGCAAAAGTTGGTGTTCCCTTGTGTGTTTTCTTCCTACCTTAACATGCTTGATATCGATAACTGATATCAACCACCTTAAGGTGGGGGCATATATAAGGTAAGCTGTTTGTTGTAGATGTTAGCTATGTGCTTGTCCTCAGGTGCAGACTAGTGTGATGAGTACTTCTTGCATCCTGAGTTTGTTTGCAATCAATCAATCAATCTATCTTGAAATCTATCGCGTATACTTCCTTTTCACCGTAAGGCATCTCTGTGATGTGGGTGGGATTGTATAATTTTGAGCTCATACCTCCTTTTCACTATAAGGCATCTCTGTGATGTAGGTGGGGTGGTATTCCATGCTTCCTTTTCACTATAAGGCGTCTCCGGGGTGGGGTTGTATTTTCAAAAGTCCTCTGCAAAGGTGGGGAGCGGTTTTGTGACTAACTCAAGCCTTAAGCATGTCTTCGACGATTATTGTGGCGAAGCCTAATCATTAGTGTGTACCTGTAATGTGCCTGAGATGATGTTGGATCTAGAAATAGGTACACTCCATCGCTTGTCTACCGTGTTTTCTCCGTGTCTTCAAAGTGTGTGTGTTTGGCACGCTTGCTTTGTTTGTCATGTCTATTGCCCCATATGTAGTCTGCATTTTGGGAGGTTTTGCGTGTCTTATGTGTGTGTTGCCCCATATATACAAAGACCTGCGCGATGAGTGCATCATGTATTATGGGAGGTTTGTTTACTTTCTAGTACTTGCATCTGCATGTCATATATATGAGAAAAAGAAAAGAAAAGATATCATTTCTGTCTTCCATGCATTAATGTGTCTTCTATGCATTGACTATCTTCTCTGTGTTTTGCATGACTGTAACTGTCTTCTCCATGTTTTGCGTGCCTGTTACTGTCTTCTATGTTATTGGCGTGTATTCTCTGCGCTTGATGTGTTTGCTGTGTTTGTGACCTTACTTTAATGCATGTATTGGCCTCGCGTTTATACATACATTAAAGTGGGGGCTAAATGTAACATTGAAAAATGTCCCCTTGGGGGCTTTTCCCTCATAAGGTTTAGCTCCTGAGTCTTTAGCATGCATTTAGGACATCTTAGTTCATATTTTGGCATCCCGATGGAATGAGCCCTAGGTAACATGACAAATGGGACCTAGGAGGACCCCTTGAGCTGTACCCCACCCAAAATAGGGGGGAGGACTTGGGCACCTGTGCCCTAGTCCTGCCCTATTTTGGGGCAGCCCTAATTTCTGAGTGTCAGTTTGTGACCGTTATTTGGTCCCTTTGCCAACACGGTAAGTTTGAATTATGAAAATCTTGGCTGGAGTGTTTGTAGTTGCATATAAAAGCATGTTTAGGCATTCATTTGTAAACTAGATGGCAATTGTGATGTTCAAGTGTTCTCAAGGTGATTCAAGGCTTTCATTGTGTTGCAAGAGCATACTTGTGTGGTTTATGTGTTTGTTTGTAGATTTTAGCATCAATTTCCTCATGGAATGAAGAGCATCTTCCTCCCATGAGAGCTTCACTACAAGGTGACATTATATTGTATTTTCATCATTGATTCCTTTGGTTTTTGCCTCTGCCTCACAAGGGCATGCACTCTTTATCTGACAACGGTGTTTGGAGACTTAAGTGTCCTCTGAGGCTTGACTGAGGCAAGCCTCTAAACACCACAACCCCCAAACCAAGTCTTGTGATTGCAGGTTACAGGTGTCGTATTCAGGAGAAGTGAAGTTGTAGGAAGGATTGGTAGACATCAAGGATTCAGGATTCGAAGAGAAGCAAGACACCAGAGCATTTCCAGGACTTGGGCACTCACTCTAGTGTCCTCCGCAACTAAAATTCCAGAAACAGAAGTTACAGGGCTGATCAATGTCAGAAGGAGGTCCAGATCTTGCAAAGAAACTGGTACCTTGGACTTGGGCACCTGCTCCAGTGTCCCCAACTGTTTTGCCTCGAAACCCTAAAAATAGGTATTCTGTGATTTGCCACTTCACTTCCGTTTGCAAGAGGCTTTTCTGTTATTCGTCAGTTTATTGCCGTATTTACATAATTAGGGTTTTAATGGTCAATTGAGCATAAGAGAAGAGAAATTGATAATTAAATTCCCTAATCCAAGTTTCCCTACATCTCACAGCGATCTAGGGTATGATAGTGAATTGCCACTCGACCCTAGATCCTTGAATGTAAAGTGGAAAGGCGGATTTAAACATCAAAACACTAAAACATTAACAAATCCAATTTTCCACTAAACAACCTCAGTTTCTTTTGACTGATTTTCAACCTTTTTGAATGACCAACAATTTCTCTTCATGTGGCCTTCCTTACCACAATACCAACAACTAATATTTCTGCCCCTAGATTTTGATCTTCTACCAAACTTTGATCTTCTTCTATGATTATTCTTACCTCACTCTTGTGATCTCCCTCTATTGTTGAATACAAAAGCATCTCCCAATGAGGTACCTTGATTTTTACTTCTCATGTCCTCACTAGGAAGAATCCCAGCAACATCATTAAATTTTAACACGCTTTCCTTCTTATCAGCTACCGAGTTGCTAATAGCCATAACAACTCCTTCCCAACTATCAGGTAAAGAACACAATATCAAAATTACCTTGATCTCATCATCCAAATTTATGTTGATAGAAATTAATTAATTGATCAATGTGTTGAATTCATTCAAATGGTTTGAGACATTATTGCCTTCCTTCATTTTCAGATTGTACAATTTCTTCATTAGGAATACCTTGTTTGATGCAAATCATACATGTCTAATAAGCAATTCCATAATCCTTTCATTGTCTTTTCTGTTGAGACATTAAACAAGACATTGCTCGATAGTGAGAGAATAATTGTAGATACCGCCTTCCGATCTAATTTGTCCTAATCTTCATCAGACATTGCAACAGGCTATTTTGATTTTCCTTCTAGTGTGATTGAGAGATATTTTTGAATTAAAAGATCTTCTAATTGCAACTTCCACATCCTAAAGTTTTGGCCTGAGAATTTTTCAATCCTCCACTTATTTGCCTCCTCTATTTCTGCTCAATTCTCCTCAGCTTTGATACCAATTGTTAATAAAATATAGAAGAATAGAGTAATACAAATTGCAACAAATTAAACAAAGAAGAAAATAACAAACACACATAGATAATAAGTTACGTGGTTCACCAATCAATTGGCTACATCCACAGGAAAAGTAGGGTATTCATCTCTTTATTATTAACAACAATAATACAAAATTTCATCAATCAAATGATGTTCGAATCTCCAGCATGTATACAAAGTCTTCAATGCAGACAAAGAGACAAGAAGCTGGAAGTTGAAAGGTTTGTTGATTCAATAGACAGTTGGACTTCAAAACCAAACATAGATCATTCCTTCATTGACTAATTCCCTTCGCTTTGATGATGCTTTGAATGTGGATGTAATAGAGTTTCAAACAAATATGGTCCTATACCCTAGTATCCACTTCATGCTCTCCTCTTTTGCAACTATGATCTCAATAGAAAAGGAAGGAAGCCTTAATCAGATTTGATGGCAATAAATCCTGCATGATATGGTTCTACCTTCTATAATGGTAGGCGACTTTGCAACATATTGATGAATAGATCACCTTTCATACATTCATGATAAGGATCAAGTTCAATTCTGGGGGATTCCATTGACTTTGAACTTGGATATGAGAAAGGATGTTGGCCAAGGGTCAAGTTAGGTGATCAATTACCATTTGATGGACAAGTAATGAGAAGTGCTCTTTCCTTTCATTTGTCTTCAGATGAAGGGGGGATGCACACACATGGAAAATTGTAGGAGAATGAAAGAGATTCGAAGAAAAATAAACATGATTTTTGCTGGTTAAGGCACATGGAATTTAGAAAAGGGCACATGGGAATTACTTAGAACACGTGGATTGTTGTAGTTAGCACAAGTATTGCAAATAGGCACATGTTTGCAAGACATGGTGCTTCTTTATGGCATCTTTGATCTTGATTTTATAGCTGCAAACCAAGATGAAAAGGGTAAATAATATTGCCAATGATTCAAGGAAGGAACATATGCAACAATTTTTTTGAGAGATTGAGGAATTTAAGGAAAAAACAAATATGGTCAGAGTCTTATTCTTTGGACTGCCAATATAGAATGGTACAACATTGTGGGGTTGATTGACACAAAGGAGATTCTCTTGCCATCTCTGAAAGAGATGATTACATGAACTCCAATAAATCTACACCTTATTGGAAATACATTTTTCTTTGCACTTCTTCATCTTTCTCCTTCAGTCAAAGCTCTCATACCAATGTCAAGCTTGGAAATGTAATGCAAAAAATTATTAACCCAAAAAAAATAATCAAGGAAATCTTATCTTCATTCATTCATAATGTACATATTGTATAATAGGAAAATGATTGTTCAGTTCTAGTGCAACTAGGAAATATAAAATATAAAATATAAAATATTCTCCTACTACTCCTAAGATTATGTTTATTATTGTTACATGGACAAGGCATAGTTAACTCTTTATTGTAGGTATTATAATTGATCTTAGATTTTGATATCCCTTTAGAATGATAGGCTATAGGGTGTCCCCCCTATTTAAGAACAACTCCTATAGCATAGTCGGAGGCATCCATGTCGATCTCAAATAGTTTTGGAAGATCTAGAAGCACTAATGTTGGATTTGAGAATAATACTTTTTAAGCTATTGCAAGGATTGATCTGTTGTTGTATCTCATGAAAAAATATTTTGTTTGTATAATTGATCAAGTGGTTGAGCATTATATGAAAATTTCTTGATGAATTTTCTACAGTAGTTTATGTCACTTTGGAAATTTTTAGATTTGCAACACATATAAGAATAGGTCAATTTTTGAGAGCTTTCACCTTTTTAAGGTCTACATGTACCCCATTTTGACAATAACAAAACCTAGATATTTTATAGAACATTGACCAAAGAAGGACTTCTTCATCTTAGCTTGAAGTTGGTGCCATCGAAGGAGATCCAAGGTAGCGTGAAAATTTTGACTATGATCCTCCAAACTCTTACTAAACATAAGAATATCATCCAAATACATAATAATGAATTGTGCCACACAAGATAAAAAAATTCATTGATGGGTCACATAAATGTTGCAATAGCATTATTGAGCCCAAAGGGCATCATCAACCATTCATAAAGTCCAAATTTAGTTTTGTAGCATTCAATAGGATCCATCATACTTGGTGATAGCCCAAAATTAGATCCATCTTAGTGAAATATGGAGCTCCCTTGAGATGATCAAGAATGTATCATCATTCCTAGGCAAAGGGTATCTATTCTTTACTGTGATTTTAGTTAAATCTCTATAGTTAGTTACCATCTTCCATTCACCCTTCTCCTTCTTGGGGATAAGAGAAGGTAGAGATCCATAAGGAAAGGTGTTAGAATATATCTTCCCTTCTTCCATTAGTTTTTTGATTTTCTTCTCTATTTCTAAAATTCTGATTTGTGAGATGCAATATGCTAGGAAATTTTATAAGGAAGACCTTGGAACCAAATCTATAGAATGCTTGATATCTCTAGAAGGTGGAAACTCTTTTGCCTCTTAAAAATATCTAAGTAACACTTGACCAAATACCAGGGGGTGGAAAATTACCCTATTTATCATCCTTAGCTTGGTAGATGATACATAGTGCCAAGTATTTTGATAATTTTACCTGCTTTACAACAAGTTCACCTAAAATGAAATGTGATTCAACACTTGAAGCAAAAGTAAGCTTTCACACCTTACCATGTTTTTGGATCTTGTAGGTGTTTAGTCATTCATCATCAATTACACCTTAGTCATATTTGAATGGATTTACAAGAAGGATATCTAAGCAATCCAAAGGTGTTACGTCACATTGACCTATATAGTGGAAAGTCTTGATAGAAAATGTGATTGAACAAACCTTGTCAATTAGTTTATGAGGTCCATGTTCTTGCACCCAACCTAGATGGTATGTTCGATGATGATTGTATATTTGGAGTTGGAGAGTGGTGACTAACCTTTCACTAACTAGATTATTTTCACTTCCATTGTCAATGATCAAGAGAGTCATTTTATTCTTGATTTGGTAGTTCTATGTAAAGATAGACTCTTGAGAGGCCTTAGATGAGTTCTTAGTCATGAGAACAAGGGCAGGGTTAGGCTCTATAGTCTTGTCAATTTCTATTATAAGGGGATCTTTCACCTCTTCTACTTTCTCTTGTTGCTCTTTATTTGGTGTTCCCTATAGTCCTTAGTTGAATGACCTCAATGCTTATGATAGCTACAAAATTATTTATTGCTACTAGTAACAAGGAAGGGAACTAATTTAAAAATTTTGATTGACCATTAGGGTTTATGGATGGTTTAGAGATACTTTTCCAAACCTCCCTTTTAAGTCCTAACTTGTTTTTGGGGCAACTACAAGCTTAAGATCCCCAGATCTAAAGATTTAACTCCACACAACCAACTCTTTACAAAGGATGTGGGAAAGTCTCATAAGAAATTTAACAACAAATACCTCTTATATATTTGAATAATTTAGATTGACCTTGACCTTGCTAAAGGTATCAATATATTGTTGAATTGATTGATTTTGATCTTGCCTAAGAGTAGCCAATGTGCTAACATATTTTGCAGGTAGTTAGGGGGTAAAATATTTCCCTGAGCACTCCTTGGAGTTCTTCCCATCAATGGATCTCCTCTTCTCTCACCACAAGCATTATCTAATGAATTTTCTACTAGTGTAGGGCTAAGTCTAAGATGTGGACCTCAACCATTTGGATGTTTTGGTCATTGGTCAAATTGGGCTAAGTTTTAAAATATGCCTCAAGATTTTGCAACCAAGAGTCTAGCTTCTCATTGTCAAAGCCTCCATCAAAATTTAGAATGGAAACCTTTATTTCAAGTTCAAAACCATATGTTTGAGCAATTTACATATTGGATGGAGTGTGTGGGAGTATAATTTGAAATGATACAACTAGATCTTGTATGAAATGATTTTGGCTATTTGCTTGACTTTTCAAAATCCATTGGAGACTAATCATGTTCACCGATTCTTTAGAAGTCTCTTCTCATTGTGAATCCCACTTAGGAGCCATTAAAAAATGACAAGTAGAGATTTTTTTTCTTTATTAGGAGTTTTGAAGTAGAGTACCTTTTAAAGGAATAACTTTTGCCCTAAAGCTTCAATTTTAGATTATTAAAAATTAAAGATCTCGACAAGTTGGGAACACTAATATGTCTAAATATTAGTTTGGAAATCATTAAAACCCTAAAAAAGGCCTCATAATACCTATTGGAACTTACCCTAAAATTGTAAGAAAAATTAAGTCTTGTGCCCCGCTTGTTGCCTTGGCCTTACTTTGCCCATGTCATTGATAACTGATCAAAGAATTCCTTTAACGAGCCCATTTTGTTAGTTTGTGTTTGGGTGGTGTTCCTTGCCTCCCCTCAGAATTTTGTCATGTGCCTAAATCTTAAAATGTCAAAAAAATACAAGTATGAGGGATTTAAGTCAATTTCCAACCTTGGGCAGGTTTTCAGAGTTTTTCTCACCTTTGTACCTTTTCCCTCATTTTCCCAAACCACCGTTTCCCTTCATTATGGGATTCCAAGATTTTCCTTCTTGCCATGCTTTTCCCTCAAGTCCCTAAGTCCCCAATTTCTTGGTTCCTCGCATCTTAGACTTTTGAGATTTCCCTTGGCGACATGCTTTCATCCCAATCCCTATTGTCCTAATTACTTCTTTCTATAAGATTTTAGAGTTCTATTTCCTTCCTTGCATTCCTTCTGAAGGAATTGATCACTTTTATCTCTAATCACTATAGTATTAGATATCCCTAAGTCCTAATCTCCACTATTTAGTGGGTTCCTAAACTTTTCCTTATCATCATACTTGAAGGATGTCATATCATGGATCCCCAAACCATGGACCCTAATAGGATTTCAATTCTTCTTCTTCCTTTGCATGATGGTATTGAGTATTCCAAAGTCCTAATCCCTAATCTCCTTCTAAAATCCGTTGATGGACTGCTAGACCTTTTCATTCCCTACTCCCAGATGACACTTTGATATCTTGGTATCCTGATCCCTACTACTCCAATGGGTTTCCAAGTTTGCCTTTCCCTCAGGACCATTATGCATTCCTGCTACAAATTTCATAATTCAAACTTAATATGTTGGCAAGGAAACCATTTAATGATCACGAAACTGACATTCAAATTTGGGACCCCACCAAAATAGGGCAGGACAAGGGTGCAGGTGCCCTTGCTCCAGGACCTATTTTGGGTCAGGGTTAAGGCTCACAGATGTCCCTCAAGCCCCAGTTGACATGGGTTTCAGGCCATTTTGTCTTGGGAGTTAAATCTAACATGAATGATGAAAAATAAGGGACCTAGGAGCTAAACTTAGGAGGTAAAAAGTGTTAGTGTAGGTTTTTATTTCCTAGTTGGGTTATTTATTTTTCCCTGTATTCCTAGGTTTTTCCTACACTTTTATTAATCTCGTTTAGGTTAATAAAGCATGTCTTATTATGTGAGTGGATTATGAGGTATCACCTTCCTACATGTGAGCAACCATTAGCTATCTTGGGAAGATACTTTGCTATCTTTAGTTCGATAGATGGTTGCTCCTCATTAGTGGGTGTTGCCACCTCCTCCCTCTCCCTAGTCTATATAAGTATGTTACCTGGCTTGTATCTTGTATCTCTTACTTTTGTATCTTCTTAATGCCATTTTGCTTGTAGCATTTGAATTACTCTCTTGGAGACTAATTATGTGTTGCTATTTTAATTTCGTATCATTTGCATTCATAGTTTACATATCTATTCTTTTGCACTAGTTTTCTGGGTTAATTATCTTTTTAGATTCTAACCTGGTACCAGAGCTATTCTATGTGCAAGAATAGATTTTAGTTTCCTTATTTGAGAGATTCGGGGGGGGGGGGCTAATAAAGCTTATTGCAGGTTTTTCCAAAAAACCTAGTGATGAGGTCGTAGTAGTGTTTATTAATTCATCATCATTTAATTATCAATTCAGAGGTGTCCAGAGTGATCTGTGATAAGACTCTTAGTATGGAGAGGTTTTTATAGTCGAATTCAAATCAGGTGAATAGATGGTTGGTGGACAAAGTCTAGTTTACTCAACTTGGGGAAATAAACACACATGCAAGGAATGGAAATTACCTATTTGCTTGAAGGGAAACACACATGCTTTGAAAGAAACTATTCTTATTGCTTGGAAATAAACACACTTGCTTGAAAAGAAACTAGTTAAATTGCTGGAAAGAAACTATCTTAAGTGCTGAAATAGAACTTCAAAATAATTGCATTCATTGTTAAACTACAACAATGAGACACTCTAAATATAACAGTGTTGTTGAAATAACAATTCTATTTTTGGTATTTTCAGAATTTAGAAGACAAACTTGTAGGTGACAATTAGCTAAACAATCATATAGAAAAGAAAAGACACATCACAAGATCAATAGGCAAAGATAATATTACTAAACATAAAGACACAACATAATTGCATGAAAATAAAATACTGAGAGATCTCCTCTAGTTTGGGGAAGCGGGCCCTACTTTCCAAGTTGGAGACGATCCTCTTGAAGAACTATCTTTCAAAAGAATCCCCCCTTCATTTGCATTCAATCAAAGTCCAAAAATGGACATGGATACAAAACTAAAAATAAGGAGTTTTTCTCCAGCAGAAAATACAATCTGACTAACAATTTGACTATGAAAAACTGGAACTAACTTAGAGAGATGATTTGCTCCTATTTATATAGTCAAGCTTTATTGAAAGGAAATAACTATCAACGATCCTAACTACAACAAACTGGGCTTAGAGCCAATTACTTATTTATTACATTAATGATTCCATTGCGGGTTACTATAGATCAGAGATTTATATCGACTTGGCTGGTGGTGGATTAAATGATTTCTTGGAATGGCGTGGCACTTGGTGGCAGTGACTTCAGTTGGAATTGATGCCAATTAACAGCTATTGTAGTGAGTCACTGAAATGATGTCATGTGGGAACTTAGATCATAACAACTGCATTAATTGAGGCGTGGGTCATGTTTGCATTGTTGGATTTCTTAAGGAGCCTTAGGATCAACTTGTAATAGTCATCGACTTGAGGGGAGGATGGATCTTTTGGAGGGTAATGGCATCTGGAGCCATCCAGAGTTTAGGCTCTTCACATGAAAAAAGGATCTGGAGACCACTGGGAATCTCACCACTATAATCCTTATGCAAACATACACCGCTTATACCACAAATTCATAAGATATGCATTTTGAAAATGTAATTCAAGTAAATAAGCTAAGAGATTTCATCAAAAAGAAATGAATACTAGACATGTGTATTATCCATCCAAAAGACAAATATAATTATAATTATATATATATATATTATATATGTCATAATGTTTTATCAAAGTCTTTTAGAACAGGAAATATAAAGAAATAAATGAGTCATAGATCTGACTCATCATCTACCCCCAACTGAAAGTATGCCATGTCCTCATGGCTGTGTTGCACCCCCCTCATCAGTTACATTTTTCTCTTCAATGATGACAATGCAGCTGTAATCTTCATCTTTGTATTGGAAAAGTTGCCTTCCCTTTGGTACAAACCCATTATTTTCCTGCAGCTGGCTGAACCATTTGTTGAACTTCTCCTCCCTCATAGATTGCCTTAGAGGGTTACTGAGGCAAGGTATTGGCATTAGGATCAATGGTGGTCTGAACCGCATTCCAATCTAATTTTATTGCCTCTGCTAAATTAGGGTTATCAAATTTCTTACTCTGGTAGTCATTCATATGATGTTTGGAGGAGAAACTGGTTCCCTTCTTTTGAAGCTATCTGGCAGGTTCTCAAATCTGAATAGGCATCTTGTGACAGATGCACTTGGGAGATAGTCTGCTATGTCAAAGAAATTAGAAATACAAGAATTTAAATTCCTCACATATTGAGGTGTTATACCCTACTCGTAAACTTGTGCTCTGAATGAGTTGGTGAACCATGTGAATTTAGGACACTCATGTCTCATCAGCAACCCTATAGTTGTAGCTGTTGCATTATATTCATCCATGTGTTCCTCCCATAACTTGTTATTCTTGAGCAGCGACATATAGCTCTGGATTTGGAGCTCTCCCACATATAGATTAAGCATGGAAGTGTTAACATGCCCCATTATGTGGCCATGTTGGAAGAACTCAGAGAATATTTTGTTGTTCCTTGGGGTTTTGCATATAGCACTCAACAAAATCTTTATCATTATCAAAATCAAATGGGAGATTGAAATTGATTCTTAACAACTTCCATCTCAAAAATTGCTCTCTAAGAAATAGAGCATACACACTTGATGACAGTCACTGGGCTAACATGGTTTCCCCTATTTCATAGGCTAAAGCTAAATTTTTCTCCATCTCCACCTTCTCCTTTTGAAGGGTCTCCAAGTCTCTTCGGAGCTTCATGATTTCGCCCCTGAGTTGCCTGTTGTCCAGTGTTAGCTGCAAATTTTGGGCATAGACATTTAGTGATGCAGGTGTAGGGATTTGTTGAGTAGCCTTTTGTCGAAGTTATTTGATCTGAATGTCTTTTTCGACTACAATAGCTTTATGGTTGTCAATCTCCTTTTTAAAAATAGAAATTTCTTTTTCCTTTTCTTCTTTCTCTAATGCATCCTTTTGTTTCTGCTTCTCAAGCTCTTCTCCCTTGGATGTCAACTATTGAGCCAAGGTTTCCAGTTGTGCTTTGCATTGCCTCAGATCATATTCCACCTTTGATAAGGCGAGAGCGTGTCAAGTGCCCTTGGTTGTGGTATTCTTAGAGCTTTCCATGAGGGATTGTTTCCCCTTTCTGTGGCTGCATTCCAAAATGTCCTCTTCTGTTTCCTCAGGGTTTTCTTCTCCTCCAGTCCCTTCAGGGTTCTCTTCTCCTCTAGTCCCTTCAAGGTTCTCTTCTCCTCTAGTCTCTTCTATCCCCTTGTTAGCATGACTATCTTCTCTTTGTTGCTCAATAGGGGATGAATGTTCCCTTGAGATGGTTGTATGACCTAGATCTGCCTCCTCATCTGAAGAAATGACCAATGTGTGGGGTCACATATCTTAGCAGGGGTAGAAGCTACTACTTCTCCTGCTCGACTGTGCTGTTTTGTTCCCCTCCAGAGCCGTCTGAATCGTACTTCAGGGGATTGTGAAGAGACTGCAACAAGGTCTCCTGAGATAGAGATGGTGGAAGTGTGGTGCTTTGTTTTCTTCCTTCTGATCTAGAGTGCAAGAAAATCCTCCCATTTCTGTTGACCATCTTCTTGCTACAAGAAGCGGTGCTTCATTATCAGTGAATTAAACCAAGGTGGCCTATCTGTCCTTCACTATTCTTCCTCTTTGTCATCATGTTAACTAGGCTGGTATTCAGGAAGGTTCGCAGATTTATCAAATATCAGGAGTTATTTGCCCCATGCATGAGGTGAGTGATCAACCTCATGCCAGGCCCTAGAACAACACCATATTGACCATTACAAGTAAAGAACTTCATGATCCATAGGACAACAGTCTTTCATGGGTCCGGACCCCTAGTCCTTTCAATTCCTTTAGTTGCTCCCTTATTAACAACATATCTAGGTAAAGGCTCCAGAGCAACATGGAAATTTTGCACTAGTTCCTCATAGGATGGTTTACTTTGAAATAAATCAATACCTACTATGGGAATTCTAGAAATTTGACTAATCACAGTAGGGTTTATTTGTATCCTTACCCATTTAACTGTTGAGAAGGTCCAGTGGAAATTTGTGATGAATTCCTTGACCAATTCTACTTCAAACCCTTCGAACTTCTACAAAAACTCTAACCATCTGGCCTGTTGCAAGATTTGTGTGCTAGCTTTCCATTTGTTTCTCATTTGCACCGACTATTTTCTTATCGAAGTGCAGGAAAAATGCTAAAATAGAACTTTAATTTTTGTTTTTCTCTCGCTTGTTTCTTGAGGCATGAAGAAATGTGAATTTTGCGGTGTCATTGGCAGCTTTGATTGAGAAAATAACCGTATGCAAGATGGACAGGTTGGTAGCCATCCTGCCCGTCCCTTCAACATTCATGGCACGTACTTCTGAGCTCCCACATAGAGTGGCAGTGTACGAAGTGTAAATTCACAGCCGCCACCTTAATCTCTTTTCTTTTCAAATCCAGAGCTGACACCAACAATTGTAGCTCTCACACCCTTTTGAATGCAATTCCCATTTATGGTCATGATTACTAGTCATTATTATTCATCAAGTGAGTACATATTTATTTTAATGGCATTTATTATAATACCGTTATCATTATGACCAAGTACTCGCAACTCATTGCAACGTACGCAAGATCTAAGGACAATCCTGCTGCTGCCACCTGTCTGACTGCCATCATTCATGCAACTGCCTTGGGTGTGTGAAAAACAAGGACTGCATGCAGGTCATTGGGGAACACGTGGCATATATGTACATATTAAAATAATTATATAAGTTTTAAGGAAAAAATATACCTTTGTAAAGTACCCACTCTTAAGATGGTTTCGCCTTAACTTTTACCGAATCACTTTTCCTGATGCAACATAACCCAATGCCCAATGCTACTTTGGAAAGTAGTATCCGCTGATATCCATCTGGAGCCATCCGTAGCCATTTGGAGCTATCAGTAGCTATCTGGAGCTCTTCAAAAAAATTTCAACACAAAGATCTACAAAACTGCAAAAAGGAATTTTTATTGAAGGAAATGGGAATTTCGAAGGAAAGACTGCCATTGCTGGTTTTCAATCTTCTCTCTAAACAAAGCTGCCATTTCTAGTTTTCAAATTTGGCCGATTTTTTTTTAATGTTTTTTGACAGAAAAGGCCACCATTTCTAGTTTTCAACCTTTATTGCTTTATTCATTCCGGAATCATCATTTAGAGCATAAGCCCCATGGAAGAGAGATCCTCCATGGAAAAATGTTCTATCTGAGACTGAATTTCTATAGAGAATTCTTCTTTGGAAGCTGGTTTGTGATATAGCTTCAATCTATGCCCATTTACCAACAGAACTCTGCGATCCCCATCAATCGGAACTAGCTGACCGACCCCATTGCTGAAGGTTTCTTGGATTTCATAGGGCCCCAATCATCTGGTGTGCAGTTTTCCTTTGAGATCTTGATACTTTGAGTCGTACAGTAGGGTCCAATCTCCTTTTTTTAATTGCTTACTAATGATGTGTCTATCGTGCCATTCTTTTCTCTGCTGCTGAATCAACTCTATGTGATGTAATGCTTCCATCCACATTTCTTCCAACCTATTCAATTGCATTATCCTATGTTGCTATGCTTCAGTTAAATCAATACCAACTTCAAGTGTTGTGTTAGTGCCTGAATTGACTGACAATTTTTGAGCAATTTTCATGCAGGCACTTTCCCTAAGTATCCAAAAAATGTTCTAAGTGTTGGACCTCCTCAGCATTTTTCAGCTGCAGCATCATATTTTCCTGAGGAGGAGGTCATCATCATCATCTTGTTTCCAGTTATCGCCGTGTTGCTTGCGAGGGTCATCATATTTTCTGCCTGCATGATATTTCGCCGGGGTGATATTTTTATCATCGGGTGATCTTGGTTAAGATCATCCTAATGATGTTGCTGTAGAGTTCTAAGTATGACCCGATATTCACCAGGGTCATCATATTTTGGACGTCAGGATGATCTTAGTCAATATCATCCTGATGTTGTTGTATCACTCATGTTCGTTGTTTTATTATCCTGATGATGCTGACGTCATTCTTATGTCAGGGTGATATCTATTTCTCTGCCTATCTGCATCATGATATTTCCGAAGGAGGGGGTGATATTTTCATTTTTGAATATCACCCGGATGTATGTTTGTTCCAGAGTCATGATGATGCTGATATCAAGGAGATATCCGCCTGCCGGCTTCGTATATTATCTAGTGGGGGGTGATCTTTTCAAATATCTGGCGTATTCATCTATCACCTCGATCTTATAGTGGAGCTACAGTGCAGCATGATATTTGTGCATCAGGATGATATTTCCAAATATCCGGTTATTTTTCGAATATCATCCTGATGTCGATATGATGATGACGTCATCAAGGTCCGGGGGGGTCATATTTCTAACACTGATCATCTTGTGGAGATCCCCCGATATTTGCAAACATGATGATGACGTCATCCGGATATGAGGAGGTGCGCAGTAGGCAGATATGATGATGACGTCAGCAGGATATGATGATGACGTCATCAGGATGTTCATCGGCCAGACTTTTGGTATAGGCTAAGCAGGAGGATCTTCCTCCGATGGATCAGGTTGTGCCGATGAAGGCGATTATCATGCAGGTTATATTGCGATATGATGCTGACGTCAGGGTGATATTTCAAGCGACAGGATATCATGCTGTTGGAGGATGATGATGAAGTCTTATACTAGTGTCGTCAGGAGCAAAAGCACCAACATTATATATATGCTCGTGGCCTAGTATATAAAGTGTTGAAAAGGTCATCGCGGGGTGCATGTGGGATAATTGTTATCCTGCATATTTGAAATATCATGACGATGGATCCTGGCGGGAAATGGTTGCGATGCAGAATTGACGTTTTCCCGAGGCCGCGGGTTGGTGCGCCATTAATGGCGAAGGTTGCAGAGGTATGGACGGATCTGGTACCCGATTGAAGGTGTACATCGACGGACAGTGGCGCAGGGCTCGAGGTTTCTTCCTGTCTCCTCCCCTACCTGCTGTATTCATGTTTGGGCGCCAATCTGGTAATGCGTTGAGCGCCATTTTTCTGATACTGTGTATCTGGCGGGATTTTTGGTCAACCATGTAATTAATTGCTGTAGTACACTACCTGGCTGTTATAAGCAGGAAGTGTTACTCATTTTTTGGTTGTTGAAAGTTGAAGATTTTTGGCTCTGTAATTCAAAACAAGTTGATCTGGTTGCTCTGTACAGATAAACCTGTGAGTCTATGTATCTCTTGTTGTATGTTTTGGCACGAACCCACTGATTTCATGATTAATCTTATATGAGAAATGCTATCTTAGCATGTGTTTTGTTAATTCTGTCTCCAGTATTGCATGTATTCTTCTTCTGAATCTGGATATTTGGATAATGTTTAGATTTTAGAGCATAGAATTCCTATGTTGAATGTCTGATCTTTTAACTTCTGCTCAAGGGGTAGATTAAACTATTTTCAGGTTGAACATTGGGAAGGGTATACTGCAGTAGGGATGCCATAAGTAGAGATAACTTAACACTCTGTATTGGGAGATATTGTAAGGCAGGTATCACATATATCCCCCTGAAATCTAGTTTTAGCTGTTCATGTTGATCATTCACAGGTGTATGTCTACTGACTCCAGGCCCTGGATAGGCACCAATCTTGCTTTGTTTTTGTGTTACAACCATGTCCAGCTTTGCATCCAAACTTAAAATCCAAATCAAAATCTAAAACAAACATTAGGACATTAGAATTAGTTTTAGGATCCTCAGTCCTCTGTCTACAACTGCAAATAGGCCCAAAGCTAGCCCCTTTGCTCTTATCTTTCAGTTTTGGTCTACTTACAGGAGGACTTATCTGCTTTCTGTCAGCATCCCAGCCTTTGTATGCATATCCTCATGGATGTTGAGTAGGGAATACCCCCCTAGGTTTTGCAGAGCCTGAAGAAGAAGAGGAGATAAAATATAGAGTCTATCTCCTACACTGTTGGCCCCTGGCCCAGAGATCCTGTTGATCACTGATGGCTACCTTGTAGGGAAATCTGGGAATAAGCATCCAGTCTGGGAAAAAACCAACAGAAATTGGCGACTCTGTTGGGGAGAAAATTGATGAAAAAGTGTTATATCTTGTGGTCCATCTGAGTCACCAACAAAATGATGCTCTGCTGGTGGAATGAACCTGGAAAAGTAGCTTTCAGCTATTGAAAATTTTGTCCTCTCTGGAGAGGTGGCGACTCTGCAAAAAAGATCTGAATGCACATGAAAGATGGATGTATGTGATGTGACAAAAATGTGTTGTTCATTTTTCTGCATCTGTATGAGAAAAGGTACCTTGTTCATTCCCCTTCATATTTGCTGTTTTGCTGCATAAGTTAGATGCCAGGGGAAGCCTTAGGTCTTAGACAGATAAAGGATGTCTAAGAGTAAGATTTTTATGAATCCAAGTATGAATTATCCCATACTCAGTGGTGAAATGTCGAATAAAGGAATAGAAGAGATAAGAAATATATTGATATTCTTAGAGGCTGAGCAGGCCCAGTTAAAAAGCAGTAACCCTGTTGTGTCTGCCAGTCAGAAGGCTAAACCTCTTCTCAGCCCTTTTGATCCTTTGTATGACCAACTGGATTTGTCATGGGTGGATTATAAAGTAGAAACTATGCCTGCTAGGATATACTGTCAGATGCCTAGATTTAGTGGTCACAATGTATGTGATGGGAATGCACATATCCAAAATTTTCACAGTTTTATGGGAAAATATTCATTCAGAGATGAGGATATGTGGATGAGGTTTTTTGTTAGGTCCTTTGATGCAAAAGCAAAAGACTGGTATTTGAGCTTTCCAAAGAAATCCTTTGCCTGTTGGGATGAGCTTGCTGACTGTTTCAAGGAAGAATTTGCAAAAGAACCGGCTGATCTTGTTGCAGAATTGATGAGAATCAGAAAACAAGATGAAGAGCCATGTGTTGATTTCAGTCATAGGTTTGCAATAGCCCTTTCACAGATCCCAGAAGTCTTCAGACCTGATATTTCAGCCTGTGTTGGCATATTCTTTGAAGCTTTTGAGGAGGGCTTTAGTGCAATACTGAGGGATTTCAAGGTGACAAGTATGCAGATGGCATACAAGTTCATAGAAAAGATAGAAAAAATCAGAAATGTGTACCTGCTGAAACCCCTGTCCCCAGGCCTTGGTGTGAAAAATTGTTGTGAAGCTGCAAATGACCAAATAATTAAGGCATCATGTGAAGATGAAAAGATGAATATTGAAGGTGCTAGTGAAAGGACTAATGAGGATTCCCATTGCAATGATGAGGCATCTGACCATGAAAACAATAATGAGGTTGTGGACAGCAATGAACAACTTTTGGAATGGACATGTGGAGATAATTGTGAGTATTGTACTCAAGACAGAGAAGATATAAGCAAACAGAGAAACAGTCCTATGTGTGACCCATTGACTTCTTTTCAAACACATGGGGATTGTGAAGGGCAGTCAGAGATTGAAACAAGTGCTGGTTCAGAGCATGATTGTTTTTCATTTGATGGCTGTTTTGCTTATGACACACAAGCTGATACTCCTCCACAAAGGGAATCCATTGGTGATGAAGATGCATGTTCTGCTGCCCATGAACAAATGGCATACTATGATCAAGCTGATGTACCTGGATCACCCATCTTTGACACATATGGTGATGAGGATTTATTTGAGTATGGTGAGGATCTAGACATTGTTTTTGGTTTGGATTCTGTTTCTCATCCTGATGAAAGAGGAAACAACATACATCAGGTAAGTGACTGTGAAAATGTGCCTGATTTGAAAGAGATGCCAGAGCCTGATCTTTTCCAGCTTGGTGTACCAGATGGTTGTGTACATGATGTACACAATTGTGATTTTGAAAGCTTTTCTTTTGATGTGCCAGTATATACAATGAGCTCTGATCATCCTAGCTGTGTGGTGGACTTTGAGTGTTTCCTATTTTCAGTCCAGCTAGGAGATCATGTTGCAATGCATGATGATGATATAGATGATAAGTGCTATATGCCATATGAGTATGCATTGCTTGATACATTCTACACCCACATGTCACATGATGCTAAAGGTTATCTGCACAGGTTTGACAATGACAAGCTAAATCAGAGGGTTGAGTGTGCAGATGACAAGGTTTGTTTGTGGGTGGATCCTGACAGTATCTCCAGGCTTGACCCAGTGCATGCAGATGAAAACAAGATATTTGACAAAGGGAGATACATGTTTTTCTTTTCTTGGTGGCCTTAGGCCATCAAGTGTGTTTGGTGATGCAGGTCAGTGTAGTATTTGACTCTGTGCCCAATGGATAAGGGACTGGTCTGCATCCCAAAGATCTGGGGTTCTCGCTGCAGTCTTGCACCTGCACGTCCCCAGACAGAGCCAGTGTTAGTGCCTGAATTGACTGACAATTTTTGAGCAATTTTCATGCAGGCACTTTCCCTAAGTATCCAAAAAATGTTCTAAGTGTTGGACCTCCTCAGCATTTTTCAGCTGCAGCATCATATTTTCTTGAGGAGGAGGTCATCATCATCATCTTGTTTCCAATTATCACCGTGTTGCTTGCGAGGGTCATCATATTTTCTGCCTGCATGATATTTCGCCGAGGTGATATTTTTATCATCGAGTGATCTTGGCTAAGATCATCCTGATGATGTTGCTGTAGAGTTCTAAGTATGACCCGATATTCACCAGGGTCATCATATTTTGGACGTCAGGATGATCTTAGTCAATATCATCCTGATGTTGTTGTATCACTCATGTTCGTTGTTTTATCATCCTGATGATGCTGACGTCATTCTTATGTCAGGGTGATATCTATTTCTCTGCCTATCTGCATCATGATATTTTCGAAGGAAGGGGTGATATTTTCATTTTTGAATATCACCCGGATGTATGTTTGTTCCAGAGTCATGATGATGCTGATATCAAGGAGATATCCGCCTGCCGGCTTCGTATATTATCTAGTGGGGGGTGATCTTTTCAAATATCTGGCGTATTCATCTATCACCTCGATCTTATAGTGGAGCTACAGTGCAGCATGATATTTGTGCATCAGGATGATATTTCCAAATATCCGGTTATTTTTTGAATATCATCCTGATGTCGATATGATGATGACGTCATCAAGGTCCGGGGGGGTCATATTTCTAACACTGATCATCTTGTGGAGATCCCCCGATATTTGCAAACATGATGATGACGTCATCCGGATATGAGGAGGTGCGCAGTAGGCAGATATGATGATGACGTCAGCAGGATATGATGATGACGTCATCAGGATGTTCATCGGCCAGACTTTTGGTATAGGCTAAGCAGGAGGATCTTCCTCCGATGGATCAGGTTGTGCCGATGAAGGCGATTATCATGCAGGTTATATTGCGATATGATGCTGACGTCAGGGTGATATTTCAAGCGACAGGATATCATGCTGTTGGAGGATGATGATGAAGTCTTATACTAGTGTCGTCAGGAGCAAAAGCACCGACATTATATATATGCTCGTGGCCTAGTATATAAAGTGTTGAAAAGGTCATCGCGGGGTGCATGTGGGATAATTGTTATCCTGCATATTTGAAATATCATGACGATGGATCCTGGCGGGAAATGGTTGCGATGCAGAATTGACGTTTTCCCGAGGCCGCGGGTTGGTGCGCCATTAATGGCGAAGGTTGCAGAGGTATGGACGGATCTGGTACCCGATTGAAGGTGTACATCGACGGACAGTGGCGCAGGGCTCGAGGTTTCTTCCTGTCTCCTCCCCTACCTGCTGTATTCATGTTTGGGCGCCAATCTGGTAATGCGTTGAGCGCCATTTTTCTGATACTGTGTATCTGGCGGGATTTTTGGTCAACCATGTAATTAATTGCTGTAGTACACTACCTGGCTGTTATAAGCAGGAAGTGTTACTCATTTTTTGGTTGTTGAAAGTTGAAGATTTTTGGCTCTGTAATTCAAAACAAGCTGATCTGGTTGCTCTGTACAGATAAACCTGTGAGTCTATGTATCTCTTGTTGTATGTTTTGGCACGAACCCACTGATTTCATGATTAATCTTATATGAGAAATGCTATCTTAGCATGTGTTTTGTTAATTCTGTCTCCAGTATTGCATGTATTCTTCTTCTGAATCTGGATATTTGGATAATGTTTAGATTCTAGAGCATAGAATTCCTATGTTGAATGTCTAATCTTTTAACTTCTGCTCAAGGGGTAGATTAAACTGTTTTCAGGTTGAACATTGGGAAGGGTATACTACAGTAGGGATGCCATAAGTAGAGATAACTTAACACTCTGTATTGGGAGATATCTGTAAGGCAGGTATCACATATATCCCCCTGAAATCCAGTTTTAGCTGTTCATGTTGATCATTCACAGGTGTATGTCTACTGACTCCAGGCCCTGGATATGCACCAATCTTGCTTTGTTTTTGTGTTACAACCATGTCCAGCTTTGCATCCAAACTTAAAATCCAAATCAAAATCTAAAACAAACATTAGGACATTAGAATTAGTTTTAGGATCCTCAGTCCTCTGTCTACAACTGCAAATAGGCCCAAAGCTAGCCCCTTTGCTCTTATCTTTCAGTTTTGGTCTACTTACAGGAGGACTTATCTGCTTTCTATCAGCATCCCAGCCTTTGTATGCATATCCTCATGGATGTTGAGTAGGGAATACCCCCCTAGGTTTTGCAGAGCCTGAAGAAGAAGAGGAGATAAAATATAGAGTCTATCTCCTACACTGTTGGCCCCTAGCCCAGAGATCCTGTTGATCACTGATGGCTACCTTGTAGGGAAATCTGGGAATAAGCATCCAGTCTGGGAAAAAACCAACATGTTGTTCTCAATGTTTCCACCTCATATTCTATAGGTAACACTGGGTGCTTCCCATAAACTAATTCATATGGTCTGAAATTAGTGGTGGTCCTCCAGGTGTGTTGTAGGCCTTGTTGACGAGGAGGATTGCACCCATTATGCAAAGCTATAAAGCACGACAATCCTGTGTAACATGGGATCAAACTCAGGCTATGGGTGACCTATGGTGAGCTTGAACCTCCAGATTATGGGCTGGTTCCCTTTAATTTTCAATGGATCTATAACTTTGATATGAAAAGGGTTGATGGATCTACTAAAAACACTAAAACTATAATGTAAAGTGTGATGATGCACCTAATTTTATGGAAAATTACAAACCTAACTCACAATAGATCTCATAAAATCTATCCACACAATCCACTTTTGGCAATGTGTTCACAAAAAATGATTCTAAGGGAGGCTAGAAATAACTTTTCTTTTTGAAGGAAAATAGGGTTCTCACAACATGAAAGAAAATTATTCCAATTGCACAACATAAGACCTATGATTTTAATGCTTTCTAATACATGCAAGTACAAATGAGATAATGATTTTAAAGGTTCTGATGTTTAAACACAATAAAATCTCATCAAATCATTCGCAAAAGCAGCATTAATGAAAAGGTAGACACTTGATTTAGTTGAAAAATAAAGGAACAATTGCATAAAAAGACAGAATAGAACCTGTAACCTACTATAATGTCTATAAATCTACAAAATATGAGTTACAAAACCTTCCTTCTCTCTCAAAGTGTAAAGAGCAAAAAAGACAAGAACTAGAAACACCTAAGTTTTTCTTACAATATATAATATGCTCTCTCCAAGAGACCTAGAAAGGTCAACTACAGTAAACTGCCTCTAAAAATAATATCTCAAAACTGATCCATGAGCAAGCAAGAAAATCCTTAAAATTAAGGGCTATAACTGCTCCAAAATGAGCTACAATAGCTCCAAACTGCTCTCTTCTATAAGTTTGATCAAAAGGTGGACCAAACTCTCCAATTTTGACCCAAAAACCATGCAAAAAACTCCAAAAGATTTCAGTTACCTCCATCCTCCAAATTTGCATGATTTTGGGATATGTGAGCAAATAATAAAGTAATTTTGGAATGATTACTTTACTATGAGTTACAATTTGTCTTATCTTCTGGATTTTACAATTTGTGACAAAATAATAAAGTAATTTATAATTACATTACTTTATTACTTGTTTACATTTATCTAGTTGCAAAATCATGCAATTTTGAATGCATTTGCCCTTTAGAAAAAAAAGCAAAAATAACCACCTATTTCACCCTTTGCATTCACATGATTACATTAATGATGATGCAAAGATCAAAATGAGCCTTCATGCATGTAAAAAGATAAAAATATCTCCATTTATCCCCCTTATGTCTCCCATGCATACATAATGATCTCCTCATGCAATTTATGCATTTCACACCATGCATCATTATGCCTTCATGCCTAATGTAATACATTATAAAGAACCCTTATGACTCCTTATGTGCATTATCATATATATTTGTCTTTGCATCTTTTGTCATATATAGCACCTTATCACTCCATGTATAATAATTATCCATCACCACCTTCAAATTATTCTCCTTTGACTTCAAACTCACTTCATGCCTTAGCAAAAATTAACATAAGGCACTCGACCTTATCCTCTGATTATTGTTTTGACTTTTGAATAAAATCAAAAAGGCAATAATAAAACATGCCGTCACGGGCCCCTGTGGCATAATGATTTGAATTATTAGGTTTTTCAAAGACTTTAGAAGTCTTGACCACGGTGATGGATTAGATGATAATGATTTTGTAAATTAAAGTCAAAAAAGAAACTCCATGACCTCATCAAGGGCATCGACCAAAAGGAAAGTAAAATCTAAAATTACTTGTCATTTTCACTTGTCTTCTTGTTTCTCCTCCTGAGATGCCGCCATGCTCGCTTAGGGCTTGAAGGTTTCTCTACATTCTCTCTGTAATTTTTTGAGGCTTATCCATGATTTTTTCTCGAATCTTTGACAGGAACTGAAGGTGAGTGTATTTGTAGCATTTTGAAACCATTTCCTTGATTTTCTGTTGTAAGAATGGCCTACAGGCCATGGTCTTGAAGTAGTCTCTTCTTCATTATGCTTTACCATGCTTTGTCTTCTCACTGCATTTGCTTTGCTCTGGTTAAATCTTCATGTCGACTGGTCTTCTAAGGCTTAAGAGCTCACTGTGACATACCCGCAGTCTGTAGGCCATCTTTCTTCCTCTTTGCAACAAAATATAAGGTAATGCTTCATTTTACTTTGCACCATTCATGATTCTTGAGTGTTTCTTTGAGGGTTTGCAGTAAAATTTTATGGGTTTAACATTTTTTTTGCAAGAAAAGCTCTTCCAGGCCGCGACCATGGCCAGCTGTATACGAGGAATCCTTTGTATTTTCTATCTTTGTGGAAGAGAAACTCGACCCATGAAAAAAATGCAACTCCTGTTGAATAAAAACTCCTTCCTGTATTCTGGTTCTTTTTCACAAAAAGGGAGAAAATGGGCTCTCTACATATGTCATAACATAACAAGGGTTTGAAGTAAACTTTGTGGGTTTAACATTTTTTGAAAGAACCTTTTCTCATAAGCCATGGCCATGCTTACTATATACATGAAATATCTGTATTTGTTATTTGGTTCTTGAAACTTCTTGGCAAAATGAAAAAGAACACTCCTTTTTTCTCATCCTTCCTACACATATATGTTACCATTGCGAGGGTTTTGACAAAATATGAAGCAGAAACTAGTAAACTACTCTTGTTCTTCTAAAACCATTGTGACTGTTGGATATAGAAAATGCATATCTGTCTTTTTAAAGAAAAATAGAAAAGTTTCTTTTATGCAGAAACCCTCTTAGGGTTTGAAGAAAAACTTTATCTTATTTGCATTCTGACCCTAATGGCATAAAGACACAAGGGTTTGAAGGAATCTTTCACCCTTAGCAGCAATGAACTGGTTTTCATTCTACTATTCTTCTCCTGTGTATTTGCAAAGCATATAAAAATCCTTTGTTCTTCTCCTGTATATACTTCTCCTTCTGCATTTTATATGGGTTCTTGGTATTTTATGGAAAAACACATTGTTTCTGGCTGCGGCCTGAGAACCCATATGCATGGTATTTATTTGCATTTTATGTCTTCTTCTATCACAAAAAGGGATTCTATAGCTACTATGAAGAAAATGAGGTAAAATAAAGAAATCTTTTAACATCTTTATGATCCTTTTTCATAGTTAAATTCTTATTAAAAGACCTTAGTCTTCCTTTTCTTTTCACTCTATACTTGTGATCTTACACATTTAGTGGCATCTCCTTGGTCAAATATATTGTAACATCTCTTCTTCAATTAGATCTCTCATGACTGTAAAAGGTCTCAAAACCTTCCTGCACTTTTTCTCCATATTCCTAGCTTATAATGACTGCTACTCTTATGTTTTAGATATCCATCTGCTTTGCTTCATTGGTGATAACTATTACTCATATGTGTCCATACTAGTCAACCATCTTACAGAGTAGGCACAAGATCTTTCTTAGTCTAACAAGCTTAAAAAATACATGTGCATCTTGTTTGACTTGATTGTGTGGGACAGTCCCTTATGCTGTCTGTGTACCCTTTGGTTCTCACCTCTTCAGTAGTTGAACACCTTTCACTCTTTTGAATACTTAGAACATATTGACATTTATGATCATTTGGCATACAAGGTAAGACAGGAGGAATGTATATCTTCATGACTATGCTGTATCCTCCTTCTGTGCATTTGTCACTTGACTGTTCATTTGATGGCTATATATGCTATTCAAACTACACATTTGCATCTCATATGGCTGTGACAACCAACTGGAAATGTGCATTCTTCATTGGTGACTTTGCATTATCATGTTGACTATACTTCACACTTATCTGATGACTATTCCACCTTGACTATACTTGCTCATCTGATTGCATAATGGATTCTTTATAGCTGTTCTATATGGCATTTTGACTTAGTTGTTTCTCATGCTTATATCTGGTATGACTGTTCCTTATGATGGCACAATGGATTCTTTAGCAATTCTAAATCATATTCACAATAAAAAGGTAGCAAAAATTCTATTTTATCTGCTGTTCCACTATGATTTATCATTCATTATGGCTGAAAAAATCATGCTTCTTGAGTAACACTGTTATTAATAACAATACTTGAGCATGCTGGGCTCAACCCTTATGGGAGCCCATTTTCTCCACATGCTTTCATGTCTTCAAATCAGCAACATAACTTTTCCTATACCTGCATAGTGAACAAACAAGTTAGCATAAAAACATACCTTTGGAAGCTAATTGATCACTCTCATGATGATCTAATTTATTGCACCTGTCTGATTTTGATCCAAATGTATTGATGCATAATGATTGCAAGTTTATACATCTACTAATAAGGCATTTGATGAATTTGTATATCCGGAGCTTCTAACAAAACCTTTCTCCAACCTTGCAGGCTCATCATCCTGATCAAGAGTAAGAGGCTGAAGACATAAAGACCAAGCTGCCAGATAGGAGAGTCAACCTTCAAGATAACGCAATGATGGATATCACTTTCCTCATGTGTTCTTTTCGTTTACTTTAGCTTCAGATGTATAGCTTGCATGCTTTGTTGCATTAGCTCAGTTTAGTCATTCCCACGGCTTGTGTGGGACATATTTAAACATTCTCTTGAATACAATCAGTTATTTTACTCTATGCAATGATTTATGTATGTTTTGCTTTTTGAATCAAATGCACAACATAAAACAACTGGATCTAATTTAAAACACATGTTTAATGCATGATGATGAAATTATAGTTTATAAATACCTCTTCTTTTTGCATTGAAATATAATGAATAATCAGCAATTGAAACATGAAATAAATTATTCTCTTCATTCTTGAATGTCTGTTTTCTTGGCTGTAGATAACTTCACTTATCAAGATAGTTTTGTTGGAATTAGGTCAGACAATTGAGGGGGGGGGATGAATTAGTTGTCACAACTTTAACCTTTTATACTTTTAATCTTCTTCCACAACTTACAAATAGATTAATGATGTATACATTGAAGCATGTATTAACAACACATGAGCAGAAACAAAATGAACACACATAACAACATAATTTTTTTGTGGAAACCTGGTTAAGGGAAAATCACGGTGGGGGTTAGCCCACAAGATTCACACCCTTTTAAAAGTACTTAAAATAAATGGGAAGGCACTTGCCTTTGGGTGCACTGCCCATAGCTCATTGCTCAAAGAGGGTCACTGCCTACAAGATTTTATGGTTAATACAGAAAGAACAAACTGAGAAATAACATCTTCTTCATGCTTGGTTCAGTCCCATTGAAGCTCATAACTCCTCTGCTCTGCTCCCACACTCTGCTCTGCTCTACCACATATTTGCTCACCACATCTACTTTGACAACCTTACTTCACTTATTTATATATGACATCGACTTGGAATGATCATCAAAGTCGGCTTTACAAACATCTTATTACAATTGTTCTTCAAGGTCAGCCTAACAAACTGTTACAATTACAAGACTTGATTTGGTACAAAGTATTACATGCGAATCCTTATAGTGTCAGACAAACATTTTCTGAGACTTGAATCTTCTTCGATCAACACACTACGCTCCAGAGAATTGCTCTTACATCATCCGCAACACGCTTGAAACATCCAGTCGGCCAAGACTAGGAAGAACAACAATACCAAGGAAGAAATCTTCAGCAACGAGCTCAATCTTCAATGCAGACCTCCAACACAACAGACATAATATCTAGAGACCTCCACAAGCACATTGGATTCAACAATAACATCCGCACAACTCCAAATCATCAGAATCACTTGCATCTTCATCCATTACCTCAAGAACACTATTTACCATGACTGTCACACTAGAAAGATTGCTTGTGGACCTTGAAACCACGAACCATTTGAGTTGAGGGTACACACTGACTTCCCAAACATGCCTCTAGATCTATAGATCATAAGCTTTAATTGCGGAGCAATCCGAACCAATTTCCTGTCACTCTGTCTCTTCTGAACACTGCAAAACCCAGTTCTACTCAGATGGCCATAGCTTCTTCAAATCTTCATATGGACCTTTCAAATCTTAACTGGATGTACTTCAGACAATCCTCTACACAACCATATGGTTCATGTACTTTGATCTTCATTCCTCTAGAAATGCGGAGCAATCTACTTCGCTGATTTGCACTGTTTCCTTTGTTGACATCAATGACAACACATCATAGGCACATATTTGCAACAATCTCCCCCTTTGTCATTAATGACAACATATGATGTGAAAAACTGATTCAACCATCAAGACAAGGATTTCTCCCCCTTTCTCTTATCACTTTTGCAACCACTTTCTTCAATGCTCCCCCTTTCATCAGCAACTAGTTTTTCACATGACTTCTCTCCCCCTTTGGCATCAATGGCAAAGAGCACATATTTGCAATCTTTTCTCCCCCTTTTTGTTTCAGACTGATCTCCAAAATTTGCATACTGACTACTCCCCCTGAGTAGTATCTCCTTAACATCAATCCAGATCACAAGATATGACTGTGAATTCCATTGGACTGATGCACACTAGTGCATCTTAGTTTTGAACAAGAGGGGTAATAACCCCTAGCTTCCCTCTGAGATACTCAAAAGTATCCTTAGGCAGAGGTTTGGTGAATATATCCACAATTTGATCCTTTGAAAAAATAAACTCCAATATGAATTCATTCTCACTTACCTTCTCTCTCAAGAAGTGAAACTTGATGGATATGTGCTTTATCTTTGAATGTAACACCAGATTCTTTGAGATTTTATTGCACTTGAATTATCACAGAAGATTGTAACAGGCTCTTTAAACACAATTCTTATATCCTTCAACATTTGCTTCATCCACAAGACTTGAGTACAATTGCTTGCTGCTGCTATATACTCTGCTTTTGTAGTAGACAGAGATATTGCCTCCTGCTTTTTGCTTAACCAAGAAACCAATCTCCTTCCCAAGAAGAATGCACCACCACTAGTACTTTTTCTGTCATCCACATCTCCTGCCCAATCAACATCTGTATATGCATGAAGAGTGAAGTCATTATCCTTTGGATACCATAAGCTATAATCAGATGTTCCCTTTAGATATCTGAAAATTCTTTTGACTGGTACAACATGGGATTCCCTAGGATCAGCTTGAAATCTAGCTACAAGTCCAACTGCATTCATAATGTCAGGTCTGTTCTGAGTCAAATAAAGTAGTCCTCCAATCATTAATCTATACCTTTTCTAATATGCCTTAGGTGAATCATCATCTTTACTTAACTTGCATCCAGTTACCATAGGAGTACTTACTGGTTTTGAGTCCTCCATTCCAAACTTTTTCAACAATTATCTCACATACTTAGACTGAGATATGAAGATACCTTTACTTGACTGAGTGATTTCTGTAGACACCCTAAAATGACCAAGTCGTTGCACTACTTGCATTTCGTCTAATCTGGAGCATCACCTGCATTTCAATATTAATTGAATAATCTAATTATTTAATTAATTTCATCAAATTCTTCCAAAACTCCTAAAATTTGACATTAATTAAATAAATCTTTTTTATTTAATTAATTAAATCAAATTCTTCTACTATTCTTCCACAATTAAATAATTTTATTTATTTAATTAGATAATTATCTTCTTTCCAAATTTCAAGTCTCCATTAATTAAATAAATCCCATTATTTAATTAATTCATCACAAATTCCCTCTTATCCAAACAATTAAATAATTCCCAATTATTTAATTAAATCAATTCATTCTTCCAAATTTGAATAAATCAAATCAAATTTATTTAAATCCTCTCATTCTCCAAAAATAAAATACAATCAAATATTTTATTTATTCTTCCAAATCATATACAACAATTAAATAAATTTATTTATTTAATTTACTTTCTTATCTTTAAATATCTTTCAAATCTTCTAAAAATAAGTCTTCTTCTCCATGCACACAAAATTAAATAATTTATTATTTAATTTCTCTCAAATCATGCAAAAGCAAATCTTAAGTTGAGTTATCTATTCACTCAACCTTGTTTTTATCAATTTCTCTTAAATTAGAAAAAAACTTTCTAATTTATGAAAAGCATGTCTTATCTTTAGAAAAGAAAGTGATTAACTCAAATAAAACAGCTTTTGTGTGACACTTGTCTTCTTCTTATTCGTTGCACGTTCCTCAACTATTCTCCTTCGTTGAATCTTCTGAATTATCTGGACCGTTGATTGATCTTTGTTGAAACCTATATAAACCCCCCTCATCTCCTTCATTAAGCCTCTTCGATCACTTATTCTCAGGCATACTTAACAGCGCTTTGAGCATACATCGCATCGATTGAGCAACTTCACGATCTTTTGACATTGATCTTTTGAGCACTCTACTTGCTTGTTGCAACCATGGTTTTGCAATACTATTGAGCAATCTACATTCATCCAAAGGGAACAATACAAATCTCAGTAAAAGCTTTCATGTTTCATTGATTTATTATTAATGGCTTTTATTTAGATCGGTTCTCTTTATGTTATTGGATTTTTGATTTGTTTAGTTTATCATAGTCAATTTTCCTCATACACATTCCTACTATCGGAAGCGTTGTACTGTGTGACCAAAAGCGCTGTACTGTGTGACCAAAAGACTTGAAATTTGGAAAAAAAAAATCCAACAAATAATCCATCCTATGGTGAAAACCTGGTAAACAGACACCTTGGATAAGTACCATAGTGAAAACCTGGCAAATAGGCACTATGTGTAGAGTCAGCATCCATCGTCTATCAAGTCCTATCCACTCCGTGTCCAGTTCACAAGCAACTTTCATCCATCCATCCATAATAAAACCATTGACTTTGTTTGCATTTCCATCCCCCTATCTAGTATAGCTTGGAAATTTGTCAATGTCCCTCGTCGTCATCCCACATCTTGATCTGTGTCAATAGTTTGCACTGTCTTGTCCTAGGTCACAACTTTCTATGTCTTCTCCATCAGTCACCCATGCAAATTCCTCTACCGGAATGGGGGCAACTCTTTCCTTAACTCAGGTCTAGGATTGGTTCCTTGTTCATGGTTCACAGCGCGCTCTTCAAATCTTTTCTCCTTTCCGCAGATAGCACTCTTCAACGGACACATTGCTCCTATGATAAGGTTGTTATCTTCTCAACGTTTTTCCTACATCATCACACCCACCAGAACTACATATCATTTCTTCTCAATCTTAAGGTACCTTGATCTCATGGATATGGGTATGTAGGCAGTCTGGAATACGAAGGAAGTTTCCAGTACTCAGGTACATAAGATCTCCCCCTCACCACCTTGATCCACTCATCACTCTATCTAGAACTACATATTATCATTTTTCATCTTTCCTCGTAATGTGCCTTGATCCCGTGGATACAGGGCATGTAGGTAGTCTGGAATACGAAGGATGTATCCAGTACTCAGGCACACACGATCCATCATTCTCCACCCATTCAATCCATTAGCGTGTCATCCTTCTAGTCTTCCATTTTTCAAAATCCATTCGCCTCGACTTGACTAACTCAAGCAGCTAGCTACCGCATCCTTTCAAAGCAAAAGTCCTTAACAAGCCTAAAGCAAAGCGGCTTCCTTCCAGAGTCATCTACTGTCCTGCATACCGATTGCCAACATCAGCTAAGTCCTGCTTAACCAAAGCCCTAGATCAACAAGCTTGTCTTTTGCGAATTGTTCCATTGTCGAGACCAACACACGCATCTCCTACGACATGTGGCATTTCCTGCAGCGAGACATTATTTTTTTAGGCTGATAGCCCCCGTTAACAGACACACCGCTCCTACGATAAGGCTATTATCTTTCCTATCCAATCTATCCTGAGCAACCTCTTTGGCAAGAGAATATGTTGGCTATATGTTTACTTTGTAAGTTAGTCAATTTGCTTTTTAGTTTATCTTTTGTTCCTTTTATCCATTACCTATTCAAGACTACCTTGATTTATCTATAATCTTGGTATGTTGTGATGCAGTACGGATTGGGGGCATAGTCATTGCTTTTGTGTGCCATGTTTGAGGAATGATCTTTAGCATCTTTCTTAGCATTCTATTTATCTTGTGTGTGTTACAACCTAGCATCTTACATATTTAATACTCTTCCTGCATTTGCATGTATTGAAGTTTATTTTATGTTCAAGACTATGGCTCATTCACATATTCCAACAAGGTTATATTATGTCTAAAAGGATCTAAGTTCAAACTGCTTTCTTGCAGAGTCAACGTCCACGCACTCGAATATTACTGCACCTTGGTCTTTTATACGTTGGTGGCGAACTATCCACATGCTATATCAAAAATAAGGATTGCTCTTTATATACAATTGTGAAACCAATGCAACAAGCTCATCATTCATCCATTCATAACCCTTATATCATTTTCATTGCAAGGATCAATCAACAGTATCTGTCTTCCATCTCCTCCTTTTCTTCTCTCTGGTGCTATCTGCAAAACCCACATGTTAGATATCACTAGTCATAACATATATATCATCATACATCTCTATCATCATACATCTATAAGCATCATATACGCAATATACATCATCACATCAATCCATAATCATACATACATATCATCACATCCATGACATCACAAAGTGCATACACAAAAGCATGAACAACAGTGAGTAGAATTGATCATCATATATCTCATGTAAAGGTCATCATAGTACCAAATGTATGTGTCTACATCAATAGTCCATATATACATCAATATAGTACATCAAGGCTATCAAGAGCCCGCAAAATATACAACAGCATGCACGCAGGCATCTGTCCAAAATGATACACAATGATACAATATACAAATATACATGCTCTAGTGGGTAGAGCTGCCCTCTTGCTGTGGCCCCTGTCCTCCACCTATACTCGGTGCAGGTCCCCCGGATGGTCCCCCTGCTGGTCCTCCTCCTCCCCTTGGTGGCACAAATGGTCCTCTCACTGAGAACAATGACTGCCCTGTCCTACGAGAACCTGACACTTTAGACCTGCTCCTATCTCTGTAGCTAGGCTCTCGCTGCGCCGCTGGCACCGCACCTGCGTAAAGTGCCCTGTAGTACTCTGCCTCTCTGCCTGCTGATACTAGCTCTCCCTGCACCTAGATGAGCTCACTATATAGGGTCCTCTAATCTGCACCTAGTGCCCGGCGTGCCTCATCTCTCTCTCGCCTCACTCTATGGAGTGTGGCCTCTGCTGTCAGCCATAGCTGTACCTCTGCGTCTCTCTCCCTCATCACCTGGGCTAGTTGCCCATCATCTGCTGTTGGTGCGGCTGGCGGTTGTATCTGTACTTGTATCTATGCCTGTGCTTGGACTTGTAGCTGTGCCTGTGCGTGTGCCAAGGCTGTCTGTGCTGCTGTTGCTACCTATGTCTGCACCTGGGCTAAGACCTTGGCCTGTCTCGCCTCAACCCTCGCTGCATCCCTGTCTCTCCTCAACCGTACCATCCAAAGCTCTAGTCGAGTCCTCTCGACGGTCTCCTCCTGTAACAACCGCTCAACCCTCTCCAAATCGGTCTCTACGGCTGGCCCCCCCTCCTCCGCCATCTCCACATTTGCCTGCTGGCTGCTCGCCTCTCTGGCCTATTGCCTCATCCTGGCCTCTACACCTGGGACTAGTACCTCCCCCACTGCCCCTGCCACACCTGGTGTAGTCAACCGCACTAGCCTGTGTGTCTGCCAGTATCTATTGTACTATGGCAGTGTACCTGGATCTACCAGTCCCATATCCCAATCCCATCTCATGGGGACAAGTCCCCGTTACTCTACCAATGCTGTCGCTACTAGAATCTCTGCATCCTAGTCCCCAACCTCCCGCTGTGTCCTGTCATGTGTCGCCTCCCCCACTGGTAGCCCCTGTGGCAGTCCAAACTGTCTCAGTACTCTCTCTGGCAGGTATCTCTTAATCGTGTCGGTCCGTCTCCCAAACAGATACCGAGCCTGTCTGTAGTACATCAGCTGCTCATGTTCATCCTCCCACTCCTCGCATAGTAACCATGGCCTCTAAACAAATAGGTCCATCTCATCAATCTGCCGCCTCCAGTGGCTAACAGATCCCAACCTCTGATGTGTAATCACTCCCTCATATAGGAATGCGTATGGCTCTCCCCTATCCTGATGGCGCTATGTCATGGGTCTGATCACTGGGATATGCTCCCACGCCCACACCTGTAGAAGAGTCACCCTGCTGAGAGACTCCTGCCTCTCTTGTACACGTAGTGGTGCATATCGTGGTACAACTATCCCAGCACACATGGGCCCCATGCATACTGAATGCCATGTGTGAACATCCTAGATAGTACAGTGCCCCAGCCAACTGATAATCCTCTAGATCTCCTGTCTGGGCAAAGGAAGCTGCCAATCAATGAAGACACTATCCATCAGATCCTGTCGCAGAGTCTTGGGACATCTGCCCACCGAATCTCTCCGTCGTCTATCCGCAAATCATCTGTGTAAAATACCTCTACCATGCTTGCCTCTTCCTGCGCCGGGTCAAAGTCCACTCTCTCCCCATCAATCTGAATCCTCAAGATGCAATACACATCCTCCAAAGTCACTGTCGCCTCCCCTGTCAGAAAGTGAAACGAGCCTGTCTCACTATGAAACCTCTCTACCACTGCTATCACTAGGGCGAGGTTTGCCCTAATGTGAGTCAGGTGTGCAACATGCCATAATCCCGTGTGCTCTAAGAACGCGTCCTCCTCCCACGTCGGCTGTACTACCTCATGTGCTATAGGGTGGTGCCGCTCTCTCGACATCAACAACGGCATAATCCTCTGCATCAAAGCAACCACTTGTCAGTCAGTTTAACCATTCCTCTATAGTCCTACCGACTTCTACCCTATGACGTAGAGCCCTAAGACCAGCTCTTCCCTTGCTCCAACCTAAGTAGTCAACCCTTTAGTTAACCCTACCCATTGCATTCTTCTACCCAAACCAAAGGTGCCTTGCTTTCCACAAGAGTGTTCCACTGTGTTACCACAAGTGCCTCACTGTGCCTACAAATGCGCTTTGTTTTTCTATACCAAGTGTGACTTGTTTTTACCAAGTGCGCTTCTCCATGCTGCCAACCGCGCCGCTCTGTGCTACTAAAGGTGACGTGATTTTTTGCTAACCCTTCCAACCACGCCTTACTTCCCCGCCAACCACGCTGCTCTGTGCTACCAAAAGCGCTGCAGATTTATACCAATCACGCTGTGGCGCCGAGCCCTAAAACCAAAAGTGCTTTGATTTTACCAAACGCGCTATACCTACCTACCAGACGCGCTGCGGCACGCCAATAGCGCCTAACCCGACTACCAATAGTGCCTTTCTACCCTAAAGCATTTTTGGCTGACCTAATTGACCTCCCTAAACCTAGCCCTAAACCGCCCTAAAACGTCAAATTAAAGTGGGGTTTTTGGACACTTACCGCTGCCGGAGCTCCCGCTGGCCTCCTGTATGTCCGCACAAGCTCCGCCTGATGCCTGTGTGCTGGAATCAACATCTCTCTTTGCTGTCAGCTCCTTCCACTCAACTCTCTCACCTTAAGTTTGGAGGCTCTACTCTCTAAATTTAGAAGCTCCTAGTGTGCAAATGAGGATTGTGGTTCCCATGGGACCTATTTATATCATCCCTCCCTCTTTCTTCTATCTTCCCCAACCCTGCTGCTTTTCCTTCTAACCTGCTCGCACACTCGTCTCGTCGAGCGTCCACCCAGTCCTTCTGTCGCTTCCCTGTCTTTCCGCTCAAGGGGGCATATGCTGGGGCAACCACCTACACTAGGGCATAAAAAATTGTATCATGTCTTCAACAATCATTTTCTTTGATGCAACACTGTAAACTGCATTGCACCAAAGAGGGGCAAAATGTAGACACCCTAAAACACTACTTGCATTTCATCTAATCTGGAGCATCACCTGCATTTCAATATTAATTGAATAATCTAATTATTTAATTAATTTCATCAAATTCTTCCAAAACTCCTAAAATTTGACATTAATTAAATAAATCCTTTTTATTTAATTAATTAAATTAAATTCTTCTACTATTCTTCCACAATTAAATAATTTTAATTATTTAATTAGATAATTATCTTCTTTCCAAATTTCAAGTCTCCATTAATTAAATAAATCCCATTATTTAATTAATTCATCACAAATTCTCTCTTATCCAAACAATTAAATAATTCCCAATTATTTAATTAAATCAATTCATTCTTCCAAATTTGAATAAATCAAATCAAATTTATTTAAATCCTCTCATTCTCCAAAAATAAAATACAATCAAATATTTTATTTATTCTTCCAAATCATGCACAACAATTAAATAAATTTATTTATTTAATTTGCTTTCTTATCTTCAAATATCTTTCAAATCTTCTAACAATAAGTCTTCTTCTCCATGCACACAAAATTAAATAATTTATTATTTAATTTCTCTCAAATCATGCAAAAGCAAATCTTAAGTTGAGTTATCTATTCATTCAACCTTGTTTTTATCAATTTCTTTTAAATTAAAAAAAAACTTTCTAATTTATGAAAAGCATGTCTTATCTTTAGAAAAGAAAGTGATTAACTCAAATAAAACAGCTTTTGTGTGACACTTGTCTTCTTCTTATTCGTTGCACGTTCCTCAACTGTTCTCCTCCGTTGATTCTTCTGAATTATCTGGACCATTGATCGATCTTTGTTGAAACTTGTATAAACCCCCCTCATCTCCTTCATTAAGCCTCTTCGATCACTTATTCTCAGCGATACTTAACAGCGCTTTGAGCATACATCGCATTGATTGAGCAACTTCACAATCTTTTGACATTGATCTTTTGAGCACTCTACTTGCTTGTTGCAACCATGGTTTTGCAATACTATTGAGCAATCTACATTCATCCAAAGGGAACAATACAAATCTCGGTAAAAGCTTTCATGTTTCATTGATTTATTATTAATGGCTTTTATTTAGACCAGTTCTCTTTATGTTATTGGGTTTTTGATTTGTTTAGTTTATCATAGTCAATTTTCCTCATACACAATTTCCAAACCTAAGAAGAAATTTATTTCACCAAACATGGACATTTCAAATTCACTTTGCATCTGATCAGCAAATTCTTACACATGCTTCCATTTTCACCAAAAATGTTATTATCAACAAATACCTCAACAATTAAGATGTGCTCATGATCAATCTTAAAATAAAGATTACTATCAGCTATGCCTTTGCTAAATCCTAGCTCTAGCAGATACTTATCTAATCTTGCATACCAGGCTCTTGGGGCTTGTTTAAGTCCATACAAAGCTTTCCTCAATCTACAGACCATATCTTCTTGATCAAACAACTGGAATCCTTCCGGTTGCTCAATGTAGACTTCTTCCTCTAACTCTCCATTCAGGAATGCTGACTTGACATCCATCCGGTAAACTTTGAAATCTTTGAAAGCAACAAATGCAAGAAATAATCTAATTGCTTCAATTCTTGACACCGGAGCAAATGTTTCGTCAAAATCAATTCCCTCTACTTGAGAATATCCTTTTCAGACCAATCTTTCTTTGTTTCTCACAACTTCATCATCTTCATTCAGTTTATTCCGGAAGACCCATTTGGTTCCAATTACATTTTTATTTTCAGGTCTAGAAACAAGATCCTAAGTATGATTCTTTTCAATTTGCATTAATTCTTCTTCCATTGCTTTTACCCAATTTTTATCATTACAAGCTTCATTCACTGTTTTTGGTTCAATCTTTGAAATCAAACAATACTCTACTTGATCTTCAACAATTCTTCTTCTAGTTTGAACACCTTTATTCCTGTCTCCTATGATTTGATCTTCAGAATGATTCAACCTTACATACCTGGGGGTTTTGAGAGTTTCTTGAACTTCTGATTCTTGAGCTCGTTCCTCAACATATATACTAACTTCTTGAGTCACTGAATTTTCTGGATCAATCTGGATCTGAATCTAGGTTTGAACTTGCTTTCCTTGACTTTGACTTTCATCTTGATCATCTGAATCATATCCACAAGGCCTGGAAGGTCTTTATTTTCTCTCATCAACCTTGACATTAGCACTTTCAACAATCTTTTTCAATCTCTTGTTGGAGCACCGGTATGCCTTGCTTTGAGTAGAGTAACCCAGAAATATTCCTTCATCACTTATTGCATCAAACTTGCCTAGATCCTCATCTCTTTTGATATAGCATTTACTACCAAAAACTTTGAAATATTTCACAGTAGAAGGATGACCAAACCATAGTTCATAAGGTGTCTTACTAGAATTGCCTTTGATCTGCACCTGGTTAAGAGTGTAGACAACAGTACTCACAACTTCACTCCAATAGACTTGTGGAACATTGTTTCCATCATCATTATCCTAGCAACTTCTTGAATGGTCCGGTTCTTTCTTTCCACAACTCTATTATGTTGAGGAGTCGTAGGAGCAGATAACTGTCTTTTTATTCCATGCTTTTCACATAACGTATCAAACTCACCAGAGGTAAACTCTCCACCTCTGTCAGATCTCAGACACTTTATCTTCACACCAATCTCATTCTCCACAATAACTTTGAACACCTTGAATTTGTCAAGAGCTTCTGATTTTCTTTCAAGAAAGTTACCCACATCATCCGGGAGTAATCATCAATCAGCAACATAAAATATCTGTCTCCTTGCACACTTCTAATTCTAGCAGGACCACATAGATTAGTATGCACAAGTTCCAACAGTCCACTTGAGAATTGTTCTTTACTCTTGAATGAAGTTCTGTTCTGTTTACCCAAGTGACATTCTCTACACATGCTATTAGTAGGTTTCAAAAGTTTCAGAAGATCTCTCATAGTCTGAATAGAACTTATCTTGACAATATTATCAAAGTTCACATGACACATTCTCCTATGCCATAACCAACTCTGATCAATTTGAGCAATCAAACAACTTTTTCCAGTACCACTTAAATGAAAGATGTTACCTTTAGTTTGTGTACTTGATGCAATCATAGTTTCGGAGCTTGCTAAGATTTTGCATTTTCCATCCTTGAATTAGAGATCATACCCTTTGTCAACCAACTATCCAACACTGAGAAGATCACGCTTCAATCCTTCTACATACATAACATCATTAGTGTTATTCTTAGCATCAAAAGAGATGGATCTTTTGCCACGAATTCTACCAGCAGAATTGTCTCCAAACTTCACGTTTCCACCTTCATATCTTTCCAAACTTATGAACTTACTTTTATCACCAGTCATATGATGAGAACATCCACTGTCAATCACCCATTCATCTTTTTCTTCAATTTGAACAGCCAAGGCACTTTCCACATTCACACAGCTAGTAGATTCAGTAGACACCAGATCTTCTTCTTTGATGGCAATGAACACCCATTCATTTCACGAGTTACTTCCCATATCAGATTCATCATTAGTGACACATTCTTTAGCTTCTTAGACATAGTAACATTTCTTCTAAGCCCTTGATCTGATAGGGTTTGGCTTTGAAACCCTCTCCGGACACCTTGAGGCAAAATGACCAATCTTATTACAAGTAAAACATTTGAGAGGCAACTTTCCTTCATACTTACCGGATCCTCTTGGCAATCTTTTGGCAATAAGGGCTTCAAGTTCTACAGCCTCACTTTCATCATCATCAAGATCCTTCCTTGCCTTCTCAAATCTATTTGATCTTCCTGAGGAACTTTCACCCGGATCATATCTTTGTTTTCCATAAACATTGGCTTTAAATGCAGATTCAGACTTAGGAAGAGAGTCACCAAACTCACTCATTTCAAATGCTGCAAGCTTACCAACCAATTGATCCCTTGTAACAATTGTCACAGTCCCGATCTCTTCAATGGCAGCAACTTTATACTTGTAAGCCGCAGGTAAGGATCTGAGCACTTTGGTAACAATCTCTGATTCTTCCAATATTCCACCAGCACTCTTGATACCGGTCACGAGTTCATTCAGCTTTTGCATGTAGGAAGTAATGTTTTCATCTTCACTCATTATCAACCTTTCGTATTTACCCTTCAGGGTCTGTAGCTTGGCACATTTGACATATTTATCACCTTCATACAGAGTTTCCAACTTTTTCCAAATTTTATGAGCAGTTTTCAATTCCAGGACATTTGTCATTTCTGTATCAGTCAGGGCACTCAACAATGCTTCTTTAGCTCAAATATTGTATTCAGCTTCCCTGAGTTTGTCTAGAGTTGAAGGGCCATTCTTCAGAATCTTATATTCATCCTTAGTTATCAACCAAAAGGCATCACCCATACATTGCAGATGACACTGCATGCACACCTTCCAAAGGGAGTAATTTGTTCCATCAAATCTCAGACTTTCCTTCTTGTAAGCTGACATCTTAGATCTCCTCAAGCGGTCAAGCTTCTTTTAGAGGAACCAGCTCTGGTACCAATTGTTGGAATTAGGTCAGACAACTGAGGGGGGGGTTGAATTAGTTGTCACAACTTTAACCTTTTGTACTTTTAATCTTCTTCCACAACTTACAAACAGATTAATGATGTAAACATTGAAGCATGAATTAACAACACATGAGCAGAAACAAAATAAACACACATAACACCAGAATTTTTACGTGGAAACCCGGTTAAGGGAAAACCATAGTGGGGGTTAACCCACAAGATTTGTACCCTGTTAAAAGTACTTAAAAGAAATGGGAAGGCACTTGCCTTTAGGCGCATTTCCAAGAGCTCACTACTCAAAGAGGCTCATTGCCTACAGGAGGCTCACTACCTACAAGATTTTATGTTTAATACAGAAAGAACGAATTGAGAAATAACATCTTCTTCATGCTTGGTTCAGTCCCATTGAAGCGCATAACGCCTCTTCTCTGCTCCCACACTCTACTCTGCTCTACCACATCTTCACTCACCACATCTACTTTGACGACCTTACTTCACTTATTTATATATGACATTAACTTTGGAATGATCATGAAAGTCAGCTTTACAAACATCTTATTACAATTGTTCTTCAAGGTCAGCCTGACAAACTGTTACAATTACAAGACTTGATTTGGTACAAAGTATTACATGCAAATCCTTATAGTGTTGGACAAACATTTTCTGGGACTTGAATCTTCTTCGATCAAGACACTACGCTCTAGAGAATTGCTCTTAGATCATCCGCAACACACTTGAAACATCCGGTCAGCCAAGACTGGGAAGAACAACAATACCAAGGAAGAAATCTTCAGCAACAAGCTCAATCTTCAATGCAGACCTCCAACACAATAGACACACTATCTAGAGACCTCCACAAGCACATTAGATTCAACAATAACATCCGCACTACTCCAAATCATCAGAATCACTTGCATCTTCATCTGGTACCTCAAGAACACTGTTTGCCATGACTGTCACACTAGAAAGATTGCTTGCGAACCTCCAAACCATGAACCATTTGAGTTGAGGATACACACTGACTTCCCAAACACGCCTCTAGATCTACAAATCATAAGCTTTCATTGTGGAGAAATCCAGACCAATTTTCTGTCACTCTGTCTCTTTTGAACACTGCAAAACCCAATTCTACTTAGATGGCCATAGCTTCTTCAAATATTCATGCGGACATCTCAAATCTTAACTGGAGCTACTTCAGACAATCCTCTACACAACCATACGGTCTGCGTACTTTGATCTTCATTCCTCTGGAAATGTGGAGCAATCTTCTTCACTGATCTGCACTGTTTCCTCTGTTTCTGACAAAGGGATATGTTGACATCAATGACAACACATCATAGGCACATATTTGCAACAAGTTTGACAGCCCAATATGAGCTATCATATGATCTTGAAAAGTGATTTTGCACATGTCTTCTGTCAAGACAACAGGCATTCATTGGATGATCCTGCATAAGTAAGATTTTTTGGACCCCCTCTCAACAACTAATGTTTAGGGCTTTCTAAATTAGGTGTGAACATAATTTAGTAACATTTTTGGCGACCTCCTAGGGGTGTTTGCCTGCTAAAAAAAATAAAACTAGTAGCCTTGCAATTCCATTGGGCATGTGAGTCTTTTCTTGCCTGAAACCTTGAAAACTTTCGCTGCAACTCAAACTGATAGAAAAATACAGCATCAAAACTATACTAAAATGAAACTAATTTGACCCTGTTTAGGACATGGCCAGCAAAATGTGCATATGCACTTCTTGGAAAATAAAAACACATTTGAAATGAAATGTGAAGAAGCACTTATTTGTAGCAAAAGTTGCTCCTCTAGTAACATAACTTGAGGTGAATCCCAATGATATGGATTGGCAACACCTCTCCATCTAACTTTGCAAGCTAAAATACATTGTGTTGCTTGCATTCTGTAATGATATATGGGCCATCCCTCATGGCATCAAACTTGGTGTGTTTACCAGGTTTACTCTTTATCTCATCCCATTTGAAAACTAAATCTCCCTCCTTGAAGATTCTTGGAACTGCCTTTTTTTATCAAAGGTCCTCTTCATTTGTGCTTGATGTATCTCCAAGGTTCTTAATGCCTCTTTTCTGGTTTCTTCCAGCTCCATTAGTTGTGCAAGTCTTACCTCCATTGGTTGTTCTTCCAATAATTCAAGTTCCTTGATGTAACTTAGAGTTGGTAACTCAACTGAGATTGGCAACTTGGCTTCTTTTCCATAAGTTAGAACATAAGGTGAGTTACTTGTAGCTCTCTTTTGAGTTATCCTATCAGCCCAAAGGGCTAATTTCAACTTATCATGCCAAGATCTCTGATTGTCATCAACTATTTTCTTTATTATCTTAATCAGATTCTTATTGGTCGATTCTGCTTGTCCATTACCCTGAGGGTAATAATTGGATGAAGTATTCAAAAATATACTATTTTTCACAGACCAATCAGAAACTCTTAAACCAATGAATGCTAAAGCATTATCAAAAATAATTGAATCAGGAGTACCAAACCTGGAAACTAAGTCTTGATAGAAGTTCAGCACAGGAGTCTCATTCGCCTCCTTCAATGCAACTGCTTCAGTCCACTTTGTGAAGTAATTTGTCGCAGTTAGTATCCACTTATGTCCTTGACTTGATGGTGAATTGATGGGACCAATGAAGTCCAAACCCCATTTGCCAAATGGCTGTTCTACCTGAATTGGATGCAAGGGCATGGCTGCAAGCTTCTGTTTACCTGCAAAAAGTAAACATTTGGTGCATTTCTTCACCCAATCATGTGCATCTTTAAATAATTCTAGCCAATAATAACCAACTCTCATAATTTTCAAAGCTATTGTTCTTGGTGCAAAGTGACCTCCAGAAGGTCCATCATGAAACTCTTCCAGAATTTTCTAAATCTGTTCTGGTTCTACACACCCTAATAAAACACCATTATAATCCCTTTTATACAAAACTCCATCTATAACAGCATAAGGTATGGCTTGCAGCCAGTAGTACCTCCTTTTTGATCTATCTAGACCTTCAAGATAGTCCACAGTATGCAGATAATGTACCATTTGATGCACTCAACTTGTAGAAGGGACCGAGACAACAACCTGTTCATTGTTTTGCAGCACTGTCTCAGTTTTTTCTTTAAGTTTGGTGTTGTTCACTTCAATCCCTGATAGCTGCTCACACAATCCCTTGCCTCAGACCAACTTTGTAACCTTGATTAGAATATCATATTCCATAACCTTTGTTATCCATCCTACCCTCTTATCATTAAGATCCTTACTAAGCAATAATTCCTTGATTGTCGGATGGGCAACCATCAGCTGTATTCTATTGTTTGAAAGCATGTGTTTAAACTTTTTAAGGCTTCTTATGATAGCCAATACATGTTTCTCAACAAATGAATATCTTACCTCATAATCATGCAAAATTTGTCTAAAGAAAGCCACAGGTTGCTCCAATCCTTCCTCATTTTGTTGACAGAGCATAACTGATATGGTATCAACACTACCAAATGCATACAAGATAAAGTCCTTGTCAAAATTTGGATTGATTAGTGTTGGGGCAGAAACAAGTGCCTCTTTTATTTCTTCAAAACTCTGCTTACCTTCCTTTGTCCAGCTAAAAGGAATATTCTTCTTTAACATGGCTGTAAGGGACTGTAATAATGCTACTATGTTTGGTATGAACCTCCTTACAAAGTTTATTCTTCCAAGAAAGCTTTGTAAGTCTTTCTTATGGGCAGGAAGTGGTAATGCTAAGATTGCAGAAATCCTTTCAGGATCTATGGATATTCCATCTTTTGACATTATGTGTCCTAAAAGCTTTCCTTCATGTATTGAAAAAATACTCTTTTTCGGGTTGAGTGAAACCCCAAACTCTCTGCATCTCTCAAAAATCAGTCTTAGATGATAAAAATGATCTTCAACCTTCTTTGAGAACATAGTTACATCATCTAGATATATGAGTACAAATTTATTTATGAGACCTTGAAAATCCATATCCATGGCTCTTTGGAATGTTGCACCTGCATTAGATAATCCAAATGGCATCTTCCTATAGGCCATTGTTCCCCACTTGGTAGTGAAAGCAGTATTATACTGATCCTCCTCTTTCACAAAAATCTGATTGTAGCCTGAATAACCATCCAATAAAGAAAATCTTTCTGATCCTGAGACAACTTGTAAGATTTGCTCCATCGATGGCAATGGGTAATGATCTTTCAGGGATGCTCTATTTAAGTCATGAAAATCAACACATAATCTGATTACTCTATTCTTTTTTCTAACAGGAACTAAGTTAGAAACCCAAGATGTATGCTTTATTGGAAAGATTATGTTACCTTCTATCAGTTTGTTTAATTCAGTCTTCATGAGCACTTCCAGCTTTGGGTTTAATGGCCTTTGCTTTTGTCTAATCAGTTTGGCCTTGGGTTCCATCTCAATAGTGTGTTGAGCTAACTCAGGGTTAAAATGCTTTAGATATCCATACTCCCAGGCAAATACATCATTGAATTCTTGACACAGCTGAATAAAAGCTTGTTGTTCTTCTTTTGTGCACACTTTTCCAAGCTTAAGCAACTTGTCCTTGAATATCTCAATAGGCTCATAATGTTCCTGTTTGATAGATATGCAAGCTTTGTCTCTTCTAGTCTGGTCATCAGTATTGAAAATAGATTCTAATATCACTAAGCCTTTGGGAAGATTATTTGACCTTAGCTGCAATATCTGATCATCATATTGCTGCTGCATTTTCTGCTGGTTTCCTGCAGAAAACTCAACTTCTTCCATCAGAAAATTAACAATCTGCTCATTACTGTCAAAGACTTGCCAACTTGTATTATTGTCTGGCACTGATGGTCTGACAACAACTTTAACATAAAGAGGAGTATGAACATTCTTCATTTCTATTGGAATATCATACTCAACACCAATAGCAGCTAGTTTGTTAGCCTATTTATTATCAGTCATAGGTACATATATCAAATTAACTGCTTCAAACTCATCTATCATATCCCAAACTCTGTGTTTGTACAGTTTCAACAAATCATTTTTAGTAGCAGCAATATTCCTTACTTGTTTTACCACTAGTTCACTGTCCCCAAAAACTTTAAGGCATTTAATATTTCTTTTTCTAGCCCATTCCAATCCATGGATCAATGCCTCATACTCAGCTGAATTATTTGAATAGATTAAAGCAAAATGGAAAGATGAATAATACTTTTCATCCATGGGAGAAACTAAAACAGCTCCTCCACCAACACCAATCCTACTTCTAGAACCATCAAAACACAATTGCCAAACATCATTATCAAATTGCACAGTTTGCTAATTTTCTCCTTTTAACAAGTTTGGAATAGCAGCACCTTTCTCTTAGATCATATAAACACCAAGACCTATTTCATCCATTTGATCAAAAGGATCTGTATCATGATTTTCTACTGCCCTCTGGTCCAAAACTAAATCAGGTATGCCCTCTAATGGTGTATTTGGGTCTTGGACAGTAGTTGGTTCTTCTTGATCAAAAATTGAAAGATTGGCATTGATTGGGCTGGGTGTATATGGCTCAAGATGGTCATTTGCTAATGGTTCTAATTTTATGGTGACTTTAGTACTATATTTGGTTCTAAAAAATAGATGAGTCCAATCAGAGGATAAATAGGCTCCTAGTTTTGCTGTGAAGTCTCTAGATAGGCAAATGACAAAGTGAGGTGGCAGATCAATAACATGGATATCTTGATGGATTACAAAGCTGGGGCATGCATGTAAGGTAAGACCAAAATATTTCAACATCCCCACTGTGTTAACTTTAGTACCATCTAATTGAACAACCCCCCTTGCAACAGGATCATAATTCAAACCAAGCTTGCCTGCTAACTATTTGGGCATCACGGAGCTACTAGCTCCCAAGTCAATCATACGGTTATGGACTAGATGGTTGCCAATTATCAAGGTAACATAAAAAGGAGGTGGTTTGCTCACTTGTTTTGATTATTCATTCTTATTTTGTGCTTCATTAGTGAGCATGACCTAGGGATGACTTGTTTGAGTTTCATTGGATAAGGATAACTGAGTTAAAGCATCTTGTAACAAATCTTTCTGACCTGGGATGTGTAATGCATCCAATATAGACATGCTAATAGTGGCTTTCTTCATATGATCAAGAATATTGAAAGAAGGACCACTAACCTTTTGCTGTATTTTGAGAACAACATCATCTGATTGTACTTTGGTTGGTTAAGATTGAGCTTCTAGCTATCTTTTATCAGCTGTTTGTTGTCCTCTTGGAAGAATATGAACATTCTGAGAAGTAGAAGCTTCAGGTTGACCTTGCTGACCTACAGAAGCTTGATTTTTAACTTTATCAATCTGCTATGGTACTTTATCAACTTGCTATTTGTTGACACCAGCTTGCTGAACTGTAACTCAACAACCCTCTTTTTTGACCTGGTGTTAGCTGCAATATTGGTGAATGATTGTTTTTGACCTGGTAACTGATTTACACCACAAAAATCATTAACTTGCTAGTTCATTAAATCAACATCAGGATTACTATGTTGGTTCTGAGAATCCAGCTAATCATTGACATCACTTGTCCTCTTAGCAGAATATGAACATTCTGAGAAGTAGAAGCTTCAGGTTGACCTTGCTGACCTACAAAAGCTTGATTTTTAACTTTATCAATCTGCTATGGTACTTTATCAACTTGCTATTTGCTGACACCAGCTTGCTGAACTGTAACTCAACAGCCCTCTTTTTTGACCTGGTGTTAGTTGCAATATTGGTGAATGACTGTTTCTGACCTGGTAACTGATTTACGCCACAAAAATCATTAACTTGCTAGTTCATTAAATCAACATCAGGATTACTATGTTGATTTTGAGAATCCAGCTAATCATTGACATCACTTGTCTTCTTGGCAGAATATGAACATTCTGAGAAGTAGAAGCTTCAGGTTGACCTTGCTGACCTACAGAAGCTTGATTTTTAACTTTATCAATCTGCTATGGTACTTTATCAACTTGCTATTTGCTGACACCAACTTGCTGAACTGTAACTCAACAGCCCTCTTTTTTGACCTGGTGTTAGCTGCAAAATTGGTGAATGACTGTTTCTGATCTGGTAACTGATTTACGCCACAAAAATCATTAACTTGCTAGTTCATTAAATCAACATCAGGATTACTATGTTGATTCTGAGAATCCAGCTAATCATTGACATCACTTGCTGTATTTTCAGCAACAACATAATTATTCTGAACCATGAGTGCTTAACTGACCACTCCATTCATGCAAGTAGCCTAGTTATGAGGTTGGTTACACGGATAACACCATGCAAATCTTGAACCATGTTGTTTTGCATAGGTACAAGCTCTTTTGATGAGCTGACAGCATTGGGATTATACTGTTGATTTGGCTTATTGTTATAATTCCTTCTCTGTCCTTGGTAATCTGCCTGATAAGGAGGCCTATTTGCCTGATATGGAGCTTGGTATGGTCTACTATTTTGATTATGCTATATTTTGAGACTCACTAAGTCATTACTAACAGTATGCAATAACTTAGCTATATTTTGCTGATTACTCTTAAGCTCTTGTATGTCAGAATGGATTGGATCAGCATTATTTTTTAAAGTTGTTTGATAGCCAAAGGCTGGTATAGCAGGAATTGATGCAATAGGAGGGACTGATATTGGTATTAAGGGCTGAATGTCAGGAAATATAGGCATAGGAGGCCTTGGTGCAATTTTACCAGCTTGAATTAAACTATTTTCTGCTCTAATAGCAATATCAAATGCACCTGGTAAAGTAACCTCACCCATTAACTGAATCATGACATCAATATCACTATTCAATGCTCTTAAATAATACAAAAATGCATGCTCAGGTGAAGGCTTTACCATTTTTGGAATTCTATTCCATGCCCTTTGAAATATGAAATTAAAGTCTAACATTTGCTCTTGTGGAGCCCTCTTGATAGTTGTCATTTGCTCAACCAATGATAAATGATCTGACTTATCTTGGAACTGTCTATTCAAAGCAGCTCCTAATTCATCCCATGATGTAATAGAGTTAACTCTTAATCCTCTGAACCATTGCAGAGCTTTTCCTTTGAAAGATGTTGCTAGCAGCCTTATTGCTATATTTTCTTCTGTGATATGATGAACAACACATAATGATGCTACATCTCTGATGTGCTCTATCGGTGTGGTTCCATCTTCACCGGTGAAACTTGGCAGACTTTTTAGTGTAGCTATTGGTATTGCATCATGTTGCTGTAAATTCAATGGACTGCCCCCATTAAATGTAAGAAATGGTTGATTTCTTTGTGGTGGTGGTGGTCTATTTGCTGCCATCTGAATAATGGGTACTTGCACTACAAGTACTTGTACTACCTATACTTGTATTGGTATCTGTTGAAAAATAGGTTCCTCTTCTTCAAATCCTTGAAAAATAGGCTCCTCTTGAAAAATAGGAACTTGTTCTTTTGGACTTGCTGGTGGAGAACAATGAGGTATTGATGAAGAACTTGCAAATAAAAGATTTTGATGAAAAGCAAATTCAGGATGTGAATTTGGCATATCTGGTATTGCTGTACTTGCTAGCCTTATCACTCTATCTGCTTTATCTCTCCTTTGGTACTTTTTCATAGGCTACAAAATCTGATCTATCAGACCAGAAAGTTAGAGTCGCTAGGTACTTGAAATAAAAACCTCTAAAAGCCTATAAAATTTGCTAATCATACCAAAACAATAGAAAAAATAAGTTCTTTTTGAACTAAAAATTAGTTCAAAGATCCCACTGGGCGTGCCAAAAATAGTTGACGAGCAGGAGTGCACCCATTATGCAAAGCTGTGAAGCTCAGGAATCCTATGTAACATATGATCAAACTTAGGCTGTGGGTGAGCTATGGTGAGCTTGAACCTCCAGATTATAGACTGGTTCCCTTGTAATTTTTAATGGATCTATAACTTTGATATGAAAAAGGTTGATGGATCTACTAAAAACACTAAAATTGTAATCTAACGTGTGGTGATGCACCTAATTTTATGGAAAACTGCAAACCTAACGCACAATAGATCTCAGAAAATCTATCCACACAATCCACTTTTGGCAATGTGATCACAAAAAATAATTCTAAGGGAGGTTGGAAATAACTTTCTTTTTGAAGGAAAATAGGGTTCTCACAACATGAAAGAAAATTATTCCAATTGCACAACCTAAGACCTGTGATTTTAATTCTTTCTAATACATGCAAGTACAAATGAGACAATGATTTTAAAGGTTTTGATGTTTAAACACAATAAAATCTCATCAAATCATTCACAAAAGCAACATTAATGAAAAGGTAGACACTTGATTCAGCTGAAAAATAAATGAACAATTGCATAAAAAGACAAAGAATAGAACTTGTAATCTACTGTAATCTCTATAAATCTGCAAAATATGAGTTACAAAACCTTCCTTCTCTCTCAAAGTGTAAAGAGCAAAAAAGGCAAGAACTAGAAAAACCTAAATTTTTCTTACAATATATAATATGCTCTCTCCAAGAGACCTAGAAAGGTCAACTGCAGTAAACTGCCTCTAAAAATAATCTCTCAAAACTGATCCACGAGTAAGCAAGAAAATCCCTAAAAATAAGGGCTATAACTGCTCTAAAATGAGTTAAAATAGCTCCAAACTACTCTCTTCTATAAGTTTGATCAAAAGGTGGACCAAACTCTCCAATTTTGACCCAAAAACCATGCAAAAAGCTCTAAAAGACTTCAGTTAACTCCATCCTCCAAATTTGCATGATTTTGGGATATGTGAGCAAATAATAAAGTAATTTTGGAATGATTACTTTACTATGAGTTACAATTTGTCTTATCTTCTGGATTTTACTACTTGTGACAAAATAATAAAGTAATTTATAGTTACATTACTTTATTACTTGTTTACATTTATCTAGTTGCAAAATCATGCAATTTTGAATGCATTTGCCCTTTAGAAAAAAAAGCAAAACTAACCACCTATTTCACCCTTTGCATTCACATGATTACATTAATGATGATGCCAAGATCAAAACGAGCCTTCATGCATGCAAAAAGATAAAAATATCTCCATTTATCCCCCTTATGTCTCCCATGCATACATAATGATCTCCTCATGCAATTTATGCATTTCACACCATGCATCATTATGCCTTCATGCCTAATGTAATACATTATAAAGAACCCTTATGACTCCTTATGTGCATTATAATATATATTTGTCTTTGCATCTTTTGTCATATATAGCACCTTATCACTCCATGTATAATCATTATCCATCACCACTTTCGAATCATTCTCCTTTGACTTCAAACTCACTTCATGCCTTAGCAAAAATTAACATAAGGCACCCGGCCTTATCCTCTGATTATTATTTTGACTTTTGAATAAAATAAAAAAGGCAATAATAAAACATGCCCTCACGGGCCCCTGTGGCATAATGATTTGAATTATTAGGTTTTTCAAAGACTTTAGAAGTCTTGACCACAGTGATGGATTAGATGATAATGATTTTGTAAATTGAAGTCAAAAAAGAAAGTCCATGACCTTAGCAAGGGCATCGACCAAAAGGAAAGTAAAACCTAAAATTACTTGTCATTTTCACTTGTCTTCTTGCTGCTCCTCCTGAGCTGTCGCCATGCTCGCTTAGGGCTTGAAGGTTTCTCTACATTCTCTCTGCAATTTTTTGAGGCTTCTCCATGATTTTTTGTCGAATCTTTGACATGAACTGAATGTGAGTGCATTTGTAGCATTTTGAAACCTTTTTCTTGATTTTCTGTTGTAAGAATGGCCTACAGGCCGCGGTCTTGAAGTAGTCTCTTCTTCATTATGTTTTACCATGCTTTGTCTTCTCACTGCATTTGCTTTTCTCTGGTTAAATCTTCATGTCGACTGGTCTTCTAAGGCTTAAGAGCTCATTGTGACATACTCATGGTCTGTAGGCCATCTTTCTTCCTCTTTGCAACAAAGTATAAGGTAATGCTTCATTTTACTTTGCACCATTTGTGATTCTTGAGTGTTTCTTTGAGGGTTTGCAGTAAAATTTTGTGGTTTTAACATTTTTTTTGAAAGAAAAGCTCTTCCAGGTGGTGGCCATGGCCAACTATATACGTGGAATCCTTTGTATTTTCTATCTCTATGGAAGAGAAACTCGACCCATGAAAAAAATGCAACTCCTATTGAATAAAAACTCCTTCCTGTATTCTGGTTCTTTTTCACAAAAAAGGGAGAAAATAGGTTCTCTGCATACATCATAACATAACAAGGGTTTGAAGTAAACTTTGTGGGTTTAACATTTTTGAAAGAACCCTTTCTCATAAGCCATGACCATGCTTACTGTATACATGAAATATCTGTATTTATTATCTAGTTCTTGAAACTTCTTGGCAAAATGAAAAATGAACACTCCTTTTTTCTCAGCCTTCCTGCAGATATATGTTACCATTACAAGGGTTTTGACAAAATATGAAGCACAAACTGGTAAACTGCTCTTGTTCTTCTAAAACCATTATGGCTGTTGGATATAGAAAATACATATCTCTCTTTTTAAAGAAAAATAGAAAAGTTTCATTTATGTAGAAACCCTCTTAGGGTTTGAAGAAAAACTTTCTCTTATTTGCATTCTGACCTTAATGGCATAAAGACACAAGGGTTTGAAGGAATCTTTCACCCTTTTGTAGCAGTAATGAACTGGTTTTCATTCTACTGTTCTTCTCCTATGTATTTGGAAAGCATATAAAAATCCTTTGTTCTACTCTTGTATATACTTCTTCTACATTTTATATGGGTTCTCGGTATTTTATGGAAAAACACATTGTTTCTGGCTGCGGCCTGAGAACCCATATGCATGGTATTTATTTGCATTTTATATCTTCTTCTATCACAAAAAGGGATTTTGTAGCTACTATGAAGAAAATGAGGTAAAAGAAAGAAATCTTTTAACATCTTTATGATCGTTTTTCATAGTTAACTTCTTATTAAAAGACCTTAGTCTTCCTTTTCTTTTCACTGTATACTTGTGATCTTACACATTCAATGGCATCTCCTTGGTCAAATATATTGTAACATCTCTTCATCAGTTAGATCTCTCATGACTGTAAAAAGTCTCAAAGCTTCCTGCACTTTTTCTCCATATTCCTAGCTTGTAATGACTGCTACTCTTATGTTTTAGATATCCATCTGCTTTGCTTCATTGGTGATAATTGTTACTCATATGTGTCCATAACTAGTCAATCATCTTATAGAGTAGGTACAAGATCTTTCTTAGTCTAACAAGCTTAAAAAATACATGTGCATCTTGTTTGACTTGACTGTGTGGGACAATCCCTTATGCTGTCTGTGTACCCTTTGGTTCTCACCTCTTTAGTAGTTGAACATCTTTCACACTCTTCTAAATACTTAGAACATATTGACATTTATGATCATTTGGCATACAAGGTAAGACGGGAGGAATGTATATCTTCATGACTCTGTTGTATCCTTCTGTGCATTTGTGACTTGACCGTTCATTTGATGGCTATATATGCTGTTCAAACTACACATTTGCATCTCATATGGTTGTGACAGCCAACTGGAAATGCGCATTCTTCATTGGTGACTTTGCATTATTATGTTGACTGTACTTCATACTTATCTGATGACTGTTCCACCTTGATTGTACTTGCTCATCTGATTGCATAATGGATTCTTTATAGCTGTTTTATATGACATTTTGACTTAACTGTTTCTCATGCTTATATTTGTTATGGCTTTTCATTATGATGGCACAATGGATTCTTTAGCAATTATAAATCATATTCACAATAAAAAGGTAGCAAAAAATCTATTTTATGTGCTATTCCACTATGATTGATCATTCATTATGGATGAAAAAATCATGCTTCTTGGGTAACACTATTATTAATAACAATACTTGAGCATGCTGGGCTCAACCCTTATGGGAGCCCATTTTCTCCACATGCTTTCATGTCTTCAAATCAGCAACATAACTTTCCTATACCTGCATAGTGAACAAACAAGTTAGCATAAAAACATACCTTTGGAAGCTAATTGATCACTCTCATGATGATCTGATTTATTGCACCTATCTGATTTTGATCCAAATGTATTGATGCATAATGATTGCAAGTTTATACATCTGCTAATAAGGCATTTGATGAATTTGTATATCCGGAGCTTCTAACAAAACCTTTCTCCAAGCTTGCAGGCTCATCATTGTGATCAGGAGTAAGAGGCTGAAGACATAAAGACCAAGCTGCCAGATAGGAGAGTCAACCTTCATGATAAGGCAATGATGGATATCACTTTCCTTATGTGTTCTTTTCCTTTATTTTATCTTCAGATGTATAGCTTGCATGCTTTGTTGCATTGGCTCAGTTTAGTCATTCCCACAGCTTGTGTGGGACATATTTAAACATTCTCTTGAATACAATCAGTTTTTTTACTCTATGTACTGATTTATGTATGTTTTGCTTTCTAAATCAAATGCATAGCATAAAACAACTGAATCTGATTTAAAACACATGTTTAAAGCACGATGATGAAATGACAGTTTATAAATACGTCTTCTTTTTGCACTGAAATGTAATGAATAATCAGCAACTAAAACATGAAATCCATTATTCTCTTCATTCTTCAATGTCTATTTTCTTGACTGTAGATAACTTCACTTATCAGGATAGTTTGATAGCCCAATATGAGCTATCATATGATCCTGACAAGTGATTTTGCACTTGTCTTCTATCAAGACAATAGGCATTCACTGGATGATCTTGCCTAAGCAAGATTTTTTGTACCCCCTCTAAAGAATGTTTAGACGTTGCTAAATTAGGTGTGAATATAATTTAGTAATAGGCCCAAATAGCTTCTATCATTCTCTTAGCCCAATCTGTTCTCCTGCCCGAAATGGTTTTTGTGAGGATGTTCTCCAGTTCTCTATTCGTTACTTCTACTTGACCATTGCTCTGAGGATAATATGGAGATGACTTGCTACGGTAGATTTGATATCTCTCTAGGAATGCTTTGATCATAGTAGACATGAACTATGGTCCCTGATCAGAAACAAGGACTCTAGGGGCTCCAAATCTTTGCAAGACATGCTTGTACAGAAAATATGCAACCTTCTCCTCCTTTGCTGCTAGTAGTGCTTTTGCTTCGACCCACTTGGTGGCATAGTCGGTATAGACCAAGATGTAGTGATTTCCTCTGGATGGTGGATCTATCGGCCCCACAAAATCTATTCCCCATTTTTCAAATGGTTCTAAAACCACTAGAGGATGGAGTAGCATCTTTGCGGTAGGATTTGGACATCCCATATGTTGGACATCCCATTTGCTGGCATTGATCACAGTGCTTAACATACTGCTAGATATCCTTGGTCATTGTTGGCCAAAAATATCCTACTCCCAGAATTTTATGTCCCATTCGGAGGGCTGAAAAATGTCCACTAGAAGGTTCATCATGGCATGCTTGGATTATGTCATAAACTTATGTTTCTTGCACACACCTTTGCAACACATGGTCAAGACAATTTTTAAACAAGATACCATTTACCCATTTGTATCTGGAGCTATCTCAAATTAGTCGCTTGGTTTCCTTCTGATTGAAATGTGGTGGGCATTTTCCTGAAACCAAATAGTTAGCTAAATTTACAAACCATGGAGATTGTATGGAAATGGAAAAGAGATGTTCATCCGGAAATGTATCATCCATTGGTTCATTAATTCCCCACACAGTCAATCTGGATAAGAAATCAATGACAACATTATCTTTCCCAAGTTTATCAACAATGGTTATGTCAAATTCTTGCAACAATAGCAACCACCTAATAATTCTACCTCCCACCACATCTTTATTCATCAGATACTTAATAGCTGCATGATCAGTATGTATAAAAACTTTGTAGCCTGTGATGTAGTGGCATGACTTATTGATTACATAAACTACTACTAAAAATTCTTTTTCTGTGGTGGTATAGTTTTTCTCTGTAGGGTTTAAGTTTTTGCTAACATAATATATTGCATGCATACCTCCAAATTCATTAGCCTACCCTAAGACTGCTCCAATGGCCTGATTGGAAGCATTTGTGTGAATATGGAATGGTTCACTCCAATTTGGTCCTTTGATGACTAGTGCTATCATGAGGGCGCTTTTGATGGCCTCAAATGATTCTTGACATTGTGGTGTCTAATTAAATTGAGAATCCTTTTTTAGCAAGGTGAACAAAGGATCAACTTTCCTGCTGAAGTTTTGAATAAACCTTCGATAATACCCAACATGTCCTAGGAAACTTCTCACTTCTATTTGAGTTTGAGGAGGGGGAATTTAAACTATAATTTCAACCTTTTGGGGGTCCACTTTCATTCCCTCTTGTGAGATGTGGTGACCTAGGACTATCCCTTCAGTCATCATAAGAAGGCACTTCTCATGATTTAAGGACAACTGATGTTCTTTGCATCTTTCAAGCACCTTATTTAGAATGTTCAAGGCTTCATCAAAAGTTTTTCCATGCAATGTGAAATCGTCCATATAGACCTCCACGCATGTATTGGCTAAATCAGGAAAAATTGCCAACACAACTCATTGAAATGTGGCTGGTGCATTACATAATCCGAATGGTAGAACTCTGTAGGTGAATGTCCCCCATGGACACATGAAGGTAGTCTTATCCTGATCCTATGGAGCCACCTAGATCTGATTATAGCCGTTAAATCTATCTAGAAAGGAGAAGTAGCGACTCCCAGCTAGATTATCCAGCACCTGGTCAATAAAAGGAAGTGGGAAATAGTCTTTTTTAGTAGCTTTGTTCAATTCTCTATAGTCAAAGCAAATTCGCCACTTGCCATTTTTCTTTGGTACTATAACCAATGGCGACACCCACTAACTGTCAGAAATGGGGTAGATGAATCCTACCTGTAACAGTTTTTATATTTCTTCCTTCACTATATCCCTCAAGGTTGGATTAATTCTCTTCTATGGTTGTCTAATAGGATAGACATCTTCAGTGTAGATATGGTGTGTACATACACTGGGGTGGATTCCTCTCATGTCTTTGTATTTCCATGCGAAAGCCTGGGTATGATTTTGCAACAGTTTTGTCAATTGAATTTCTTCTATTTCTGTTAACCAACTACTAGCAGAGAGTTGTTTGTTGGTTTGGACAGTGATTTGATTTGTGCCATTGTGAATAGAAAGAAGGTCTTTGTATGGACTTAATGTTGAATGCAAAGAATACTAAGAGGGGGGGTGAATCAGTATTCTTAGAACCTTTTCATTTACACATTCATTAATCCATTTACCAAATTCAATAACATGAAAGCAAAGTAAACATGAGAAGAACAACCACAAATTCATAACACATAGACACTAGGATTTTACGTGGAAAACCCAAAAAGGGAAAAACCACGGTGAGTGTTAGATCACAATATATTATAATAGCAATACTGAATTACATGAAGGCTCACTGCCCAAGGACTCATTATCCAAGAAGTGCTCATTGCAAAAAGGCTCACTGCTAGAAAGATAGAAGAGAAGATAGAAGAAAGATTGGCTCACTGCCAAAAGAGGACTACTATAGATGCATCTACAAAATGCTGAAATGCAGTATCAATATGCTCTGTATACAGATTCAAAGGACTTCATATTGTCTGTCCTGCTTTACTACTCTGCTTTACATATGCTCCTATTTTCTGCTCTGCAAACTACCTTGGATTATGCACATATCAAATTTAGACATTATCCACACATATTCATTACTCCAACATTGAAATCCATCGAATATATATATCCGCAATAAGATTCATCTCACAATCAAGTCGGCAACCCAGACATGAAACATGTAACAAGTGTTTTACCTTGTCGACTTGATCTTGTGCTCAAACAGGAATGCGGACCCAAACAAACATACAATGGTCTTCATATAGGTTAGCATCAATCATTCAACCACTTGGAATAATTCTTCAAACAATATATTCTCACCACATATAGATTTAACTTGTCTGTCGGCTTATCCCTTAAGCACACACTTGACCAATTCAATTGTCACATCATGATTTCCACTGTGGACCATATGAGACTTTAAAAATCATATCCAACATTCATCATTGACCTTTTAACATACCTTCAGATCCATAGGACATAATAGTCCTTTATAGTAAAATGTGGATCTTGGAACTGTTGCTCTGTCACAGTGAAATACTGTCAAACTGGAAGCAGATAAAGAACAACTTGTAGAATGTGATCAAAGGAACTTTAGAAGGTATAGCTCTGGATTCAGGCAGTCATGATATGTACCTTTATTGTCTCAAAACTGTAAGACAAAATATGCGACAACGAAGGAATGTAGACCCTTTTACTCTCGTACTGTGCACTGTTCCTGACTTAACTTTGTTCACCGGGATTAGATATTTTACCATATGACTTATAGAGGAAGTTAGGACTTGAATACTGGAACATGTGATCACTAGGTAGCTATGAACAACATACTTGAACTGCATACAAATGTCTTTAACTGCGGAGGCATACCATCTCAAACACTGTCACTTGGTATATTGTACACTACTCATACTTAGTCATTTATTCTTCCAGAGTAAGGTCTCTTTGCTATGCCGGTAGAAACCCTTTGCCTTGTTTCCACCAATGACAACATTTAACATTTATAAGAGCAGTGTCTCTTTCCAACAATCTCCCCCTTTGGCATTGATGGCAACACTTAGTGAAAAATGCTCATCTGCTCCCCCTTACTATATGAACTATGTTTTTCTTCTCCTTCTTAGGTGTTTACGTATTTTTCACTGGTTTTCTTCTCCCCCTTTGACATCAATGGCAAAGGTGTATGTACAGGAGTCAAAATTGTGTCAAAAATGCAAAAGCTACAAAAACTGTCATACTATGCCGTATATGTACATGTACAATCTTCAACTTAATTTGTTGTGGGTTGTAGGATGTCATTGAAAATGTTCTTGATTTGAACTAACTCTCTATCCCAACTCTTCTTGGCATTGTCCAAAATTTGAATATGGCCACTTATTAGGAAGACTAATTTCTTTGCTTTTTGTATATTAGAAGGTGTGTCAATTAGTGCACTTACTTGTAGTGCTTCTGCTGCAAGATTTGACATTGAATCTAGCTTGGGACTTATTAGTCCTCTCAATTGACACATTCTATTTTTCATTTGATCTCTCTTATTCACCAGATTACTTAACTCATTATGGATATTGATCACTTGTATCTCTTTGCTGCTTACTGACTCAACTGTTGGATCAAATGACTTAGAAATATTTGTCAGCTGCAGTTTCAGATCTTTGATCTTTTCCTCTAACTCCTTTGTGGCTTTTGGCCATGATAAACAAAATTTGTACAAATAACAAGCTTCTTGAATGGCATTCTGTATACCTCTTATTCTATTTTCTAATAGAGTTTTATCATTTGCTAACATGGTCTTGAATTCAGCTAATCATATCTCATCAAACTCTTTCCTCACTTTTGTTTCTACAGACTTTTCAAAAGATTCAAAGTGCATACTTATAGAGTTTATGAGTCCCTTGAGTTGATTTGTTGAAGACATCGAGGTATCCTTTTGATATGATGGCATCTGTAGACACCCTAAAATGACCAAGTCGCCGCACCACTTGCTTTTTTGTAATCTGTCAAATTATCTGCATTTCAACGTTAATTAAATAATCTAATTATTTAATTAATTTTACCAAATTCTTCTAAATCACATACTTGCGACATTAATTAATTAATTAAATTCTCTTTATTTAATTAATTAAATTAAATTCCTCTGTTATTCTTCCACAATTAAATAATTTTAATTATTTAATTAGATCATTATTCTCTTTCCAAAAATTAAATCCATATTAATTAAATAAATTCAATTATTTAATTAATTCAACAAATTTCCTCTTATCTACAATTAAATAATTCTTAAATTATTTAATTAGATCAAAATCATTCTTCCAAAATCATGCACAACAATTAAATAAATTTATTTATTTAATTTGCTTTCAAATCTTCTAAATTAAATAATTCCAATTATTTAATTATTTCTTCCAATAATATCTTCTCTAAATTTAAATAAATCAATTATTTATTTAAATTGCTTTTTCTTCTAAATTGAGTTATCTCTAAAATAACTCAAGCTTTCTTGCTCATGCAATTAAATATTTCTAATATTTAATAAAGCAAAATATCTTCTAATTCTCATGCAAATCCCTTCTTCTTGTTTTAAATCACTTAACTGACTATTACATTCTGTTAATTGCTTTAACTCATTCTTCTATTCTTGATAACTTCTCTCATGCAAAAGAAAGCAAGACACTTGGCTGCTTCTTATTCGTTGCATGTTCCTCAACTGTTCTCCTCCATTGATTCTTTTGAATTATCTGGACCGTTGATCGATCTCTGTTGAAATCTATATAAACCCCCCTCATCTCCTTCATTAAGCCTCTCTCTTCGATCGTATTCTCAGGCATATTTAACAGAGCTTTGAGCATACAAAACGCGTCGATTGAGCAACATTACGATCTTTTGACATTGATCTTTGAGCACATTGAACACACTACTTGCTTGTTGCAGCTATGGTTTCGCAACTTGATTGAGCAATCCACACTTCTCCAAAAGGGAACAATACAGGTTTTGGTAAGAGCTTTCATTTTGTCTTTGATTTTATGATAATGGCTTTTACTTAGATTGGTTCGCTTTATGTGATTGGTTTTTGGTTTTATTAGTTTAATTTAAATCAATTTTTCCTCATACACATACGCTAGGGCAACTACTTACACTGGGGCATCAATAAATTGTATCACATCTTCAACAATTGTTTTCTTTGACGCGACGCTATAAACTGCATTGCATCAAAGAGGGGCAAAATGTAGACACCCTAAAGTGACCAAGTCGCCGCACCACTTGCTTTTTCGTAATCTGTCAAATTACTTGCATTTCAACGTTAATTAAATAATCTAATTATTTAATTAATTTCACCAAATTCTTCTAAATCACATACTTGCGACATTAATTAATTAATTAAATTCTCTTTATTTAATTAATTAAATTAAATTCCTCTGTTATTCTTCCACAATTAAATAATTTTAATTATTTAATTAGATCATTATCCTCTTTCCAAAAATTAAATCCACATTAATTAAATAAATCCAATTATTTAATTAATTCAACAAATTTCCTCTTATCTACAATTAAATAATTCTTAAATTATTTAATTAAATCAAAATTTTTCTTCCAAAATCATGCACAACAATTAAATAAATTTATTTATTTAATTTGCTTTCAAATCTTCTAAATTAAATAATTCCAATTATTTAATTATTTCTTCCAATAATATCTTCTCTAAATTTAAATAAATCAATTATTTATTTAAATTGCTTTTTCTTCTAAATTGAGTTATCTCTAAAATAACTCAAGCTTTCTTGCTCATGCAATTAAATATTTCTAATATTTAATAAAGCAAAATATTTTCTAATTCTCATGCAAATCCCTTCTTGTTTTAAATCACTTAACTGACTATTACATTCTGTTAATTGTTTTAATTCATTCTTCTATTCTTGATAACTTCTCTCATACAAAAGAAAACAAGACACTTGGCTGCTTCTTATTCGTTGCACGTTCCTCAACTGTTCTCTTCCGTTGATTCTTTTGAATTATCTGGACCGTTGATCGATCTCTGTTGAAATATATATAAACCCCCCTCATCTCCTTCATTAAGCCTCTTTCTTCGATCGTATTCTCAGGCATACTTAACAGAGCTTTGAGCATACAAAACACGTCGATTGAGCAACCTTACGATCTTTTGACATTGATCTTTGAGCACATTGAACACACTACTTGCTTGTTGCAGCTATGGTTTCGCAACTTGATTGAGCAATCCACACTTCTCCAAAAGGGAACAATACAGGTTTTGGTAAGAGCTTTCATTTTGTCTTTGATTTTATGATAATGGCTTTTACTTAGATTGGTTCACTTTATGTGATTGGTTTTTGGTTTTATTAGTTTAATTTAAATCGATTTTTCTTCATACACATTCTGGCACGCCCGATGGGACCCATTGGTCTTGATTTAATATCAAATTTATGGAAGTTTTAGTTTGATTTCACAGGTTTTTAACACTTTTTTGGAGAGATCCGAATTTTTTTTTAAAGGAAGCTTGCTGGGCAAAAACAGACATCATGGTTGCGTTTGGAACGATCGAGAGGCAAAAAAAACATATAATTTGGCCTATTTCGGTGAAGGTAAATTTTTTTATGTCGGGCACGCAACCCGAGGCCGTATAATCATTGTCAGGGACAGTTAAAAAAATATTTTTTTATTTTAATTTTTATTTTATTTTTTTTAGAATCCAAAAATTAAAAAAAAACAAAACTAAAAATCAAAAAACAAAAAAAAACAAAAAAAAGCAAAACACAAAATTCCAAAAAAAAAACACAAAAGCCAAAAAAAAGAAGAAGAAAGAGTACTGCTGTGCAGTACCCTGCGCAGGCAGTACGTACCTGCTAAGAGGTACATCCTCTTCAAAGAGGACAAGCCTCTTTTATTTTAGTTGTCTCATGAAAAGATTTTTTTGTGTTAAGTTTAAAGTTTTTTGAAATCTTAAAAAAACTTTTAAAACAAAGAAACTTTTAGGAAATTAATTTTAGTTTTCTAAAAATAAAAAATAAAAATAAAAAAAGTTTTTTTTTTAGCCCTCCAGCCTAGCAGCAGGTCACATCAGTGACCAGGACCCAATCACCAGGGGTTAAGATAGACCCCTCTTCAATGAGATTTTTAAACTAATAGGCGATTTTCAAACCTCATTATCTTGGTCATACGGACACGTATTTCAGTGCTTTTTTTTAAAAATAGGCTAGAATTTCGTGATCTACATCGTGGTGAAATTGGTTTTTTCTCAAGATTCTTTGATTTTTCAGAAAATTGATTTTCTCACTGCTGTCTCTGTCTCGTCACAGTTTTTAGACCTTCCAAGCTGCATAACTTTCACAAACGGACTCGGATTTAGGTGATTTTTTTTTGAAAGTTGATATTTTGCTGTCCTCTACATAGTGGTAATATTGTTTCAAGAATTTTCTAAGATTTACTTTTTAAGACCACTCATTGGCCTATACTCAATCTACGACTTCAAGCACTTGCTAACTTTTGAGTTTGTGTGGACCTAAGATCACTTGTTGCAGCTTCTTATTACTCACACAGAGCAAATAGGTGTTTTTAACATGTTCATGCAAGACGAGCATTGAAGAACTTTTGATTTATCTCACTAAGTCTTAGAAACACATTGCATGCTTAAAAAGATAATTGAACAAATCATTTTTTACAATCTAAGTCTTAGGAACATACTGCTTTTCTTAAGGGAGAATGGACATGTATGCACAAACACCTCAATTTTCTAAGGGACAATGGACATGAATGCCAAACACTTCATTTTCATAAGGGACAATTGACAACTACAAACGTGTGTGTGCCTAAATTAGTTGCACCTTATTTTTTCTTATAACGGGACAATTGAACCTTTGTTTGACATGCTTGCTCTTAAATTTCTGTACTTCCTTTAGAAGGGCCTGCTTTTGGATTGCGCTTCATCCAAAAGGGACGACCCTAAGCGGAGTTTTCCTTTGAACCGCTATATAAGAGGGATAAGGCGAAAGCCATGTCCTAACCGACATCAGCCTTACCTTGTGGTGCCAAACTGAAAAGAGGTGTACTAGCTCTTTGTGGAAATGATTTTCACATTGAGCGAAGTGTTTGATACTCTTAGTAGGATTGGTTAAAGCTTTTAGTAGCTTGTCGCATTGCTCGTAAGGTGTTGGTCCCTCAAAGTCACTAAGAACCATTCTAGATAGAGACTACCCGACCTACCTCCGAACATTGCGGTAATCATTAGTGCAAGGGGAATTGATTTAAGCCCTTAAGATACTCACCATTGGCTCCCTTGAGAAGAGATAGTATTCCCTTGGACATAAAGCTCTTGTGACCTACTTAGCTTTCCAAGGGGAGGGTGAGATATCCCTACCTATCGTCTCTCACAAAGATACAAAATATCTGACACCTTTATGGAATGATATTTTTTTCGACGGAGTATTAAGCTGTGAGCTGGTTTACTGCAATAAAACCTTGTCTCTAGGGATAAAAAGTGCTTGTTATTGATTGCAATTGTCTTATACCTATGGAAACATTGAGCTTGTTTGGAGCCTCGAACATACACTATCTGTTGTGTTAGTCCCTTGTTTGTGCCAACAATTGTTTGCTGTGTTTTCTCTTGCCAAATAAATCCAATCAGAAATAGAAACAATCCATCAAAATTTTGCCTTTTTGAAACATCAGACACTACTTCAGCGCCCCTGGTATTACAGCAGCTTGCCTTTGGTAGTACAGTAGATCACCTTTGGCATAACAGTAATTCACCTCTGGCAAAACTCTACTTCAGTGCCCTTGGTATAACAGTAGCTCACTTTTGGTCACTGTAGCTCGCCTTTGGCATAGCAGTAACTCGCTTCTGGTAGCTCAGTCCGTCACCTTTGGCATCACAGTAGCATGCTTTTGGTTGCACAATCCTGCGCCTCTAGTCAAACAGTATAGCGCTTTTGGTCCAGTACTTTGTGCATCAGAGTTTGTCCATTTCTCAAAGCATCTCACAGAAACCCAGCATTACCTTTCTTGTCCTAGTGTATTCCATGGTAACCACTAGGCTCCAACAAACTATGAAGTCCAAGCAAGTTGTCCCTAAGAAGCGCAAGTCGCCTCCTCATACACCGCAATCGGGTCGTCTCAACAATACTCCCAAGGTCACTCCTAGAACACCCGCGAAAAGATCCACCAGTTCTCCCGGCATGCCGCACGTCGACCAACCAAGCAATCCTCAAGAGGATAGGATCCCTTTGATAAGTACACCGCAATACACCACTGGCTTGCCTCAAGATTTTGTCCCTCAAGGTTATACTGTAGATTTAGTCCCATCTCAAGAAGAGCGACACTTTGAAATAGGTCAATCCTCTCAAGTAGATGGGCAAGATCTTGATGAAATCATACAAGAGCCTAGAATCGTGGCCGCCTTTGATAAAATTCTTAGTGAAAACCAAGATCATTTCTTTCACTTGCTTGCAGAGTAAGGCGCCAAGTTTCCTCAAGATTTTGATTTATCCACTCTCAAGGAGAACAACAACACCCAAGGTGCCATACAAGCAGTGCAAACCATGTCAACGGTGACTACGCCCTTACCTACACAAGGGTCGCAGTATAGGAATCCCCTTTTTCAAAACCCAACAGAAGAGAGAGCCGTATCACCGCTTCTGACTCCTATGGAGATCTATAAAAACCAACAGGAAACTCTCCAACGTCAAGCAGAGTTAGCTAAGCAAGCCACCTTAGCTCGATCAAATATGCAACCACCTCCTAAAGTGTCCACACCAATTGCAAGTGGAATCTTGGTTACGCCATCACGCGAAGGTTTCCCACCAAATTACAATCTAGGGAACAATTATGTAGCCATGCAACAAGGGTCTCAACAAATGCCACCTCCTATATCATCACACCTTCATATCTCTCAACCAATTAGAGTCATGCAACCCCAACCACAACATTCTTCTACTCTCATCCTCAATCAACCCCAACCACAACATTCTTCTACTCTCATCCTCAATCAACCCCAACCGTCGCAAATCACGTCTACCTGTGTCCCTCCTCCACAACGTTCATCCTCGCTCAACTTCTTTCACACATTGCCTAGCCACTCTCAACATTCCCAACATCAAGTTTCCCAAAGCTATGTGCCGCCCTCGCAACCTAATCAAACGCACTTTAGCTTTCCTCCACCTAATTCTTTTCTTCAACCATCACAAAGCCAACATTCTTACCTAGCGCCACCTCCACCTCTGCCAAATCAAAACCTCCAATTTCAACCCAATCTGAACCAAACGTACAACTCGTATGATCCCAATCAATCTTAGGACCCTTATAACACCAGTGTGCATGGCTTACATTATAATCTTCCGTATGGACAACACCAACCACTTTTTGGACAACAGGAGATGTTACCAACCCCTCCCACGACTATGGAGCTAAAGATTGCGGAGGTGCAACAACAGCTATCTGATCTTATGTTTGGCCACACCAAGAAGACCTTCTTTTTAGAGGAAGTGTGTCCTTATCCTTTTGATCGGTCATTACCAATGATCCCTTTTCCTCAAAATTTCACTATTCCCAAGTTCGATAAATACAAAGGAAAAGGTGACCCAAAAGACCATCTTAGGGAATTCTATCTTGCTTGCTTCAAGGTCTCACATAACGACACATATCTTATGCATTTCTTTCCTCGCAGTCTTGGAGGTCAAGCAATAGAATGGTTCTCACACTTACCCACAGGTATCAAGTCTTTCAATGAGCTAGCAGAGAAGTTTGCCACCCACTTTTCTTAAACGCAGAGCATGAGATTTCCATGACCGATCTATGCAACAATAAATAGAAAAATGGTGAAACTTTCATTTCTTTCCTTCAACGATGGAGACAAATGGCTAGCAAATTCCCTTTCAAGATTTTGGAGAAACAACTTGTTAGCATATTTGTGCAGAACCTCAACCAAGAGTTAGGTTTCCATTTGCAAATTCTTAGTGCTACAACCTTCAACGAAATCACATACAAGGGAATCAACATTGAAAAGGCCCTCATTGCTAAGGGTGTGGTCAAAATCTTCAAAGAAACGAAAGACAATGCTCCTCATCAACAATCAAACGATAAACCCAAATATTGGAACAAAAACAAAAACGTGGTCAACGATGGTGTGGTTGATTCTAAACATGTCCAAACATTGCAAATACCATTGCAGCTCTCCAAACCAAGTCATGCCCCGACTCAACAATAGCAGCAACAAAGGCAACCTTATCAAAACCAACAACAACGACAACAAGAGCGGCCTCAACAAGATTACCCTCCACGACGTCAGTTCACTCCCTTGGGAGTGCCCATCGAATCAGTCTTATAGCAAGCTTTGCAGAAAGGGCTCATCACCTTACTTGATGCTCCCCATATGGCGAGCCTGTTTTCAAAACTGCACGTTATAGAGACAACGAATATTGTGAGTTCCATAGGAGCAAAGGGCATCGAACCGCATCTTGCATGAAACTTAAGCACCTCATTCAAAACCTCATCGACCGTAATCAAATCACTTTTGAGAATGAATCACCAGTTCAACACATGAACAAAGATCTCGACATATACAAGGAACCATTCCCTCATCATGGTCCACCTCCTCCTCAGGATAGAGGTAAAGGTATCAATCATGCTTCCACGTCCTTCGATTCCATTATAGGTCATTTTGAAGAGAGTCGAGTGTCTACCCTCACAATCAAAGGCAAATCTACGGATTGTGCTATTACTACTCGTCGTGGTCGTATCACCATTCATGGTCCTACACCTAGGCTTCTGGTTCAATCTGATTATAATCTTGTTGAACATCTAGGGAGAACACCAGCACAGATCTCTATTTTGGACCTTCTACGGTCATCACTTGCACATAGAGTGGTGCTAGAAAAAGCCCTCCAAGAGTCTTCCGTTCCTAACAACATAGCGGTCGCGGATTTCCAAGCTATAGTAGGTAACATTGCTTCGCCCTACAATGTGGTCTTCTCTGAGAAAGACCTCCCCTCCCATGATCCATGTCACAATGATGCCCTACATATTGAAGTTCTCATCCATAAGCGCAAAATCAAATGCATACTCATAGATGGTGGTGCTGGTCTCAACATCTGTTCTTTAAAGTTACTAAAGCAATTGGGATATTCTGAGGATCACGTCAACACTGATCATAGTATTACAATCAAGGGGTATGATGATGCAGAACACCGTTCAGAAGGTGTTATTCACTTGCCTATACAACTGGGCCCTATCATGCTTGAAACTCGGTGTCAAGTTCTTGATATTGAGCTACCTTACAACATCATCCTAGGTCGCCCATGGATCCATGCAATGAAAGCTGTTCCCTCCATGTACCATCAGTCCCTAAAATTCCCATTCAATGGTACAAAGATCACCATCCCAGGAGACCCTAATCCTTTTGAATTCTGTCGTGTCTTACAAGGAAGCTATAAGAATTGCAACCAAGTGCCTAAAAATGACAAAGCCCTTGAATCCCCACTATATGTTGATCCTGAAACTCTCACCCAAGCCTCTACAAGTGAATCTACACCCCTCCCCAAAATCACAGCTCGCATCCGAGATATAGGCTTTGGCACTTATGATATCTCAGAATCTTGTTGTGTAGGGCGGATGCCTTTATCTCCAAAATCTTACGGCCAACCACCCATTACCAAAGTAACCAAAAAAGCAGCTATTCCTCCCCCAACTTTCCTAACCCAATTCCAACATGGACGGTTATTGGAAGAGGAAACTATTGAGGACATTTCTTCTTGGCTCTATAAGGAGAAAGAACTAGTCACAATAGCAATCAAACAATATGGCAATGGCTTAAGAATAGTAAAAAATATGGGCTATAAAGGCAAAGGTGGCCTTGGGAAATAGAATCAAGGAACTATGGAACCCATTATGGTGGCAAAGAAGCTAGACAAGAGGGGATTAGGATTTGGTAAGAAGGTACTACACGCCTTGGACATCGAGTATATCCTCGACGAGGTAGCTGACACTTTTCCCGCCGATTCGACGTCTACAGAGGATATCATCGATGACTTGTCCCTCCATATGACCAACCTATTCGCAGAATCCTCCATTTTTACGCTATCCTCCGTATCCTTAACCTCCACTACCAGCACCCAGAATGTAACACTTGTCTATCTTGAACTTATCGATTGGGACCAACAAGGGTCCCCCGTTATAGATGTATTTCAGAATGACGAAGCTTTAGCTGAGTTCATGGGACTTCGGGAAGGTATCCCTCTTGGCGATCATAAAGCAAGTTTTGTAATGGAACTAGAGCCAACAGCTTATTTTGGTGAGAATGCCAAATCCTCCAGTCGCAAAAGTACAAATAAAGAAAGATCTCTAGGTGAAAACCACACTGTGGCACCTTCTGATCACAAAATAGTAAAAACAAAGGACGTATTCAAAGGTGAAAACCCAACTGTGGCACCTAAGGATGGAGGATTTGACCTTCCCCTACCATCTAAGTATCAAGAGAAATCAGCTCTCCTAGTGGAAGATTCTACAATAATAAATCTTGGCACAGAACAAAATCCAAAGACCACATTCCTAGCAGCATCATTATCTGAAACAGAGTATAGAAATCTTAACAACTTCTTCTTGCAACGAACCATCAACTTTGCATGGACCTATGTCGATATGCCAAGGTTAGACCCTAAGCTAGTAGTTCATTATTTCACAGTTGATCCAAAAGTAAAACTAGTCAAACAAAAGTTGAGAAAGATGCACCCGCAGATCGCTCTCTTGGTAAAAGTTGAAATATAGAAATTATTGGATGCAAAGTTTATACGACCTATCGACTATTCAGATTGGGTCTCAAACATTGTACCTGTATCTAAACCCAATGGGCGCATCCACATGTGTAATGATTTTAGAGATCTCAACAAGGCATGTCCTAAAGATGACTTTCCACTACCAAACATTGACATTATAGTGGACTTGACAGCAGGTCACGAGATGCTTTCTCTCATGGACGGATTCTCTGGCTACAATCAGATAAGGATAGCAGAAGAAGACCAACATAAAACAACCTTTACTTGTCCTTGGGGCAATTATTGTTGGTGTGTCATGCCGTTTGGTCTGAAGAATGCAGGAGCAACCTATCAGAGAGCAATGACAGCGATCTTCCACGATCTGTTTCATCACATCATGGAAGACTATGTTGATGATATATTGGCTAAATCATCTAGGGCGGATCACATACAGGTTCTAGGACAGATCTTCGACAGGCTTGAAAAATACCAAGTAAGACTCAATCCAAAGAAGTGTGTATTCAGTGTAACATCAGGAAAGCTGTTGGGATATATTGTATCTCGTAGAGGTATCAAAGTCGATCCAGCGAAAGTAAAGGCTATAGTGGAGATGCCTCCACCCAAGAACCTTAAAGCATTAAGGAGCCTTCAAGGAAGGTTGCAGTCCATTCGGCGTTTCATATCACAGCTAGCAGATAAATGTCAACCATTTCAACACTTGCTCCGAAAGGATGTCTCATTTCGATGGGACAACAAGTGTCAGTCAGCGTTTGATCAACTTAAAGAGTATCTAGCTACACCTCCTATATTGGTTCCACTAGTCGCGGACAAACCTTTGATATTATATATCTCTACCACAAACTCGGCCTTGGGGGCCCTGCTAGCACAAAACGATGACATAGGAAAGGAGCATGCAATTTATTACATTAGTAGAACCTTGGTGGGATATGAGCTCAATTATTCACCAATGGAAAGGGCTTGTTTAGCAGTAGTGTTCGCCTCCCAAAAGTTGCGGCATTACATGCTGAACCAACACACAAATCTGATAGCCAAGATTGATCCCTTGAAATATCTACTAGCAAAAGCAGCTCTCACAGGCAGACTAGCTAAGTGGGTCATGATCCTTAGTGAGTTTGATATTGAGTACACGGATCGTAAAGCAATCAAAGGACAAGCCCTCGTGGATCAACTAGCAGAAGCACCTATGAAAGATACACATCCTATGGTAGCAGACTTCCCTAATGAAAATCTCTTCACTCTTGCTACCTCCATAATGTGGAAGTTGTATTTTGATGGTTCTTACACACAGCATGGATCAGGAGCCGGCATCTTATTTGTTACACCTCAGAATGACTACATTCCAAAGTCATATCGGCTTGCATTCCCTTGCACCAACAACATAGCCTAGTATGAAGCACTCCTCATAGGTCTCAATACAGCAGTTCAATGGGACATCACAGAACTACAAGTATATGGAGACTCACAGCTAGTCATTCGCCAAGTCATGGATGAATACCAAACAAAGGACGAAAAGTTGGTCCCCTACAAGCAACTAGTGGATGCCTACAAACCACATTTTTCTAGCATCACATTTGAGCAAATTCCAAGAGAGCATAACAAAGCTGCGGATTCTATGGCTTCTATAGGGTCACTAATTGACATGCCTGCAAATACACAGAAGTGTGAATTCTTGATCGAGCAATTGTTGATACCAGCCGTCGATGTTCCTGTTATTGAAATCATCTGCGAACTTGTTGGTCCCAATTCCCCATGGTATGAAGATATCTATGAATACCTCAAACACAAAACCTTTCCCCCTGACCTATCATCCACCCAACGCAAAACCTTTATCTGTCGATCCTCTTGTTACATCATTCTGGGTGATACACTATATCGCCGAAGTCTCGATGGTATCCTCTTATGATGTCTTAACACGGAAGAAGCTGAAGCTACCTTACGAGACATACACAAAGGTGTCTATGGTGCACATTCTAATGTCCTAATCTTGCTAAGAAGATACTCAGAACAGGTTATTACTGGCCTACAATAGAGCAAGATGCTGCACAGTTTGCTAAGAAATGTCTATAATGCCAACAACATGGAGATTTAATTCACGCACCAGCTCATGAACTACAGCCAGTGACAACTCCATGGCCTTTTTCTCAATGGGGTCTCGACCTCGTAGGACAAATCCACCCTTCCTCCTCCAATGGCCACAAGTTTATCATTACAGCCACTGAGTATTTCACAAAGTGGGTGGAAGCCATTCCTATGACCTATATCACCGGTAAGCAAATAGCCAAGTTTATCCTTAACTACCTCATATGCCAGTATGGTATCCCCCAAGCTATTGTCACTGACAATGGGAGACCATTCAAGAATCAAGATGTCCATGCCTTGTGCACACAATACAATATCCAACATCGCTTTTCCACTCCCTACTATTCGCAGAGTAATGGCCAAGCTGAGGCTTCCAATAAAACCATTCTCAAAATCCTCAAGAAAATGGTCAATGAAGCTGGTCGTGATTGGCACTTGCAACTCAATCCCGCCCTTTGGGCCTATCGCACTAGTATTAGAACACCAACTGGTGCCACACCCTATGCCTTGGTCTATGGCTCTGAAGCCATCCTACCTATAGAGGTCGAGATCCCATCTCTCAGAGTATCTATGCAAGACCTGATAAATGCAAAGGAGTATTGTACCTCCAGATTAGCTGAGCTTGAACTACTAGATGAGAGGCGCCTTGCCGCACTTAATCATCTCCATGCCTATCAAAACCGCCTCCGGCGTAATTACAACAAAAAGATCAAAGAAAGACAGTTTCAAGTTGGTGATCTTGTACTTAAGGAGAATCAGAGAAATCAAGCAGATCAAGAAAAGAAGGGAAAGTTTGAGCCTAACTGGTTAGGTCCCTTTATTGTGATAGCAGCATATGGATCAGGAGCTTATACTTTAGCTACACCTAACAGCATTCCTCTAGATGAGCCACTTAACAGTGTCCATCTTAAGAAGTTCTATGCCTGATCCTCAGAGTATTCCAAAAAAAAAAAAAAAACAAAAAAATCTAAAAAAATCTGTCCTCTGGCGAAAACCTGGCAAACAGGCGCCTTGGATAAGTACCATAGTGAAAACCTAGCAAACAGGTGCTATGTGTAGAGTCAGCCTCCATCATCTATCGAGTCCTATCCACTCCTTGTCCAGTTCGTAGCGCACTTTCCATCCATCCATAATAAAACCATTGACTTTGTTTGCATTTCCATCTCCCTATCTAGTATAGCTTGGAAATTTGTCAATGTCCACCGTCGTCATCCCATGTCTTGATCTGTGTCAACAGTTAACACTGTCTTGTCCTAGGTCAAAGCTTTCTGTGTCTTCTTCGGCAGTCACCCATACAGTTTTCTCTACCAGAATGGGGGCAACTCTTTCCTTAACTTAGGTCTAGGATTGGTTCCTTGTTCATGGTTCACAATGCATACTTCAATCTCTTTCTCATTGTTCACAGGTAACACCCTTTAACGGACACATTGCTCCTATGATAAGGCTGTTATCTTCTCAACACTTTTCCCACATCATCACACCAACTAGAACTACATATTATTTCTTTCCAATCTTAAGGTACCTTGATCCCATGGATATGGGTATGTAGGCAGTCTGGAATATGAAGGAAGTATCCAGTACTTAGGTACATAAGATCTCCCCCTCCCCCCTTGACCCATTTCATCACTCTATCCAGAACTACATATTTATCACTTTCATCTTTCATCGTAATGTGCCTTGATCCCGTGGATACAGGGTATGTAGGCAGTCTGGAATGCGAAGGATGTATCCAGTACTCAGGCACACACGATCCATCATTCTCCACCCACCCCAATCCATTAACATTGTCACCTTTCTAGTCTTCCATTTTTCAAAATCCATTCACCTCGACTTGACTAACTCAAGCAGCAAGCTAGCGCATCCTTTCAAAGCAAAAGTCCTTAACAAACCTGAAGCAAAGCAGCTTCCTTCCAGAGTCTTCTACTGTCCTGCATACCGATTGCCAACATCAGCTAAGTACTGCTTAACCAAAGCCCTAGATCAACAAGCTTGTCTTCTGCAAAGTGTTCCATTGTCGAGACCAACATACGCGTCTCCTATAGCATGTGGCATTTCCCGCAGCAAGATATTGTCTTTTTAGGTAGATGGCCCCCTTTAACGGACACAGAGTTCCTACGATAATGCTGTTATCTTTCCTATCCAATCTATCCTGAGCAACCTCTTTGGCAAGAGAATATGTTGGTTGTATGTTTACTTTGTAAGTTAGTCAATTTGATTTTTGGTTTATCTTTTGTTCCTTTTCCAATACCTATTCAAGGCTACCTTGATTTATCTATAATCTTGGTATGTTGCGATGCAGTACGGATTGGGGGCATAGTCATTGCTTTTGTGTGCCGTGTTTGAGGAACGATCTTTCGTATCTTTCTTAGCATTATATTGATCTTGTGTGTGTTACGACCTAGCATCTTACATATTAATAATTCTTCTTGCATTTACATGTATTGAAGTTTATTTTATGTTCAAGACTATGGCTTATTCACATGTTCCAACAAGGTCATATTATATCTAGGGGATCTAAGTTCAATCCGCTTGCTTGCAGAGTCAACGTCCACGCACTCGAATATCACATCATCTTAGTCTTTTATACCTTGGTAGTAAAATATCCATGTGCTATATCAAAAATAAGGATTGCTCTTTATAAACATTTGTGAAACCAATGCAACAAGCTCATTAATTACACCATCCATTTTTCCATGGCCTTATATAGTTTTCCAGAAATGATCAATCAACAATCTTTCTCTCATGTTCTCTCCTATCTCCTTTCTTCTATCTATCATCAACCCAACCTCGCCTATCTCCAACAAATCTTCTAGTCGAGCGTCAACACAGTTCTTCTGTCACTTCCCTATCTTTCCTCTTGAGGGGGCATACGCTGGGGCAACTACTTACACTGGGGCATCAATAAATTGTATCACATCTTCAACAATTGTTTTCTTTGACGCAACGCTATAAACTATATTGCATCAAAGAGGGGCAAAATGTAGACACCCTAAAATGACCAAGTCGCCGCACCACTTGCTTTTTTGTAATCTATCAAATTACCTGCATTTCAACGTTAATTAAATAATCTAATTATTTAATTAATTTCACCAAATTCTTCTAAATCACATACTTGTGACATCAATTAATTAATTAAATTCTCTTTATTTAATTAATTAAATTAAATTCCTCTGTTATTCTTCCACAATTAAATAATTTTAATTATTTAATTAGATCATTATCCTCTTTCCAAAAATTAAATCCACATTAATTAAATAAATCCAATTATTTAATTAATTCAACACATTTCTTCTTATCTACAATTAAATAATTCTTAAATTATTTAATTAAATCAAAATCATTCTTCCAAAATCATGCACACTAATTAAATAAATTTATTTATTTAATTTGCTTTCAAATCTTCTAAATTAAATAATTCCAATTATTTAATTATTTCTTCCAATAATATCTTCTCTAAATTTAAATAAATCAATTATTTATTTAAATTGCTTTTTCTTCTAAATTGAGTTATCTCTAAAATAACTCAAGCTTTCTTGCTCATGCAATTAAATATTTCTAATATTTAATAAAGCAAAATATCTTCTAATTCTCATGCAAATCCCTTCTTCTTGTTTTAAATCACTTAACTGACTATTACATTCTGTTAATTGCTTTAACTCATTCTTCTATTCTTGATAACTTCTCTCATGCAAAAGAAAGCAAGACACTTGGCTGCTTCTTATTCATTGCACGTTCCTCAACTGTTCTCCTCCGTTGATTCTTTTGAATTATCTGGACCGTTGATCGATCTCTGTTGAAATATATATAAACCCCCCTCATCTCCTTCATTAAGCCTCTCTCTTCGATCGTATTCTCAGGCATATTTAACAGAGCTTTGAGCATACAAAACGCGTCGATTGAGCAACCTTACGATCTTTTGATATTGATCTTTGAGCACATTGAACACACTACTTGCTTGTTGCAGCTATGGTTTCGCAACTTGATTGAGCAATCCACACTTCTCCAAAAGGGAACAATACAGGTTTTGGTAAGAGCTTTCATTTTGTCTTTGATTTTATGATAATATCTTTTACTTAGATTGGTTCACTTTATGTGATTGGTTTTTGGTTTTATTAGTTTAATTTAAATTTATTTTTCCTCATACACAGCATCAACTTCTCCAAAATGTTGGATGTTTCACCAATTAACTCACTATCATGTATGTGTGACTTCGGTATTTCTTCTTGTGCCTTTGCTTGCATAATTGATACCAATTTAAATTTCTGCACAGGGGACATTGAATCCAAATTTATTGGTCCCTGCAAAAATTCAGGCTCATCCAAGACTTGTTTTCCTCTTTCCAAGAATTCCTTGACAGACTCCACAATGTCTCTTTCTATACTAGAGACTTCTTCTTCTTGGTTTTGTTTTGGAGGATCTAAATCCATGACATCATTTGCATCATTCTTTTGTTCCAGTGCAGAGTTTTCTTCATCTTGTTCCTCTTCTTGATCATCATCTTTGTTTTGTTCCTCAATCTTTTCCTTGTCTGTTTGATCATCAGTTTGATGTTTCAGAGGAATACTTGTTTTGGATTGATCCTTAACAGCAGTATCCAAACCACTAGCAGGGACTGGATCTTCTTTCTCCTTCGGCTCTTCATCACTTTTGTCGAACCCTTGATCCATGTTTTGTTGCAAGTATGAGGTTAACCAGTGTTGTCATTGATGTCAACATACTCATATTGCATTGATAAGAAGGATTGGATGAGTTGTGTGTTGAGGATATTGAGAAAATTAGTCTCCATCAGGAACAGTGAAGAACAGTGATGAGAAGGAAAAAGTACTTAATAGGTTGAGGATCAGAGGATGCGGGTTAAAGGGTTTGTAGATATGAGTCTTGAGATGTTCCAGTCAAGATTTCAGAGGTCTGCATAAAGATCTAAAGAAGTTATGGCTATTTGTGTAGAACCAGTTTCGGCAGGTGTTCAGTGGTGATAGAGTGTCACAGATTGGTCCGGTGAGTTCCGGAATTACATTCTCTCATTCTACGGATTGGAAGGAGTGTTGAAGAAGTCAGTGTGAAGTGACAACTAGATTTGTGAATGATTTGGAGGTCCGGAAGAACCTTTTGCATTATGACAGTGGCGATAGATTGTGTTCTTGAAGTTCCAGATGAAGAAGAGAAGAATTCCAGTAAGCTGATAAAGTGCGGATGTTCTTGATGACTCAGGAAAGGTTTCGGTGATCCTTGGATCGCGTACAATTCTTATTGGAAGTCCACATTGAAGTTAGAGTTTGGATTTGATGTAAAGACCACCGGTTGTTGGTGTTCTTCCTGAGACAGGCCGACCGGATGTATTACATGTCTTGCGAATGATCTTGTAGATGTTTGTCGACTTAGATGATTGTTCATAAGTTGATGCCTTGTATAAATAAGGGATTGTGAAGTCATTTTGAAGTGTGTTGTGTGTCGATGAGCGTGATATAGCGAAGATAAGTGCGAAAGGCAGAGCAGGAGTTTTGGGCTTAAATGGAACTGATCCAGGCATGGTAAAGATGTCAATCTCCAGTTCAAGTTTGTAATACTTGTTATCTTGTAGACAATGTGTCTCTTGTAGGCAGTGTGCTCAGGCAGTGAGCCCTAATTAGCATGTGCCATCCATTTTTCTTATTCTTCTAACAGAGAATAATCCTTGGGTTAATCACCCCATGGTTTTTCCCTTAACTAGGTTTTCCACGTCAAAATCTCGGTGTCTTATGTGTTGATGTGTATCTGCTCTGGTGTTTATGTCTTATGCTTCCATGAATGATTAATTGCTATACTATTGATTAACAAAAGTGGATTTAAGTGTTTGAACTGAAAGCGAATTAAGGATAACTGATTCACCCCCCCTCTCAGTTATCAACAATTTGTATCAGAGCCCGGTTCCTCTAAAAAGAGCTTAACCGCTTGAGGAGATCCAGGATGTCATCATACAAGAAGGACAGTTTGAAGTTTGATGGGACCAACTTCACTCTTTGGAAAGGCTGCATGAAATGTCACTTGGAGTGTATGGGAAAGGCATACTTGTCCATGGTCACAAAAGCATAGACACCTCCACAGGGTGGTCCGACAACTCTAAATGAAATCACAGATGCTGAACACAATCTGCAGACTAAAGAGGCTCTTCTAAGTGCATTAACTGACTCAGAGCTCTCAAATGTTATTGACCTACCAATTGCCTATGAGATTTGGATTAAACTGGAACTTCTGCATGAAGGAGATGAGTTTGTTAAGAGTGCAAGGTTGCAGAGTCTTAAAGGGAAATTTGAAAGATTGAAGATGAGAGATGATGAAAATATCACTACCTTTATGCCAAGAGTAAATGAGCTGGTGTGTGGAATTAGGAATGTTGGTGGAGTTTTGGAAGAAAATGAGATTGTTTGCAAAATTCTCAGATCCCTTCCTACTGCCTACAAAATCAAGGTTGCTGCCATTGATGAGTTCAGAGCCCATACAACTGTCACAAGAGAGCAATTGGCTGGCAAACTGGCTGCATTTGAAATTACCAATTTTGGAGATGATCCCCCCAAGACTGAATCTGCATTCAAAGCTAGTGCCTATGTGAAAGGCAAACAAAGATTTGATCCAGGAGAAAACTCTTCAAGGAAGCTGTCTTGGTATGATTAAGCAATAAAAGACATGGAAGAGGAAGAAGCAGAAATAGCTCAACTTGAAGCCCTCATTGCAAAAAGACTACCAAGGGGATCCGGTAAGTATGAAGGAAAATTACCCTTTAATTGCTTCAACTGCAATAAGATTGGTCACTTTGCCTCAAGATGTCTGGAAAGATCCACAAGATCAAATTCTAACAAACAAAAGTTTCAAAAGAATTGTTATTATGTTCATGAAGAAGCTGATAATGTAGGAGTAATAGATGATGAATCAGAGATAGGAGACAAATCCAGAAATGAATGGGTGTTTATTGCCATCAAGAAAGAAGATCCAATATCTACCAATCATAAGGTTGTAGAGAGAGCTTTGGCTGCCCAAGTTGAAGAAAAGGATGATTGGGTTATTGATAGTGGATGCTCTCACCATGTGACAGGTGACAAGAATAAGTTCTTAGATTTGGAAAGGTATGAAGGAGGAATGGTAAAGTTTGGTGACAATTTTGCTGGTAGAATCAGAGGTAGGGGAACTATCTCTTTTGATGGGAAGAACAAAACCGGTAATGTACTGTATGTTGAAGGATTGAAGCACAATCTTCTCAGTGTTGGTTAGTTGGTAGACAAACGCTATGATCTCTAGTTCAAGAATGGAAGATGCAGGATCTTTGAAAGCTCCAGAACTGAGATTGCATCTGGAACTCAAACAAAAGGTAATATCTTCCATCTAGTTGGTACTAATAAAAGTTGTTTGTTTGTTCAAGTTGATCAGAGTTGGTTATGGCATAGAAGAATGTGTCATGTAAATTTTGATAATATCATCAAGATAAGCAATACTCAAGCTATAAGAGATCTTCCAAAGTTGGTAAAACCTACAAATAGTATGTGCAAAGAATGTCAGCTAGGTAAACAGAGCAGAGTTTCATTCAAAAGCAAGGATCAGTCCTCTACTAGATTATTGGAGTTAGTTCATACTGATCTATGTGATCCGACAAGAATCAAGAGTATGCAAGGTGATAGATATTTCATGTTATTGATTGATGACCATTCTCGGATGATGTGGGTTACCTTTCTGAAAGAGAAATCATAAGCTTTTGAGAAGTTCAAAATCTTCAAGGCTATGGTAGAGAATCAAACCGGATTGAAACTGAAATGTCTAAGGTCTGATAGAGGTGGTGAATTCACATCCGGTGAATTCATAGACTTTTGTGAGAAGCATGGTATAAAGAGATAGTTGTTTGCTCCTAGGACTCCACAGCAGAATGGAGTAGTTGAGAGAAAGAACCGGACCATCTAGGACAATGATGATGGAAGCAAATGTTCCCTAGATGTTTTGGAAAGAAACTGTCAGCACTGCAGTCTACACTCTCAATCGAGTTCAAATCAGAAGCAATACCGGTAAGACTCCCTATGAACTTTGGTTTGGCATCACTCCTGCTGTGAGATATTTCAGAGTATTTGGTAGCAAGTGTTACATTAAAAGAGATGAAGATCTAGGAAAATTTGATGCTAGAAGTGATGAAGGAATCTTCTTGGGTTACTCCACTCAAAGCAAAGCATACCGGTGTTACAAGAAGAGACTGAGAAAGATGATAGAAAGTACAAATGTGAAGGTTGATGAAGGTATTGAGAAGCCCTCAAGATTTTATGAGTATGATGAAGATGATCAGAATGATGTTCTGGTTCAAGGTACTCCATCCTCTCCTCAAAGTCAGATTGAGACTGATCCGATAAATCAGGAAGAAGAGACAGGTCTGAATGAGCATGATCAAGAAGCAGAAGTGCAAGAAACTCCCAAAGTTCCAAGGTATGTAAGATTGAACCACTCTGAAGATCAGATCATAGGTGACAAAAGCAAAGGTGTGCAAACTAGAAGGAATGTTGCTCAAAATTTAGATGAATGTTGTCTGATTTCAAAGATTGAACCTAAGACAATAAATGAAACACGCAATGATGAAAATTGGACAAAAGCAATGGAAGAAGAACTAATGCAAATTGAGAAAAATCACACTTGGGATCTTGTTTCTAGACCTAGAAACAAAAATGTGATTGGAAACAAATGGGTCTTCCGGAACAAACTAAATGCAGTTGGTGAAGTGATCAGAAACAAGGCCAGATTAGTCTGCAAAGGCTACTCTCAAATAGAAGGGATTGATTTTGAGGAAACCTTTGCTCCAGTGGCAAGAATTGAAGCAGTCAGACTATTTCTTGCATTTGCTGCCTTCAAAGATTTCAAAGTGTATCAGATGGATGTCAAACCTGCTTTCCTGAATGGTGACCTAGAAGAAGAGGTGTACATTGAACAACCAGATGGATTTCAGTTATCAGAGCATGGTGATATGGTCTGCAAATTAAAGAAGGCACTGTATGGTCTAAAGCAAGCCCCAAGAGCATGGTATGAGAGGCTGGACAAACATCTTTTGAAGATTGGTTTCAACAAAGGTACTGCTGATAGTAACCTATATTTCCAAATTGATCATGAAAACATCTTGATTGTTGAAGTATTTGTTGATGATATCATTTTTGGAGGAAGAGACAGTATGTGTAAAACCTTTGCAAACCAAATGAAAAGTGAGTTTGAAATGTCAATGCTCGATGAAATGAATTTCTTCTTGGGTCTGCAAATTACTCAGATAGAGAAAGGAATCTTTATCTCTCAGACCAAATATGTGAAAGAACTATTAAAGAAATTTGAAATGGAAGATTCAAAGCCAATGAACACTCCCATGGCTACCGGATGTAAGTTGAGCAAAGATGATGACTCTCCTAAGACAGATCAGACCAAGTACAGATCAATGATTGGTGGATTACTGTATCTCACTCAGACTAGACCAGATATAATGCAGGCTGTTGGTCTTGTGGCGAGATTCCAGGCTGATCCCAGAGAATCTCATGTCATGGTGATCAAAAGAATTTTTAGGTACTTGAAAGGAACAGTTGAGTATGGCCTATGGTATCCCATAGATCATGACTTTTCTCTTCATGCATATACAGATGCAGATTGGGCAGGAGATGTGGATGATAGGAAGAGTACAATTGGAGGAGCATTCTTTTTGAGAAAAAGGTTGGTTTCTTGGCTAAGCAAGAAACAAGAAGCAATATCCCTATCTACAACAGAAGCAAAATACATTGCAGCAGCAGGTAGTTGCACTCAACTTTTGTGGATGAAGCAAATGCTAAGAGATATTCAAGTAGAATGTGAGGAGCCTATCACAATTTTCTGTGATAATTCAAGTGCAATAAATATTTCTAAGAATCCGGTATTGCATTCTAAGACCAAGCATATATCTATCAAATTTCACTTTTTGAGAGAACAAGTGCACAAGGGTGAAGTCAGATTGGAGTATGTGCCCTCTAAGGATTAGCTTGCAGATATTTTTAGTAAACCTCTTCCCAAGGACTCTTTTGAGTGTCTCAGGGACAAGTTAGGGGTCATGGCCCCTTCGGTGATGAACTAGGATGCACTGATGTGCATCAGTCCAGTGGATATCACAGTCATATCTTGTGATCCGGATTGATGATGAGGAGCTGCTACTAAGGGGAAGCAGCTGGTATGATTCTGATGTGTTAGATTTGCAAGTATGAGCCCTTTGCCATTGATGTAAACGGGGGAGAGAAGACATGTGAAAAACAAATGGTTGATGATCAAAGGGGGAGCAGTAAAGGAAGAGAAGACATGTGAAGAGTTGTTGCTGATAGGGGGAGCTGTGACAGAAAGGAGAAGTTCTTGTCTTGATGGTTTTTCACATCATATGTTGCCATCAATGACAAAGGGGGAGATTGTTGCAAGTATGAGATTAACCAGTGTTGTCATTGATGTCAACATACCCATATTGCATTGATAAGAAGGATTGGATGAGCTGTGTGCTGAGGATATTGAGAAAATTAGTCTCCATCAGGAACAGTGAAGAACAATGATGAGAAGAAGGAAAAAGTACTCAATAGGTTGAGGATCAGAGGATGCGGATTAAAGGGTTTATAGATATGAGTCTTGAGATGTTCCAGTTAAGATTTCAGAGGTCTGCATAAAGATCTGAAGAAGTTATGGCTATTTGTGTAGAACCGGTTGTTGGATCTAGGGCATACAACTGAGAGGGGGGGGTGAATCAGTTGTATAAAACTTCTTGTTCTTTCAAACACTTGATTCTTGGATGTTAGTTAACAGCATATCAATTAATCATCCATGGAAGCATTATACTTAAACACAAGAGCAAATAAACATCAACACATTGAACACCAAGATTTTGATGTGGAAAATCCGGTTAAGGGAAAAACCACGGGGTGATTAACCCAAGAATTATTCTCTGTTAGAAGAATAAGAAAAAGAATGGCACTTGCCAATTAGGGCTCACTACCCGAGCACACTGCTCACAAAGAGGCCCACTGCCTACAAGGAGACACACTGTCTACAAAGTGATAAGAATCACAGTCTTGAACTGGAGAATGACATCTCTACCATGTCCGGATCAGTTCCATTTAAGCCCAAAAACTTCTGCTCTGCCTTTCGCACTTCTCTTCACTATGCCACACTCATCCACACAAACCACACTTTGAAATGAACTCACAAACCGTTATTTATACAAGACATCGACTTAGGAACAAACATCTAAGTCGGCAAACAACCATAAGAGTATCCGCAAGATGAATAACACATCCGGTCGGCCACCACAAGAACATTCGCAGGATGAACAACTCATCCGGTCGGCTAAACAGAGCAAGAACTTCATCCAGAAGAATAACTTCAATTCTGGGCTCTACTATCAATGCGGACCAACAACACAACCTAAACATGATCCAAGAACCTTCACAAGCCTGCCTGAATGACCGGATACATCCGCACTTCCTCTACTTACTGGAATCTCTTGTCTTCCTCATCTGGAACTTCAAGAACACAGTCTGTCGCCACTGTCATAATGCAAGAGGTACTTCCAGACCTCCAAATCATACACAAATCAGGATGACACATCACAAGGACATCCCAAACACTCCTTCCAATCCGCAGATTAGGATAATACAATTCCGGACCTCACCGGACCTTTTTGTGATCCTCTGTCACCTCTGGATACTTGCCGAAACCGGTTCCATACCGACAGCCACAACTCCTTCAGATCTTCATGCGGACCTCTGAAATCTTAACTGAAGCATCTCAAGACTCATATCTACTAACCCTTTAATCCGCATCCTCCGGTTCTCATCCTATACAGTACATTTGCCTTCTTCTCATCACTGTTCTTCACTGTTCCTGACTGAGGCTAATTTTCTTAATATCCTCAGCACACAGCTCATTAAATCCTTCTTGTCAATGCAATATGAGTATGTTGACATCAATGACAACACTGGCTCACCTCATACTTGCAACACCGGTTCCGGCAGGTGTTCAGTGGTGACAGAGTGTCACAGATTGGTCCGGTGAGTTCTGGAATTACATTCTCTCATTCTGCGGATTGGAAGGAGTGTTGAAGAAGTTAGTGTGAAGTGACAACTAGATTTGTGAATGATTTGGAGGTCTGGAAGAACCTTTTGCATTATGACAGTGGCGATAGACTGTGTTCTTGAAGTTCCGGATGAAGAAGAGAAGAATTCCAGTAAGCTGATAAAGTGTGGATGTTCATGATGACTCAGGAAAGGTTTTGGTGATCCTTGGATCGTGTACAATTCTTATTGGTGGTCCGCATTGAAGTTAGAGTTTGGATTTGATGTAAAGACCACAGGTTGTTGGTGTTCTTTCTGAGACAGGCCGACCGGATGTATTACACGTCTTGCGAATGATCTTGTAGATGTTTGCTAACTTAGATGATTGTTCCTAAGTCGATGCCTTGTATAAATAAGGGATTGTGAATTCATTTTGAAGTGTGTTGTGTGTCGATGAGCGTGATATAGAGAAGAGAAGTGTGAAAGGTAGAGCAGGAGTTTTGGGCTTAAATGGATCTGATCCAGGCATGGTAAAGATGTCAATCTCCAGTTCAAGTTTGTAATACTTGTTATCTTGTAGACAGTGTGTCTCTTGTAGGCAGTGTGCCTCTTTGTGAGCAGTGTGCTCGAGTAGTGAGCCCTAATTGGCATGTGCCATCCATTTTTCTTATTCTTCTAACAGAGAATAATCCTTGGGTTAATCACCCCGTGGTTTTTCCCTTAACCGAGTTTTCCACATCAAAATCTCAGTGTCTTATGTGTTGATGTGTATCTGCTCTAGTGTTTATGTCTTATGCTTCCATGAATGATTAATTGCTATACTATTGATTAACAAAAGTGGATTTAAGTGTTTGAACTGAAAGCGAATTAAGGATAACTGATTCACCCCCCCTCTCAGTTTGATGTTCTAGAGGAATACTTGTTTTGGATTGATCCTTAACAGCAGTATCCAAACCACTAGCAGGGACTGGATCTTCTTTCTCCTTCGGCTCTTCATCACTTTTGTTGAACCCTTGATCCATGTTCTCCTTAGGAATAAATGTATCAACTTCAACATTTGTTTCTCCTTTATCATATATAGTTGGAAGATGATATTCCCTTAACACTCTCAAAGTGATTTCCTCAATATCCTTCACTACTTTCTCAATGTCATCTGACATGAGTGTATTCATTCTTTTCTTTGTTTTGAATTCCTTGCTGAGCACTTTGGATTTTTTTTTTGTTTTCAGGGGTGATCTCTGGATATAACATTATCAGTGTATGCTCTCTGAGTTCAATGTGCTTTGTCATAGCAACTTCTTTTCTTGCAGTCATGATACTACCTATCTGGGAGATAAGTAATTATCTCAATAAGGGCTTTGTTGTAATGTCCAAGTATCTGATGATAGCAGTCTCAATGATCCTCTTGTTTGGATCATCATACTCATCATACAGTTGAGCTATGGGTTTCAAATTTCCATCAAATGTTATGGCTTTTAGGACGTCTTCAAGACTTATAGTGGCTTCTCCTGTCTGAGACTTATCTTGCCTTGTCCTTTTCTTACTTTTACCCTTACTAGAGGATTTCTTCTTGCTGCTCCTGGAGGCTTTGGTGGCCTCAGTTTTCATTTTCTTCACTAATTTATCTGACTCTGTCTCTTCGTCATCTGCTCCTATATTGACATACATTCTACAACCTTTTTTTTTCTTTTGAAACTTTTCTCAATGGGCTTCTTGGTGGGTACTTCTACACTAACAGATGAGGTCAGACCGAAGGTTTTTGTTGTTGTTCCTATAGAGACTAAACCTCTTGTCCTCTTCCTTGTTACAATAGGTTCCTCTGCCTTTGCCTCAGACTCTTCTGAAGCCTTGACCAATTCATTTTCTTTCTTCTCTTCTACAACCCTTTCTGCTTGTGCCTCTTGTTGTATATCATGAACTTTTAGAGTTTTATTAACTTTCTTTAGTTTTTCAGCTGTTCTTGCCCTTGTTTTGGCAACTTCTTCTTTTGTGATCCCTATACTCTAGGCATATTCCTCCACCAATTTCCTCATCTTTTTCTGGGTTTCTAGTTTCCTTAGTTCAACATGGACTTTTACAGATAATTCTTCATAAGCGCCAAATCTTGGCTTAGAGATATCCCTAGGTTTGCTTAACATAAGCTTGGCATAACCATCTAACACATCTGCATCTACTTCATACCCCATTGGCATAATCCAAACTGTTCTAGGCTCAACATCCTCCATCATACATTGATATTTGTTGACAATGAAACATATGTCAATTTTATATCTCTCGACAATTGATTCAGGTATCCTTTGTCTAGAATGCATAGCTTTTTGAAAATTCTTAAAATAGCCCCATAGAGCTATATTTTGTGCATCTTTGTTTCCTATGCTACTCAAGTGATTTCTAATTTGAATTGCAATTGGTTGACTGCTAGACCAGATCAACTTTATTCTTGATAATTCTTGCATAAAATAAAAAAATAAGCACATTATCAACGTACCAAATTTGAAGGGATACTTCCTTTCTTTTTTCTTCTTTAGATTCTCCATTAGTTGTTGCTGGAGCAATTCACAAAGATTATAGTCTTTATTTTCCCTAATCATCTCATAGGCTATGTATATAGCGGTACCTGAGACAGAGTTCTCTCAATTTGAAAAGTAGATTTTGTAGCCGATTACCATAGATGCAAACCTTACTGCATGGTCTTCAATGTCATTGATTGTTAAAGCCCTTTTGTCAAATTTGGCTCCGGTGGCCATCATCACTGTGTCATTTTTTACAGATTTTAGCATAGGTACTATTTTAGTAGAATTCAGTGTGGTTATAGCCCTTATCGCATCCTTTGTGATCATAAATGGTTTTTACAGCCACATGAATTCATCATGTATCCTGCTTAAAACATACCAGACCCATTCATCTTTCGCAAATGTTGGAAATTCTGTGTACTAAATGAATTTCTTCTCACTTAGCGCCTTATATTCTTCCTTCGGATCAAAATTACCATGACTTAGATGTTTCAGATAGAGATCATCAAACCTACTATTACCAAATTCTTCTAGAGCAACATGAATGTATGCCCTAACATCTTCCACATGCATTACACCAAATAGAATTTTTGAAAATGCACCATTAGGATCAACCTCTGTTGATTTGTATGGATGTTTCTTGAACTTTGGCCATGGTCTCTCAGTGATATCAACTACTTGAGGAGATGCCATCTTTGCAAAAATTTAGATAAATTCACAGTAGGGTTTCAAATCTAAAAAAAATACCTCTTTTTGTCGAATAAGGGTTTTGCTTGATCTTGCCTTGAGTTGCTTTTGAAATCATTGTAGTTGCTTAGAATTTCGCTTCAGTTCACCTTAGACACTTGAGAGCTTGAATACAAAATGAATTGTCCGTCGAATGAACTCCTTTTTTAATCCTTTGTTTTGTCTTGACCTAATAATCATAAATGCTATCTTTAAAAATCTATCAAACCCTTTTGTATTGAGTTCAATTGATTTGGATTGCTCCACAATGTTCCATGATTGATTCTTTTCTTCTAGAATTTATTTTAAAAGATCTGTCATATGAATCTTTACATCACATCTTCGTGCTGAAACTCAACACTGATTATCTAGCTAGGTGATTTGGATTTTCAATAAAGCTCCCCCTGAGCCATAGCTCCCAATTTACTTCCCGGAGGAAGTATCTGCACCAGAGACCGGTGTGGATCCATCCTTGATATTATCAACATCCTTCTTAATCCAGACCATGCTCATTTCCTTCTTGATCTCCACCAGATCAACCTTGTTTTTACCTTTGTCTTCTTTCTGTTTTGTTATCATCTTCTTTGTAAGATAGTTTCTTTTCTCATTCTTGCTTCTACAGAATTTTGCAACATACCCAAACTTATTGCAATTGTAGCATACCACATTCCTCAGTCCTTGATTCCTTCTATCGATTGAATTCATTCTTGATCTGTATTGGTTAGCCATATGTCCAAATCTATTGCATGCAAAGCACTTACCATTGAAGGATTGAGTATTCCTTGCATAGTTAAAACCATTCCTAACTAGACTTCTACATTCATTTGATTTATGACCAATTTTCTTGCAATTGAAACATTGACCAGGGAATGAAGGAACATTTTGATTTATTCTACTCCTACATTGAGTAGCCTTGTGACCAAACTTATTACAATTAAAATAATAGCCATTGAAAGATGGGTACCTTTAAGCATTTGGCTATCTGACTGGAGGTCTTCTAGGTCTTCTTCTTTGATTCTAGAACTAGATGTATTTGTTTTGCTTAAACTCAGTGTTTTCTTGGCTTGATTTTGAACTTTCTCCTTTTTCAAATCCAAAGCCTTGCTTGTCATCTGGACTCTTCTTACTTTCAATCAGTTCCTCAAGCTTTGCAGAGCTTATTTTGAACTTTTCTTTATAGCTCTTAGCCTTCTCTAAATCTGATTTCAGTCTTACAACTTCTTTTTCAAGTTTAGCACATTCTTCTAACTTGCTTTTTACCAACAGATTTAGATCTTCTTCTACTTTAGCTCTTTCTACAAATTCCACTTTCAAATCATCCAAGGTTTCATTGGTTGATATTAATTGTTCACTAACCTCCTTATATTTTTCTTTGAACTTTTTGACTTGTTCTTTTAGCTTTAGAATGCATTCATCAGCTTCTTGTATGTTATCCTTCAGATCCCTGATTTGAGCTTCAGATTTTTCAAGATCTTCAAGAGCATCTTGTAATTCATCATTGCTTTCATATGAGGCTTTAGGAGAAGTGAAATATATTCTAGTTGCCATATGTACACCTTCCCAGATCTTCCTCAAGATGTTAAGCTTCTTCCAAGGAACCTCACTCTGATACCAATTATTGAATGCAAAGAATACTGCGAGGGGGGTGAATCAGTATTCATAGAACCTTTTCATTTACACATTCATTAATCCATTTACCAAATTCAATAACATGAAAGCAAAGTAAACATGAGAAGAGTAGCCACAAATTCAAAACAAATAGACACTAGGATTTTACATGGAAAACCCAAAAAGGGAAAAACCACGGTGAGTGTTAGCTCACAATATATTATGATAGTAATACTGAATTACATGAAGGCTCACTGCCCAAGGACTCACTGTCTAAGAAGTGCTCACTGCAAAAAGGCTCACTTCCAGAAAGATAGAAGAGAAGATAGAAGAAGGATTGGCTCATTGCCAAAAGAGGTCTGCTACAGGTGCATCTACAAAATGTTGAAATGCAGTACCAATATGCTCAGTATATAGATTTAAAGGACTTCATACTGTCTGTCCTACTTTACTGCTCTGCTTTACATATACTCCTATTTTCTGTCCTTATTATCCTTTTCTACTCTGCAAACTACCTTGGATTATGCACATATCAAATTCACACATTATCCACACATATTCATTACTCCAACACCGAAATCCATTGAATATATATATCCGCAATAAGATTCATCTCACAATCAGGTCAGCAACCCAAACATGAAATGTGTAACAAGTGTTGTACCTTGTCAGCTTGATCTTGTGCTCAAATAGGAATGCGGACCCAAACAAACATACAATGGTCTTCATATAGGTCAGCATCAATCATTTAACCACTTGGATTAATTCTTTAAACAATATATTCTCACCGCATATAGATTTAACTTGTATGTCGGCTTATCCCTTAAGCACACACTTGACCAATTCAACTATCACATCATGATTTCCACTACAGACCATATGAGACTCTAAAAATTGTATCCAACATTCATCATTGACTGTTTAACATACCTTTAGATCTGCAAGACATAATAGTCCTTTATAGCAAAATGCGGATCTTGGAACTGTTGCTCTGTCACAGTGAAATATTGTCAAACTGAAAGCGAATAAAGAACAACTTGTAGAATGTGATCAAAGGAACTTTAGAAGGTATAGCTCTGGATTCAGGTAGTCATGATATGTATCTTTGCTATCTCAAAACCGCAAGACAAAATATGCAACAACGGAGGAATGCGAACCCTTTTACTCTGGTACTATGCACTGTTCCTGACTTAACTTTGTTCACCCGAACTTAGATATTTTACCATATGACTTCCGGAGGAAGTCAAGACTTGAACACTGGAACATGTGATCACTAGGTAGCTATGAACAACATACCTGAACTGCATACAAATGTCTTTAACTGTGGATGCATACCATCTCAAACATTGTCACTTACTTGGTATATTGTACACTACTCATACTTAGTCATTTATTCTTCCGGAGTAAGGTCTCTTTGCTATGCCGGTAGAAACCCTTTGCCTTGTTGCCATCAATGACAACATTTAACATTCATCATAGCAGTGTTTCTTGCCAACACTTAATAGAGTATTTAGTGGACAAATGTGAGGCATAATTTGGTCTAATGTTTTTACTTGTTGATAATTTAAGTGGGAAGCAATCTTTTTAGAATATGGATAGTGGAATGCCTCGAAGGATCCCTTCAGATCTCTCCACAGCCATCCAGAGACCTCTTGTTGGGCAACAATGTACAAGGAGGTTTCACTATTTGATTCCAATTATTTATACTACTCATTGCATCTTCAAAATGTTTTACAATTGTTACCATTGCCAATGAGGAGGCGTCCTCTTCATTTGAATCCATCAGATCATCTATCCATGGTTTTTTCTCATACGTAGGAATGTGGTGCAGGAGAACCTTGACAAATTGATACTTCCATAGGAGTTTGATTAATTTTTTAATGATTCAACATTGTAATGAGGTTAATCAAGTCACTGTTATGTGTTTAGGTCATTAGGAGTGTTAAATGTTCAAGTTTTATCTTCATTTGCAAAATGGGAAAAGTTGTCTTTCAAAAATGTAAAATGTATGGAAGATGAAGGGTCATTTGGCTCTTAGGTCATTCCAAGTCAGTTAGAAACTGAAGAGTCATGATGTAATGCCTTTAAAAGGCCTTGTAACCTTCAAAGAATTCATGGGTGATTGAATGTGTGAATTGGATCAATAAAGAGCATTGTTTGTATGCATTTTCTTCAGAAATACATTGTTTCCAGGCACTGTACGGCCTTGTATGGACATAAAAGCATGTCTAAGTGTTTGTAAGTGATAATATGTTCAAAAACCTTCCTTATGCTCTTTATTTCATGTAATTTAGTTTCCATTTGTGAAAGATATTGTGAGTTTGTTGAAGACAGTCAAAACCTTGTTCTAGGGTAACAATGAGCATTTAGAATTGTGTTTCTCCATGTCTAGCGGTTGGAAAATCCAGTAAATTTGTAGATTGGTTCATTTTTATACATTCTTCCATAGTGCAAGACTGCAGGTTGTGAAGATTTGGTTTGCATATGTTAATTTGATGCCCTAGGGACTGTTTTTCCTTTGTTTCAGACTGTTGAGCAAGAATAGTGAGGATTTTTTTGTTTTGTTGATGAGTTTATTACCTATTAAAGGTGGGGATGTGTGAGAAAGGTGCCAAGGTGTTTGGAGAATGTTGAAAAAATAAGGGTTTATAAAAATCCTTAAGTGATTAAGGCTTTGTAAACACTATCCTATCATGGGAGTAAGTCAGCCACAACCAAGACTGTGTGAAGAATAAACTTTTGAGTTCCTACAGTTAGTGACGATTGAATCCTTTGGAGATTGTTGAATTAAGGATGACATGAAAGCCATCAAACCTATATTGAAGAGTGGAGGATCTTTTTAAAGTTGAGTATCAAACTGTTAACAGAGTATAGTCCAAGAAGCCTATTTAGGCCTAATCGGGGCATTACAGTCATTAGTTTAGAATGTTGTTACAAAACAAAGGTACCCCAATTTTGGATAAGTTTTAAAATGACATAAAGGGTGTCCAAATGTGCCATCATAGTCTTGAGAAGGGTTCTACAGCAAAAGTTGTGTTTGACAGTCCTTAATGGCAGGGCTACAAGGAAACAAGCCTCTCTAGGAACTGTCAAAGTGCAGTCAAACTGTAAGTTACTGTCCATTGTCCTTGAAGGTACAAAATATAGTTATTAGGTCAGAGACCATGTGTTGGTTATGTATTTGACAAATTTGTGTTGGTTGTAGTGTGAGTGCCATAGTTGCACATTGAGAATAGTCATGAAGGAAGGATGAAAAGATGAATGGGCAGACTTTGTAATGGTTTATTTTTTAGGATCTTGTTTGGGTTAGAGTTGTGAGGAAGTCAGGTTTGTGTCAAGGATTTATTAAGGTTTCACTTAAAGATAGTTGAACTTGTGGGATTCTCAACACATTGTTGTGAAATGTGCCTTAATAGAGTGAATTGAAACAAGGAGTGTTTTGGAATTTGTCAAATGAGATTGGGATAGTTTTCTCTACTCACTTTTCCTCTGCATCATATTGGTATCAGAGCTAGTAAAAGCTCTGGGTAAAGAGTTGTGTATCTGAAGGCAGATAAGGAGTTAAAGTTTGTTGGTGACCATTATTTTGTGTTGTCAAGTTGTTTGGTTGCAGGTGCTTGGTCCATCTAACTGCAGAAGGATGTTTTTTGAGGTTGTGTGTGGGCAGACAAGATGAGGTCTGTCATGACCATTCTCCAATAGAGATTAGCCTGGATAAGGGTGCAGAGGGAAACCACTGAGGAGAGAGTGGTAGGTGCATCACCAGAATCTGATGTTGGGTGAGATAAATGGTTTGGTGAGTTGGTATTGTGAAGCAGTAGAGAGATGGATACCTGACTGAAGAAGCACTTGATGTTGCAGCCTGAAGAGTACTCCATTGATGGGAGTAGAAGGAGCCTGAAGAAGCTCTAAAGTTGATGGTAGTTTGATTTTGTTGGTTGGTTGGTCACTAGGCACTGATGTGAAGATTTGAAGCCTGAAGCCTGAAGCTAAAGATGAAGAGACAGACAGAGATGCAGGAAAAGGTAGTTTTGTTTTACCGGTACATTTCCAAGGGACTTGAAAATCTTTGTTGGTTGGTTGTATGGTGCAGAAGCACCTTGACAAATTGATACTTCCATAGGAGTTTGATTAAATTTTTAATGATTCAACATTGTAATGAGGTTAATCAAGTCACTGTTATGTGTTTAGGTCATTAGGAGTGTTAAATGTTCAAGTTTTATCTTCATTTGCAAAATGGGAAAAGTTGTCTTTCAAAAATGTAAAATGTATGGAAGATGAAGGGTCATTTGGCTCTTAGGTCGTTCCAAGTCAGTTAGCAACTGAAGAGTCATGATGTGATGCCTTTAAAAGGCCTTGTAACCTTCAAAGAATTCATGGGTGATTGAATGTGTGAATTGGATCAATAAAGAGCACTATTTTTATGCATTTTCTTCAAAAATACATTGTTTCCAGGCACTGTATGACCTTGTACAGACATAAAAGCATGTCTAAGTGTTTGTAAGTGATAATATGTTCAATCACCTTCCTTATGCTCTTTATTTCATGTAATTTAGTTTCCATTTGTGAAAGATATTGTGAGTTTGTTGAAGACAGTCAAACCCTTGTTCTAGGGTAACAGTGAGCATTTAGAATTGTGTTTCTCCATGTCTAGTGGTTGGAAAATCTAGTAAATTTGTAGATTGGTTCATTTTTATATGTTCTTCCATAGTGCAAGACTGCAGGTTGTGAAGATTTGGTTTGCATATGTTAATTTGATGCCCTAGGGACTGTTTTTCCTTTGTTTTAGACTGTTGAGCAAGAATAGTGAGGTTTTTTGTGTTTTGTTGATGAGTTTATTACCTATTAAAGGTGGGGATGTGTGAGAAAGGTGCCAAGGTGTTTGGAGAATGTTGAAAAAATAAGGGTTTATCAAAATCCTTAAGTGATTAAGGCTTTGTAAACACTGTCCTATCATGGGAGTAAGTCAGCCACAGCCAAGACTGTGTGAAGAATAAACTTTTGAGTTCCTATAGTTAGTGACAATTGAATCCTTTGGAGATTGTTGAATTAAGGATGAGATGAAAGCCATCAAACCTATATTGAAGAGTGGAGGATCTTTTTAAAGTTGAGTATCAAACTGTTAACAGAGTATAGTCCAAGAAGCCTATTTAGGCCTAATCGGGGCATTACAGTCATTAGTTCAGAATGTTGTTACAAAACAAAGGTATCCCAATTTTGGATAAGTTTTAAAATGACATAAAGGGTGTCCAAATGTGCCATCATAGTCTTGAGAAGGGTTCTGCAGCAAAAGTTGTGTTTGACAGTCCTTAATGGCAGGGCTACAAGGAAACAAGCCTCTCTAGGAATTGTCAAAGTGCAGTCAAACTGTAAGTTACTGTCCATTGTCTTTGAAGGTACATAATATAGTTATTGGGTCAGAGACCATGTGTTGGTTATGTATTTGACAAATTTGTGTTGGTTGTAGTGTGAGTGCCATAGTTGCACATTGAGAACAATCATGAATGAAGGATGAAAAGATGAATGGGCAGACTTTGTAATGGTTTGTTTTTGAGGACCTTGTTTGGGTTAGAGTTGTGAGGAAGTCAGGTTTGTGTCAAGGATTTATTAAGGTTTCACTTAAAGACAGTTGAATTTGTGGGATTCTCAACACATTGTTGTGAAATGTGCCTTAATAGAGTGAATTGAAACAAGGAGTGTTTTGGAATTTGTCAAATGAGATTGGGATAGTTTTCTCTACTCCTTTTTCCTCTGCATCATATTCGTATCAGAGCTAGCAAAAGCGCTGGGTAAAGTGTTGTGTATCTGAAGGTAGATAAGGAGTTAAAGTTTGTTGGTGACCATTATTTTGTGTTGTCAAGCTGTTTGGTTGTAGGTGCTTGGTCCATCTAACTGTAGAAGGATGTTTTCTGAGGTTGTGTGTGGGCAGACAAGATGAGGTTTGTCATGACCATTCTCCAATAGAGATTAGGCTGGATAAGGGTGTAGAGGGAAACCACTGAGGAGAGAGTGGTAGGTGCATCACCAGAATCTGATGTTGGGTGAGATGAATGGTTCGGTGAGTTGGTGTTGTGAAGCAGTAGAGAGATGGATACCTGACTGAAGAAGCATTTGATGTTGCAGCCTGAAGAGTACTCCACTGATGGGAGTAGAAGGAGCCTGAAGAAGCTCTAAAGTTGATGGTAGTTTGATTTTGTTGGTTGGTTGGTCACTAAACACTGATGTGAAGATTTGAAGCCTAAAGCCTGAAGCTAAAGATGAAGAGACAGATAGAGATGCAGGAAAAGGTAGTTTTCTTTTACCAGTACATTTCCAAGGGACTTGGAAATCTTTGTTGGTTAGTTGTATGGTGCAGGAGCACCTTGACAAATTGATACTTCCATAGGAGTTTGTTTAATTTTTTAATGATTCAACATTGTAATGAGGTTAATCAAGTCACTGTTATGTGTTTCGGTCATTAGGAGTGTTAAATGTTCAAGTTTTATCTTCATTTGCAAAATGGGAAAAGTTGTCTTTCAAAAATGTAAAATGTATGGAAGATGAAGGGTCATTTGGCTCTTAGGTCATTCCAAGTCAGTTAGAAACTAAAGAGTCATGATGTAATGCCTTTAAAAGGCCTTGTAACCTTCAAAGAATTCGTGGGTGATTGAATGTGTGAATTGGATCAATAAAGAGCACTGCTTTTATGCATTTTCTTCAGAAATACATTGTTTCCAGGCACTGTACAGCGTTGTACGAACAGAAAAGCATGTCTAAGTCTTTGTAAGTGACAATATATTCAATCATCTTCCTTATGCTCTTTATTTCATGTAATTTGGTTTCCATTTGTGAAAGATCTTGTGAGTTTGTTGAAGATAGGCAAAACCCTGTTCTAGGGTAACATTGAGCATTTAGAATTGTGTTTCTCCATGTCTAGTGGTTGGAAAATCCAGTAAATTTGTAGATTGGTTCATTTTTATACATTCTTCCATAGTGCAAGACTGCAGGTTGTGAAGATTTGGTTTGCATATGTTAATTGGATGCCCTAGGGACTGTTTTTCCTTTGTTTCAGACTGTTGAGCAAGAACAGTGAGGTTTTTTGTGTTTTGTTGATGAGTTTATTACCTATTAAAGGTGGGGATGTGTGAGAAAGGTGCCAAGGTGTTTGGAGAATGTTGAAAAAATAAGGGTTTATCAAAATCCTTAAGTGATTAAGGCTTTGTAAACACTATCCTATCATGGGAGTAAGTCAGCCACAACCAAGACTATGTGAAGAATAAACTTTTGAGTTCCTACAGTTAGTGACGATTGAATCCTTTGGAGATTGTTGAATTAAGGATGAGATGAAAGCCATCAAACCTATATTGAAGAGTGGAGGATCTTTTTAAAGTTGAGTATCAAACTGTTAACAGAGTATAGTCCAAGAAGCCTATTTAGGCCTAATCGGGTCATTACAGTCATTAGTTTAGAATGTTGTTACAAAACAAAGGTATCCCAATTTTGGATAAGTTTTAAAATGACATAAAGGGTGTCCAAATGTGCCATCACAGTCTTGAGAAGGGTTCTGCAGCAAAAGTTGTGTTTGACAGTCCTTAATGGTAGGGCTACAAGGAAACAAGCCTCTCTAGGAATTGTCAAAGTGCAGTCAAACTGTAAGTTACTGTCCATTGTCCTTGAAGGTATAGAATATAGTTATTGGGTTAGAGACCATGTGTTGGTTATGTATTTGACAAATTTGTGTTGGTTGTAGTGTGAGTGCCATAGTTGCACATTGAGAACAATCATGAAGGAAGGATGAAAAGATGAATGGGCAGACTTTGTAATGGTTCATTTTTGAGGACCTTGTTTAGGTTAGAGTTGTGAGGAAGTCAGGTTTGTGTCAAGGATTTATTAAGGTTTCACTTAAAGACAGTTGAACTTGTGGGATTCTCAAGACATTGTTGTGAAATGTGCCTTAATACAGTGAACTGAAACAAGGAGTGTTTTGGAATTTTTCAAATGAGATTGGGATAGTTTTCTCTACTCCTTTTTCCTCTGCATCATATTGGTATCAGAGCTAGCAAAAGCTCTGGGTAAAGTGTTGTGTATCTGAAGGCAGATAAGGAGTTAAAGTTTGTTGGTGACCATTATTTTGTGTTGTCAAGTTGTTTGGTTGCAGGTGCTTGGTCCATCTAGCTGCAGAAGGATGTTTTCTGAGGTTGTGTGTGGGCAGACAAGATGAGGTCTGTCATGACCATTCTCCAATAGAGATTAGGCTGGATAAGGGTGCAGAGGGAAACCACTGAGGAGAGAGTGGTAGGTGCATCACCAGAATCTTATGTTTGGTGAGATGAATGGTTTGGTGAGTTGGTGTTGTGAAGCAGTAGAGAGATGGATACCTGACTGAAGAAGCACTTGATGTTGCAGCCTGAAGAGTACTCCACTGATGGGAGTAGAAGGAGCCTAAAGAAGCTCTAAAGTTGATGGTAGTTTGATTTTGTTGGTTGGTTGGTCACTAGGCACTAATGTGAAGATTTGAAGCCTGAAGCCTGAAGCTAAAGGTGAAGAGACAGACATAGATGCAGGAAAAGGTAGTTTTGTTTTACCGGTACATTTCCAAGGGACTTGAAAATCTTTGTTGGTTGGTTGTATGGTGCAAGAGCACCTTGAAAAATTGATACTTCCATAGGAGTTTGATTAAATTTTTAATGATTCAACATTGTAATGAGGTTAATCAAGTCACTGTTATGTGTTTAGGTCATTAGGAGTGTTAAATGTTCAAGTTTTATCTTCATTTGCAAAATGGGAAAAGTTGTCTTTCAAAAATGTAAAATGTATGGAAGATGAAGGGTCATTTGGCTCTTAGGTCATTCCAAGTCAGTTAGAAACTGAAGAGTCATGATGTAATGCCTTTAAAAGGCCTTGTAACCTTCAAAGAATTCGTGGGTGATTGAATGTGTGAATTGGATCAATAAAGAGCACTATTTTTATGCATTTTCTTCAGAAATACATTGTTTCTAGGCACTGTACAGCCTTGTACGGACAAAAAAGCATGTCTAAGTGTTTGTAAGTGATAATATGTTCAATCACCTTCCTTATGCTCTTTATTTCATGTAATTTAGTTTCCATTTGTGAAAGATATTGTGAGTTTGTTGAAGACAGTCAAAACCTTATTCTAGGGTAACAGTGAGCATTTAGAATTGTGTTTCTCCATGTCTAGCGGTTGGAAAATCTAGTAAATTTGTAGATTGGTTCATTTTTATACGTTCCTCCATAGTGCAAGACTGCAGGTTGTGAAGATTTGGTTTGCATATGTTAATTTGATGCCCTAGGGACTGTTTTTCCTTTGTTTTAGACTGTTGAACAAGAACAGTAAGGTTTTTTATGTTTTGTTGATGAGTTTATTACCTATTAAAGGTGGGGATGTGTGAGAAAGGTGCCAAGGTGTTTGGAGAATGTTGACAAAATAAGGGTTTATCAAAATCCTTAAGTGATTAAGGTTTTGTAAACACTGTCCTATCATGGGAGTAAGTCAGCCACAACCAAGACTGTGTGAAGAATAAACTTTTGAGTTCCTTTAGTTAGTGATGATTGAATCCTTTGGAGATTGTTGAAATAAGGATGACATGAAAGCCATCAAACCTATATTGAAGAGTGGAGGATCTTCTTAAAGTTGAGTATCAAACTGTTAACAGAGTATAGTCCAAGAAGCCTATTTAGGCCTAATCGGGGCATTACAGTCATTAGTTTAGAATGTTGTTACAAAACAAAGGTATCCCAATTTTGGATAAGTTTTAAAATGACATAAAGGGTGTCCAAATGTGCCATCACAGTCTTGAGAAGGGTTCTGCAGCAAAAGTTGTGTTTGACAGTCCTTAATGGCAGGGCTACAAGGAAACAAGCCTCTCTAAGAACTGTCAAAGTGCAGTCAAACTGTAAGTTACTGTCCATTGTCCTTGAAGGTACAGAATATAGTTATTGGGTTAGAGACCATGTGTTGGTTGTAGTGTGAGTACCATAGTTGCACATTGAGAACAGTCATGAAGGAAGGATGAAAAGATGAATGGGTAGACTTTGTAATGGTTTGTTTTTGAGGACCTTGTTTGGGTTAGAGTTGTGAGGAAGTCAGGTTTGTGTCAAGGATTTATTAAGGTTTCACTTAAAGACAGTTGAACTTGTGGGATTCTCAACACATTGTTGTGAAATGTGCCTTAATAGAGTGAATTGAAACAAGGAGTGTTTTGGAATTTTTCAAATGAGATTGGGATAGTTTTCTCTACTCCTTTTTCCTCTGCATCATATTGACTTAACAGGGGGATAGATGGAAAGTTCCTTCAATTTTTTCCCATTTGAAATAGTCATATTTCCTAACCTACAGTTAATAAGGTTTACTACGGTAGCCAACCAAGGTCTACGCAGTATTATTGGGTACCCTAAATGTTTGTTTTTGGTCTGAAGGAAGAGGAAATCAAATGAATAGTCCCAAGTGTCAATAGTGACTATAATATCCTCCATAATCCCTTCTGGTTTGGTCATAGATAGATCTGCTAGCTATAACATAGTTGATGTTGGCTGAATATGTGTTAATGTCAGAGCTTTTGCAGTGTTTGATGTCATCACATTGATAGCAGCTGCTAAATTGATCAATACATTAGAGACTGATACTCCTTTTATTTCCATTGAAATAATAAGACTTCTAGGATTCCCATATTTTTGAGGAATTAACTTACCTGACAGGACATCGGCAAGTTTTCCCTCTACTTGAATGGTGTTGGGTAATTTTCATTTTCTGCCTAGAAGTTTCAAACATAAGCTCTTGATGGTCTAATTTATCTCAGGGATATATTTTATTGCTTGTAACAAAGGAACTTCAATATGTATCTTTCTAAGTTCCTTGATTAACTGTGATTCATCATGTGCAAGCTGGTTTTCCTTAGATTTTGGAGGAGCCTGTTTTAAGCGCTCTGGAAATGGGACAAAGGTTTCCTTTAGAATTTCTTTCAAGTTTCTTGTTTCAGTCTTCTCATCCTTTTGTTGTTTATCAACATTGGGAATCACTTCCTCTTCTTTAGTGACTTCCTCAATGGGAATGTTTATAGGAATGATTCAAGATCAAAGTTGGATGTCATTAATTTCCACAACATTCAGGGCGACTATATTTGGATCAGTGTTATATACCTGTTGTTGTGGTCTATTGTTTTTAGGATTGGGAACTGGCTAAGTAGGCATTGGTGGTTGATTTACCTAATCACTTGGATTTGGGTTTACAGGCTGTGAAGGTCCAAGAAGTAAGGCTTGAGGTTGATTCCCAAATCACCTCATTCCTTAGTTATATTGAGGTGCCCACTATTGTTGATATTGTTGTTTATTTGGCCACTGAGGGTTGGTCCAAGATTTATTTGTCCAATCTAACTGAGCCATGCTGGTCCCCACTAGGGTGGCATTTGCATTTGAGGAGGAGGATCTCCCCAAGGTCCATTCCAAGAGGTTGTGCCCCAATTAGATGGGCCCCTTGGAGCATATTGGTTTGAAAACTGATTAAATCCATAATTTGGTTGTTTCTGACAAATAAAATTTAGCTGTTCCTCGTATGTTGGCACCCTCTTCAATCTAATTTTGATTTTAGGGAGCAAGCTACACTCATTTATGGAATGACTTTTCTCACATATCTTACACAACTCAGTTTGGTTTAAGGGATGTTTTTCTCTACAATGAGGGCAATAAATGGCTAAGGGTTCCGTGTTCCTTTTACTAGCTTGCATACCCTCCAAGGTGGTATTCAGATGAAGCAAGATGCCATTTTTTAGGTTTGCTAGTTCTTCCATTACTTTTGTAACATCACTGGTACTACCTTTCTTCAATATTCTCTTACCTCCATGAGTGCGAGAGTAATTCCTACAAACCTCCATGATTTCTGCAAAAGTTTGTTTGTTATTATCTCCCTTTCCCATTAGGTTTAAGGCTTCCCTGATCTCATCATCAATTCCTCTTAGAAAAATGGTTTTACTGAATTCCTCATCTAGATTATTTCCACATCTCCTATGGACAAATAGGAATCTATCCACATAATCCTCCAAATTTTCATCTTCCATATGTTTCATGCAAAAGAGTTCATATTTCTCATCCCTAACTCTACAATAATCTTGATATTTGTCAAGGAAAATGGTTTCCATTTCATCCCAAGTAGTGATAGATTTTGTTGTTAGGCCCATGAACCATCTGAGTGTAGACTCCTTGAGAGTGGAAGGAAAAAGTTTTAATTTCTAGCTGTCTATGGCATAATCATAGGTTTGGCAGATGACCTTAAATTCAAACAGGAATTGATTTGGGTCTTTAGAAGTTTTTCCTCAAAAGGTGGGTAAGAATGTAGGAGATATAGTTTTCATGGGAGGTTCATTTCTTTCAAGAATGATGGAGATTAGATAAGAGAATGTTCTATTATTAGCTGGTTTCTCATGATCACCATTATCACCTATTGTAGAAGGCATATCAAAGAGAATGAGAGATTTTGATGTTATAGGAGATCCTTGATCACTCAGATGAGTAAGTTCCAGAGATGTGCTAGCTGTGGTTTGTCTAATGAATTGACCTAAGACATTCCTAGGCCTTCTCATAAACTAATGGATCTGGAATGCACTCGTTCAAGAGGTCTTATCAACACCTTAACCTAAAATGATTTGTAGATTATCTTCACCGGCAACGACGCCAAAAATGATGAGGTCGTAGAGTGTTTATTAATTCATCATCATTTAATTATCAATCCAGAGGTGTTTGGAGCGATCTGCGATAAGACTCTTAATGTGGGGGGGTTTTTGGAGTGGAATCCAAATTGGGTGAATGGATGGTTGGTGGACAAAGTCCAGTTTACTCAACTTGGGGAAATAAACACACATGCAAGGAATGACAATTACCTATTTGCTTGAAGGGAAACACACATGCTTTGAAAGAAACTATTCTGATTGCTTGGAAATAAATAGACTTGCTTGAAAAGAAACTAGTTAAATTGCTGGAAAGAAACCATCTTAAGTGCTAAAACATAACTTCAAAGTAATTGCATTCATTTTTAAACTACAACAATGAGACACTCTGAATATAACAGTGCTGTTGAAATAGCAATTCTATTTTTGGTATTTTCAGAATTTAGAAGACAAACCTGCAGGTGACAATTAGCTAAACAATCATACAGAAAAGAAAAGACACATCACAAGATCAACATGCAAAGATAATATTACTAAATAGAAAGACACAATAGAATTGTATGAAAATACAATACTGAGAGATCTCCTCCAGTTTGGGGAAGCGGGCCCTACTTTCTCAACTGGAGACGATCCTCTTGAACTCGAACTATCTTTCAGAAGAATTCCCCCTTCATTTGCATTCAATCAAAGTCCAAAAATGGACATGGATACAAAACTGAAAACAAGGAGTTTTCCTCCAACTGAAAATACAATTTGGCTAACAACTTGGCTATGAAAAATTGGGACTAACTTAGAGATACGACTTGCTCTTATTTATACAATCGAGCTTTATTGAAAGGAAATAACTATCAGCGATCCTAACTGCAGTGAACTGGGATTAGAGCCAGTTGCTTATTTATTACATTAACGATTCCAATGTGGGTTACTATAGATCAAAGATTTGTATCAACTTGGCTGTTGGTGGACTAAATCATTTCTTGGAATGGCACGGCGCTTGGTGGTAGTGACTTCAATTGGAACTGATGCCAATTAACAGCTATTTCAGTGAGTCACTGAAATGAAGTGATGTGGGAACTTAGATCATAACATCTACATTAATTGAGGCATGGGTCATGTTTGCGTTGCTGGACTTCTTAAGGAGCCTTAGGATTAGCTTGTAATAGTCATCGACTCAAGGGGAGGATGACTCTTTTAGAGGGTAATGAAATTTGGAGCCGTCCAGAGTTCAGGATCTTCATAGGAAAAAGGGCTCCAGAGGGATCCAAAGACCATTGGGAGTCTCACCGCTGTAATCGTTATGCAAACATACACCACTTATACCACAAATTCATAAGATATGCATTTTAAAAATGTAATTCAAGTAAATAAGCTAAGAGATTTCATCAAAAAGAAATGAATACTAGACATGTGCATAATCCATCCAAAAGACAAATATAATATTATATGTGTATATATATGTCATAATGTTTTGTCAAAGTCTTTTAGAACAGGAAATATAAAGAAATAAATGAGTCATAGATCTGACTCATCACCCAGTATGCTATTTTCTTGCATCTTCGGATGATCTGGAGAATCAGAAAAGTTTGATGGAAACATTTTAATCTTGGGAGTTTGCATACGTGTTTTGTGATATCTGGGTGATTGCAGAATTTTTGGTTATATTGGCGGCATTTCTGGCTGTTCCAACGCATCCAGGAGGCTCAAGAAAGTCAAGATTGGCTTTCATTTCATCGAAATCAGACATCGTTTGACACAATTGCAGAACCAGGGTTTTAAACTCAGATCTAAAAAATAGCTTTCAATTGGAGCATTTTTAGGCCAAAAGGACCCTGCCATTGCGTCTAGGAGGCCTCTCAGGTGAATTTTCATATATAATTTGCCCAGTTTTGGTGCCGGGAGTTTGAAAGGCAAATTTTTTTTGTTGGAAAGCCATTTTGCCCCCCCAGCACGCATTCCGAAGCAAGGTCTTTGTCAAAATTTTTTAAATTTCTGCAACTCCTTTTTTGTTTTACCTGCATTAAAACAAAAAACAAAAAAAAAATCATTAAAAAAAGGTGTAGGGTTTTGTTTTAAATTTCAAAAAACATATATAAGCATTTTTTTGAATTTAAAAAAAATAAAAAATATATATATATATACATATATATATTTCTCAAAGCGCTTTATCTAAGAGCTTTAAGCTTTAAGATTTAAGTTCTAAGCAATTTAAAAGTGTTGGCTGCTACTGCATTGGGGCTTTGGCCTTAGTAAAAGGGGTCAGCCCTTATAGAAGCCCGCTGGTGAGGCCGCAGGCCCCTGCCCCCATCAAGTTTGTTGGCCTTCTTAGGCCTCCAAAATTTTTTTGTCGGCTATTTCAGCCGTAATTTTGGTCTAAGCCTGCGTGCCTAAAATTTGACCTTTGTGTCAAAAATTTGTTTATGCTAACTTTAGCAGTAATACTATATTTGGCGCAAAATCTGGCGGTTTGGTCATATTTGGCAAAATTGGTAGGATATTGCAGACACTTGGCAGGACTTCTAAATTTAGCGACATCGCTAACTTTAGCGACATTTTTGGTAGAGGGCTATTTTTTGCCCAAAGACCCCCTCTTCGTTGGCATTTTCAGTTTTGAAGACAAACTTTGAATACTGATAACTTGAGCTCACGACCTCTGTTTCTCAAGCTTGTTTTTTTGAATTTGGCTATTTTTCCATGCTCTTCACAGTGGTGTAGATGATTCTTGATTTTGGCACATGGTTTTTCTAGAAATTGTAGATTCTTACAGGTGACACTGCGTAGTTCCCGTTTTCTAGAACTTCAAAGGATCATAACTTTCACATACGACCTCGTATCGAGGTGATTCTTTTTTGAAAGTGCATGATTTTTTGAGTAGATCATAGTCGTGTTGTTAGTTTTGCTTGGTAGAGTTCTAATATTGTACTTTCAACATACACCCAATTTGTGAGGGTTTTGTAAGACATTGAAATCAAGACCACTAAGTATTTCTTGCCAGTAGCAGTTGTAAACACACTAATTATTTCTTGCCAGTAGCAGTTGTAAACACACTAATTATTTAAAGTGCCAAAATCATTTTTGCTTGGGGGATTTCTTTGTTTGAGTGAAAAGGGGGGGTTGTCTTGGTTGTGTTTTCTTCTTTTCAACATTTCTTTTCTGCATTTCTTCTTCATGGATTAAACAACCATGCCTATCCTAACTCCTTACAACTACTTTGAGTGGAAATCATGCCTGACAATCTACTTAAGGAAAGCTGGATTACATAGGATAACAATGAGACTTGAAACTGAACCTGCTAAAGATGAAGATAAGCCTAAGTGGTTTAACAAATGTGATGAGGCATATGGAACATTGTGTTTATCTGTTTCTCCTGATTTGTTCTTTCACATTGAGTCTTTGAATTCACCAAATGAAATCTGGACAAAGCTAGAAAAACTATTTGGCACACAAGATTCAGTGAGGGGTCATATGTTGGAAAATGAACTAATTAGTTTATGTCTAGGCAATTTCAACACAATCCAAGATTCTTCACCAAATTGAAATCACTAAGGCTGCAGTTAAAACAATGTGGAATTGAAAAGAAAGATGAATAACTGATTCTCAATATTCTCTCTAAGCTAAGTTCAGAATATTTTGTGTTTGTTTCTACCTTCTATGCTACTAAGGGTGCACTTGGTACTCAATTCACCATGCCATCTTTAGATGGTTTTGCTATCTCTCTCTCTCTCACTCGGGAAAGGGATAAGCTAATCTAGATGGGCACTCTTAAGTCCTCTAAGTCACATGCCCTAGCTGCCAACCAAGGCACAAAAGAATGGAAAGGACAAAGTAGTAACAAGAGTAAGGATAAGAAACAAAAGAATAGCAAGGAGAAGAAGGATCAGATACCAGTTGCTTCAAAAGCAACTAATGAGACCCAATCTTCTAAGGGCGACAAGCCTAAGAAAGAGAAGGTCCAATGTGCCTATTATAAAAGACCTGGTCATGATGAACATAAGTGTCTGAAGAAATAGATTGATCACTTGACACACATTCTTGAGAAGAATAATATCAGTGTTCCTGAGTCTATCAAACAGAGTTCTAATGAGGGGTCTAACAAGGCAAAAGAAAACAAGGGGAAAGGAAAGGGCAAGGCCCTTGTAGCAGTTGCTTCTTCACCATCCACTTGGATTCTTGATTCAGGTGCTTCGCACCACATGGCTTCATCTATGGTAGAACTTGCATCTTTGGATCCATGTACTATGCCTACTATTTTGATGGGTGATGACACTCCTGTGGAGGTGTGTGGGAGAGGGTCTGTTGATATGGGGGATGGCACATTCCATGATGTTCTTTGCATACCCTCATTATCAACTAATCTCCTATTAGTATACCAGATCACTCACACAGGTTCAGGCAAGTGGGTTGAGTTCACTCTTGATTTAGTGGAGATTCGTGAGTTGCACAGTGGTTCTACAATTGTAGTTAGGAGAGAAGATCATCAGTCACAACTCTATCTATTTTCTCACTTTGTTCTTGATCCTCCTTCAATTGTTTTACTCACTCATTCTGATGATGTGAGTAGATTATGGCATGAGTAGTTTGGCCAACTTAACTACTGCTACTTGCAACAGCTCAACCAGCAGAGCATGGTCACTGGGTTGCCTTCAGTTCAATTTTCAGGTGGTGTTTGCAGAGGTTGCATTCTTGGTAAGCATCCTAAGGAAAAGTTTGACAAAGGAAAGACATGGAGAGCTTCACAGATACTAGAGTTAGTTCACAGTGATTTGGATGGTCCATTCCAACATCCTTCATTCAACAAGGCTAGATATGTCCTAACATTCATTGATGACTTTTCTCACTATACTTGGGTGTACTTTATCAAACAGAAGTCAGAGGTATTTGATCATTTTTAGGACTTCAAAACTTTTGTCGAGAAGCAATCGAGGAAAGCCATCAAAGTTTTACGCACTGACAATGGTGGTGAGTATGTCGACCATCATTTTGAGCAGTTTTGTACTTTAGAGGGGATTGATTTGCAGCATTTAGTTCCATACAATCCTTAGCAAAACAGTGTTGCAGAATGGAAGAATAGGTCCTTGAAGGAAATGGTGAACTACATGATTCACTTTGGATCTCTTACACCATAGTATTGGGCAGAGGCCATTAACTGTGCTTGTTATATCCATAACCATGTTCCTCACCGAGCCTTGAAGGGAGTCACTCCTTTTGAAGCTTGGAGCAGTCGAAAACCATCATTTAAGCACTTTCAAGTTTTTGGTTCTCCTGCATGGGCCCACATTCCTACAGAGAAATGCAAGGCCTTGGATCTGCAGAGCAGACCTTGCATATTTGTAGGCTATCTTGATGGTGTGAAGGGTTATCAGTTGCTCCACCCTACTATAGATGAGTTGTTCATTAAGAGGAGTGTTTAGTTTGAGAAGGGCTCTTCAAGCTCACTTTCTATCACTTCTCCACCTCCTTCAACTTTGACATTGGAGTCACTTGGGATACATGACAAATATTTTGATGAGTCAGATTCACCTGAGTAGTCTTCTACCTCCACTTCTGATGCTGAGAGTGATTCAAAGGATTCACCTCCTTCCTCTCCTAGTCATCATTCAAAGGGTTATGATTCTCCTCCACATTCTCCATCTTCTGGTCCACTTTGGGCTATACAGACTCTGTAGTCTGCAGGTGATTGGGTTGGGGATCCATTAGATACTAGGCGAACTCATTCACAATTCCAGGATGCTCCACATGTCTTCATTGCTATTGCCTTAGATCCACAGTCTTTTCATGAGGCTTTTAGTATTCCTGAGTGGGATACAACTATGCAGGAGGAGTATAGTTCCTTGATGAGGAACCACACTTGGGATCTTGTCCTTCTTCCTAAGGGAAGAAAACTTGTTCAATGTAAGTGGATTTATCGGATAAAATTTGTAGCATATGGGTCAGTTGACAAGCATAAGGCTTGCTTGGTCACCAAAGGATTCTCCCAGGTTCCTAGGATTGATTACTTTGAGACTTTTGTGTCAGTTGCTCGAATGAACTCCATTTGACTTGTTCTTGCCATTGCTGCAACTAATCATTAGGAAGTACACTAGATGGATGTGAAGAGTGCTTTTCTTCATGGTGACCTTCAAGAGGAGATCTACATGGAGCAGCCACTAGGGTTTGTTCAAGATTCTTCACTTGTGTGCCGTCTTTGGAAGTCTCTCTATGGCCTCAAACAGACTCCTCGAGCCTGGTATGCCAAGATGGACTCCTTCCTTTTGATAGTTGGGTTCATTCGGTGCCATTCTAATCCTAATGTCTACATTTTGCATTAGGATGATTCACTCCTATTTCTGGTTTTGTATGTTGATGACTTGCTGATCATAGGGAGTTCTTCATCCACCATTGAGGCTATCAAACCACCCTTCATGATAGGTTTTTGATGATTCACTTGGGCTTGTTGCATTACTTTCTCAGGATTGCGATCTACCAGTCTGCTTTCAGGATCACACTCACATAGTCCAATTATGCTCTTGATTTTCTCTCATAGTTTCATATGGTTGATTGTAAGCCTGCTTTGACTCCCTTTCTTTCTGGAGTCAAACTTGAGGCTCAGTGTTCTTCACCCTTTGTTGATGGCACTTTGTACTGACAACTTATTGGGAGTCTCATTTATTTGACTCATACGAGACCTGATATTTCATATGTTGTAGACATGGTCTCTCAATTCATGCAGGAGCCCCATGACCTTCATTGGAAAGTAGCCAAGTGGATACTTCACTACATTCAGGGTACTCATAGTTTAGGGATTCACTATGCAGTGGGCATTGATCTTGACTTGGTGGGATACACAAATTTAGATTGGGTAGGCAATTCTCAGGATCACAAGTCTACTTCAGGTTATAGCTTCTCACTTGGTTCATGTCTTGTTTGTTGGTCGAGCAAGAAGCAGTCTGCTATTTCTCTATCTTCTACTGAGGCCGAGTATCAGGGACTGCGAATGCCACCACTGAGGCCATCTGGCTTCAGAATCTTCTCACTGAGTTTGGTATCTAGATCAGATGGCTATCAGTCATATTTTGTAACAACCAGAGTGCCATTTAGATCTCATGGAATCCGGTCCATCATTAGTGGACCAAACACATAGAGGTCCACATGCACTACATCCAGGAGCTCATCCATAGCCACATCATTGACCTTCGCTACTGTATGACTTCTAAGTAGGTTTCTTATATCTTCACCAAACCCTTTACTAAGAGCAAGTTCCTTTATTTGCGAGATTTGCTGGGGGTGCAAGATGCTTCATCTTCTAGGGGGCTTCATCCTCTCACTCAGAGTTCTAACTCTCTACTTTGGGGGGTCTCTTCTCTCTATATTTGGGGGGGGGGCTTTTCTCTCTTCTGAGGGGGCTTCTTCTCTTGGGGGGAATTTTATGTACATGGGTACCTCATCAGGCTTGATTTGTCAGGACCCATCTCTACATCCACCTAAGCTATGCTTAAGGGGGGGTGTTAGTGTAGGTTTTTATTTCCTAGTTGGGTTATTTATTTTTCCCTATATTCGTAGGTTTTTCCTACACTTTTATTAATCTCTCTTAGGTTAATAAAGCATGTCTTATTAGGTGAGTGGATTATGAGGTGTCACCTTCCTACATGTGAGCAAACATTAGCTATCTTGGGAAGATACTTTGCTATATTTAGTCTGATAGATGGTTGGTCCTCATTGGTCGATGTTGCCACCTTCGCCCTCTCCCTGGTCTATATAAGCATGTTACCTAGCTTGTATCTTGCATCTCTTACTTTTGCATCCTCTTAATGCTATTTTTCTTCTAGCATTTGCATTACTCTCTTGGAGACTAACTTTGTGTTGCTATTTTGATTTCATATCATTAGCATTCATAGTTTAGATATCTATTCTTTTGCACTAGTTTTCTATGTTAATAACCTTTTTAGATTCTAACAAAAAGTCTTAGGGGGACATTTTATGACATAACAAGAGGCACATGCATTGATCATACAATTCAAGGAATTAATATTCCAACATTGCAGGAGAGCAACAAATCCCTAAGTAACAACACTTCGTAGTGATTTTTTATACTTTTGGGAAGGGTAGCATTCTTTTTCAACCTAGAAAACCTCCACAAGGTTCCAGTCATCTCTTCCTATGACCTAAGGGTGATTTCTAATCACAACAGGGCTTAATTATTTAAAGTGGTGCTATGTTGAGGACTATTTAAGATTACTTATGCTATCTCATGCAAGCTAATATCACCTTAACATGGGCATGTGGAAGTCTCTTTTTACTTAGGATATGAGCACCTAATTATAGAGGATTGCCTTACATTGTGAATGGTTGCTCATTAGAGGTTTTGTTCATATTCTTTATGAGTGTTGTGTTTGGAATGGGCTTTGGCTACCTGGTGTAATGTCAAAGAAGAATTCTCTCTAAGGTCAAGACCCTTATAGAGAAGGCAAAGTCTTAGACAATCGTATGGCCTTTATATTTAATTAGAGTGACCCAACTACTCTAGGGTTTATAAAGTATGTACTCGGTGAGGATGGTATGAGATTAAAGGACCCATGAGGTCTAAATCTTTTGTTAAGGAAGACTTTGTCTCCAAATTAACAATGATTGAATCCCAATGGCATCACAAGGATTTGACTTCTTTGATTGTTTTTGCTGAGGCATTTTGATAGTTTGTTTGTTTGATCTTCAAGACCAAAGGCAACTATAAAGGGCGAGGTTAAAGCTATAAGTGGGATCTCTCAAAGCTAGCTCAAAGTGACTAGTCTAGGTTTTATTGTGGAGAATGAGGAAATATGAAAGTTGAGGAGAGAATTGTTGATATTGAGGGTGTACTATGCAACTGTAAGAAATGTGCTAGTGGGCCTCATGGTGACCTACAACATGAGTCATCTTAATGTTTCTAGTGATCACACTATCCTTTTTTATGGAGACAAGGTGCAGAGGCCTTAACAAAGAAAGGAACTCTTCTATGTCATTTATTTCACGTGACTTGATCCTTTAGCAATTGGTGAGGTCGCACAGTCTTCCAATACTATTTTAGTGGAGGATGTTGTAGGTTGGGGTGCTATAGAGATTTCTAGAGTGGGGAAATGGGGTGTTTGTTGATGCTATTAGTTTTGTGGTTGTTGGGTTAGGTGGAAAGATGGTAGTTTGTTGCATTTTTTCTCTTGGATCCTTTTTACATGCAATTTAATGGTTTTTCCCTTACGTGTCTTGTACTAGTTGATTAACTAGGTGACGATTATTGTAGTTTTTTTCATATTTCTATAATATTTCAATGTAATATTCTCTTGTGCTTTCATGCATAGGGATGTTGGGACCTCTATTTTCCAAGCCTCGAAATTGCAAAATCATGTCAAATTCATCAGAATTTTCCTAATGTGCCTTGAAGCATAATATTTTGAGTGTTGGTCAGATGTGTGACAAAGGTTATGATCTAAGATTCAAAGACAATGGGTGCAAGATCATGGAAAGATCTAGAACAGTGATTGCTACTGGCAAGAAGACCAAAGGTAACATTTACCAATTAAGAGAACTAATGATTATTGTTTATTAAATCAAATAGATGAGAGTTGGTTGTGGCATAGAAGGATGTGTCATATCAATTTTGACGATTTGGTGAAGATAAGTTTTGCACATGCTATAAGAGATCTTCCTAAACTTGTGAAGCCAGCGAACACCATTTGCAAGGAGTGTCAATTTGGGAAACAAACAAAAATAAGTTTCAAAAGCAAAGAACAATTCTCCACTGGATTGCTGGAGCTAGTACATACAAATTTGTGTGGTCCCACAAGAACAAGAAGTCTGCAAGGTGACAGGTACTTTATGTTGCTAATTGATGATTATTTTAGAATGACTTGGGTCACTTTTCTAAAAGAAAAATCTGAAGCCCTAGACAAGTTCAAAGTTTTCAAGGCAATGGTTGAGAATGAGTTAGAATTAAGAATCAAATGCTTAAGGTCTGATAAAGGAGGTGAGTTCACATCAAATGAATTCAATGTTTTATGTGAAGAACAAGGGATAAAGAGACAATTGTCTGCACCTAGGACTCCTCAATAGAATGGAGTTGTTGAAAGGAAAAATAGGACAGTTGAAGAAGTTGCCAAGACTATGTTAAAGGAAGCTGACCTAATGGAAGGATACTAGAGAGAAGCCATACATACTGCTGTGTACATCCTAAACAAAGTTCAAGTCAAAGGTAAAAACTCTAAAACTGCTTTTGAATTATGGTATGGAAGAGTTCCTACAGTGAAGTATTTCAAAGTTTTTGGAAGCAAATGTTATATTAGAAGAGATGAAGAACTAGGCAAGTTTGATTCTAGATGTGATGAAAGAATTTTTCTTGGTTACTCTACCATGAGTAAGGCCTACCGGTGCTACAATAAGAGACTGAATAAGATTGTTGAGAGTGCCAATGTGAAGGCAGATGAAAGCAAGGAAAGAATATCAGATCTGAGTTACTATGAACTAGATGAACCTATAATTATAGCAAATGAAGAAAAAGTTGAGCAAGAAGAAAGTTAGGATGAAGAAGAGGCTCCGAAAAATGTTGTTAAGACTCCCAGGTATGTAAGGATTAATCATTCTGAAGATCAGATTATAGGTGACAAAAACAAAGGTGTGCTGACAAGAAAAAGAGTTGCAGAAGAACAAGTGAATTACTATTTGCTTTCAAAAGTTGAACCAAAAATTGTGAATGAAGCTTGCAATGATGAAAATTGGGTAAAAGCCATGGAAGAAGAACTGATGCAGATTAAGAAGAATCAAGCTTGGGAATTGGTTCCTAGACCTGTTGATAAGAATGTCATTGGAACTAAATGGGTTTTCAGAAACAAGATAAATGAAAATGGAGAAGTTGTAAGAAACAAAGCTAAGCTTGTGTGCAAAGGATATTCTCAAATTGAAGGAATAGATTTTGAAGAGACTTTTGCCCCAGTGGCTAGGATAGAAGCAATCAGAATATTTCTGGCATTTGCAGCTCACAAAGATTTCAAAGTGTATTAGATGGATGTGAAGTCTGCGTTCCTGAATTGTGAATTGGAAGAGGAAGTTTACATTGAGCAACCGGAAGGATTTCAGTTATCAAACCAAGGTGATATGGTGTGTAGATTGAAAAAGGCATTATATGGACTGAAGCAAGCCCCTAGAGCATGGTATGCAAGGTTATACAAGTATTTGCTGCAATTAGGGTTCAATAAAGGTACTACTGACAATAATCTCTACTTCAAAATCAATGATAATCAAATTCTGATTGTTGAAGTCTTTGTTGATGACATTATCTTTGGAGGAAATGAAGGTATGTGCATGAAGTTTGCAAGAGAAATGCAAAATGAATTTGAGATGTCTATGTTTGGTGAAATAAATTTCTTTCTAGGTCTGTAAATTACTCAATCAGATAAAGGAATCTTCATTTCTCAGTCTAAGTATGTGAAAGAGTTATTAAAGAAATTCAGGATGGAGGACTCCAAACCAATATGTACTCCCATGGTGACTGGATGCAAATTAAGAAAAACTGATGAATCACCTAAAACTAATCAAAAAAGGTTCAGATCTATGATTGGAGGATTACTTTATCTAACTCAAAGCAGACTTGATATAATGCATGTGGTATGTCTTGTGGTAAGATTTCAAGAAGATCCTGGAGAATCACATGTGATGGCAGTCAAAAGAATCTTAAGGTATTTGAAAGGCACATCCGATCATGGCTTATGGTATCCAAAGGATAATGATTTCACTCTTAGTGCTTATACAGATGCAGATTGGGCCAGAGATGTTGATGACAAAAAGAGTACAAGTGGAGGTGCTTTCTTCTTAGAAAATAGATTGGTTTCATGGCTGAGCAAAAAGCAAGACTCAATCTCCTTGTCTACTACAGAAGCATAGTATATTGCAACAACATGTTGCACTCAAGTGTTATGGATGAAGCAGAATTTGAAGGACATAAGAGTTGTGTATGAAGATCCAATTTGCAATCTTTTGTGACAATACAAGTGCCATAAACATTTCAAAGAATCTAGTGATGCACTCAAGAACAAAGCATATATCTACAAGGTATCACTTTTTGAGAGAAAAGGTGATAGAGAATGAAGTAAAGATGGAATATGTGTTCACAAAGGATCAAATTGTAGATATTTTCACTAAGCCTCTGCCTAAGGATACTTTTGAGTATCTCAGAGAAAATTTAGGGGTCATTACCCCTCCTTCTTTGAACTAAGATGCAAAGGAATGCATCAATCCAGTGGTGCTCAAGTCTCATTCTTTGGCATGGATTGATGTTTTAAGGGCTACCTCTCAGGGGGCGTAGCTAGATGTTCTTGATAAAGAAAGTGTTGATAATAGAGAAAGTTTAGTGGATCAGAGCAACATCATGCAAGTATGTGCCCTTTGCCATTGATGTCAAATGGGGAGAGAAATCATGTGAAAAAATTAGTGAAGAAAGAGTGTAGATGTGTAAAGAGAAAGGGGGAGAATCTTATCTTGATAGTCTTTACAATTTTTCACATCATATGTTGCCATCAATGACAAAGGGGGAGATTGTTGCAAGTATGTGCCTAACCGGTGTTGTCATTGATGTCAACATATCAGTATTGTAATTGGTGTCAACTGCGCTCTTATTTCGATGCTTGCTTGTAATGAGTTAGATGCTTTGCAAGTATTGGAAGATCCTGATATTGAGGATATTGAGGAAATTTGCTTCTCTGGTAGAAACAATGTGTTGCAGAGTATCTTTGTCTACAGAAGAATAGTCCAATAGATTGCTCGACATTTCCTATAGAATGAATATCTTTGTCTACGGATTTGAAGTTATTTAGATGTATGTCTGAAGATGTTATGTTTCAAGTTTGAGTCTCTGATATGAAGATTTGAGTGAGTTATGTTCACCAGAGTGAAAATTGCCTTTTCTGAATACTCACTGGTGACAAGGAGAATGTATTTTACTCCACATTCCTCTGCATTGAAGTATTATGATCTGCGGTTCATGAGTTAAGTCTGAAATGATTTTAAGTGTCTTCAACTCCAATGGCTCATGATTTGGTGGTCCACAAGCTATTCTTTCTTTATGATAGTAGTTGATAGTGTTGTTCTTGTGCTCCAGTGTGAAGAATCCTCTTGACAGAGTGGTTAGAGATTGTGCGGTTGTTCTTGGTGATTATAATGAGATTGTGGATGTCTCCTGATTGTGTTCCTACCTTTGGATTAGTCCACAAAGATAAATTGGGATTGTGGATAAAGACTGTTCTTAGAAGACTTAGTGTTGACACCAGTCTTGGCTAACTTCGTTATTTTCACTACTTGCGGAGATGCATCGAAGATTGTGAAAGAGTGTTATGGCATGGAAGATTGTGTGAGAATCCTAGCTAAGGTGTTAAGTGATCCACATACATCTTTCCCTTTGTTGATCTTGTTTAGGTCCAGACCTATTTTCTATGTATGTTTGTAATGCCAACCTTGGAGATTGCTCCAATGGTTGATGAATGTAATGCTGACCTTGATGTACATTCTAAGGTTGCTGAGTTGTATAAAAACATGTAATGTAATTGCAAAAAGTGTCTGGTGTGGTGCAAAAATGACAAGATAAGTGTGAAGGTGTGAAAGAGTAGAGCATAGGAGATATATTGTGCTTCAAAGGAACTGAATCCAGGCATGGAGTAGATGCTATCAAATTAGTTCACCAATCTTGGCAGTGAGCCACCCCTTGGCAGTGAGCCAATCTTGGCAATAAGCCTAAACATTTGTAGTGAGCATATTGGGCAATGAGCCTCTATTTTTCAGTATTGTTATAACTTATATATATTTTTGTGGGCTAACAACCACCGTGGTTTTCCCCTTTTAGGGTTTTCCACATAAAAATCTTGGTGTCTCATATGTTGATGATATTGTTATGTTCAGTTTCTTATTTCATGCTTTCATGATCAAATCTAAATAAATGTGAACAAGTGTTTGAAGTGTTAATGTTCTTAAGAGGTCAAAGTTTTGAAGACAACTGATTCACCCCCCCTCTCAGCTGTCCGGTGAATTTCAACATTATTAAGTATGTGTATATGCATGGTGTTACATGAAAAATGCATTCTATGCTATTAGGTTAGTTTTCTTTTGTTTTTGCTCTATTATTTTCCTTTGATAAATTGGACTCTACTACCCATTGGATAGACACTGATCTTGGAGGTGATAACCAAACACACACATTTTAAATGAACAAATATTAATAGTTAAATACATACCAACATTTTCCCCTTATACAAGACTACCTATTCATCATCTCAAAAGAGGTTTTTAGTGCAGTAGGTTAGTTTTGATTCAGTGACAGTTTTGGAGTCAAAACTGCAGTTTGGATACTGCTACTTTATTTTCATGAACACATTTTGTATTGTTGTCAAACCATATTAAGGGACACCTCTAGGAACACCCTCCTTGGCTTAGCTAATCCAGAAGTGAAAGGAGATTACCCACTCCTACCCATTGGCCCTTCATCATCCTTATCATGTTGCTGAACCCCTTTTCACCTCCTTGATGACATCCCTGGACTCGAAGAATGAATAACGTTTTAGGGATTGGGATAAGCTATTTTGGGACCCAACAGGGGGCCCAATAGGTCCCCCCATTAGTTAAATTAAAAAAATAAATGATAATTTTATAATAACTAGGCCTAGATAACTATCAACTGAGATTGAAAAATATAAATGAGAGGTCAAAATAAGCTTAGCTCTTTGATGATATTAATTGTTGATGTCATTTATTTGACTATGTAGAAGTGATCAAGGATCAGATATGAAACTTTGATATCAAATTTGGGCCTAGGACTCTAATGTGGATCAATCTCTAATATCTACTTTGTTTAGGAACATAATTGCATATGATTTCATTTTGGTATGGCACCTCTAAATTATGTGCACAAGATTTATATTCTATTTTTGTGTGCCTCTAAATCCTACACATCTATGATGATACATTCTTTCTAAACCTCTAGGTACTAAAAAGCACCTTGAGGAGTTTGTTATGCAAGTATTGAAGTGTGAAACTTCCTTGACCCTAAGTTATACTCCTTTGTTATTTTCACAAGATTTGAAGACACAAAAAGACATGTGGATACATAGTATGCCCATGTATAGTATTTTTCAATGAAATGTTAATGCAATGCAATGCAAACTAGTCTAGTTATGATCTAATATCTCACAGGATACTTTTCAAATACAATTCTAAGATGAGTTCTAGTGTCCTAGGGCTTTCTTGAATATGACACCCTATGTATTGAATTCAAATATTTTGGTTCACAAGTCAATAGGAAGTAGTCCAATTTGGTGAAAGGGTCAACTCACCATGAGTGAAAATTGAGTTTAGATTAGGAGAAGTTGATTGCAAGCACAATTATATCTAGGAAACAAATCACACCCGTGATCCAATCTAGGATAGGAAAACTAATATGAAGTAGGATGGGTCCAAACCAATGGGGCTAAAATGGTCAAAGGTTAATTCATTTGCTAGATTTTGTCATGTTAAGAGTAGACATAAATTGAATTTGATACCAAGATAACATATCTTAAGGCAAGGCCAAAGTGAGTGTAAAACTAGAGGATAAAAGAGTGAAGAATGCACTTTTCTCCTCTACTTTATCGAATAAAAGACTTAGATTTTATCACTCCCCCTGATTTAAAAAATAATAATTAATAATTTTTGCATAACTTGAAAAAAGTGACAAGTGTCTTATTTTTAAACTAAAATAAAAACTGATATAATTTTCAACATGGTTCCAAAGAAATGTAAATCTAATACTATGACCATCCTAATTACATTACATATCATTATTTATAACATTAACTCTTCATAATATTAATATAATATAATATTATAATATTATATCATTATATATTTTGTGAGGAGCATAAGTGCATACCTTACACTTTTATACCTTTTTTTACACCTAATTTTGGTAATGTTGTAGATACATAGTCATAGTGCTTAATTTATCTTGTTTAGAGCATAAATTGACCCTAATATCAGACCTATCACCAAAAATAGCCTTATCCATTGCCTTAGTCAGGACTATCTAATCCCATAAAAATTTAGCCTTTCTAGACTAGGCCACATATTCAGCTTTGTCCCCCAATTTCAAATGTCAAATATCCCAATTCTGAGGCTGACTTCTCTAGAATTTGACCATCACCCAATCAACTTGTAAGCCAAATATCTTGAGTTGAGGAACTATTGTCTTAGATTTGAAGATAGTCCTAGGTCATTAGTTCACATTGATTTAAGTGTAACCTTTCATAGCATAAAGCATATACACTAGAACCTCACATCAACACTTACATTCTAGGCATTGTATCATTTGTTTGGTGTGTCTTTAGATCATGTTTATCGACAAAGGTGATTGACTATAACCAAGAAAGCCACTCATCGTCCCTTTGTTTTATAGTAGGACCTGCTATGGTCTTCAACATAGCCCCTTGTTTAGAAGTAGGTACCAAAATAGGAGTGTATCATCAAATCTTGCATCAGTAAAGGATATATGCACAATGGAAGGACCAAATAGAGGAAACATGTCCCAAACTCAGTTGCAAGCTTGGCCTAATCCTATAAGGGTGACAACACAATAGTGTGTCCCACTTTTTGGCCTAAGTGGGATACTCAAAATCAATACTTTTTAGCATTTTCAACTTGTTTCAATTATACCAAACAAATGGTCAAGAATTTAGGGATGATGTAAACTAATGAGTTGTGTCATTTTCTATGTAGATTGTGTTAGAACACACAGATATACTGAGAGGGGGGTGAATCAATATATACCAAATTTAACTTCAAAACCTACCACAACATTAATATCTTTACTGCATCAATAAAGCATCAAAAGAACTATGAAAAATATAAACACATCCACACTTATACACAAGAGGACACAAGATTTACATGGAAACACAGAAGGGAAAAACCATGGTGAGAAAGGTTGCTTGGATCTACTGCCCAAATCCAACCTCACAAAAGAATGTTGAATTACAAGTATTTTGTAGGCACCAACCCACAAGAATTTCAACCTAGGAGGACACCAATCCCCTTTATTTATTTGTAGGCACCAACCTACAAGAGATTCCAATCCCCTTAAACTGAGCACCAACTCAGATTGTGAAACACCAACTTCAAACAACTGAAAATAACATCAAGTTAATTCCGCTATTCAATTATGCAACATCACACACTTCTCAACTCTTCTATTCTGCAATAAAAATAAAGCAATATGCTCATGCAAACATGGATACATATTGTGCAAATTCTAAATTATCTTCTACTCATGCCCTTCACACACTATCCATACAAAAATATTGCTCACTGCTTACTGTATGTTTCCTATAAAAATACCACACCTTATAAAAATAAGACCGATTGTATATATATCTATCTCATCACAATATTAACATCACCATGTCGGCTTAGAACCACTTAATGCATCTTTCCAAGATAACTCATGTTGGCCATAAATCCTTAATTCAAGATAAGATGCAATGTGTAGTCCTCAACTCCAAATCATATGCGTTGACTACAAGGTGACGCATAACTCTATGCCACATGAAATGTGTAGTCAGCCTTGCATATACACTTTGATCCCAAATCAAATGCGATAATGTAGGAATGAAATATCATTATGCGCTTCACATCATAAGCTCTACAGGACCCAATTTTCTTCTACACAAACTTAGTTCTTGGTGCACGATCCCAAATTGCTGGTGAAAACTCTCGGACTTCAATACAACTGTGCTTTATGCAACTCAGTAACATAGTAGATTCATTCTGATGCTTGCATGTATTAATGCAGTAGCCCACATCTCCTGAATCTTGGATCCAACATAACTTTTTACTTACTTTACTTATGTTTCAAACTGTGAGACTAGAAACTTAATTGCAGTGGAATGTGGTAGTCTCCAATGATATATTCTACTGAACAATCATTTTCAATGTAAGCTAGTAATATAGTCTTCATTGTGCTAACTCTATATTTCTTATTTGTATTGCAAATCTTCTGACATGTGAGTACAACATACTTCTTGACTAGATCGTCTTATCTTCCAAAGTGCAAGCCAAGACAACCAACTGTGGTAGAATGCGGTACCAAAAACAATGACAATCTAATACTGCTTCTAAGCCACAACCCTCAGAAATCTACTGCAAACATTTCTAGATTTATGCAAATGTAGTAAGCATTGAGGAACAATTGATTCCAATATGAATTCTCCCAACAATTAATGATAATGAATTTCATCTTTACATCAATGACAACATTTGCAACAATCTCCCCCTTTGTCATTGATGGCAACACTTTATAGAAATAACCTGTGAAAGGAATACAACATGAACATAGTTCTCCCTCTAACTGTAATGCTCCCCCTTGCACTACATTTTTTAGTACTTCTCCCTCTTTGACATCAATGGTAAAGAGGTCCTTGTTGATGTAAGATAATGTAATGATGATCTCTCCCTTACATTACTTCTCCTCCTTAGGGGCATCTCTTCCATTTTTTAACTCTGAGATAGTCTAGGGATTAAGAATAGATCTTTGAGATGCTCCCCTTGGACATATGCTTTATCTATTCAACTTAAACATGAGAAGAAGGAGCCATCACTCCTAGCTCCTACCTGAGATATTCAAAAATCTCCTTAGGAAGGGGTTTTGTAAAAATATCTACAATTTGTTCCTTTGTTGCCACATAATCCAACCTAACTTCTTGATCTACAACTTTCTCTCTTAGAAAATGATATTTGATTGAGATATGCTTTGTTTTTGAATGCGTCACTATATTCTTTGAGATATTGATTGCACTTGTGTTATCACACAGAATAGAGATAAGCTCATTATACTCAACTTTTATGTCCTTCAACGTTTGCTTCATCCATAGCACTTGAGTGCAACATGACACTGCAACAATGTATTCTATCTCTGCTATTGATAATGACACTGAATCTTGTTTCTTGCTTAGCCATGACACTAGTTTGTCTCCAAGAAAGAATGCTTTGCCACTAGTGCTTTTTCTGTCATCAACACTTCCTGCCCAATCAACATCTGTATATGCAGTTAGAGTGAAATCATCACTCCTAGGATACCACAGACCATAGTCCATAGAGCTTTTCAGGTATATGAAAAATACTCTTCATAGCATTTACATGTGTCTCTTTAGGTGCTACTTGAAATCTTCTCACCATACATACTGCTTGCATAATGTTAGGTCTAGATGCAGTTAGATACAACAAGCTAACAATCATGGATCTATACATATTCTGATCCACTTGAGGTGATTCATCTTCTTTGATCAACTTACATCCTATCACTATAGGTGTACTAACTGGCTTGTAGTCTTCCATTTCAAACTTCTTCAACACCTCCTTGACATACTTGGTTTGTGAAATGAAAATACCTTTATTAGACTGAGCAATTTGCAAACCAAGGAAAAATGATAACTCACCAAGCATAGACATTTCAAATTCTTTTTGCACCTCTTCTACAAATTCCTTGCACATTTTGTCATCACTTTCTCAAAAAATAATGTCATCAACATAGACAACAATAATCCACATATGATTACCTTCTGTTTTAATGTACAAGTTACTATCTGCAATATCTTTCTTAAATCCTTGTTGTAGATGCTTGTCCAGCCTTGAATACCAAGCCCTAGGAGCCTATTTGAGTCCATATAGTGCCTTTTTCAACTTGCAAACAAGGTCCTAATTTTTAGTCAACTGAAAACCTTCAGGTTGTTATATATACACTTCTTCTTCAAGATTGCCATTAAGAAATGTAGATTTGACACCCATCTAATATACCTTGAAATTCTTGTAAAATAAAAATGCCAAGAGCATCCTAATTGCCTCTAATCTTGATATAGGAACAAAAGTTTCTTCAAAGTCAATACCTTCTACCTGAGCATATCCTTTGTAGACTAGTCTTGCCTTGTTTTTGATTACTTGTCCATCCTCATTCAGTTTGTTCTTGAATACCCATTTTGTGCCAATGACATTCTTGTCTATAGGTCTTGGGACAAGTTCCCAAGATTCATTCTTCTCAATCTGATTTAGCTCTTCTTGCATTGCATCAATCCAAATTTCATATTTGCTAGCTTCTACAAAATGTTTAGGCTTAGTTCTAGACAATAGAGAAAAAATCACTTGTTCTATCATGTTTGCCAATCTTCTTCTTGTCAGGACACCATCATCCTTGTTTCCAAGAATTTGATTTTTAGAATGATTTATTTGAACATATTTTGCAGGTGTCTTTAGGTTTTACTTTTTTGATTCCACTTCTACAACTTCATCTTCTTCTTCAATGTAGATAGATTCATCTGAGTAGTTTTCTTCTCTGTAATATGTTGGGGAATGTAGGTCTTCATCAATCCTAACATTTACACTTTCAACTATCTTCTGTAGTCTCTTATTGTAGCATATGTATTCCTTGCTTCTTGTAGAGTAGCCAAGAAAAAGTTACCCTTCATCAAACCTTGATTCAAACTTACCCAAGTTGTCTTAATCTCTTCTGATATAACATCTACTTCCAAATATTCTAAAATACTTGACAGATGCAAGTCTGCCTTTCCACAATTCACATGGAGCTGTATCATTCACTCTTATATATCCTTTGTTAAGAATGTAGATAGTAGTATGGACTACTTCTTTCCAATACACATCAAGCATCATAGCTTCATTCAACATTGTTCTTGCCATCTCTTGAACTATTATGTTCTTCCTTTCAACTACTCTATTTTGTTAAGGAGTCCTTGTAGTAGAATATTATCTCCTTATTCCATGTTTTTCACAGAACTCTTCAAATTCATTAGAAGTAAGTTCTCCACCTCTATCAGATCTCAGACAATTGATTTTAGAACCCATTTCATTTTCAACCAAGGATTTGAAAATATTAAACCTCTCAAAAGCTTCAGATTTTTCTTTTAAGAAAGTAACCCAGGTCATTCTAAATAAATCATCAATGAGAAACATGAAATACCTTTCACCTTGTAGACTTCTTGTCTTTGTAGGTCCACAAAGGTTTGTATGAATAAAGTCTAAACACTTTGTGGATGAATACTCCTTTGTCTTGAATCTTGTCCTTGTTTGCTTTCCTTGTTGACATTCTTTGCAGAAAGTGCTTGAAGGCTTTGCAATCTTAGGCATATCTTTCACAACATGCTTGGAACTGATCTTCACCAGATGATAAAAATTGATATGACCCATCCTTTTATGCCATAGCTAACTCTCATCTATCTGTCCTAAAAGATAGTTTCTTCCTTTGATCTCATTGAGATTATACAGGTTATTTTCAGTCCTACTTGCCCCTCTTCAACAAGCTTTCTAGTGCTTGCTTTTCTGATCTTACATCCTTGAGAATGAAAGATAAGGTTGTAACCCTTATCACACATCTGACTCACACTTAGTAGGTTATGCTTTAGGCCTTCAACATATAGAACATCTTCTGTCTTTGTCTTCCCATCAATGATTAGGGTGCCTTTTCTACAAATTCTTGTAGATGTATTATCACCAAACTTAATTGAACCACCATTCCACTTTATCAAGTTGATGAACTTGCTTCTATCACCATTCTTGTGACTAGAACATCCATTGTCAATCACCCATGGATTTTCTTGACCTTGAGAATGGAATGTAGTTTGAACAATCATTGATTTCTCAGACTCCTGATCTCCTTTCTTCATTTTCCATTCTTTCTTAGGTTCATTGTCCTGATTAGCAGGAATGTCCACTCTCTTTTCTTTCTTAGAAGGAACATCCACTTTACTTTCCTGTTTAGGAGGCTTCACAAAGCCACTTCAACAGAATCTTGCTATATTCCCAAAGTTATTACACATGTAGCATATGACATTGAAATCAACCAAAGGTGTAAATGGATTCTTGCTCACAAAAGTATTTATTTTTGCACTAGATTTATAATCAATAGCCTTATAACCATATTGATTACAAAAGAAACAGTAACAAGAGAATGAGTAATTGAACCTAGTTATGTAAGCTTGCCTTTCTAGAGATGGTCCTATGAGTCTTCTCTTTTGATTAATGAATTTGACAAATCTATTTTCTTCTTCTTTCTTGTCTTTAGTCTCCTTAGGGACTTCTGTATTTGCCTCAAACTTGTTAGTATTTGTCTTCTTCGGGGTGCAGTAGATTCTGCATTCATATCATCATAGATAAAACATGCCCTTTGACTTTCTATTATTTTATCTAGCATCTCTATACTTTTTCCAAGATTCAGACTATTGTTTAACTAAAAATTAATTTTCTCTAATTCCTTCTTCAGAGACAAAACTTTGGCTTCAAGATTTAGACATTCCTCTGATTTTGCTTCTAGTTCAGATCTCACTACTTCAACAATTTTCTTTCCTTCTTCTACTTGAACTTTTAGCTTTATAATCATCTCCTCATATTCTTCAAGTTCCATTTTTTGCTTCTGTTTTTCTTTCCTCACAGATTTTAGATCATCTAGGGTAGAGGTGAGTTCTCCTTCTAAATCTACCTCACATTCTTCTTCATCAGGATCTAGCATTTCTTCACCATCTTCTGCAGGGTTGTCTTCATTTTCTAAAATCTCCATTTCTATAAACAAGGCTTCTTCTCTATCACTTTCAGATGAATCATGATTACATTCTTATGATGAACTATTGTTCTCTTTTGAATAGAGGCTCTTTTTATGCTTGTAAAATTTCTTCTTTTTGTACTCCTTATGACTCTTATGTTGATTACTATTTTCACTTTCTCCAAAGGGACATTTAGAAGCATAGTGACCTACTTTACCATAGTTAAAACATTTAATAGGTAACTTACCTTTGTACTTTCCAGATCCCTTCTTCAACCTTCTAGCAAAGTTGGCTTCCTCATCATCAGACCCATTGTTTGGATCAGATGCATCTTTCTTTTCTTTCTTGAATGTTGTGAAAGCAACTTCCTTCTTAGATGTCTCCTTACTCACATTCCTCATTTTATAAGCAGTGAGAGATCTATACAAATCATCCATTGTGAACTTATTTAGATCTCTAGTTTCCTCAATAAAAAAACCTTTGAATCATACCTTTGGGGAAGGGATCTTAGAACCTTCACAATTACTGGTTCTTTCATTTCTACACCAAGTCCTCTAATAGCATTGACAATTTCATCCACCAAGAGCAGATAGTCAACAATGTTTTCTTCTTCCTTCATCTTCAAACTTTCAAACTAGCCTCTATATGTCTGTATCTTAGCTTGTTTTATCTTATCATCTCCTTCATAAATTCTATGAAGTTTTTGCCATATATCCTTAGCCAACTTGCAATGCATCACCTTAACAAATTAAGTGTTTGTCAAACCACATAGAATTGCATTCTTAGCTTTAGCATTGTTTTCACATTCTTTCTTACTAGTTTGGTCTATTGGAGGAGTTGTAGGAATAGTGTAACCATCCACAACATATTACCATACATCAAACCCTAATGAGGTTAGATAGGCTTCCATCCTTATACTCCAGAATGCATAATTTGTTCCATTAAGTAGTGGAGCCCTACTCGAGTGAGATCATTCTTAACCTTCCATGTGTTCCAATCCAAGATCTTCCTTTAGCTGTTAGGTTGTACCAAGGAACTTAGCTCTGACACCAATTGTTAGAACACACATATATACTGAGAGCGGGGAGTGAATCAGTATATACCGAATTTAACTTCAAAACCTATCGCAACATTAATATCTTTACTGCATCAATAAAACATCAAAAGAAATATGCAAAATATAAACACATCCACACTTATACATAAGAGGACACAAGATTTACGTGGAAGCCTAGAAGGGAAAAACCACAATGAGAAAGGCTTCTTGGATCTACTACCCAAATCAAGCCTCACAAAAGAATGTTGAATTACAAATATTTTGTAGGCACCAACCCACAGGAATTTCAACCCAGGAGGACATAAATCCCCTTTGTAGGCACCAACCCATAGGAATTTCAACCCAGGAGGACACAAATCCCCTTTTTGATTTAAAGGAACCAACCTACAAGATACTCCAATCCCTTTAAAATAAGCACCAACCTAGCCACTAAGCACCAACTCAGATTGTGAAGCACCAACTTCAAACATGTGAAAACATCATCAAGTTTATTCCGCTATTCAATTATGCAACATCACACACTTCTCAACTCTTATGTTCTGCAATAAAAATAAAGCAATATGCTCATGGAGACATGGATACATACTATGTAAATTCTGGATTATCTTCTACTCATGCCCTTCACACACTATCCATACAAAAATACTGATCACTACTTACCACATTTTTTCTATAAAAATACCACACTATATAAAAATAAGACCGGCTATATATATATCTATCTCATCACAATATTAACATCACCATGTCGGCTTAGAACCACTTAACACATCTTTCTAAGATAACTCATGTCGTCCATCAATCCCTAATTCAAGATAACATGCAATGTGTAGTCATCTCGACTCCAAATCATACACGTCAGCTACAAGGTGGCACGTAACTCTATAGCACATGAAACGTGTAGTCAACCTTGCATATACACTTTGATCCCAAATCAAATGTGGTAATGTAGGAATGAAATATTATTATGCACTTCACATCATAAGCTCGATAGGACCTAATTTTCTTCCACACAAACTTAGTTCTTGACACACAATCCCAAATTATTGGCACAAACTCTCGAACTTCTATACAACCGTGCTTTATGCAACTTAGTAACATAGTCTTCATTTTGATGCTTTTAGGTATTAATGCAGTAGCTCACATCTCCTAAATCTTGGATCCAACATAGGTTTTGACTTACTTTACTTATCTTTCAAACCGCGAGACTAGAAACTTAATTGCAGTGGAATGCAGTAGTCTCCAGTGATATATTCTACTAAACAATCATTTTTCATGTAAGCCAATAATATAGTCTTCATTCTGCTACCTCTAGATTTCTTATTTGTATTACAAATCTTCTAACATGTGAGTACAACATACTTCTTGATTAGATCATCTTATCTTTCAAAGCGCAAGCCAAGACAACCAACTACGGTAGAATGCAGTACCAAAAATAATGACAGTCTAATACCGCTTCTGATCCACAACCCTCAGAAATCTACCGCAAACATTTCCAGATTTCCACAAATGTAGTAAGAATTTAGGAACAGTTGATTTTGGTATGAATTCTCCTCACAATCAATGATAATGAATTTCATCTTAACATCAATGACAACATTTGTAACATATTGAAGTTATAATTTGTTTGGATTTTTCAAAGAAATATTTATATTGTTCTTATTTTTATTTTCAATTGATTTTTTAAAATTTTTCTATTATTTTTTATTGAGTGATATTTTTACATATCACATAACTTTCATTACAAATATAAACTTTCCATAATTTCTTGGAATTAGATCATTAACTCCAATATGTAGTGCACAAATATGTTTTTAAAATTTTATTTATTACTAACTTTTGAATTAGTACTAACAAAACTTTTAGACCTATATTTTTCATAACACATTTCACTTAACACATATATATCAAAATTATTATTATTTCATTGAAACAAGGACATCCATGTGGAGTACAATGTAGTTTTTAAAGATTTTTCTAACAACATTTGTTATTTTTCCTAGTGTTAAAAATATAGGTCATTATTTTTTTTGTAATGGGCCTTTATTCATTATAAAATTAATATGTATATATATAATTAATTAATTAATTTTTGAAAAGATAACACTAAAGGATACATACTTACAAAGTGACATTTGCAAATGACTTCATTTTGTTCCCCCAAAAGGTGAAGAAAAATGATTTTTTGTCAACATTTTAACATGTGCGGAGGAGACTCCATCAGGGTTTTGATTTAAGCCTAGGGGATTCTATCCAAGGGGTTTCGATCTAAATCCCTTCAGTCAAACCCTCTTATATGGAATCCCTTTAGGCTTAAATAATGCATTTTTCTAAAAAATATGTGATATCAGGCAAAAACCAAGATGTTCCACAAGTGGGATACACTATTGTGGGACCACCATAATAGTCAAGATTCGCTGTGACCCATAGAGTGTAAATCTAGTTTAAGATTCTTAATTCTAATTATTGATCACAAAAAAGAAAAGAAATATTCATACATTGATGACACGAAATCAACACGAGCTAAGCACCTCAAAACACCCTTTTCAGTTCATCATTACATTTTAGTCTCAAATATGATAATTTAGGTTAGATTATTGGTTGTTTCTAATCATCTAATTAGATACTAAAATAATTATAGGTTATGTTTATTTCCCTACATTTTTGTGAACTTGTGATTCTTACACCACCTAGTGCCTTTTCACCATGCTTTTCATTCTTCTTTTCACATTTTTAGATATGATATTTTTTGAATTTCCTTGTCCATTTTTTAGATCAAAATTTTCTTTTTTCTTTTATTATCTCACATTTTTATTATGGTCCATTATTTCTTAGAGTTATATGTCAAAGAAACCCCCAAAGTCCCATATTCATGTTAAGCATAGCCCTAGGCTTAATCATTCTTTAGCGGATCACTTGGATTCTCCAATTCTTAAAAACTTAGCTTGTTCTGCACACCTCAATGATGAGCATATGTTTAACTGGGATGCACACATTGAATTTGTTGGAGCTCAAAAATATGATGTGACCTATAAGTTGCAACTTCTTAAACAAGACATAGGTAATATACATGATGCTAAATCTCTCACACTAGTGATGAGCTTAATTAATTACTCTTAAGACTAAATCATATGGATTGGATATGCTTAAAAGGATTAGACAAATTGTTGGTGAATATAATGTTTCTCATGATGCCACCCTTCTCAGATATTCTAACCCGTCTTTTACTATTCTTCCCTCCCAACTTCAATCCCTATCTTTCCCCATTAACCCTCTTCCTTCTTCCACCCCTTCTCCTATAGTATTTTCACTCCTTAATCAATTTATTCCCTCCCAAACTCCTCTCATTATCCCATCTATCATTACTTATACTTCCCATGTTCACCATGCCCTTGCCATTCCTTCATAACCTACTACTAACCTCAAATAATTGTTGGCAAGAGACACTGCTAGGCATGTCAGGTGTTGTCATTGATGGCAACTGAATCTATCTTACACATCTGCATTGTATAATTTGATCATACTGGAAGTTAGATTGCAGATTTGTCTAAGTCCTGATAGACATGAACAGAGCATATGACAGGGTTTAGCATCTTGGTCCACATTTCTCTACAGGTAATCATATTGTGCTGCAGATATGAGGGAATGCTAAGGGATGTTAGGGCTACCTAAATCTAGAGGTTTATCCTCTGGTGATGAAGGGATTGAAAGTTACCAGCATATGAGTATCAGGTTTTGGTTAGACAGTCTAGTCCGGTGAAGAACATGCTGAATTGGTGTTTGATCCTTGTGCAAATTAAGAGAAGTGGTTGGTTGAGTGATTTATGAGATCCAGTGGTCTTGGCTGACATGTGTGGTGACTTGAATTCATAAGTTGTTGTCCGCATTGATGTTTGTGCATGGATTCAACTGACAATACAGTGATTTTGAAAAAGTTTCTAAGTTTTCTTGAGGCCGACTAAAGTTGATGAAATTTCATATAGCGGATATATATAATTGATGGGTGTGAGCATTTTTATGTATGGTGGTTGCAAATATGAGATGAGAGGTGTGAAGTGTGGCAGTATCAAGTGCGAAGCAGAGATTTGAGGCCCAGATCATGGCATAATAGTAAACAGGGCAGTGAGTGATGAAGTGTGTGAAGTCAGTATATTGATCCTAATTGGAATTGTAATCTTGCATTGTTAGATGCTATTCTTTAGTTCGAGTATTCCAGTGAACTCTTTGTAATTAATCTTGTAGGAAGTGAGCCTCGTTTGAGCAGTGAGCTCTGGACAGTGTGTCCAAAGGCATGTGCCTTTCCATTTTGTAATATTTTTTACAGAGTATAAAATCTTGTGTGTTAACCCCCACTGTGGTTTTTCCCTTAACCGAGTTTCCATGTAAAAATCCTGGTGTTCATGTGTAATGATCTTGTTGTTACTATTTCTAAGTTCATGCTTCTTTCTTTTAAATGTACGTGGTAAATTTATAAAGAAACATAATAATAAGTTTTGCAGAACACTGGTTCACCCCCCCTCTCAGTGTTCCTTAATTTCAACAATTGGTATTAGAGCAAGGTTCCTTGGAAGAAGTTTAATAGCTTGAGGAAAATCTGGGAAGGTGTTTCAATGGGTTCATTCAGGTATTTTGGTGGCATCATTGAACAAATTCAAGTTGCTTTAGAAGATCTTGATCAGTCCAGAGCAGAAGTCAAAGAACTATAAGATAACCTTAAAGATGTCGAGGATTTCATTGAGACTTTAAAAGGGCAATTGATCAAATCTATGGAAAAGAGGAAGGAGCTACTTCAACAGTTAGAAAATCAACATGAAGACAATGGCATGAATGGGGGTCTGAAGGAGAAGACAAAGGAATGTGAGAAGCTTACAAAATAAGTTGTTATCCTAAAACATGAGATGGAATCCGGGGTGATGAGGCTAACCAAGGAAATTGAGGAAAGGAAGAAGATTGAAGAAAACCTGAATCAGTCTCTAAAAGAAAGAATAGAAGAGTGCTGCAGATTGGACAGAATAATTGGCCATCTAGAGTCTGATCTTCAAGAAACTAGGTATAATGAGGAACAACTTGAAAGGAAAATTGTTATTCTCAAACATGACCTAGAAACTACAAATGAATACAAAGAGAAGTTAAAGATAAGCTCAGCTAAACTTGAAGTGTTGCTTGATAGTTAGAAGATGGCAGATGATAAGCATGGTTTGGGATATGAGAAAGGTGAAAGCTCTGGATCTGGTCAAAGAAATCCTAAATCAAGGAATCAGAGAAATAGACCTAGAAGACCTCTGATAAGACAACCTAATGCTCAAAGGTATCCATCTTTCAATGGAAATTGTTTCAATTGCAATAAATTTGGTCATAGAGCTACTCAGTGTAGAAGTAGAGTGAATCAAAGTGGTCCAACTTTCTCCAGTCAATGATTCAATTGTAAAATGTATGGTCATAGATCGAATGAATGCAAAAGTATGATGATGAACTACTCTAACAACAGAAGAAATGTCAATTCTTTCAATGGCAACTGTTTTGCATGCAATAGATTTGGACACATGGCTAATCAATGTAGATCAAGAGGAAATCAAGTAAATGAGCAAAGAACTATTGTGTGCTTCAATTGCAATAGATCTGGTCATATTGCAAGATTCTGCAGAAGCAGGAATGATGATAGAAAAGGTTTGGTAAATAGAAACCAAAATATGTAGAGATAAGATAAAGGCAAGGGTAAAGTAAATGTGAATGAGATCCAGAATGAAATGAACAAAACATGGGTGAAGAAAGGTGAAATGAAGGATGGTGATGGGTCCGCACTAAAATTTGGTGTTGTTAATTCCTCCAGGAATTGAAACAGGAGCTTTACCTCAGGGGGGGCTGCATTGAAAATTTAATTCCCCCTACTAGCAAGTGGGTGTCTGAATCTGGAATGATGAATGAAGATAAAGAAGCCTATTGCAGATCTGTTGAAGGAAATTCTGGAAGAAAAGAAGCTAAAGCAATTGATTATGGAGCAATTGAAGATTGACTATATTCAAAAATAATGTAACTGGATGAATTAGGGAAAAGCATTTATTACAATGGAGAATTAGTTTTTGTGGAGCATAAAAGGTCATTCACTCAACATTTGAATCACTTTGCATTCGAAGAGAATAAGGAGAAGAGTGCCTGAGCTGAGATTTCAAAGATTTGGAGTGCGAAAAGCAAATTCAACAGCTAACCCTAACTGACAAAAATAAGGTATTCTCTATGAAGCTCTCTGAATTTGCAATATCTGGATATGGCTACTCCATTGGTTGTTGACATCACCGAAAGGCCCCAACCTAAATTCAAAAAGCATCCACACAAATCTGTAGAAGTCGATCTGTTAGGTGCCTTTTCTAATGTTCCACATGGTGTGTTGCATGTTGAAGATATTAGGGCTTACATTCATGCTAGCATAGATGAGTTTAGGTATTCAAAGTTAGTAGATTTGTTTAAGAATCACCTGAGGGGTGAGATTTATGGTCTTAAACCTGAGTATATGGCGTTGCAAGACAAACATTTCATTCAGGTTATTAGGTTCCCGTCCTTTGGTGAGGATGAGTGGGTCCGGTATGTACTTAGTCAGATGCATGCTGAATTCATGTGGTTGATGAAACCCTTTAAGATTACCAAGGATGCCATTAAGGCCGTAACAGGATTAAACTCATCTGGTGGACTGCCAATGCTAAAATCAGTGAAGAATCAGATTGTAACTGAAGCTACCAGATCAAAATTTGATAAGAGGGCAATGACAATAAATGATATGACTGATCTGGATGTCAAATTTGCATCTATGGTGATTGGATATAAGATATACCACTCCAGCAGGGAAAACTCTGTATCCGGTATAGCCATTTATGCTACCTATCAGATGTTAAGAGAAAATGTTGACTATGACCTGTGTGAGCTACTACACAACTAGTTAATGGAGAATCTGAACAAGATCAAGGACAAGAAGAATACATTTAAGTATGGTACGTTGGTATTGTGTTTGTTCTTCTATTTCATGAATGAGTTACCTAGGAAGAAAATCCTATGTTGGACCAGTGATAAGCCTATTGCCATACAAATAAGAGAGCACTTGCACAATATTGGTGACTCCAATGCTTAAAAGACCGCTCTTTGGGGATATTTCAAGAATTTTTAGAACATGATGCAATCAAGGGAAAGAATCCCTACGTCTGTGGTAGAAAAGTACAAGGATACAATTTGTTTCATGGTGGAAACAAATCAATGCTTGATGGAAGCAGTTGAACCAAGGACTATATGGATCATGCCCATGGGGTATGAAGTTGATGGACAAATACTGGAAATGTATGCTCAACACCTTCTGAGCAAACCAAAAGATACCTCAGTTGAGAGATTCGGTACATATAGTGAACTTAGTGTGAAACTACATGTTGAGCTCCATAAACCTAAATCTTAAAGAAAGATCCAAAGGCAAGTTGAAATGTATGCAGAAAGTATTGGCATAACAAAAGAAGCTAAGACAGAATAGGGAAAGGATAGAGAAAGCTGAGAAGGAGAAGCAGGACAGGGAATAGGGAAGTGTTCCGGTATAATCCTCCTCTAAGCCAAGGACTACTAGGAGTTCTGGTTTAACCTATAGTGCATCACCTTCTCCTATGGAAGAGAAATTTAGAGAAAAATCTACCGGTAAGGAAGGAAAAAGGACAAAAGTTATGGCCAAAAGGTCATATGTCAGTGTGGAGAAGGAAGATGAAGAAGAGACTGAGTCAGATTGTGAGGTTAAAGAGTTGAAGGCCTTAGGCACTAAGCTTGCTAAAGTGTCTAAGGAGAAGCCCTCCAGAAGCATGAAGTTAGAGAAAGCAGAATCATCAAGGGTTGCCAAAGACAAACCCTTCGGAAGTATAAGGGTAAGCAAAAGACTAAAGACTGAAACTCATGTTGAAAAATCCACCGTGTCCATTGAAGATATTGTGAATGTAGTAACTATTCATGCAAATTTGAAGCCCATAACAGAATATTATAACAGCTTTGACAAAGCCAACAAGAGAATATTGTAGAATGCTACTGTTAAGTACTTGAATACATTTAATAGAGCACTTGTGGAAATTTTATCTAAAATCCCTAAAAGTCTAAGTGACATTTTGGAGATGAGAAAAGAAGCTGCTAAAGCAAAGGATTTGGAATTGAGAGAACATGTGTTGTCCAATCTATGTCCGGTAATCTCTAAAAAGGAAGCAAATAAAATTTTCAAAGAAGTTAAAGATGAATTCAGGAGCAAAATCAGGATGAATAAGCTAATGCTTGGAGACATTGATGAAGTGGTCAAAGAAATAGAACAAATTTTGAAGAAAGCCCTGGACAAGAATAAGTTCTATGTTGTCAGTGAAGAACCTATTGATGTTGACGATACATCCATTCCAAATAATGAAGAGTTGAAGGGAAATGAGCAACAAGCTGAGGCAGATGATCTCTCTATTTCGAAAGAGGAAATATTGAATAAAGAAAATGAAGAGATGGTTAATGGTGCAGAGGATACTCAAATTCCTCTGGACCAATCTGGTGAAGAAAATACAGAAATGAATGCTCCTACTGAAGGTGATTCCGAGAAGAATAAAGAGCAGAAAGCAGAAGAGGTTAAGGAAAAGGAAGATTAAGAAGAAGAAACTGATGATGGAATTGATTCCTCTATTCCGGATGTTGAGGAATTTGATAATGTTGCTGCTGAGGATACACAAAATCCTTTTGAAAAGAATGCAGAAGACATTGCTGATGATGCAGAGAGAGTAGAGAAAAAGAATGAAAATGATAAGCAAGACAATGTGGTTGACTCCAGAAAGGGAGAAGATGTAGATCCTAATGAGCATAAAACTGAAACATCATATTGGGCAAGAGACGCTGCAGAAGCAGTGAAATAAATTTTGGAGAAAGATAATCAAGTTACAGAAGATCTGGACATAATACAAGGTCCAATCAATTTTGATGCTCTGTCATCAGTACAGAAGATGAAATTGGCCTCTTTTGTACAAGCTAATGACATAGAGGAAATCTTGAAGTTCCATATAGAAGAGAATGAGTTTCTTGGTCTTGCATCAGGCATTTTGGAGAAAATCATGCCTTCATTTCAGAAGGATTCATCAGCATCCCCCTCTAGTCAGTTGAAGAGTTTGATAAATTTTGTAAGTACTCACTTTGAGTCTTTTGAGAAGTCAGTAGAAGTTAAAGTCCATAAGGAATTTAATGATAAAAGATTTAGTGAACTAAAAAGAATAATTGACAATGATAGAATTATGTTGGATACTAGTGTAAAGAGTATTCAAAATGCCCTCACTTGAGGAGGAGATGTGTACAAATTTTGTTTATCTCGGTCTAAAGTTGTTGAAGATATTGAGAAGAAGATCAAAGACCTAGAGCTTAAATTGTCTAACATCTCTCAGTCCTATAGTCCCTTAACTGAGTCTGTAATAACTAAAAAATCTCAAGTAATGAGTTTGCTTGGTGAATTAAGCAATTTGGAGAAGGAAAAGGTTAAAGTTTTGGGTAAATTGGATGAACTCAGGGGACTGATTTCTCCTAAGTTAGAAACAATGTTCAATGCATTGACAGAAGCTCAAGCTACTGCTCTGACAAGTGATCCCACATAAGGATTGTTTATATATATACGCCCATGTACATAGAATTTTTGCATGAATTTTGGTATGTGGATCCCAGCCTTTGCCATTGATGTCAAAGGGGGAGTGGAAAGAAGTGAAAAATGAGGAATTTAGCTAAGGGGGAGCACTGGAAATCACAAGTGTACATAGTAAGGGGGAGCTGTTCTAACACTTAGTCATTTTTCACTAAGTGTTGCCATCAATGCCAAAGGGGGAGATTGTTGCCAAGAGACACTGCTAGGCATCTCAGGTGTTGCCATTGATGGCAACTGAATCTATCTTACACATCCACATTGTATCATTTGATCATACTAGAAGTCAGATTACAGATTTGTCTAAGTCCGGATAGACAGGAACATAGCATATGTCAGGGTTCGACATCTTGGTCTGAATTTCTCTATAGGTAATCATATTGTGCTGCGAATTTGAGGGAATGTTAAGGTATGTCAGGGTTACCTAAATCCATAGTTTTAGCCTCTGGTGATAAAGGGATTGAAAGTTACAAGCATATGAGTATCGAGTTTTGGTTAGACAGTCCAGTATGATGAAGAACAGGCCAACTTGGTGTTTGATCCTTGTGCGGATTAAGAGAAGTGGTTGGTTGAGTGATTTATGAGATCCAGTGGTATTGGCCAACATGTGTGGTGACTTGAATTCATAAGTTGTGGTCCACATTGATGTTTGTGCATGGATTCAGCGGACAGAATAGTGATCTTGAAAAAGTTTCTATGTTTTCTTGAGGCCGACTGCAGTTGATGAATTTCATATAGCGGATATATATAATCAATTGGTGTGAGCATTTTGATGTATGGTGGTTGTAAATATGAGATGAGAGGTGCGAAGTGTGGTAGTATCAAGTGCGAAGTAGAGATCTGAGGCTCGGATCATGGCAGAACAGTAAAACAGGGCAGTGAGAGATGAAGTGTGTGAAGTCGGTATATTGATCCTAATCGGAACTGTAATCTTGCATTGTTAGATGCTATTCTTTAGTTCAAGTATTCTAGTGAACTCTTTGTAATTAATCTTGTAGGCAGTGAGCCTCCTTTGAGCAGTGAGCTCTGGGCAGTGTGCCTTCCCATTTTGTAATACTTTTAACAGAGTATAAAATCTTGTGGGTTAACCCCCACCGTGGATTTTCCCTTAACCGGGTTTCCACGTAAAAATCCTAGTGTTCATGTGTAATGATCTTGTTGTTTCTGTTTCTAAGTTCATGCTTCTTTCTTTTAAATGTATGTGGTAAATTTATAAAGGAACATAATAATAAGTTTTGCAGAACATTGATTCACCCCCCCTCTCAGTGTTCCTTAATTTCAACAATAATTATATAGTCCTCCACTATTCCATCTCAAACCACATATACTTAACCCATCACTACTCACATCCTTATGCCATTCTCTAACATTACCCAACCATCCATCTACAACATCATGAAGGAACTAAGTGATGTCCAAAATAGGCTAAATAGTTTCCCTTCTAGTTCCAAAAAAGATTTAGCTTGGTTCACTAACATTTCTAGTTTGCTTCACGACTAAAGGTAAAAACACATTCAAAGCCTACAATAAGACCATTAATGGTTAATATGATAACCAAAATCATCAAGGTTTCACTAGGGAACATTTTCATATTAGTTTATATAAGGTAATGAGATAACATGTAGGAAACATATAGCAAGCTCATACACTATCCTAAAATACTAGACATTCTTCACATAATTCAAGAATGTTATTGGTAATATCTCTAGCTCATCATGCAATAGAAAATAACAAACATATGAAATGATTATAGGAAGGTCCCCACAATGTTTTGTAAAAACCTACAACATGTTGTGGGCACATCCACAGCACCCTTAGAATAATCTATAACATACAACAAAAACAAACACAACATCTTAGAACCTTGTACAATTATTGTGGGAACTCTCCATAATGTATTAAACTTCCTTTAGTTTATGTAGGAACTCTTACAACTTCCAACAACTACTATAGTAACTCTTCATAATCTATTATATCTTGCTACAACTACTATGGGAACACTTCCTAGTGTTCTACAAATTCGGTAGTAACACTTCATTGTGTCTTATAATAACCAACTCATAAAATCCAACAATATCAATGTACATATAGTTGTCTTATTCACACATATCATACTCTCATAAACTCATCTCTTTAATTTTACCATTGCAACACTTGAAAATAACAATTATCTCATTTTATCTTACTAAATCATCAAAGAAGTCTATGAAATATTTCCCATTCAAAATCAACAAGTTTGTATCATATAAATCAAAAGATAAGTTGCTGGAAAAAATAAATCAAAATTTCGAGTCACTTTGATAATCATATCATGCTAATCATTATAATAAATTAAAGTAACAAGAATATATACAATAGCAAAGGCTAATTACAATAAGTCTTCACATAGTATTATTCATGATCTCAATAATACATAGCTCCACAATGGTCCAACAACAATCTTCTAGAATCAAGTGGGAGGAAATGCCCTCCTCTTAACCTATTGAAATCATCAAGTCCTTTGTCTCTCACTACCCTCGAGCTTGGAGGTATCCTAAGTGCTAGAAAATGTTATCAAAATCATAACACATGCGACATGAATAAATTTGCACACATGGTAACATAGAGTATCTAGTGATCAAATTAGAAACTATACTATCACATAACACATAATCATAACTTGAAGTACAAGACCAACACTCATAAATGTTTCTCGTACAATCATGCCTTGCAGTGAACATAATAGCTTTCTGTAGCTTCCTACTATTGGTATAATTATTTTATTGCACCTTATTATATTAAGTTTACTAAGGTAATTTTCTTTTATTACTTAGGTAGGATAGGATAAATGTGTATAAGTCATTTCCTTCTTTCATGGGATTTTATTTTTTTTATCCTCTTGGATTTAGAAACTTAGAGGTTATCCCTTGTTTTTTTGGTTTTTTATCTCTTCCTCATCCTCATTGGATTTGGAAACTATAAGGCTATATATTGTATGCATCCTATCATCAAATGAATCAACTTAGTTGATCTCTTTTGCATATTTCATCCTTGAATAGAATAGTATTATTCTTTCATATTGATCTTCTCTTTGTACTTGCTTTTAGCTCTCTTGATTTTTGGTAGCTATTTCCATAGCCAAATCTAACATGGTATCAGAGTAGGTGAATGCCTAGGGCTAGTCATTTAGAAGATCTAGGATTAGAGATCATGGTTACTCTTGAAGGTTGAGTATGCTTATATTTTGCATTGAATGATGATTTGGAGAATTAGAAAAACTTGAAAGAAATACCAAATTCAGGGGGTTTATTTGGGGCTTTGTTATGTAGGTAGCTTTGGGCAATTCTTGGACCAAATTTAAGCTCATCATTGAGTTCAAGGTAACTAAGAAAGTCAATTTTAATAAACATCAGGTTTCCACAGTCCATGATATTATATTGAGTGTTTTAGGATTTAACTGTGTGAAAGTTTTTTCTTCAATGTTTCGGATCACACTCCGTGATCTGTCATCATTTTCTAATTCTCTTTTCTGGCTCTCTTCTTCCTAATAATGGATCATAGAGTGTGATCTGAAACGTTGAAGAAAAAACTTTCACATAGTTAAATCTTGAAACACTCATATATAAGTCAATTTTACCTTTTAAAGCATCCAAATTGGATATTGGAGGCCAAATCTACACAGGTTTGAAGTTGGGAGGTGCATGCTAGATTTGAGGGTATTTGATCTTTTGGAGCATTTAGGGTCAAATCCTACCCTGCCATCACGCTTAAAAGACTTGAGAACCCATATATTGACTATCAAATCATCAAAACTAAAGCATTATTGCTTGTAGTCAAGTTTTTTCCTCCTACTCGACTATATGATCACAAAAATAAAAAATATATTAATTATGCATAATACTGCTTAGGTTGACACCTACATAGTACCGTAGGTACTATTCAAATTGTTATTTGTTTGAATAATTGCTAGTGGCTAGCAACAATAGCCCACCACCTCAAGTAGCCATTGATAGAGGAATATTTAACGAATGTTCTTGACAAAATCATGATTTCTATAGGAAAGTGGTTTCCCACCCAAACTTGGTAGTTTTAATTTTGACTTCGATGGTTTCAAGGTATATAAGCAATTTTTGACAAATTCATTGGTGGTTTTGGAATATTCCAAACATTAGGAATATTTTAGAGGAGTTTTAGAATATTCTTTGCTAACATCAACATGATGTCAACCAATCTTCTTCCCTCTCCAGCACCCCTCTCCAATGCAATTTTAATTTTTGGTGCCGAACTTCAAAGGCATTGTTCTCAATCATATTGGCTCCTTTTTTTGAGTAATTTTTTGATTTGGGGAAAATTTATTGGGAGCTTCACAGTGGTGCAGATGGTTTTTTATTTTGGTGTCATAGTTTTTCTAAAAATTGTATATTCTCATAAGTGATGCTAAGTAGTTCTCATTTTGGGAACTTTAAGGGCTCCATTTAGGCTCATACAACATCATTTTTTGGTGCATTTTTGAAGTGTATGATTTTTGTACAATTCTCATTGGAGTAGTTTGATTGATCTCATTCTATCATAAAAGTTATAGTTTCATCTCTATGGCCTATTTTGGCATCTTTAATACATTGAGATCAAGTACACTTCACTGATTTGACAAGTAGCAACTGTAATCACACTAATTATAAAGTGCTCTCATCAGAATTTTATGGGGGATCTCATGTTTGTGTGAATTTGGTGGGGTGATCTTGTGATTCTACATTTGCTTTTGTTGGTTTTATGATTGAGTAATCTTGGGGGAGATAATCATGTCTCTCACTCTCTCCTTTCCATTTGAGTATTCTATGAAGTCATCCTAAATCATGGAAGGTAAAATGTGGTTATTATGGGAAGAAAAATCATATTGAAGATGAATGTTTACTAAAGGAACTTGGTGAATGGAAGCAACTTCTTCAGAATAATCACATTAGTTTGCAAGATTCTTCTAATCCAGCATCAATAGATATATCAAATGTTCATGCATCTTGTGTGGACACATCATTCAAGGATGATTAATGTAGTTAGATGACATGCACTGGGATCTCATCTCCTACTTCTTTAGATTTCATAATTGTTTCAAATGGGGCTTCCAATGATTTAGTGCAACAGGACCATCATCTTCATAAAATAGCTACTTGGGATGAGTACTTGATAAACATTGCAGATTTGTTTTGTGAGTCCGATCTTGTAGATTTAAGAATATTATTAAGGACTCCTCATCATCTTTGGATCATATTTTATATCTATTTCCACAAGGTTCTAGATTGTCACATTCTTTAGTTAGGCTTGGGACTCCCGATTTGATTGTGGCACCTTTCAGCACCAACATGGAGACACCTAAGAAACTTCTAGAGATACCATATATCTTGAGTTTTCTTCCCTCATATCCTTTTAGGAATGTGAAGATATCTTGCATATGCCTTTGACCTTGTTTCTTCCCAAGGGGAGAAACATTGTTCACTAATCACGGACCATCTTCTACATCCAATGTTGAGCATCTACCATTGGCATATGAGGCTACTTAAGGGGGATGCATGGTCTCTCTTCTTATCTCTATTCTAGAAGGGAGTTTTTCTTCACATGGGGTTTTATTCTTCTCACTTTTTTGAGGGGGGTCACCTAGACCTTCTCTCTTCATCCTCTCTTGGGGGAGTTTTGTCCTATAGGTTTTCTCCTCATCTTCTAAGGGACATCATCATTGCAATAGGTACTTGATCAAGCCTAGTTGCTAATACCCATTTCACATCTCACCTAAGTTACACTTAGGGGGATGTTGGTGTAATTATTTAATTGTACCTTATTATATTAAGTTTACTTAGGTAATTTCCTTTTATTACTTAGGCTAGATATGATAAATTTGTGCACGCCATTTCCTTCTTTCATGGGATTATATTTTTATTATCCTCTTAGATTTAGAAACTTAGAGGTTATCCCTTATTTTTTGGTTTTCTTCCTTTTCCTCATCCCCATCAGATTTGGAAACTATGAGGCTATATATTGTACGCATCCTATCATCAAATGAATCAATTTAGTTGATCTCTTTTGCATATTGCATCCTTGAATATAATAGTATTATTCTTTCATATCAATCTTCTCTTTGTACTTGCTTTTAGCTCTCTTGATTTTGAGTGGATGTTTCCATAGCCAAATCTAACACCTACATGGTCTTGAAATGTTCCACAACATCCTTTAGCAACACAAAATATCAGGTTTTTCTAGGACTCATAACATTATCTAGGGAGAGAGGGAGTAGTATCTTAGAAAATGGAGTATCTCAAAGAAAAATCATGTGTGCATTACCAACTAGTAAATTACAATTCATATGGTAGGGTCACCCGCTTAAAATCCTTCGTGCATATGAGAATACAAGTGATATTTTGAGAAATTTATTCCTACAATAGGGTTGTCCCTGTAGAACCCTCAAGATTAAATAGTATTGCAAATATTTCTTGTAGCAAGGTTGTCCCCTCAAAGCCTTCTACATAAAATAGTAATTCAAATAATCCTTGTGGTAGGTTCATCCCATTAGAACCCTCTACACAAAATAATATTTCAAAAGTAACCATGTTGGTAGGGTTGTCCCCTTAAAACCGTTTGCATCCAAGTAAATCATATTTGATATAAAACCATTCATGTTGGTAGGGTCATCCCCTCATAACCCTCTACATGTAAGATAAATAGTTGATAATAAGGTCATCTCCTCAAAACCCTTAATTTGATTACATGTCAATTCATTTTTAGATTATTTTTGTTGCTAAGATAGACCTTATTCCTACCCCCTCCATTCCAAGGTCCACAATCATTGGTTTCATAAAAGAATTATCAAATCTCAATTACACAAGGATCAACCACAACATAAACCTTGCACAAGGGTTTTGAATAAAAGGTACATACAATAATCATGGTTTTTTACATGTAAATAACATGTAAAAAAAATATTATTAGATCCATGACATCATTAATCAAGAGTAAAACAAATATTTGACCCAAGCTTACTTAAAACAACTTATTTTCCAAAACCTAGAATAGCCACACAAACAATAAGTTTACATAAAAATATAGAAAACTTGTCATGCCCAAAATACTTATCTCTCAACTTTTTCCATTTTCATATAACCAAAACCCTAAAAAATATAAAAAATCAAGTAAATCAATCACACAAAGTTGGCCATCAGACCCTACTTGATTTTAGGAAGAATGGCACCCACTTTTGGCCCATGCTTATCCAAGCATAGACATTGATAAAATACACAAAAACCAAATTTTCTAAAGGGAAAAACAAACCAAAATATTCATTTAAACTAGCACACCAAGATGCATGATTCTAAGGTTTTGCCCCCAAATTAGATATTATTTTCAAAATTTATTCCCTCTCAAATTAGTCATGTGAACTTGTAGAAAATCTAATCATTTTCTAGTAGAAATCCCTCTTCTAACAAGGGTTAAATCTTGTTGTTCTAGGAAGTCATGCTCCCATAAACGTACCCCATACAAACTATTACAAAGAAAATAAAATCCACTTCTTTTTGAGCCTCCACGTCAAATCTATTAAATTATCCCTCTTTCCAAAACTTTAAAACCAAACAAAATAAATCTACCATCATTACCAAAAAAATAAAATTTCCAAGGAAATTGTCCTTCTCCCAAAAAGAAATATGATGAGATTTGCCAAAATCAAATCAATTAAATATGAAGAGTCAAGAGGGGAAAAATTCCCAACATAAAAATAAACCAAAAATACTAATTGGAATAAAGTAAAATATTAAAGATAAATTTTAGACCATCCAACATACAAACAAAATCCTCCTAAGACAATCTCAATAGATTACATAAGGAGGTTAAGGTGCATCATGTTGTATGATATTATACTTCACCTAGATTAGTCTATGTTATAAGTGTAATAATCCACTTATTTTATTAAGTTTTCTTAGGATAATAGGATATTTTATTTCCATCACCTAATTAGCTAATAATGACATGTATCACTCCTAATTTGAGGACATCAAGTGGGATTGTTGCCTCATTAATTCTTGATTGCTCGTAATTAGATGCCCATTCTATTTAATCAAGGGCCACCTTTGTCTCACTTGATTGAGTTAACTCATATTGTGATTGGGAAGTAACTCTAAATGGTCTATTGGGCATGTGTTATCCTAACTCACTCATCTAAGAGGCCTATACATTTATATACTATTATTTATATTGTTTCTCAATCAATCAAGTAATGAATGTAATAACATTATTTTATCTTTTTGTTTTGTGGATAATTAATAGACATTAGGTCATAGGTTTATTTTGTTTGACATGAAATCTAACATGGTATTAGAGCCATGTTGTCCTAGGATTAGTCAAACTTTTTACTTTTGAGAGGACTAGGTTTAGGGGTGATTTTGGGTAGAGTTGATTTTTGGTGAATGGTGTAATGTTTTCACCTCACCATTATGTTTGGAAGGCTTCAGATTGTTAGGGTCAACTTTCATTTCATTTGAATTAGGCATTGGGAAGTTGACTAAGCTAGGTTTTTGGGTTCTTTTTTTGGGTTTCCTCTTATAGGTGACATAAGTTTTAAAGTAGTCTGGTGAGTTTTTGTGCTCTCCATTATGTTCAAAAGAGCACAAAACCCTAGGGATGACTGTTCATTTTTCTAAATCTAAGCACTTCATCCCAAGCCCGTGGTTCGTTTTGCCTAGTTGCATGCAAGTTAATGTAGATTTGGGTTGTGTAGTAGGATTTGTGGATTTAAGAGGTTGAATACTAGGTACAAGGCTCTTTTTACAAATTATAAGGTTCTAGAGTACAAGGTCAAATTCCCCCACTCACTATGCATGATTCAAGTAGGTGATAAGGACCTTGGCCTTTCCAATAATCACACTCATGCCTTTTTAGCAACCTCACCAACATTGGGAGTTCACCTCCTTACAATTTTTTGTTCCCTTTTCATGATTGGGCCTTATCAGTGGTGTCTAGATATTTCACTCATAGTTAGTGCTTACTCCTGCCAATATCCTTCATGATAGGTTAACACTCCTCATGGTAAAAAATTATCATCAATGCTTTAATAACACTACAAAGATTTGTTGATCCTTTGGGTAAATGTTGGACTCTTCATCCATCTAGTCATTAACTCTACCAAACTCTTTGATTGTCATCAATATTGGACTAGGTGTACTGAGTGGTATTCACCACCTTCAATGTGCCAAATAGACCTTTGACCATGCACAAACCACTTGCCCACATGTTATGTGGCACATGTGGACACTTCATGACCTACAACACAAACTATGCCCTCTACCATGTCATCATGTGGAACATATGATGCCATGTCATCCTAGGCACCACTCCACCATACAAAGACATCATGATATTGATGCAGGTGCATCCCTAGGCATCATGGAAAACTTGTGTCATGTCTAGAGAAGTGGAATTTGTGATTATGTTTATTAGTTTGTGTGTTTACTAGTTTGTGGTTAATAATTTGTGGTGAGGAAAGTTAGTGCATCTCACCACATTGAGGAATTTGAGTTTGTAGTTGGTTTATCTGACGTTAAAGATTCATGATGATTGGATTTGTAAAAGTTAGTAATTTGTCTCAAGAGTGTTTGTGGGTTGATAGTTGTGTTTAATTGGGATTGTTTATGTTCATAGAAGGTTATTTTGAGTTTACCCCAAAGGATGAATATTTGAGGAGTTTTTATTTACTATTGAGGATGCATGAGGTGTACCACATGGAGATCCTCCATTGTTTAACCAATGGAATTTATACATGTTTTTATAATAGGTTGGTAACACATTTCATGTGGTTTTGGACTTTGTGCCATCTTGTGGCCAACACAGATCATTTAGAAAACTTGAGAAATCTATATGTACTTGGTTGAGAATTGTTATAAGGTAAGTGAAGACGACATAGTATGGTAGAAGGCTAGAGGGTGAGTTTTAGTAGTGGGGTGAGGTTTGAGAGGGTGACTAAAGGCCCAAGGAGTATGATGTAGAATTTAGTTTGAGGAAACATACAAGGAGGTTAAGTGAATGTCATTAAAGTAGGGTAGTGGTAGATTTCTAAAGTTATATTGTACTTGTTATCATTATGTATCTTGTAGCAAGTTCTGAAAGTGGTGTTTCCATAGTTTAGTGATTTTATGCATGTAGGGAGCCTGTGTGGAAACTATCCATTTGTGTAATCTTGTTGTAATCAAATGGCTATGGCCTAGCATGTAAGAGGGCCCATTGTAACAAGTTAAATAGTTGTAAACATAGTGATAATTATGCAAGATTATGTTAACAAGTATATTGTAGTGTCTTATTTGAAGTTTTGTGGTTTGTGGTGACTTGTGTGTGTGTTTGTTGATTTTGATTATATAAGTCGGCAAAAACTAGGGGCCGAACCCTTACATTAAGACAAAAAGAGACCGTAGAGGCTCAAACACAAAAAGAGCCACAAGACATAAACAACATAAACAACATAAACAACATAAACAACCTATAGACAACAGATAGTAAGTAGCAAATGATAGACAACATAAAAAGAAACAGAACTAAGGGGATACATTCTCCCAGTCTTTAGCCAAAAATTCAACAAAATCATTAAATTTTTTGAATTTCTCCTCCTTCTCTTCATTAGCACGAGTCCCAAGATCCTGTAACAGAGAGAGGTTAAGCATCACTATACGATTGAGCACGCTGCTTATGAGCTCTCCCATAGAAGAAACCTTCTGCTCTAGATCCTCCACCTGACCCCTCAGGATAGCAAGATCATGCCTGTGGTCATCCCCTTCCTCAATCTCGTCACCAACCTCCTCCACGATCATCCTCTCCCCTTTGCCAGCATTGTCCACAGGATCACCGTCATCACCTCCCAAATCATCAACCTGTTTCCTTTCATTCTTACCCGCATCATCTTCAGAGATCTCTTGAACATCAAAATCTTTAGAATTTAGTTGATCATCCCCCTGCGTGGAGGCATTAGAAGCACTTTCAGAGTAGTCAATTAGTTTAGCTTGTGACATAGGCTTACCAACAATCCTATCTGACCTCCTTACCCCATAAGAGAATCCCTCCTTCTTATATTTAGTAGATAAATTAGCTTTATGTTTATTGCTAGGTCCCACAAGGTCACTGCTCAGATTCTTATGCGTCCCCACAGAGTCCCCCACAATATCCTCATCCAACTCCCTAATTTTTTTCTTCTTGCTTTTCACACTCCCTTTAGAATCTGGAGTATGAGTAACCTTCATCGTGGTGGTTTCTTTAGTGGTCATAGAGAAAGAAACCCCTTTCATTTTGTGTGAAACAAGGGAAGGGCAAGGTTCCTTAGAAATGGCAAAATCAAGGAGGTCAAGGTTGGCAGAAACCTCACCACTAGCAGTCTAAATTGGCTTAGGCGGATCCAAAGCAAGATGAAAATTATATAAACAAAGGATAAGACCTTGGTGCAAAGGGATAGGCTTTTTAGAGGGTTTCTTATCCATCTTAGCTTTAGCCCTAAAAATAGAGTGTTCAAGGGACGACAATAAATAGAAAGGGAAACTGATAAGAGCATTATGCCTAAAATGATTAAGCAAAGGGAGGTGGTAATTATAAAACCTGGTAAACCAACCCTCCAATGTGAAGTATTTCATGAGAAGGAAGCACATTTCATCCCATGACTCTGGCAGCTTGGCCCATTCAAACCCTCCCTGGTAGGGAACTAGTTCCTCTCCTTCCTCCAAAAATAGCTACTGGTTCGAATGATCAGCCACTTTCGCCTTCCTTTGTAACTTAGTCTCCTTAGTAGATAGACCAGTCACCATGGCAATGACTTGCTTAAAGATCTCAAAACCAATTCTTCCTACAGTAACTCTACGATTTTGCCAGGACCGGGCAAATTACACAGACAAATTTTCATCAAACCCATTAAGGCGTTCTAGAAAAGGGTTGATTCCACCTTCCTTGCAATAATGCCAAACCACAACGTTATCCTTGAATTCGCAGCAGGAAATTGGCTCCGTGCGAATCCTATCTCCCCCCATTCTCTCCTTTCTCTCAAATACACATAAAACACAAAGACAAAAATTCACAGAGTGTTTTCAAAAGGTAATTGTAATAACTTGGGAAGGAATAATGAAAATGAGGCTGCACAGGTCATCATTATTCAGGAGTGCCTTCCTAAAAACTGAATGATGCCAGCCCTTCCCATGCTCGAGAATGATAATCATAAATTTCCTATGATTACCATATAACCAACTCGCCTTAACGCGAGTGATAAATAATGTTGAAATGACATTAAACAAAGAATTACAATAGAGCCCATACTTCAAAATACACATCAACAATGCCCAAAAAAGCTGACTAAATAGGCTGGCACCCTCTATATGATGAGTCATCCTTGACAAGTCATCTCTTTTTGAATCAGTTCCCTTATATTCGTAGGAATATTTTTAAATTGGCGCCAACATCGCCAATTCAAAAATTGCTAAACATAATCAGCAAGGGCATTAGCAACCCCATTCCCCTCTCTATAAATATGAGAGAGTTCCACTCTAGAGATCCTCTACACAAGGATTTGGATATCCACAATAATGTCCTTGAGTTTCCACCCACATGTCGACTCCTTAGTAACTGCATCAATGATCAGTTTTGAATCCCCCTGGATATGCAAATGTGGAATGCCAAGCGAAATAGCCAATTTCACCCCCCATAAGAGAGCATAGGCTTCAACATAATTATTACTTTGAATACCTATCCCACTAGCATAGGCAACAACCAGCCTCCCCTTGTCATCCCTGATAATCCCACCACCACTAGCCTTACCATTGGACTTAGAAGCTGCATCAAAGTTAAGTTTGAACCAATGGGACCTCGGAGGGATCCACTAGTATTTAATCTCTGAATCTGTTTAGAGTTATCATATGCCAGAATTTGGTTTAAAATTCTTCAATTGACTGCAATTTGTTCTTCCTCTTGAGTAAGTGGTTTGTTAGCAGTTTTGATGTGGGAGCTAACAACACTTTCAATGAGGATCTTAGAAAAAGATTGGAAGATTTGAGAGGAATCCCTGACAGCTTCCCTAAATATTCTGTTATTTCATTCCTTCCATAAATTCCAACCAAGGAAGGGAAGAGTTTGGTTCTAAAGCTCCACAAGCCAAGGATGTGAGGAAGTAGGACACCAATTAGCAATGACTTCCCTACTATCAGGATTACAAACCCATTGAATGCCAAAGTTCTTTAAAATTGTACTACAAATTTCCATGGTAAAAACACAGTGAAGAATTAAATGAGAAATAGTTTCCTCCTTCTCAAGGCACAGGAAACACCTATTCACCAGAGTGAATCCCCTCCTTTGCAAATTATCTTGGGTTAAAATTTTATTATGAATAACAGCCCACCAAAACATATTAATTTTAGGAATAAGCTTATGATTCCAAACTTTCCTCCAAAGCTCATTTTTATGAATATCAGGGATCAACAGATGGTAAGAAGAGTTAACCGAAAAATGACCTCTCTTATCAGGCCACCAATACAACTCATCTTCCCTAGGAAAGAGAGGGATTCTGACACCCAGCAGCATTTGTTGAATAGAACTCATCCTAGGGATAAACTCAGGGCGATGAGCACAACAATTAAGAAGATTTTTCTAGAGTCTGATACCATTCTCACTATGGATATAATGGCAAACTTTTGACCCAAAAAACTGTTTGGCAATACTAGCTGTGATCAGTGAGATTAAAATGAAGATAATAAACTAATCTAATGCAAACAACACACGATTATACCTTCATTTGAGACCTCACGAATCCATGCGGGAAGGAGATGCACCCATAGAGCTCCTCAGATTGTTCCCATGATTAGTGTGACTAATGTGGATTGCTCAATGCTTTTCAACACAATAGGATGAGGATTGGATGATAGATTTGAGATTGAAATGAGGATTATGATGGTATGATAAGAGGATTTTGGAGAGATTTTGGCAGAGGTTTGATGCATAAAGGAGTCTCTCTCAAATGACTTGGAGAGGGTTTCATTTATAGAGTTTTGGGAATGAGGATGGAGGGTCAGGATTAGAAGGTGAGATCAAGGGCTAGGAATCAATGAGAGTTAGGGTTAGGATTGGGTTCATAGCTTTGTGACAAGTGTCACAAGGAGAGTGGATGAGGGAGATCAAGGGTTGAATCTTGGTCAATGGGATTGGAGGGCTCTCATTAAAAGTGAATTTTAAATTCACATGGGGAAAGGTGTGGAGGATTAAAATGAATAAAAGATTCATTTTGGGAAGAGGGGACATGACAAGTGAATTTTTAATTCACTTTTATGTGGAGATGTGAAGATGGTACTCTTACATGTGTAACAGAGTGATAAATGAGGGTTAAGGGGGATTTGACCCTTTGAATAAAAGATTGATTTTTATTCAAAGGTGCATGGAAGAAGGGGATAAGCAAGGTTAATTGAGTGTTTAGCTTAATTAACCTAGGTCTAGGATGAGGTAGGCTAAGGTAGGGTAGGGTAGGTCAATTAGTAGGCTAGATTAATTAGATAAGCATGATGTATCTAATTAATGAGGATTAGGGAAAAGGAAAATTTAACTAAATAAATATTGTGAATATTTATTTAATCAAATGAGGATATAGTTGTGAGGTAAAAGTGATAAATTAAATAAATTAATTGATCACAAGGGATAGACAGATGGTTTAGGGAAGATACAGGAAATTGATTTGCAGAGCAGGTCAATTTTAGGTGTCTACATTTGCCCCTCTTTGAGATGGTGTTGTGGCTAAGTAACATCATTTCAAAGAAGTTAAAACATAGAGTTGGATTGGATAGAAAAAAGATTTTGGCTTAGAAGAATAGGGTAAGGTTGGGGATAATTGGTAAGGATGATGCCCCCTCGAGAGGATAGGCAGGTTGCAAGAACACGATTGTGCTCTCGAAATGGATGGAAGAGATTGGTTGGAGTGGTTGGAGGATAAGTGGTGAGATGAAAGGATGATGATGGTGGGAGATTGATTGGTGGATGATCATTGTGTTGAAAAGTGATTTAGAGCAATCCTAGGTTTGATATAGCAAAGTGGATATGTTCACCAAGGTATAGAAGACCAGGGTGATGATGTTTATCCAATATTTGCATGGACTAGACACGCAAACAAAGGGATGATCCCATGCATGCCCAATATAGTACAACCTTGTCTTGACAAGGGAAGGGGACTCATAGCATAAGTCCTTAGTACACAAAAGGTATGATGAACCTTAGATGCATAAGGGGATCAATATGCTAGAACCGACCCTATGATCAACAAGATATGAATACTAGCTTGGAGTAATGAAACCAACCCACAAGCACAGCATACAAAAGCAAGACTATGCCCCATTCTAGATGTTTTCGCCACATACCATGATATAGTGAGATCAAGGTAGCGTTGATGTGATCTTCGAATAGGACAAAAGATAAAAATCAAAAATAAAAAGACCAACGAACCAAATAAGTAACCATTGTATCTCTTGCCAAGATGGATAATGATTGGATAGATTCTGCCTATCGTAGGAAAGATATATCCTAAGGCAGGAATCAATTGATGATTGGATCATGATTAGTTGATGTAAGATTGGCTCAAGATATGATGGTGACAAGTTATGATTGATGTTGATTTGATAGTTGATGATTTTTTATAAGGGATGATGCTTTGATAAGTAATGCGATGCTTGGATCTAGTGTAAGCTCATTGAGGATAGATGGGTGCATCTTAGGTACCTGAGTATTGGAAACTTCCTTCATATTCCATACTGCCTACATACCCTGTATCCACGGGATCAAGGCACATTAAGATGCAGGTGATGATGATATGTAGTTCTAATTTGTGATGATGATGTGAGATGATGATAGATGTGATGATGTGATGAATGATTGAATGATGTGTTGGATGATGAGATGTTGATGGAGCAATGTTGATTTCATGATGGATATTTTTGGGATTTTATGGATTTTTTGATTTTTTTTTGGATTTTCTAATTGTGGAAAAGGAATGGTTTATTATGAGATGGTTGCATTGGCTTTTGTGTGGATGACCTTTATGCTAGATATCAATGACAAGAGAACACCAAGTCTAGAGGTGAGGGTGATGGGGTTGGATAGGGGGGTTGGCGATGAAAGGATGATGGATAACTGATTTGTGATAGATGAATGGACAAGTGATAGGGATGCATGTTAGATAGATGGAAGATAGGGATGAGGATTTTCTCCAAGGGCTAGGTTTCAAGGAATCATATGCCCCGATGCTTAGGATTTTGCATGATGGGTTCATGTTTGAATGGATGGACTTTGCAATAGATGGATGGAAGATATACTTACAAAGGGAGTATGCCAAGAGGTCTCCAAAGCATGTTGTTGATATTTTGCCCCTTGTCTTTATCAAGATCTAAGGTGGGAAATGGTAGAAAAAAGATATAATGGATAGGATGGATGGGAAATGGTCGGATAAATAGAGGGTAGTGGATAGGAATATGATAGGATTAGAATAAGATAGTGGATAAGATGTGCAAAGGATATAATGGATGTGGAGATTAGATGGTTTTACCCCCAAGTGTAGGGATGCAAAATGGATGGAGAAGGGATTACGCATGACGCCCACAAGGGGTTTTCATAAAGGTACTTGCCCAAGGCAACACAAGGAGTGGTTTTCACCATTGGATGGATTTTTTCTCTTTGATTTTTTTTTTTGTTTTTTGATGGAATGGGGACTCTAGTGTCTATTTCCATAGCATGAAGAAGATGGTCCCGTGTTGGATAGCATTATGGATTATGATTGCATGGATTGTTGGTAGATAGGAGAAGATGGAATGGATGGTGGATAATGGATTATGATGTGGATTATGTGGATAATGATGTGGACTATGCAGATTATGATGTGGATTATGCAAAAGCATGGACCATAGGAATGTGATGGGGAAGATATGTAGGATAGTGAACGAAAGATGGAGAGATGGGGGTATGTGGGAATGTTAAGTGGTGGAGGGGAACCAAGACCAACGGTCGCACACACCGTGATGTATTTGGAAGCTTGTATTTTGGATGTGGAGTTGGGAGTAATGGGGATCGGGATGGAGGATTTTTGGATGGTCGATTTGGGGTTTTAGGGACCCAAATAGATTTAGGATTTATGGGATTTTTAGCTAGGGAGGGGGATGTTTGGGATTTTGGGGTAGATTGGGATTGGGATGCCTCATTTGTTTTGATTGATCTTTTTTTAGGGACCCACACCATTTTTGTTTTTGCTTTTTCTTGTGATGGTGTGGGCTTTGATAGCCTTTGGGATTTTTGATTTTGCTTGGAAGGGATAACATCTTTAGGCTTTTGTGCTTTATGAGTTGAGGCATTCAAATTTTTGAATCCCATGGATTTGGGGGAAGTTTCATGTTTGAAAGATGTGTGCTTTGGTTGGTCTTGATTGGGGATTTTAGGGGATTTATGGGTGGAGGAGTAAAAAGTGGATTTATGGATAAATGGATGAGGAGATTTGAGGATGGGGATATTAAGAGTTGGTAAGAGAGGAGGTAAAGTGGATTTGATAGGAATATTTGGAGTTGGAAGAAGTGGAGGTAAATTTTATGGAGGGAGATGGATGGTCACATGCTTTTGCAAATGATAGGATGATGGAGGAGGGATGGCAACATATGTTTTGGGGGTGCGATGAGATGCACCATGTTTGGGATTGGATGAATGGATTTTGGAAGGCGGGTGGATTGTACCAACATGTTCATGTTGTTTGTCTTGGGATGTATAGCCAAGACCATGCAAAGATGGATGGAATGTGGTGTGGATGGGCTCCAAGATGCCTTGTTCATGAAGGCCTAAGCCTTTGCCTTGATAGTTCATGTGTTGGAGTATGCGACGTGCAATGGGATGTTTGTTGCTTCGGAAACAAGACACGAATCCATTATTTGTTGGAGATAGATAGGTGGTGGGAGGAAGTTGTTCGCCTCCTACAAGGAAGTCACCACGGATGAAAGTGCTTGTGCCAAGTGGATAAGGGGATGGATTTTGGATGGGATTGGTAGATGGATGTGAAGGATTCATGGGGGATGGTGAAGGGGTGGTAAAAGATGGTGTGAGATCAATAAGTTGATCAATGGATGGTAGGGGATTGGGGATCTTATTAGATGGGATGGTGAGATCTTGATCAAGCGAAGGGGTTGATGTTTCAACATGCTTTGGATTTGATTCTTGACATGGCTCATGTGTTTGGATAGAAGTGGGAGTGACTTGGATGTATGTGATAGGTGCTTGGATGGATGCAATAGGTGTTTGACTTATGTGTTCTTGAACATGGCTGCATGATGGTTCTTGAGTTATGATAGGAGGTTGTTTAAGAGATTTGGTGGATGTTGGATTGCATGAGGGTGTTTGATTCCTTGCTAATAGCCAATGGATGACATCCTTCATGAGTGTATGGGTGGAAGAACAATATAATGGATGGATAATGATGGTGGATGGTGTAGAAATGGGATTGGGATTGGATAGGTGGGTGATAGGATTAGGTAGTGATGGTTCATGGGTAGGTTCAAGGATAGGTGTTGGATTTGATGGTGGATTAGATGGTGGATGAGTGATAGGGATTGGTGGATTGGGAGATACATAAGGTGATGGATTAAGGTTGATAAGGTTGGAGGGATATTGTGATGGGAGGGTTGGAGGATGGGGATTAGGAGATGGGGGATTTGGTTGTTGATATGAGGTTTGGATTTCAGATATAAGGTGTGCGAGATTGGTGTTCCCTTGATCAAAGTTAGCATGACAAAGGTTGGGGGATGGATAAGGTGGAGGTATTGATTGGTTGGATAAGTATGATGGCATGGATGGGTAAGGGGGTGGTGATTAATATGAGGGTAAAGGTTGATATGATGGAAGTTGGTATGAGGTTGAAGGTTGATATGAGGATGATGGAGGTTGATATGATGGAAGTTGATATGATGAAGGTTGATGGGAGGTTGATGGTGTGGATATATAAGATGTAGGTTGGTATGAAGGTTGAAAGAATGACGATTGATATGGTGTGGATGGGGATGATGTGTAAGATGTTTGTTGATATGATGAAGGTTGGATAGGGGATTGGGATTCTCCAATGACGAGTTGTGCTAAGGGCATATCTTTAATTGCATTTTTGAATTGTTCCTTAGCATTAGGATCCATGTTCTCATAGGATTGTCTACGTCTTTGCAATTGTTGTATTGTTTCATAAAGATCCATTTCGTTGGAGAGAGTATGAGATGATGGGGATGATGGATGCTTGTGATGGTGGGATGAAAATTCAAGACCTTAAGATGATTTGTTTTGATTTGATTTGATTTGATGAATGGTTCTCTATGCTTAAGATAGACTAATGATCTTAAGCAAGAGGGTTGATTAGGTTGGTTTGATTAGGTGATCGATTAAGGTCTTGATTTTTGATTGGGTTGATTTGGATTTGGAGTTTGATAATGATGTGGGGGATTTGGATAATGATTGGGATTGATGTTGATTTTGGATTGGATTTGATTTGGATGAGATGGGATTAGAATGATGTTTATGAATTAGATTAAGGGTGATGAGAGTGATTAGGATAAGATTGGATTGGATGATGATGTGGATAAGATAGGTGGTTAGGATGATTAGGATGAAGTGGATAAGAATGATTAGGATGATGAAGATAGATTATGACTAGAGAAGAAGTGGATTAGAATTTGATCAAGCTCAAATAAAGGGATTGGATAAGCTCAACTTGTGGGGTTTGATAAATGGGGGGGATGGTTTAGCAGTGTTGGGATGAAAACTCGGCTCGACATGAGGGGGGGTGCGGGGGGGAGAAAATGGGCTTATAAAATTGATGTTTTTGATGGGAAAATTTAATTTTTTGACATGGATGAAGAAGGCGCTAAAACAGGTGGAAAATGGCATTGAAATAGAGAGGAAATGGCGCTAAATGATGTGAATGTTTGGATTGATGGATGAATTTAATTTTTCTTGGCAAGTAGACAAACAATCAAGCACGAAGAACAATGGTTAAATGTTTGATTTATGAAAAATGTGACAATCAAGCATGTACAACCTTAAGGATTTGGGCCACTAAAACAAAGGTTCGTAGTGGGGGAACATCCGGGGGATCGGCACCTTACGAGCATCCGATAAACCACTTAAGGTTTTGACTAGCTCTACTAGGAGTTTAATATACCTCGAGGGTACTACTTCCTTTCAAGCTAGCACCGAATGGTAAGCGCTCATACCGATTAGACTTGGCTTTCGCCTTATCCTCAATTTACATATAGCGGACCGGATGAAAGTACCGCTTGGGGTCGCCAATGAGTTCTCCGAATGGATGTGTCTCAAGGGCAGGCCCACATCCTAAAAAGAAAAATAGAATAGAACCATTTCTCTTCACCCAAGATCCTTTTGAAGGCAAGGGGAGAGGATACTTTGATTCTAACCTATGGGATAACACCAACGTGCAAGTGCACAAGACACGGCAAACAAGAGCTAATGTTCGTTTTAAGCCCAAATTGAAAATGTGCCTAAAGTTGTTTGTTGCAAGCAATGATTAATTTTAGTTGCACCAAAATCAAATGTTCTTTACACTAAGGCACTCAAAGATTCTTTTTAGGTGCACCAAAATAAAATGTTTGATTTGTAGATAACATGCAAGGGTTCATTTTAAGTTGCAAATGAAATGTTTTAAACAAAGATGAAAGAGCCCTGCAAAAAGACTTGTTAGTATTCTCAAGATGATATTGGTGACCTGCAAGCAAACTGTCAGTCCCTGCACAGAACCCAAAAAATAGTCTCAGACAATAGCGCTAATACAGAGGTAAGATAGAGCTAATACAGACGATAGCGCTAATACAAACGATAGCGCTAATACATAAAATCGTGCTAATACAGACAATAGCGCTAATACAACAGAAAGAAAGTGCTAATACAGATAATAGCGCTAAAATAGGTCATGGAAGGCGCCACTGCGCGATGTAAAGTGGTATGATCCCAGTTTGAAGATAGCATCGTGTTGGGCAGATAGCGTCGATACGGGGCTAAAATGCATCCGGCCTGCAAAAAAATATATATTTTTTTCTTCTATAGAAATTTTGGCATAACCTCCCTTTGTTTAATCAACATTCTTGCAAAAACTGAGAGCGTTTTGACACAAAAATAGTAGAAAAATGCTTTAAAAGAGATATGTGAGTGGAAGTTAGGAAAAAAAAAATTCTCTGCAGAAAAGGCGCTAAAACAGAGGATAGCGCTAATATGTGGTAGTGATAGCATTACTGTGTAGGGTGGATAGCGCTAATCTGTAAAAAACACATCTTTCACCAAAAAAAAACTCACGAGATAGTTAGATTGGGACCTTGTGGATCCCACCGGGCATGCCAAATGTGATCAGTGAGATTAAAATGAAGATAATAAACTAATCTAATGCAAACAACACACGATTATACCTTCATTTGAGACCTCACGAATCCATGCGGGAAGGAGATGCACCCATAGAGCTCCTTAGATTGTTCCCATGATTAGTGTGACTAATGTGGATTGCTCAATGCTTTTCAACACAATAGGATGAGGATTGGATGATAGATTTGAGATTGAAATGAGGATTATGATGGTATGATAAGAGGATTTTGGAGAGATTTTGGTAGAGGTTTGATGCATAAAGGAGTCTCTCTCAAATGACTTGGAGAGGGTTTCATTTATAGAGTTTTGGGAATGAGGATGGAGGGTCAGGATTAGAAGGTGAGATCAAGGGCTAGGAATCAATGAGAGTTAGGGTTAGGATTGGGTTCATAGCTTTGTGACAAGTGTCACAAGGAGAGTGGATGAGGGAGATCAAGGGTTGAATCTTAGTCAATGGGATTGGAGGGCTCTCATTAAAAGTGAATTTTAAATTCACATGGGGAAAGGTGTGGAGGATTAAAATGAATAAAAGATTCATTTTGGGAAGAGGGGACATGACAAGTGAATTTTTAATTCACTTTTATGTGGAGATGTGAAGATGGTACTCTTACATGTGTAACAGAGTGATAAATGAGGGTTAAGGGGGATTTGACCCTTTGAATAAAAGATTGATTTTTATTCAAAGGTGCATGGAAGAAGGGGATAAGCAAGGTTAATTGAGTGTTTAGCTTAATTAACCTAGGTCTAGGATGAGGTAGGCTAAGGTAGGGTAGGGTAGGTCAATTAGTAGGCTAGATTAATTAGATAAGCATGATGTATCTAATTAATGAGGATTAGGGAAAAGGAGAATTTAACTAAATAAATATTGTGAATATTTATTTAATCAAATGAGGATATAGTTGTGAGGTAAAAGTGATAAATTAAATAAATTAATTGATCACAAGGGATAGACAGATGGTTTAGAGAAGATACGGGAAATTGATTTGCAGAGCAGGTCAATTTCAGGTGTCTACACTAGCAACAATACCATAATCCCCCTGAGTATCAAGGGCCTTGTCATCAACCCAAGTGTCCTCCCAGAAATTTATAGAATTAACATTCCCCAATTTCCACCTAAGCCCTTGTTTGAGTAAGCTTTTAGACTTCAGCATTTTGTTCCAAATAACAGAGCCCTGAGGAAGCCCCTCCTGATAAAGGAAACTAAGATTGTCAGTTCCATGTAAATACTTAGCTTGCATAATGGCCACCCATTCTTTACAGCTATGGACCAAATTCCAGTTAATTTTGGTAAGGAGGGCTTTATTCATATTTCTTATAGATCTAATATTAAAACCCCCATGGGATTTGGGAAGGTAAACTTTCTCCCAACTAACTAGAGACATTCTCTTTTTATCTTCCACATCTGTCCATAGAAAATTTCTTTGGATATGTTCCAATTTGTCAGTAATAAACCTAGGTATTTTAAAAAGAGATAGAAAATAAGTAGGAATACCTTGAAGAGAAGCTCGTAAGAGCTATAATTTACTAGCACTACTCAGGAGCTTCCCCTTCTAGCCAATCAACTTCTTTTGAGTTTGTTCCAAAATTCCATTCCAAAATCCCTGAGAGACCTTTTTAATAGTGAGAGGAAGGCCAAGATAGACAGCAGGAAGATCAGCCTCAGCACAGCCAATGATATTAATAATTTTTCTCCAGAGATCACCCTGAGTGTTGAAAAAATACACAATACTTTTCTAAAAATTTATGTATTGACCAAAAGCTTTGGCATAGTCATTGAGAATATTCTTCCAACTTCTAGCTTCAACCACAGATGAGATACCAAAGAGGATGGTATCATCCACAAACTGTTGCACAGACATAGGAGGTCTAGAAGAAGTAGGTTTAATGACCACAATTTCCTGAGAGGTAATCTTAGAGTGAACATATCTCCTAAGGGCCTCAACCATCATGATAAACAAATATGGGGAAAGAGGATCTCCCTATCTAATCCCCCTTGTGGAAGAGAAAAAGCCTCTGGGTACCCCATTAACCAAGACTGAGAATTTAGCAGTGGAGACAACTTCCCGAATGAGAAGGGAGAGTTTATCATTAAAACCAAATTTTTGAATCACCTTAAAAATAAACTTCCATGAAACTCTATCATAAGTCTTATAGATGTCTACCTTTAGAACCATACTAGGGATCCTACTCTTTTCCATAGAATGGATAGTTTCATGAGTGGATATAACAACATCTAAAATTTGACGACCAGGGACAAAGCCTTTCTGAGAAGGGGAAATAATTTTATCCAGAAAAGGTTGGAATCTCAGAACAAGCAATTTAGTACATAGCTTATAGATGGTATTGCACAAGCTAATAGATCTGAAATCAGTAAGGTGCATAGGATTTGGCTTCTTAGGAACAAGAACAATAAAATTATTGTTGATCTATTTTAGAAGTTTACCAGTTCTGAAGAAATCCCTAGCAACAGTAGTTACATCAAAGCCCACAATATCCCAATATTCCTAAAAAAATATCAGAGGAAAACCATCAGGGCCTGGAGCTTTGAAAGGACCCATGGAGAATAAGACAACACGAACCTCTTCCTCAGAAATTAGTTTTAACATTTCGATGTTGTCCTCCTCCGTAATCAATGAGGGGATTTTATCAAGGAACTGATCCATAATCTGCCCATTGACAGCATTATCAGCTTGTTTCGACAACAAATTTTGAAAAAACAAAGCAGCTTGATTCCCAATCTCATTGTCCTCTGTGATAGTAGTGCCATCCTCCAAACATAATTTAGAAATAGAATTATCTTTCCTATGCTTCATAGCTGAAAGATGAAAAAAATAGTATTTTGATCCCCTTCTTTAAGCCATTGAACTCTGGACTTCTGTTTCCAGAAAATTTCTTCTTTACTCATAAGGTTCTTCCAGTTAGAAATCAGATTACTTTCCTCCTGGGCAATGTCTCCTGTAATAACTCCTTGAGCCATTAAATTTTTAAGGTTAGCTAATTTACCATAGATAGTTTTCTTCTGAACAAACACATTACCAAAACTATATTTGTTCCAGCCACGAACCTCTTGTTTAATATGTAGGAGCTTCTTGACCAACCTAAACATAGGAGTACCCCAAACTAGAATTTGCCACCAATGAGTTAGAAGACTCCTAAAATTTTTGTGTTTAATCCACATAGCTTCAAATTTGAAAGGGAAGGGACCACACCTGTGCTGGGCCATCCAATTAAAGAGAATAGGATTATGATCAGAAATAGTTCTTGGTATAGCCACTAAACTCAGATTAGGGTGATTATCCCAGTTGTTTGATATAAGGAATCTGTCCAACTTAACTTGTATCATTTGATCCCCTCTTCTTCTGTTAGACCAAGTAAAATTCTGATTCTGAAGCTCCACATCCAACAACCCAAAGGTATTGATAAACTTAGCAAAATCAAACATACTATTAGAATAGTCAAGAATACCCCCAATTTTCTCTGAAGGATATAAAGGAGTATTAAAGTCTCCAGCCAACATCCACAAATCTTCCACAAGGTTTTCCGCAGGGCCCTTGTGTTTGGGGCATATATATTGATTAGGGACCAATTAAAAGAAGGCAAAGAGAAGTTGACAATCAGAAAATACTTACTGGAAACAGTAAGAGTACCATGAATTTTAGCATCATTCCACATAGTAACGATCCCTCTAGAAGCACCCATAGTAGGGCTGATACAAAAATTAGCATTTGGCCAGATTCTATCAGCTATTATCTTAAAGTTCTCCTCAGTCATTTTTACTTCCTGAAGTAAAAGAATATCTATTTTATGATCTAGAATATAGTTCTTAACTTTGAACTGTTTGGTGGGGCTATTAAAATCCCTCATATTCCAAGAAATAATTCTCATTTAGGAAGTTTTTGAGATTGAATCTCTAGTGCTTTTTGTTTACCACTGGCAATCTTCCTAGCAATCTCTCGTTGCCTTGTTTCTCTAAGGGCTGGTCCTCCTTGCCTAGAGTCTATTCCAACATCAACAGGCTTTTTAGTCCTGTGATTCTTTTTCTTAGGGGTAATCCACTCATCTTGGTCATTAAAATTACCACTAGGTCCGATTCCAGTGGTCAGGGAATGAATAGCAGATTGATTCTCAGAAAACCCCTCCTTTAGGGTCCCAACAATGGTCCTATCTATGGCAAGAGAAGACCTTTGCTTGGAAGAAGGTTGAACAGTCTCAACACTATTATTGCAATCAGATTCTAGGATTTGGGCATTCAACACATTAGTTACAGGGGACCCTTCACCATCATCAGCAGCCTCAACTGACTGGGATTGAATCTCACCATCTTCGAGCACCAGGGGATTCTTTGTATCCTGCTAATCAAGGTTCTGGTAGTCAACACAGTCAGCCTTCTGAGCACCCAACTCTAAATTCCTCTCAGTAGTCTCTTCTGCAAGATAGGTTACATTTTCCTCATTACCCCCCATTCCCTGATTGTCAGGGATGTCTTCTTTGGATGAGTTATCATCTCTCTCTTTATTAAGATCAACATTTTCCCCCACTTTCTTAAGTTTACAATGGGTCATAAAATGACCCTTCTTACAGATCTGACAAAATGTAGTAGCATTTTCATAAAGGATCGGCTGAGTCCAGATCCCATATTTAGAGTTCAACTCTATGGTCATGGGGAGGGTTTTGTGAATCTCCACATTAACACAGAATCTAGCATACACACAATGGGATTTAGACCGAGTGGTGTTATCCAAAGTCACATACTGGCCAAAAGTATTACCAATAACAGAAAAGATCTTTTCATCCCAATATTCTAAAGGAAACCCTGGGAGCCTCACCTAAACTAGGGCAGTCCAGTTCAAATCAGTGCTAGGATCAAACCCAGGTCTCCAAGTACACAGAGCAAGAGAATGAGTGCCATATAGCCATGACCCTCCCACCAAAATGGCTAACATATCCTCTCTACTAGTAAATTTAAAGAGAAACAATCCTCTCGCCATAGCTATGATAGATACACTGCCTTTGACCTTCCACCGATTAGACACCCACTTCCACACCATCTCAATATTAGGGCGAAGAGAAAAAAACTTACCAACCAAAGCCAAGTCCATGGCTGCCACGATTTCCTCAACTAGATCATCAGGTATGTCCAGCGCCATACCTTCCGTTGATTCCATTTGAACTGGAACCCCAGAAGTGCCTTTAGGAGAAAGATTCTCCTTTCCTATCAAAACCCCTTTCCATCCCTTGGAAAAATTCTCACCTGCCAACAGCTGGGTCCCAGAGGTACTGCCTGAGGCAGTAACCTCCATCAACAAAAGACAAAGAAAGCAAAAACCCTAGAAAGCCATAGAAAGCAGATCGAAAGCAGATTGTTGTTCCAACCAAGGCTATCTAAGTGTTAATTGTTGGCTATCTAAGTGTTTGTTGTTGGCTGCATGGTTGGACAATCCTTCTTCAAACCCTCCTACCATGACTGCATCATTTGGTATCAGTGTAGAGGTTGGATTGTGGGAAGATTGTTGGAGTGTAGGTGTGGATGTGAGCACACCTGATCGGTGTGGTTTCTTAATAATGAGTTTGGTTAAAATCTAATCTATGGTGGTGATAGTAGGTAAATGAAAGTAGAAATTAACACGTGACACATTTGACAATTTTTGGTAATCTATAAAAGACCCTCCTTGATGATTGAAGCCCTTTTCTTTATGGTATGAACCAAAACATTGAACCTTTCTACTCATATCCATCCAAGGAACATCATCATTACCTACTCCTCCCAAAGACTTGAAGTTAAGGATTCTACCCCAAGGTTGATTTAGATACTTGCACCATCTCTAATAATATGGTAGCTAGGGCTTGGTTATTCTCAAACTACCCAAGACTAAGGCCACCATATTGCTTAGGTCGACAAACTTGATCCCAACTGACCAAAATCCATTTGAGGGAATCCAAATTCCCTACCCAAAGGAATTTACTAGAAAGAGACTCAAATTCCTTGAGAAATCTTTTAGGGGTCAATAGTAACAAGAATCTGTAAATAGGAAGAGCCTGTAGGATAGATTTTAACAGTGTCAGCCATCCAAAAAAAGACAACCACCAAAAAGTCCAATGACTAGCCCTCATTCAAAATTGATCCAAAATCCTCTTTCATTTCTCTCTTTTGGGACTAACAGTAGATAAGGGAATTCCTAGATAATCCAAAGGGAGATTCCTTATTTTGAAGTGTGAAATTTGTGCAATTCTTTGCTAGATAAGTACATGAGTATTGAAGAAAAAATTGTTGGACTTATCCTCATTAATATATTGACCAAAAGTAGCTAAATAAATATCCAAATATTTTCTAAGATTGATCACCTCCTAGATTTTTGCAACCTCCATAAAAGCAATATCATCCACAAACTAAAGGTGGGATTGTGAGTCTAAATTCTGAGCCCAAGACCAACCTTGGATACAACCATTGAATCTTTGGTGCTTTAATATTCTACATAAACCTTTTTCCATCAAGATGAAGAGGTTAGGAGATAAAGAATCTCCTTGATGAATTCCTCTAGATGTAGAAAAAAGAGGAGAGGGAATGCCATTAATAAGAATAGAGAAGGAAGAAGAAACCACATAGTTCATAACCCAATCAATCCACCTTGAACAAAACCCAAAAGCTGATAAAACATCCCTAAGAAATGACCATCTAAACCTATCATAGGCCTTGGACATGTCCAACTTAATAAACATAGCTCTATCCCTAGAACTAGACATTTAATGAATAGCCTTGGCAGAAACAACAATACCATCAAGGATTTGATGCCCTTTCATAAAACCACCCTACTCAAATGAAATAAGACAGACCAAAATTTACTCCAAGCATTCTGTAATAATTTTTATGATAATCTTATATGTAATATCACAAAGGGAAATAGGACAAAACAATCAAAAGAGTTAGCTTCCTCTTTTTTAGGAATTAGGTCCAAGAAGATAGAATTAATAGATTTTAGCATCTTATTATTGTCTTGGGATTCCCAAACAACCTCCAATAGATCAAGCTTTAGAATATCCCAAAACTCCTATAAAAATTCATAGGGAAACTGTTAAGACTAGGGGATTTACCTTTCTTCATCTGAAACACCACCTTCTCTATCTCCTCAATAGAAATTGGATGAGTAGATTGTTCATATCCTTAGAAACTAAAGGGGGGATATAGTCCAAAATAAGTTGTTCCTCTTCCAAATCACTAGGTCCTCTTTTCATAAACAAGGAGGAGAAATGCATGACAACTTCCTTTGTAATGTCTTAGAAAGAGGAAAGATGATCTCCTTGAGCTGAGATGAGAGATGATATAACATTTCCACTTCTCCTTTCTTTGGATTAATTATGGAAGGATGTGCTCTTATCTCCCTCTTAAAGCCAATCTATTCTTGGCATTTTTTCCAAAATATCTCCTCCTGAAGCTCCCATTCATTAAGATCTTTGGAACACAAAGACTCCTCTAGAAGCCACTCCTTGGTCATTCCAAATTCCTTAATCTAGAAAGTGATACTATCCAATTTTTCCTATACCTAAGCTTTTTTCCAATAAATATTTCCAAAAGAACATTTGTTCCATTTCTTAAGCTTGGACTTAACAATATAAGGTTTCTTGAAGAAAGAATACAGAGCAGTACCAAATAAAGGCTTACCATCCAACCACCAAATAGCCATGTGTTCATGAATATCTAGATCTTTGAGCCACATTAGTTGAAACTTGAAAGGAGGATTCTTAGGAAGTGAAAACAAAGAGGAAAAAAAATTGATAAGTCAATGATTAGATCTCTTCCATTATAAGATGTTAGAAGAAGAGACCCAGTTGTCACCAACCCAACACTCAGAGACTAAAAAAATCTCAAGTATTTTAGAAATAAAAGTAAGCCCACATATTCTATTATTCCAAGTAAAAACATCACATCTTGGTTTAACATCCACCAAGTTAAGAAATGACAAATTATCTCTGAACAAAGCAGAAGAGGGGTCTAGTTAGATATAACCTCTAAGTTTCTCATCAAGGCTAAGAATAGCATTAAAATCACTTGCCAAACTCTATGGAGCAGAAAATACCATAAATCAAACAAATCTAATATGGAACCAAAGAAGAGCCTTACCTTAAAAATTAGTAGGACCATACACATTAGTGAAAAGAATGAAGCTGCTTAAATCAAAGCAGGAACCCACCAATAATAAGGAATGTTTTCTCACAATCCAACAAGAAGGAGTACGTTGATGAGGATCCTATAAGTTATAAAATATTCTAGTAGAGCCTTGAGCCCCAAATACACTGACATTTACTACCTTTCCAGATATTAGAAGATAAGGTAGCCATATCATCGACATAAAGCTTAGTTTTTTGAAGAAAGATGATATCAAAATTATGTTCTTGAATAAGATCTTGAATAGCCTTTTGATGTGGGATGCTACCCAAACCCCTAGAATTCTATGAAATCAGTATCTTTTTTGGGGAATAGAGAAGTGAGAGTCTAATGTCCTAATAATACCAAATTCCATTAGTAATTCTCTTATCATCTTCACCTTGTCCTGATCTCTTTTTCTCCCCACTTTGGAGAGCTTATTTGATCCAACCTTTTTGAGATTTTTTTCTAGAGATGTAACAAAGGTGGAGCTTTCTTTTTAAAATCATCCTTTACACCTAGGTCTTGAGGAGCTTCTGGCATAACACAATCTGTACAACCTTCAACCTAATCCCCTGATAAAAAAGGAGATACAATAATTAACCTAGAATTAATAGCCTCAACTTCCTGAGGCCTAATAGATCCCTCAATATGAATGGGAGAGGTGGAAACCCCTTCTTTGGATAACACCTATATACTAGTTGAGGCATTAATTTTTGTTGGGTTGAACAAGGTACTAGAATAAAAAAGATCCAAGTCCTAGCCAACTGGAGGCTTTTCAAACATGGAAAAATTAGGTTCATCAAAATTTTTGAGGACATTAAACTTGTTATTAAAGTTGCCTCTTGAGAGATCTTTTTCTAATGATTTTAATTCCTTCTTTTATAACAGGGTTTCATATGGATAAACCCATTTGAACTTGGCTCTTCTACATGGATTGGAGCTTTCCCCTTAGCATTGACTTTAGTTGCATAATTATTTGGAAAAGATTTTGGGGCCCCTTGGACCTTTATTAGATAGTTTCTCTATAATTGCCCATATGCATGACATGCATGAAATCTAAAAAGTAGAGCCTCATAATAAATTTGTTGAATCCATTGCATGTTCCCCAATATAATCTCTAAAGAATCATGAAATCGATTATTCAAATCAATTTCAACACAAATACACACATAGGTGGTTACTTTCTTTCAAGCATATGATGTGAGGGGCCCAAGGGTTTCCTAAGGATAGTGGTTATAGATTGCAAAATATTAGGTCCCCAAAATTCCATATGAAGAAGGAGGTAGAATCAAACTAGAATCTTAGAAGGGAGCTCCTCCACTACATCAAAACCCACATGCCATGGTTTGATGAATAAGCTAGCTTGATTGTGAAAGTATGGGCCACCCTCAAAAATCATATTTCAATTAGCCATCTTTAAAAAACCACAAGGAAATACCTATTTGCATCAAGAATTATCTCCATATCTCCTTTGAGTTGCTAAGTCTGTCGAGCACAATATTCTAGAAAGGGTAGATAAATTCTAATACCCATAAATTTGTAGGTCAGAGCATGTTTAGAAAGATAAAGGACATCATTGACAATTAGATCTAGGTTTATGACCAAAATGGGCCTATCCACACTCTTCTCTAGGTATCCATTCATCTTGGGATGATTTTCTAATTTTTGATCCACCTTGATCTTATTTTTTGCATGAACCAAAAATGAACAACATTGTCATTCCTAGAAGAGGAGGGCTCATTAGATCAACTACATCTTTAAAGGATAAAGGGGGGGTCCCCTAAACCCCCAACCATCACCACACACCTAGAAAAACCAATTCATAAGAAAAAAAACAAAAAATAGAGAAAAAAACATGGCAAGAAAATGGGGGACAACAAACCCCACCCCACAGCACCTCACCCCAAACACCTAAGGTTGAGGCAACTCAAGATCACATGCCTATGGCCTCAAAGCATTTGCGATGTAACACAACCTAAAATACCTGAGTTGCCATTGCCTAGCTATATAACTTTCATTAGCACTTCATTTTAACCCATGATGGTTTTTACAATTTAGCTGTGCATGTCGACAAGGATCATGTAAAGGGAGACCATGAAATTCAGTTAAGGAATGGATCTCAGACATCAATAGAGGCTTAAAATGGAGTCGTTGCAATGACCAACCATGAGGGCCATTGGGGCACATGCTAAACATGATTCAAGGGACAACTTGGATTCAATTTTACTGATTGGATCAAATCATAGGCACTCGATGATAGTTGGGGATGTTGATGTTAAAAGAATCTTAAAAATCTTTATAGAAAAAATTTCCTAGAGGAAGATAACAAAAGTGGGCCATGCTAGATACAACATGGATATCTTGAAAGGATTTGGACCATTTGTAAAGATCCCTCTAGAAAAAACTTATTAAATGTGGAAGATAAAAGAAAATATGCATAAAATAATAATTTCCAAATCTATTTCCTATTCAAGATAGAAAACATATTTTATTCCAAAGTTTGCATTACAAAAAGCTTCAAATAATCTATTACATTTAGGACTTAGTCCTTTACATCATGCCATAAATGGCTACAGAAATAATATTACTCAACACACTGAATTATACCTTCACTCTCAAGCAACTTCCTCCCAACTATGAAGCTTTTGCTTCCCCAGTTTCCTCCTAAATGGAGAAACCTGAGCCTACACGAAGGGCCTAGCAATCTGAAACCGACAAATGTGACGGAATTTTGTGTAGCATGACATATCTAACATTTTATAGCATGTAGAAAATGAAAAATGTACAAATATCATGATATGGAAGAGTGTAAAATAATCAATAGTAATTATTACTAAATTGATCAACAAGCTTTGGCTAAAGTGTCTTTTTATGTTGATGACAGTAGACAGATTAGAAGTAATATGTCCTTCTCTGTGAGTCCATATTTGGCACCCGTCCTTAATTCAATATTCAAACATAACTAGCTAATCAAACACACATTATTCTATTAACCAAATTCCTTCTCTATTCACATTAATCATAACTACTTATTCATCTAATTCGAACAAGAGTGAGATTCTATTCGACTTTACATTGTTGTCTAAGAAAGATATTTTATACTAAGGATACTATATTTAACCACAAGTTTACTATTGGTTTCAGTGACTAACAATGAGGCTAATCAGAATCATGAAAGAGTTAAAAAAATAAACCCAATTTTCTAATAATAAGCTTTTACTAGATTATCGATTTAATTCACTTTTCTAATTGACAACTATAATCATTCTATAAGTTTATCGATTTCAATTTGAATTAAAATAACATTATATTTATTCAAGTATATCATTGAAATAGATCTACTAAAAACAAATTTAAGATATACATATATTTCAAAAGATGGAGATATTTCAGATAACAAAGAGTATTCAAACAATTGGATTTACAACTAGTATCACCATTACAGTGTTATTTAAAGGGTTGTAATACATGATTAGTTATAACACTTGATTTTAAACTAAATATTTCTCAATATATATTCAGCAATGATTAATTCAAAGAAATAAAAGCATATCTATTCTAACTATACTATTAACAGATAATTCCATTTAAACAGAATCAAGTATACCTTTAGAAGAACAGTGAGATTATAGTACATCAATTTGATGGAAGATCAAGGAAGGTTTTATTACTATTTTAAGTGGCTCAAAATATATTCAAGGCAATAAATCTCTTATCAAAAGACTTTAGGTGACTAGGTAGCAAATCGAAGGAATAAAGATTTAATAAAGGCAAGATTTCTTGCTCGAATAAGAGATATATGATGGAGACACATTTCTATTTTTAGCATTCTGCATTTAAATGCAATATGAAACTGGTGCAGGAGCACATTCTCTGTAGTGCAGGGTCATCTTTTCTTTTGTTGTCTCATAAGGTTCTTAAGCCATTTCATTTTGTAATAAGGGTCAATTTGGTCCCATGAATGTAATTGTGCAAGGCACACATGTAGTTTTGCTTGTATGAAGGGTAAACCAACGGCTAACTGATTTGAAAATTAGTTTGCACGGTTGGAGGGGATAACTGCTGTCTCTACATCTTCTTTAGAGGTAGGTTGTATGTCACACGGGGAGAGAGAGAAGTGTGTATTACAACTAGTTCTTCTTGATAACTGAATAAAGAGAGTTCTGGGTATGATCTGTGTTGATTTTCGTGGTTGTTCTTAGTGATTTGATATCTTTATCCTAATTTTGTAAATGGAACCCTAACCGGATGCTATCTGTAAATCCATAGTGACTCTATAGTGTGCAGGCGGTGTAAAACCCACGGTTCCACAGTGGTTGGTTTGTAACCTAGGAGTAGGGTTTTGATTCATACATGGAGGCCCTTTCCTCTGTCCACTGAAGCCCTGTATAGTATCAGTGTGATGGGGGAAAGACTTTTCACGTTTGTTGTTGTTGAATTCTTACCCAGGAAGCCAGCGAACTCAGTCAAGTTCGACTAGACATCGTCATGTGGCTAGTCGAGAAATCGGAGTGAAATTGGATAGTTTGGCTGTGGGATCAGATTGCTACAAGTGATCGAGGGTTGATATATGAATCGGCCAAATTCCATTGTTCTGTCGAAGGGAATCCGAGTTCGGCGCCTCAGAACAATTGGAGATCCATCGGTGTGAAATACTCTCCGTCTTACCGAAGATTGGTATAGTGTCGGAGACACATACCATCGTTGTTCGCATCGGTGAGAGAAACGAAATCGGGCTAAGGAAAATACACTTAGCCGACGGTACAAGGTTTCACCGATCGGTGAGACATCTTCGGAGTGTCGTTGATAAAGAGTATCGGTGTGAGGAAGCACCGTCGGGAGAAGACTTGGAAGTCCCACCGATGAGCGAAGGTCATGCCGATAGTAGAAGACATATCGGTGTGAGAGTCATTATCGGGAGTTTAAGTAGAAGTCTGGCCGAAGCAAGAGGTCTTACCGACGATTAAGTTCAACGCAATGCACATCGGTAAGAGTTTGTATATCGGATAACTAAAAGAAAGTTATACCGATAGTATCGGTCTGGCCGATGTACCCGACAGTATCGGTGAGAACTTGGCCATCGGGATAAAAGAATAAGGAGCGGCCGATAGTTCATGTCTTTCCGATAGCGAAGACATCCTTGACTTCGGTGAAACAATGGAGGATCTCTTGCCGATAGGGAAGATATAGTCAAATCTTCATCCGCTTCTGCTGGCACTCTGCATCAAATTGGTATCAGAGCCAGGCTAGGAGCCCCAAGCACCTGTAGTGTGGCTTAAGGGGGGGTGTTGGAAATAAGCCACACCCGGACCGACGATGGGCTGGCCACAAGGGGCCAGTAGCTCAGTTGGTAGAGCACTCTAGTAGCAAATGGAAGGTCCTAGGTTCGAGTCCTAGCTGGTCCATATGAGCTGTAGCTCAACAAATGGTATCAGAGCAGATGCCTTACCAAACAGCATGGATTGGCATGGGATTTAGTGATCAGTCAAGCTGAATATGCTTATAATGATTCAAGAAACAGAAGTACTGGGAAAAGCCCTTTTGAAATAGTTTATGGTTTCCACCCAAGAGGACCACTTGAACTCAAAGACCTCCAAGGATGGGATAAAAGGAGTGCTCTAGGAGAAGACTTTGCTGCTACCATGAAAATAGTACATGATCAGGTCAAGCTTCAGTTGGAGAAAACTGTCTCCAAGTACAAGGATAGGACAGATCTGAAGCGAAGGGAGGTACAGTTCAAGGTAGGAGATTTGGTGATGGCCTACCTCAGAAAGGAAAGATTACCTAAGGGGCAACCAACCAAATTGTTGATGAAGAAGATAGGACCTTGTAAGGTCGTGCATAAATTTGGTCCAAATGCATATGAGATAGAATTACCATCTGGCCTTGGTATCTCTCCCATTTTCAATGTTGCAGACCTGTTCCCTTTTAGACCTCCATTACATGCTGAAGATGGCTCAGATGCTGTGATTGAAGATGAAGACTGGATCAGAGATTTACCTCCAAGTAAGCCTTTGCAATTGGAATGCATTTTGGATTCCAAAATTGTCAAGAAGACAAGAAAAGGGGTATACAAAGACTACCTGGATGAGTGAAGCAGATATTCTAAAGCATGGGAAGACACTTCAGCAGTTAGCAACTCAAGGGACTTGAGTTTTTCCTGCAGGGGGAGTATGGTGCAGGAGCACATTCTCTGTAGTGCAGGGTCATCTTTTCTTTTGTTGTCTCATAAGGTTCTTAAGCCATTTCATTTTGTAATAAGGGTCAATTTGGTCCCATGAATGTAATTGTGCAAGGCACACATGTAGTTTTGTTAATAGGTCCTTGGGAAACCTTTTGAGATGCCTTACCAAACAGCATGGATTGGCATGGGATTTAGTGATCAGTCAAGCTGAATATGCTTATAATGATTCAAGAAACAGAAGTACTGGGAAAAGCCCTTTTGAAATAGTTTATGGTTTCCACCCAAGAGGACCACTTGAACTCAAAGACCTCCAAGGATGGGATAAAAGGAGTGCTCTAGGAGAAGACTTTGCTGCTACCATGAAAACAGTACATGATCAGGTCAAGCTTCAGTTGGAGAAAACTGTCTCCAAGTACAAGGATAGGGCAGATCTGAAGCGAAGGGAGGTACAGTTCAAGGTAGGAGATTTGGTGATGGCTAACTGATTTGAAAATTAGTTTGCACGGTTGGAGGGGATAACTGCTGTCTCTACATCTTCTTTAGAGGCAAGTTGTATGTCACACGGGGAGAGAGAGAAGTGTGTATTACAACTAGTTCTTCTTGATAACTGAATAAAGAGAGTTCTGGGTATGATCTGTGTTGATTTTCATGGTTGTTCTTAGTGATTTGATATCTTTATCCTAATTTTGTAAATGGAACCCTAACCGGATGCTATCTGTCAATCCATAGTGACTCTATAGTGTGCAGGCGGTGTAAAACCCACGGTTCCACAGTGGCTGGTTTGTAACCTAGGAGTAGGGTTTTGATTCATACATGGAGGCCCTTTCCTCTGTCCACTGAAGCCCTGTATAGTATCAGTGTGATGGGGGAAAGACTTTTCACGTTTGTTGTTGTTGAATTCTTACCCAGGAAGCCAGCGAACTCAGTCAAGTTCGACTAGACATCGTCATGTGGCTAGTCGAGAAATCGGAGTGAAATTGGATAGTTTGGCTGTGGGATTAGATTGCTACAAGTGATCGAGGGTTGATATATGAATCGGCCAAATTCCATTGTTCTGTCGAAGGGAATCTGAGTTCGGCGCCTCAGAACAATTGGAGATCCATCGGTGTGAAATACTCTCCGTCTTACCGAAGATTGGTATAGTGTCGGAGACACATACCATCGTTGTTCGCATCGGTGAGAGAAACGAAATCGGGCTAAGGAAAATACACTTAGCCGACGGTACAAGGTTTCACCGATTGGTGAGACATCTTCGGAGTGTCGCCGATAAAGAGTATCGGTGTGAGGAAGCACCGTCGGGAGAAGACTTGGAAGTCCCACCGATGAGCGAAGGTCATGCCGATAGTAGAAGACATATCGGTGTGAGAGTCATTATCAGGAGTTTAAGTAGAAGTCTGGCTGAAGCAAGAGGTCTTACCGACGATTAAGTTCAACGCAATGCACATCGGTAAGAGTTTGTATATCGGATAACTAAAAGAAAGTTATACCGATAGTATCGGTCTGGCCGATGTACCCGACAGTATCGGTGAGAACTTGGCCATCAGGATAAAAGAATAAGGAGCGGCCGATAGTTCATGTCTTTCCGATAGCGAAGACATCCTTGACTTCGGCGAAACACTGGAGGATCTCTTGCCGATAGGGAAGATATAGTCAAATCTTCGTCCGCTTCTGCTGGCACTCTGCATCAGAAACTAATAACAAAGTTTATTTAAAAGATTTAAAACATCAGAAAGGGTGCCACATAGAGCAAGGTTTGGCTTAATGCATAATACTAAGTTAAGCATTTTTAAAAGGTCGAATGCCAAACAACACTGCCCAATAGGGACCACTGCATATATCTTATATAAGAAATGATTTAAATGCTTCAAGGAAGCTAACAGTGAAGATTGATCATTTAGGTAAAATGAAATCATTAAAAGAACTTCCATTATCAACTTATAACAATGATATTAATAGCAATTAGAGATTTGAATAATGAGAATGCAGGCTGAAGATATAGCCTTTCAACATGCCTCTTAAATGAGTTTCAAAATTGAAAGGATGAATTTATATATATATATATATATATATATATATAAGTCTAAGTAAAGAAGACTTAGGCTGTTATATAGGCCATTTAAAGATTGAGATTACAGGCCATGAATAGATGCTAAGTAGGCCATGAAGATAAGGAAGGATGTAAACCCCAAGGATAAGTCACAAGTCGTTGATATATATAGACCAATAGCTATTAAACATGTAGGCCGATAGGCTAAATCGATGCACAAATATAAGGATAACTGATTCATTTAATATTAATAGATAACTATATATATGTTGTAGGTCAAACTAGTAGAACATATGTTTACATTGTTAAACAATAAAATGGCAGATTAAAAACTAAATGCAAATAATAAATTACAAACACACAGAACTACAAGAAAGAAGAACAAGATTTTTAATGTGGTTCACCATGAAGGCTACATCCACAAACAGAAAAGGATTTCTCTTTTCTATTAAATCCTGTTGGCGTTTCAATTCACACCTCTGGAATGTGAGTTGGAAACGGATAGCTATGCACATATAAACTATTCTCCTATTATGAGGGGGGGTTCCCTTTTTGCTGATGTTCGCTTGAAAGATAAATAAAACAATTTGCCTATCTTCTTTTTGATTCTCAGCTGCGAGCACAAGGTTATAAAACTCTATTTCATTGTAGAAGTTTTTCTTTTTAATAAACTTCTAACTACAGCTAGGCCTAAACTAAATGACGCTTTTGATTGTCTGAGTAAACACAGAGCACAGAAATCAAAAGTGGACAAGGAATGATTTGTTGTAACACAAAAACTTAAATAAATTTCTCCCAGATTCACATCACAAGACCCATTGTACTTTAATGATGAAAAAAGAAATAAAATTTACACAAGCCACACATCTGACAACAAAACTAGATGATCTGAGATAGAAAATCAGAGCAAAAGGTAGACATGAGACTTATATTTCAATATCATAAAGTTGATACAACTCTAGGACAACGATATTGTAGCAAAAGGCAGGCATACAATATACTATCGAACACTAGAAAATAGACAACACGAAATGAACAAGCACTTGAAATAGCAATTTCTGCAGGCTACAACAGGCACAACAAATCTTGCTATCACAATTACAATTCCCCGTTACTTACAATGGGAATGGCTGCCCTTATTTATACTAAATCAAAGGAGTAGGGAACCCTAAAATCTCCTTGATTTAACCTAACTAACTTGCCAACTCACAAGCTTTATTTCTATTCTAAGACAAAGATTACAACTAACAAACGCTTTAAAGCAATTTGCTTTAAAGCAAAGAAAACTCTAACTAATACAAAGTGATTTCTTTCTAAATAAAGAATGGATGAGCTTAGGATGAAAGCAAATGCTTTAAAAACAAAAAGCATTTGAGATAATGTTGCTTTCTTTTGAGTCACATCCTCATCAACATTCTTGCTTTTTGGTGATGTCATCCATTGATATTCTGGGAAATAATATCTTCTAAAAAGTGAGTGACTGCATCTTTCCCAGGAGCAATGATACTCTCTAGAATGATATTCTGATTCTCTAACATTTCTTCACCGCTTGCAACCATCTAAAGAAATTCATGAACTTCACCCACAACTTTGTCAAACTTCACTGTCATTGCGGCAAAATGATCCATCTTGCCGGCACTAATATCATCATTAAAATTGCTACGGACGAGAGTCTGGAACTCAGCTTGCACATCCCTGAGATCATACAGGGTACCATCCTCTTTTTCATACAAACACGAGATCTAAGAAACAAAAGATCTGACAAACTTCAGAACATTTACCACTTTTTCTTTCCATTCTGCTAACTCTGAGATTATACTATCATAAGTTTTTACTATGAAAAGATATTGCACTTTCCAAGTAGAAACAATCTTCTTATCTTCAGTTGAATCAACAGAATTATGTGTTATCTTCAAGTCGGAGATAATGATCTCAAACACTAGTCTATTTTCAACCATAGTTTGTTGTAACCCCTAGATGCCTTAACACAAATCATGAGCATTATACTTTAATTGATAAAACTGTGAAAGTACAACTCTCCCTTTAGTCACAAATTCTTCCACCCAATCTTTCATGTGCCTCCCATGGATGACCAACTGACTGAACTGTTGCTGATTGGCCGATGATCCTAGATTCACAGGAAGCAATAAATTAGCCTGTGATGTGCCATGGAAAAGGTTGGATATGTACTGTTGCAGCTGCCTTATTTCAGCCTTGAGGGTTGCTTTGTCTTCTCCATCCTTCAACACCCTCTCCTTTAGATTATCCGCTGCAACCTCGAAGAGATTTACATCTATATGCCAAGTACTCCTACCAAGATTTGCTTTGACAACCTTGAAGTCATCAACCTCAATATCATCAACATCCTTATCTTCTGGAGGTGTTGCAGCTTCAAGGAATATTTCTCCATCAGCATTCTTCTCAATGTGAACTTGCCTCTTCATTTTCTTGTCTGGTGTGTCTTGGTAGACGCTATTAAGCTCTGTCAAGTTCAACTGATATGAAGGCTTTCTCCTCTTTCTTCCCAGAATGTTTTCAAGCCATGATGAGCCATCTTCTCTTGGAATCTTGGTTCTAACTTCATCAACTCCTGATGAACCAATATGTGTCTCAGAGTTATGAACCGGCAAATCTGGCTCTGAATCAATGTGAATGGGAGAAAAACTAGGTGAAGAAGGTGGAGAAACATGAACAGAAGGCAATGTTTCTACATGTGGTGCTGGTTCAGTGGGAACTTCTGATGCAACTGCTAGTTGTTCCTGTTGAAAATGAACTGGAGACTCAACCTTTTTCCTCTTTAACTTGGTCATCTTTGTTCCTTCTGGGAGGACGCTCACAACTTTAACCCTTTGTTTTGGTTTGGAAGTAGAAGGCTCTGATGGTTGAACAACTAGCGGCTCTGCAACCGGAATGGGTTCTTTCCGCTTACTTTTCAAGAATATCATACTATTTTTGATAACTCGGCTCGTTCTTTCCTCAATCGAGGTGTTTTTTTTAGCTGACCAATTAACTAGTGGCAATGGTTGTTTCTCAACTTGATCTCTAAAATATGTGGGAAGTAAAACTCCACCATCATCTTCTAAGCCTTCTACTCCTTCTGACAAAATATCAGCCAACTGCCGAAGAGTAAACCTACTGTAACTACATTCTCGCACTTCAAACTCATCAGTACAATTAGTCCAGAAATCTTCAACTGCATGTGTATGTGCACAATTTTTACCAAGGTGTGATGCAAAAACACCACGCGGATCATATGAAGATTTCCTGTCGAAAAACTTAAGACCATACTTGGATATTTCACTACCAATCACTTTGGCATATGCTCCAGATCTACATCTGTAAATACCCATCCCAATTGGAAAATTGAAAGCCGGCCTGCATCTGCTGCGCAGAAATGTATGAACTTCATAGGCTTGCCTCATAAATTCCATGAACGCTACCTCATCTGTCAGATATCTTGGCAACATAGCTGGCTCTCCTGAGAAGCCATATACTCTGATGTAGGAAAAAGTAGGAAACTGGATAAACCAATTAGCCCATTTTGCCATCGCCATTCTGGCATCTGCTAAAAATTGTATATGCAACTCATTATCCATATCTCACACTGCATGCATCAGGAATGCATCATTTACCCGCCTGTAATGTCGCTCAGCCTGAGAAAATTCTAACTACGGGAAATGGTGATATACATGTTGAATACCTAGAGTTCTAACAATATTCAAACCTCTAAATTGACCCTGAAAAGCCATCAAATACACAAGGTATGACATCATGTGGAAATCATGAGCCATTTGAAAATTAGTTATTTGCTAGTGGAGACTATCACTGATGATTGCCGACCAATCATAGAATTTTGTTCCATCAACAATCTGGGACATGATGTAAAACATCCAAGGCTAGAATTTGTTAGCATCTACTTGACCCGTGATCTGGCTTAGCAAAGTAATCATTATTGCGCATTCCTCCTTGAACTCTCCATGTCCAAAGTTCTTTAGCATGACATTCTACTTTTCTTTCAACCACCTCTGAGAAATCTTTTTTCGGTACTTTTCTTTATCATTGTACCACACCCTTTTGCATTCTTCAATTGAAACAACCAAGTTTTCTCTCTAGATTGGTATTGAAAAACACTTCTCAATGTCGTTCAGCCTTAGGCTGCAGAGCACACGTCCATCTCTTGATTGGATTTCTTTTGTGACCGAATTGTAATACGTCATACAAGCAATTACGAATTCGATACTTTGCACTGTGATAGGGAAGGATGCTGCTGCAAGCAACCCATAGTGATTCAGATTCCTGATAGTGTTGTTTCCTGCATCTTCCAAAGGATGTAAATTGAACACTGGAAGTACTTTATGCAATCTGTCTCGAAAGTTCTGAGGTAATCATGAACCAATGCCATTTTAGGCATGATCTCTGTTGGAGGATACTGCATACTGAAAGATTTGAAAAATGACTGTGAACACACCTATGTCAGAAAAATCTTAGATAAAAGGCTGAAAATTACTTGCTGATTTCTTCTAAAAAGAAGATTCTAAGCAAAAAAGCTGGCACATGGGTTTTGTAGACAATTCTGTTTCAAAGCAACCCAGATTGTTGGATTTTGAAAAAGCAGAGGATTTCCCAAAAAAGCAGCAAAAAAGTAGATTCCAAGAAAAACAAAATTTTCCAATCTTCAAGAGGATGAAATTCTGGATGGACCCATCTCGATGAAAATTGAAAAAGCTTCAGTCCTGTTTCTGAAAAATGATCCCCTAGAAAAAAAGACCTTGAAAAAGAGTGGCTCTGTGCTTCCTCATCCCGAAACTATGAAGAATGTTGAAAAAGCACTTTGTTTAAGCCTTCAAATCTTCATGGAAAGAAAATAAAAATCTTCCTTTTGGATGCAACCTGCAAAAGATAATGAAATAAAAGAGGCCACAAGCTTGTCTTTATAGAACTTTAGGGCATAAAAACAGCTTTCTTTGTGAAAGAATAAAGCTTCAATCTTATCCATGAAGAAAACATCTTTTAAAGCACAAATCCAAGTGGATATCTTTGAATAGGAAGAAGCTCTATTTTATAGCTGCCTATGGCTTCATGTGTGAGATGACAAAAAATATCTTCTTTGATGATGTCATCAAATATGCGAGGTTGCAAGTGTTAGCCAAATTTTCATTCATTTTGACACTTTTGTACTCATTTTGACTCCAATCTAGCTTGTCCTTGACTTCAACAAGATGGCAAACTATCACCGTTGACTGAAAAAGTAGACGAATCATGGCACCTTGAAGATTTATCAACCGTGATTTCATCCTCAGCCTCAAACTGATGATTCGACGATGATCAACTGCAAATCTGACCTCTGAAACCTGTCGTTGGACAAAGTTTTGCAAGCGGCTACGAGAAAACACTATCAAACATGAAAATTTTCTAAGGCATGAAAACTTGGGCACCCCTAACCTCCAGGGGCACCTGGTGTTTTGTGCCTTAGCCAATTTTTCAAAAATTTCAACTTTTTCAAATTTTTTATTTGCGTGTGCGTTCCGGTGACTACAGGTCCCTGTTTGGTTGTCTATTTCTACCTGTTGGAGTAAAATTGAGTCTGATGATCTGGCAAATAGGCAAGCCTGATGAAAACTGAACTAATTGTATCCTCTGTCTGCCTCAGACAATGCGCCAAACTGATTTCTTGTGAATCTGACCGGGCTGACAGAGGAGTTTTTGTCATTTTTTGTGAAAACATGGAAAAATGACTAAGGCATGAAAAGATGGGCGCCCCTGGCCTCTAGAGGCACCTAATTTTTTGTGCCTTAGCCAAATTTATGATTTCCAACCTCTATTTGTAATTTGCTTTGTTTTGCGTGCCAACAACTGCTTCCTGTCACTGATTTCAAGGTTTCGCTAGTCAACTGCCACTAGATGAGGGATGGACTAGATAGCCTAGGTACATCTGATGTGGATTCCAGCTTTTCAGGGTCTGTTGACCAAAATGACTGCTTTTGTTGACCCCGAAACTGACCGATAGAGGCATTTCTAGCATTTTCTTGAAAAATGTGAAAAAATATGAAAAGTTGGGCACCCCTAGCCTCCAGGGGCACCTGGTTTTTTGTACCTTAGTCAAATTTTAGGATTATTAACTTTTCAATATATTCTGGATCCATCCTACTCTGTTTCCTGTTCTTCATCAAATCAACGACTGTTCGTCAGTTCTGCGTTAGTTGAACATCCCTAAAAGACTTGAAATTGATCTTTGGCAGATGAACTTCTTCCATTGATGGCTCTGGAGCTCGTGCTTCACCTTCTGAAAAAGCAGAATTGACCAAGTAGAGAAAAGTTGACCTTTTGCATATTCTGTTTGGACCACCTTGATCATGAAGCAAAATCAGCCAATCAGAACAAAACATGACACCTAAATCAGAGATTCTATTTTTAGAAAATTTTACTAGCATCCGTATCTCAAGAAACCCAGAAAACCTAAATTGACATATATTTTTAGAAACTTTCTAAAAATAGAAATTTCTATTTTTAGAAATTTTGACTTTTTGACGAAAAAATTTTCTAGACTTTCTCAAAATGCCTTAATGAAGCAAAAATTTTGATTAGGTACAACAAATCTAGAATACAACTATGTTACATCAGATCACAGATATATATCCAACCTACAGCAATTTCCACTCCACTTCCCTCAATGTCTATCAATAGACAATTAATAAAAACCTCCATAAGACTCAAAATATATCTGCAACTATTACACAACCTTTAGCAGCATACACTATATCACTCTATCCTCCAAAAGACTCATTCCTATTTTTAACTCCAAGCGAAGGAATATCTGATGGCAGAGTAATAGGGAACGTTACAAATTAGAATGGTCAGAAGCATTACATATCATAAAAGGATTAGGCTTCATAAATATAGGCGTTACACCAACAATCTCCCACTTGAAGTCCAATCCTGACTGCAAGAGAGATGCGCAGAGATATCCACCATTCCAAGCTTATTGTCAAAACTTGACAATGCCAAGAGAAGTCATACAAGACTCAAACTTCTCCCTTTGTACAAGCTTGGTCAAAGCATTCGCCGAAATCACTTTCGTATCGGTAGCAAATCCTCTATCAAACTACTCATCTACCCCTCCAAACACAAAACAAAAAATTATACAACAGATAAACAAAAGTAAAATCAGAGATACAACAATTCTAGCAATTCCACCAAATTCACTGCTAACTTTGATGGTAATCTTCTTAGATTTAGCCGCTCCATCTTCCATATTGGTCGACATATTTTTAGATGCACAAGTTTTACTACCAGCAGCATTACAAACTGACTCCAAACTTTCACTCTGATCACCATTACAAATGGGTTCATCTTCAATCACCTTCAAATCACCACTAATTTCATCTGCCTCAGGTGCTATGGCATCAACCTGCTCACCATCATCTAACTGATCCCCAAAACTGTTACTGTCAAACATACTAAGAAAATTGTTAATAACAGAATCAATTTCAGCATCTAATTGATACAAAGACCTTTGCTTGGCAGTCCACAATGATGAATATGAAGTAGGATGAATAACTCCCACTTTAGCATGACTCTCTATGACATACAAGGTGCCTAATTTGCTACCCCTTGCAATTACCAAGGCCCCATTTTTAACTTTACATCTATTTGATTCAAAACTAATCTCACAACCTTGAGAACCCAATTGTCCAGCCGAGATTACATTTTTTTTGAGCTGGGGAACATATCTAACATCACGTAACAACCAAGTATATCCATTTATCAGTTTTAATGAAATATCCCCTTTGCCAACAATATCACAAGAATCGTTGTTACCAAGAAAAACCTCACTGAAGTCACCAATTTGTAGATTTTTGAAATACTCTTTGCATGGAGTGACATGAAACAATGAACTTGAATCAAGCACCAAAATATTAGTTGGAATTTCTTCTTCGGTTAAAATAAAAACACCTGCATCTTCTTGGTATGCTACATTGGCTTCAACTTCCTTTGGCTGTTCTATAGATTTCTTGGAAGACCAGCAGTTCCTTTTTATGTGACCTTGCTTACCACAAAACCAACAAACACCATCTCTACCTATAGATTTTGATCTTCCTTGCGACTTTCCATGCTCTATTGGATTCTTCTCTCTTTCTTTTGATCTTCCTCTATCTTCTACATTCAAAGTGCTACCCGATGTTGAAGTCTTAACCATGCTCTTCTTACGCATTTCTTCACTCAAAATTATACCAACAACATCATCAAATTTTAACGTATTTGTACCAAAAACAAAATTACTAACAACCATAACCAAGCTATCCTGGCTTTCTGGCAAAGAGGACAAAAGTAAAAGATCCCGAACTTCTTCATCAAAACTTATTTTTATAGAAGCTAACTGATTGATAAATATATTAAAATTATTTAAATGTTCAGCTACATAACTACCTTTATCCATTTTCATATTAAACAACCACCTTATTAAAAATACCTTATTCGATGCTGAGGGCTTCTCATACAACTTGTCCAAAATACCCATTAACTCCATAGATGTGGTTGCTTTAGATACGTTAAATGCTACAGATGGAGACAAGCACAATTGAATCGCTCCCAATGCTTTTCTATCCAAAATATCCCAATCTTCATCTGGCATACTAGCTGGTTTCTTTGCCTTACCATGTAATGGTCTCCACAAATCTTTCTGGTATAGAAAATCCTCCATCTTCATCTTCCACAATGGATAATTATGGCCATTGAACCTTTCGATCCTTCCTTCTTCAGTCGACATTGCTCCCACTCAAACTCGAACCTCTCCTGCGAAACGATCGAGCACAACCAACTCTGATACCAATTGTTAAACAATAAAATGGCAGATTAAAAACTAAATGCAAATAATAAATTAAAAAACACACAGAACTGCAAGAAAGAAGAACAAGATTTTTAACGTGGTTCACCATGAAGGCTACATCCACAAACAACAGAGGATTTCTCTTTTCTATTAAATCTAGAATACAACTCTGTTATAGCAGATCACATATATATATATCCAACCTACACCAATTTCCACTCCACTTCCTTTAATGTCTATCAATAGACAATTAATAAAAACCTCCATAAGACTCAAAATATATCTGCAGCTATTACATAACCTTCAGCAGCGTACACTATATCACTCTATCCTCCAAAAGACTCATTCCTATTTTTAACTCCAACCGAAGGAATATCTGATGGTAGAGTAACATGGAACATTACAAATCAAAATGGTTAGAAGCGTTACATATCATAAAAGGGTTGGGCTTCATAAATACAGGCGTTACACCAACATACATGTCCTATGAAATAGCAAAGTTTTCATTCTAGAAGGTCGATTCAAAGCATTAAAATAGGCCATACAAATTATTCTTGTATGGCAAGGAGAGATTTGATGCCTTACAGGAATGATTTGATTTAAGACTATTAGAAATCCCCTAAAGGAGATTAGATGAAAGAAGAGTCATCGACCAAGCAAGAGGAAAATCATATGGGCATAGACAAAAAAATAGAGCCTTCAATGGCTCATGAAAGGTGATTCATTTAGAGTAATGATTCAAATTGAAACATAACACATGCAAGTCAAATAGATGATTCCAGGCTAAGAAAACATTTGAGTTCGACAACTTTGATAGGGGAGTATAAAATATTTCCTCAGAAATGGAAATAGGAGTAAAACCAATCCAATAGATATGATCTACTGAAGGATTTTCGACACAACCATACAAAGTCACCTACCTATTTATCATAGAAATAAAAATTATTCAGATAATGCATACCCAAAGTCCAAAATCTTTCTCCTAGATTTTCTTGTCCTTCTCAACTTTTCCTGATTTTTCCCTGTTTTGCCCATTTTCTTTTTTAGATGCTTTTTCCAAAATCAAGATTTTTTCTTCCCAAATCTTTTCCTCTTTTCCCTTTTTTCAAGAAACCTAATTTTCCCCATTTGAAATAAAATAGTAAATAAAATAAATTCCCTCCACTTTCTTTTTCCATTCAACCTGCTTTTCTTTTATTAACCCCCACTTCTTTTAAAAAAAAGAAAATCAAAGATTCCTTACAGTTACATACATGTAGTCATGTACAAACAACATTTTGAATTTAACAAATAAGTTGCAATTAAATATATTTCATTTATTATATTGAAACTAAGATTTATTATTTACCTAATAAGAAATAATCATTTAAATCATTTTCAAACACACAAGACATTAGCTTAGTTTATTTTTCCTAAGTGTGTGTGCATTCCATCACAACTCTTCGCTTTTAAACTACTAGGCTCCCTCTCTCCAATGATACTCTCTCTCTAACTGAGAGAGTGTCAACTGTTCCTATTGCACTCATAGAAACAACAACAAACAATTAATTCTCATTAGTGCTCAAAAATAAAATCAATAAAATTCATCACGATAATATTGTCCTACATAACATTTGCATTATTCTATCTCAACATAATATTATTTTTTCTATCACATCCAAAAATTATTATCCAAATATTGATAAAATAATTAAGTATTAAAGAGGGTTGTGACATCATTAGATTTTCCTAGATCAATGGATGGTAGAAATTGAAAACATGAGCTAGTTATAGGCCTTCAAAATCTACCACCAAAGGAAAAGGAAATGAGACAAAAGTGGGATGGGGACACACACAAGCTGCATTGCTTTAAAAAACTATCTGCACAATTAGATCTAATGATGGATAGTTGGTGGGATATGAAAGGACTAAGTCAACAAGATGACTCAAAAAGCTATGCCAAAGGAAAAGGCAAAGTTTAAAGGGAAGAATTTTAGGCTAGCTTTTTCTTCCATAAACTATGAAGAGAGAGTTCCACCAATGGTGAAATGGATTGATTAAAGCTTAGGGGGAAGAAACTATTGGATAGAAGAATGGAAGTGAAAATACATCAAAGGAAAAGATGGATCATTGAAATAAAATTGAAAGGAGAGACAAATTTAGATAAAGCACAAGGGAGTGCAGTTGAAAATGCACTACATTTTTGGTGATTTGTGGGGAAATCTTACTGGAAAGATGAAGATCTCAAAATTTTTTATCCAAACTTGGTGCTGGAACATGATGCAACTTAGAGTTTTCAACTAGGTGAACTATTGAGGAAGAAGGGGCTTGAGTTTGTAGTTCCACATAGTTAATTGTTACTCTCTCTATGCATTATATTAATTGGCTATTCTAATAAAGATCTGACCTCATTTGGTAGTGAAAAGTTGGGATGCATAGGGGTACAATAATCTATGTGCCAAATACAACCTAGGTCAAAGAAACTATTTTGGGAGACAAGCCCCATATAGTACTAGTCTATCTGCCAAATACAACCTAGGTCAAAGAAACCCTTTAAAGAGACAAGCCCCACATAATAAAACACTAGAGGGTTTCCCTATAGAAGTATAAACATTTAGGATCCACCTCTACAACCAATAAAGTATATCCCCCCATTTGACAAGCCTTGTGTTTTTTCTCTTATGTTGACTTCCAAGAGGATTGAGGCTAAAAAGGGTTTAGTCTTTGAGGAATGGGCCTTTAAAATTACCAACATCTAAGTCAACACATTGGTGAGATAGGGTAAATGTGTCAAGGTTCTATGTGAAAGCTTCTTTCTACATCAACTATTCCACATACTGTGAGGAAACACTAGCACCCACAAGGGGCTCTAACACATCAAGAAGGCTTGACTAATGACTTTCCATGCATGCTAACTCATTAAGATGGAACTTGGTTCTAGAATGTGAGTTAGATAACAAAATTTCTTCAAAGAGGAGTGAACATCCTAGAGAGTCTGGGAGGTCCTATCCAAAAACATATTGAAGGAAAAATCCTTTCTCTAGAAGAGTTGACAAAAGGTTGGAACCTTGTGACTCACGGACCAATTCTTCATTCCCCATACTTGTAAAACTCTTGAGATGTAGGTAGATGATTCCCATGATTTCACTATAGTTGATGTGTTGTTGGCCTATTATATTTATAGGTAGGGTGGCCTTTGGGAAAACATTCATCATCATATTAATTTAGCATGTTAAATCTCCAAATGCTTAAACTATACCTACTCTGTTGTGCTGTGAATTTATATTAATGGCCAAATCTTATTAGCTTCCAATAAATCTTCATCCATGATTCTACCTTAAGAGTGTCACTTAAGTATTCCTCATTGTTTTCTATTTTTCTGACCAAATTTCACATTTGAAGTGCTAATCTTAGCTTGGCTTAGACATCACAAGCATTTTCTAAAGCTTGATCACCCTATCCTTTCAATATCTATTATCCATTGGGGGAGGGAAGTTGCTTTGGGATTGCCAAAACCTTTATTGGGAGAGGAGTTGTTGTTTGACTCAAGTGTGAGGAGTAAAAAGAATAAATAATAAAATTTGAGATCAGTGCAAGATCACATTGACATTGGACACTAGAGTCTCCCATTGATCACTTGGTAGGAGTAGAAATTGATTCAAAACTAATTTTTGAGGCACATAATCTTTCAATTTTTCCAAGGTGGCATTGAGCTCTACTTACAAAGCACTAAAGAGATCACAACATTTATAAAATCATCTACCTCGAGCCTATTCAATAGATCTTGCATAATAGTTATATCCTATAGTTCCTTACTCAAAATTTATTAATGAGCTTCCAAGTCAAGGGAGTACCATCTACATTCTAGGGAAGAGAAGATCCTTTCTAGTCAATCTTCAAGAATTATCTTGATATATTTTATTGGTGACCCTTTATGTTATTCAAAGTGTTTAATCCTAAATCAATTTGGTTAGTGTATTTCATCACTTGGGTAGAGAATTTACTCACCTTGATGTGATCCTAAATGATGAAATTTGCCAAAACTTGCTATAAAGAGGATTGAAACAAGTCAAATATTTATTTAGCCTCCTTTAGACACTTAGAATTTGTTGTTTCAGTGGCTAGGATAATTGATTGTGATCCTCACTTCAAGGTCTTTTAGGATAACAATGCATTTAAAGTAAATCATATTAGATACATTTATGCTTGTCTAAATGGTTGAATAGAGGTTGCTCATAATTTGGAACAAACTTTTTATGACTGATAGACTTTGTGTTCTTTCCTTTTCCATCTAGAGTCTTTCCTCCAACAAGGCATTAGCCCTGTTGAGCTCAACACACCTATTTGGAATTTCCTTTATGTTGTTGGCATGTGCCAATAGTTGATCTCTAAGGGTCAATAATTTAGCTCAAAGTCTCTCAACATCCTCTTATGCTCTATTTGACCTTGCCTTATAGATTTTGACATTTAGGCTTTCTTCTTTTAACTGGTCTAAAACTTTCTCAGTCTTGCTAGAGATTTGGGCTACTTTTTTATTGTTATGTCAAACTTTGAATGTAGGAATTCATTGGATTCTTAATGGTACTTGACATGCTACCATTTAGGACATAAATTGAACCAACCCTAATAGACCAATCCTCTAGTCTCATTTATTCCAATTATCTCTAAACATTCAACAATAGGCTTCCTAATTTAAAAATTGGTTCTGATGTTTAGATTGGGTTGGTTCTATAGTCAAGCACATGTTACAAGTGTACTTGTAATGAAGAGGTCACTTGTAGCGACTATAAGAACATTTTGTATTGCTACAATATAACAACCCCAAAAATGTGACAAAATTTTCTTTATTTATATCATTATAATAACAAGTTGTGAAACTAGGATGCAAGTAATTAATGATCACCACAATGAATATCAACTAACATTCATCATATATAGTATAAAATAAATCATAATATTCAAATGTACATCAGGTCAAAAATTACAACCCCTTAATAACATGTATATGAATACATTAGGCCATTAGCCAAATTGCCGCATACACAAGTGGTCATAGTAATAGAGATATATTGAGTCTTCAATTGGAATCTTCACGATTCCTCCTAGCTCCTATTCCCTTATACTTGATTGGGGAAGGGATTGAACCCACCATGAGGATGTCCCTTTCCTCCCCATCCATCAGCCAAAGTGAGGAAGTATTGTCCATAATTCAAGAGTGTGAATCATTACATTATTGGTGATTATTTCTTTAGTTTATTCAAATTGTTAACCCACACACATACACATGAATACAAAAATCCAAACACACAAACAAGAGATAAATTCACAATACATGTTCACGAGATATACACATAGAAATGAATCAATCAAAACAAGCAAATGATACAACACTTCACGTAGTTATACTTTTAACATAGAATACACTTAATAATAGAAATACAATAAAGAGAATAAATCAAAATAAAAACCAAGACACAAAATTACATGTTCAAAGATATTTACTAAAGCATATGCTTTAAAGTACCATATCACACTAAAGGCATGCATCTCCCATTGGCAAAGTACATCCATACCAAATATTACACTAGTAAGCAATTGGACTATTTATTAGACATAGAGCACTCCACCATCTGGTGGATCAACATCTAGTGATACAATACATCAAGTCAAGTCATAGGTATTATTCAGAGTTCTCCTAGTTCTAGTGATGAAATGGGACTCATAATTTAGTGCATCTGCATAGCCTATGAGACCCTTCACCCATTTAGAACACTAGAACATGTGTGAAATGTCTAATGTGAGAAGAGCATTTGCTAATCTCTTTGTAGTCTTACTTATAAGGATGAAATATTTAAGTGTGATGGACTAGGAAATAGAGGTGGTGATGTCAATTAGAATCACCCAAGAAACACCCAAGTCCTCTCAACTCATAACAACAAAGACATACAATCACAAATGCTATTATATCTCAAAATATAGAATATAGGTTTTACTATTTTTTTATATGATTTAATATACTTAGTTGCACACTCTTCCAAAAATTCTTAGGAAAACCCAATTTTTAAAACAATTTTTATTGAAGATGCAAATGACTATTTTTTAAAGATAGTTTTACAACAAAACAGACATACAATCACATTTTTTTATATCTTGAAATCTTCAATCTGGGTATCGCTAATTTTTTTATATGATTTAATAAACTTAGTGGCACATTGTTCCTAAATTTTTAAGGAAAACTTAGTTTCTAAAATATTTTTTATTGAAGATGAAATTGATTGGTTTTATTTAAGATAGTTTTACCATTTTTTATAAAAAATCATTCAACTTGTTTAATTCACAAAACAAGAACTGTGTAAGATGAAATTATAAAAATCACATGTTTATCCTATATTTGGAAACTTTATACACAAAATTCCAAGATACTGTTGGAAACTTGCTAGTGTTGTCATTTGAATAAAAAGGTGTGCAGTGTGACAGAGATGTGTTCAATGTTGTGCTCCACATTTCTTCATAGTTGAAGATATGCTTGTGCAGTTTGGAAGTGATTATCAGAGATGTTCATAGGTGTTATATCTAGAGTTTTAGGTTCTGGATCATGTGGATGTGGAAGATGTGTTTGACAGAGTGTTTGCCTATTTAGAAGATTGCTTGGGTGAAATGAGATTGCTCCGCATTTCTTCACATTGAGGTTTCCTATTTTGCATATCTGGGAGAGTACTTATATTGTTTGTATCTACCTTCCTTTGAAGTTTCTAGTGTTGGGGTGCTCGGCAAGTTTAGCTCTTCTGTAGGTGATCAGTAGCAGTGTGTCTTGATGTGCATAATGAAGACAGTCTTTATTTCTAGTGGTTGCGGCAATGTTGCAGAAGATTTTAATGGTGTTGTATATTCTGGGAAGGTGTGTGAATGTTGTGGAGTGTCTCTCTCTAGTCCGCATGATGTTTTTGGACTTGGAGAAGCGTGGATGTGGTCATTAGCTCAGGTTTGGCTGACCTGGCTTACTTGTGCCATGTGCGGAGGTACCTCGTGGATTGTGGATGTGATGAGCAGCTTGGTGATATAGATTTGAGTCCTAGTTAACCATTGACATGGTCCAATTTCACTTCTTTCCACTACGGAAGTGTTTAGTGCTGACCTAATTGGTGTTACATGTTTGAGGTGTGCACATGCTTCATTAGGACTGACCTAATTGAGATAGGTCTTGGTTGTAGATGGTATAAATGCAACATGAAGTTGAGTGGAACAAGGCAAAGAAGAGGATGCAAATGTGAATCAAGGGTAGTGAGTTGTGTGCGAGCTTAAATGCTTATGACTTTGGAATGTAGTGAGCAGAAGGTGTCTACATTTTAGTGTGCCTAAAGTTGCTAAAGGCAGTGAGCCAAAGGTTGCGGATGGCGAGTGGCAGTGGTGGATTTCTCCTGTTGCTTTGAGATAGTGAATCTCTCTGTAACAATCTTCTTCTTTCTTCTCTCTTCTGGGCAGTGACCCTTTCTCTTGGTAGTGAGCCTATTTGTTTTTGGTGTTGTTATTCATATATATGTGAGCTAATTCTCATCGTGATTTTTCTCTTCTTGGGTTTTCCACATAAATCTGGTGTTCTTATGTGTTTGCATTGATGCTTCATATGTTTACATTTTGCTAATGCATAATAAGAGGTTGATATTTGGAATTGCTTTGAGGGTTTAATGTTTTAATAGACAACTAATTAACTCCCCTCTTAGTTGTCTTGTGCATTCTAACAGCACTAGTAGAACTTGGCAAATAAATGACTACGCGACTAAAACTTTTAGTCACGACAACTAAAAATGATCAAATTCTAGTCATTTTTTGCAACACAGCTATAAATGACTAAATAAATGACTAATTTGATCATCGTAAGTGACTAATTTGATCATCAGGTAAAAAAGAAGTGGAAAGTGAAAGACTAAGTTGTTTTGGGTGCCAAACAATGAAAAAGAGATTTTTCATTTCCTTGTGTCTATTGAGCCACGTAACAAGAGGAAGGTTAGGGGTTTTTTAGTTTGTTGGTTGGAAGAAGTCGAAAGATTTTTTGAGGGCATGGCGTAGAACTAGTAGTTGGTTGCACCAACATCTATCCACGTTGTTGAGAAGATCTGGGATAAAGGCATGTTGAGTTTGCTCTGAAGAAACCTTTCTTTGTTGGATTTGAATTCATCCATACTGCAAAGATTCACAAGGGTTTGAAGACACTTTGCATGCACGAGGAGATTGTCCAAGGTTTTGAGGATAGATCATGCCCACTTTGAGATAATATTCAAGGTTTTCCTAGAAGCCTTCATCCTCGCATCTTGCCAGGTATACTCTATGTCGTTAGGGTTTTTAGTTTTGTTTGAAGTTTTGAGGAAGAGATTTCTTGTCTCCTCATGAAGGTTTTATCCCTGTCATAAGCCCAAACTAGGAAGTCAAAGCTCTTATTAGGGAAGCAACCACCTTCATAGGTGATACTTTCATATCACAATGCAGATCTTTTGAGAAGATCATAGGCCATGATATGTTTAAGACATGATAGTAGTCTCATTATTGAAGTGTCAAAGGGATTTGTTGGTTATGAGGAGTTTTTCTGGTTATGAATGGCAATATGTATGTCTTTGTAAGGAAAATAATGACAAATAAATGGCAATATGTATGTTTTACTATCTTGATATCACCAATGTCAACCACCATTAAAATTCAGCCATGATCTATGGGTGAGAACCACTTCTTTGGCCAATAGGTTTTCATCCTTGGCCATTTACAAACTAGTAGGGGTTTTATCCTCTAGTTACTAACAATCTATGAGGTTTTGTCCTCAAATCTATTCATTTGAAAACAAATGCTTGAGACAAATCTCATTAGGTTTTGATGTGGGTGTTCAAAAGTAACCTACCATTGCATGTTTTCTTTATCCAAATTATCATGACTATAGCTTCTCTTTCTTTTTATCCATCCTTTTCTACATAAATAAAAAAGCATTTTAGATCTCCCTTATCACCCATTTTCATGTGGCTATAACTGTCCCATGAATCCTTCACGATTGATCTTTCATGACTGTCATTCATATCTGAAGATGGTAGTTTAAAAGTCTTCAAGATAATTGTGATCTGTCCTTTCATGTTTTATAAATATTGATAACCATGACTATCCTATTTCAATGAGGTCAATCTTAATGCAATTACTTGATATGCACTTATGCAAGCTTCAACTATGACTAAGGTCATATTTACTATCATGCATGAGCTAACTATCCTCATAAAATTTTGTCGCTATCCATTGGTTATAGTAACTGTCCCTACTTCTTGATTTTCCCTTAGCTTCATGGTACTTGTCCTATTTATTACAGTCATAGAGAGTATCTTTTACATATGGATTGCCCTTATATCCATTGACAACGACTATGATCTTTTATGTCTTATAACCATCTTTATTATCTGCAATCTACCTTTTTATAAATGTTTATACACAATTCATTTCCCTTTGTTAATAGGTCTACCACTATTGAATGCTCAAGGGGACCTTCATGGTGAAAGCCTTTGCCATTTGTAACATCAATGTATTTAATAAAGCACTGTCCTCTTCAAAACTCTACTTTCATGTCTTCATGAACCTCTCATAACCCAAGGTATAGCTAAGAGTTTTCCATGTAGCTTGCACTTGACACTATCATGGTGATGAATCATATGAAAACTTCTTGTCCTCTTTCATCACTGGACTCATTCTAAGTATTCATTATCTTTTGGCATTAAAAAAACCTTATCATTTCTATATGATCACTGCCCTTGCACAGTCCTTTTGACACATAGTTTTGCTACCTTCTAAACCATTTCTCATGAAAGGCCTATAAGCTTCCATGTTATGCATTTTAGACTATCCTACCCCTGCCTTTTGACCGAGTTCATTTCATGGTTTAAGACCACTTTCTCATGCATCCCTACACACTTATTGTGACCTTAACAACTTCATATCCCTGTCATCTACATGGCACTATTTCTCTGCTCTTGAATATTGTCACCAAAAACCTCTTGCTTGGCAAATGAAATTAAATCCCTATGTTGCAAGGGATGGTTATATCCTTCAGATTCAATGTCAGTAAACAAAACTTCCAGTCTTGTGTTGAATTATTGACTTGAAGCCTTTTACAAAAATCACCATAGTGATGATCTCATTGTACATATATCTAGCTTTCTCATAGTGAGTCTATGTTACTAATCTTTTACAAACTCTTTCACCTTCAGATCACTATGTAGGGATGATCTGCTATCTCTTAACATCTTACACCTTTTAATGGCTTCAAAAAACCAAGAACATCACAGATAACTTGTCATGAATTAACAGAGTTCAAAGAAAAGAAAGTGAAAACTACAACCAACACTGTCAATCATGCACTTCAAAGAGATATCCTTTATGCTAGGAACCATACTCCACCTTCATATGACTTTCTTTACACATCTTGTATTCATGCACTCAAACTATCCTTTAAAGTTGCCACATGGCATGATGAACTTTAAAGATTGTGATATGCAAATTTTAAGTGACTGTACATTCATGTGACAACTGTCCACCTATACTCTTAATTATAGCTATCATGACTGCCCTTACAAGCCATGATTGTCCTTGTGATTATCCTTTCCTCATATGACATTTCTCCCCATGATCTTTGACCTGCAACTTTTCCTTTATGATATCTATCTTCTTGTGAATGAGACTCATTACCATATTGTCCCTTCCATGTAAGATATACCTTAAAAAGATCTACATCCATTATATAGCCCCTTAATTCATATATCTTCCAAAGGCTTTAACTTTCTTTTACTAAACTATCTTCTAAGTCATCTAAACCTCTAATCTTTTAGTACTATTGGGGACATTGGCCTTGTTCATCGTAATGTCTTTGGGATTTTGTGTCCTTTAAAGAACCATTGTGGACTATCATCAAAGTTCCTACTCTCTACCTTGTTGGAGTGTTCTTCACAAATCTAATCTATACTTTGGCTCCTCAAGACTGTGATTTTCCCATTGTCTTGGTGCACGATGTCATCCACCTCAACTCACTGCCATTACAATTCTCAATACCCATATGCGATGTCAAACAAAGTGAAGGTAGGTTTATATAGGGTAGAAAATTTCCTCAATCCATGGTATTCAAACCCAGAGATGGCCTCATATGAAGATTCTACTATTTTGATTAGTCTCCCTAACAATGTCCATTATTTGTCCTAGATCTGCCTTTTGGCATGAACTATCTTTGTATGAGGTGATTGTGACTCATTATCTTGTGTCTTGTGATGGTGACTTAAGGCAAAATTTCTTCTATAATATTTCCTTGCTCTTGGAGTTCTGAGACTATCACATGGATTTGTATTACACTGCCTACCTTCACTATCAATAACACTTGTATTTCTTGATAATTGTCCTGCAACTTCACATATTTTCCTTTTAATGATAAAACTTGAGTCCTGTGTTCTTTTACTCACACCATTGAAACCTTGTTTACTATGCTTGTATCCTTGGGAACCATTGACTACCTTCTCTCATTATCCTTTTGTAGACCATGTTGTGTGTCTTGAATTATCTCTTGTGTTGAAAACCATGAAAGGGATTTCATTATCAAAAACTTGTGATAGAGTTTATGTGAGGACAAAGTAGGCACAATCTATCATGAGTGTGGCAGCAGTCATTGATTGGATATCAAAAGGGTATGTCTACAAAAATAGTGATAATTCACAGTCACAGCAGAAATAATACTGAGAGAGCAGTCCTTTAGGGACACTGTGATCAAAAGGGAGCAACATTCACTCATGAATGTAGTCACAGTCAAATCCATTAGAACAATCAAGGGATGAAGGAAAGGGTATGAAGTTCTAAGGATAAGTCGTAATAATAGATAGCCTAGGCATCAAACAATGATAAGCCTTGGAATGCATAGTTAAAGAGCTTGAGGTAGTCAACATGTGATGCCTTGAGCGTAATGTGTGAGATCTCAAATATTTAAGGTAGAGGAGTGTATTGTTGTACCTTTGATTCATGATATTGGTGGAGCAAAATATTATCATCCCAAATGTGCTCACAGATAAGATACAGGCTCTTCTACAAGAACCCATGCTTAAAACATTCATATTGACTACGATGACTTGAGAAAAGGGTTTCCCGCATCACCACTGGCATGACTTGAAGAGTTTGTGGGAGAGTGGGTGACTCAACATGCTTTTCCTGTATCATCGTGGGGCCTAGCAACAAACCATGCAGTGTTACGGTGGAGGCATACAGTGACATTTTATAAAGTGTAGAAGTTTTTGTGAAGGATTTGGTGATCTGAAGTGGAACTTGCAACTACAATATCTGATAAAAATCCACTTCCAAATATGCTTTTGATGGATGTTCATATCCTCATCCAAAGCTCCAATTCATACACAGGTTGGAAGGATGCTTTCAAAGGTTGAGGAGTATTTTAGAAGATAAATTTGTTTCTCTATGTTAAAAAAAACTGGTGGCAATTTGGCTGGTTGGTTATTTAAGCTCCATCAGTATCATGTTTAATATGTTATTTTATTCTTCCTGATAAGTTTTTACTAGATACTTATTCTTGGCATTTCTTCATCTCACTTTTTAGGGGTTCCCAGAATGGTAAGAATAATAATGGAAGTGAGACAAAGAACTTAACAGAAGAGGAAGTGAAACAATTTAATGAACTTATTGGTTACAAGGAGCATACAGAGAGTCCCTTCTTTCCAAGTCAAGGAAAACTAAATGTACTTCATACTCTTCTTGAGGTTCACATGCAGCACAATGCTTCAAAGTTGATATTTGATGGGCACAACCTTACTGAATTATCTTGTGAAGGACTTCATTGCTCTGTTAAAATGTATCCAGATACTAAATTTTTTATCTAAAGTTGCAATCTTACCAGCTAGGATCTTCTGAGGGGCTCCTTGTTGAGGTTGTATTAGGTTTTACAATTTTCTTTTTTGAAACTACCTTGTAATTTTTGTTTATGAAATGATTTTTAATTTATCATGAAATTCATCCACCATTTGTGAAAAGTGAAGCTATCTTGCTTTTCTTACAAAGTGCAACTGAAGAAGAGTCACTTAATGCAACATTTTCATATATACCTTTTTATAGGCAGGTAGATTGGAGCTTAGCTTCCAAAGCTTCCCCATGTTACATGACTATATGTTTTCACTACCCTTGGCTTCTTAATGATTATAGTTTTGTTATTCTAATGTCTGCTGTCAACCATAGGGAAAATTTCCTTTGACATAATCCTAACTATAACATTCTTATGTATCAATATTTGAAGGTTTCTATTGACCGGATTACAAGATTTTTTGAAAGTAGCAGTATTGTCAATCAAATTGTTGCATTAGAGATGGCAACTGCTGTACAGGTCAGCCCATTATATTTTACCTTAATCTGTATGCATGGAAAATGAAGGTTAGCCCATTATATTAGAGTTTACAATGTTAGGATATGTTCCGGAGTGCTTCATTAATTCAAATATTTTGAGGGCATCCATTCAAAATCCATTTTGTGCATATCCCGCAATGATTACATTCCATGAGATGACATCTCTTTGAGCCATTCCATCAAATAGTTCATGTACCTTATCTATACTTCCACATTTTGTATACATGTCTATCTAACAAAAATCCCCCTTCAATTATGTTATGATGGATGTCCATACCCTATTCCAAAGCTCCCATTTTGGCACAGACAGGGAGTATGCTGGCAAAGGTTGTCAAATTTGGCTTTACACCTGCTAATTGCATTTGCTTGAAAGTTTCTAAAGCCTTTTCAACAAATCTATTTTGTGCATATCTCGCAACCATTGCATTCCATGAGATGACATCTCTTTGAGGTATTCGGCCAAATAGTTCACATGCCTTGTCAATGCTTCCACATTTTGCATAAATGTCTACCAGGGTAGTTGAAACTACAACATCTGACAAAATTCCTCTATCCATTACTTTTTTATGGATGTCCATACGTTGTTCCAATGCTCCCATTTTAGCGCAGGTAGGAAGGATGATGGCAAAGGTTGTGGAATTTGGTTTTACACCTGCCAATTGCATTTGCTTGAAAATTTGTAAAGCCTTTCCAACAAATCCATTTTGTGCATATCCAACAATAATTGCAGTCCAAGAGATGACATATCTTTGAGGCATTTTGTCCAACTGTAATATCTGACAAAAATCCCTCATCCATTATGCTTTGATGGATGCCCATTCCCTGTTCTAAAGCTTCCATTTTGGAATAGGCAGGGAGGATTCTGGCAAAGGTTGTGTAGTTTGGATTTACACCTGCCAATTGCATTTGCTTGAAAGTTTCTAGAGGTTTTTCAAAAAATTCAATTTGTGTGTATCCTGCAATCGTTGTAGTCCATGAGACCACATTTTTTTGAGGCATTCTATCAAACAATTCATGTGCCTTGTCTATGGTTCCACATTTTGCATACATGTCTACCAGGGCAGTTGCAACTACAACATCTGACAAAATTCCTCTATCCTTCATGCTTTGATTGATGTCCATACCCTGTTCCAAAGCTCCCATTTTGGCACAGGCAGGGAGGATGTTGGAAAAGTTTGTGGAGTCTATCTTTACACCTGCCAATTGCATTTGCTTTAAAGTTTCTAAAGTCTTCTCAAAAAGTTCAATTTGTGCATATCCTGCAATCATTGTAGTCCATGAGACCACATATCTTTGAGGCATTTTGTCAAACAGTTCACGTGCTTTGTCTATGTTTCCACATTTTGCATTCATGTCTACCCGGGTAGTTGCCACTACAACATCTGACAAAATTTCTCTCTCCTTTATGCTTTGATGGAAGAAATCATAAGCACTATATTGATATCTTGCGGAGTTTTGTATTGATACCTCTATTTTCTTACAATTGTATGATGCTATATAAAATTTTTATAAAATATTAAGGGGTTTGTAAAAGGATAATAAAGGATCATCAAAAGGGTATCAAAATAGTGTGTGGTATCTATTTAGGTTGATCAAATCTTAAGAAGACCTCTCTATGAACTAGGTTAAGGTTTGCATAACTTTAACCTCTGTCAGACTTATGAAAGCTTATCCTACTCCTGTGCAAATATTTGTACAGATCCCACTAAGGTTTATAGAAATATCATTCAAAGGCCAGTTGTATTGTCAATGCACATTGAACAATGACATATTTCCTTCATTTTCTTCTAACATTGACTATTGTCCATGAGGCCACCTTGGAAGATGTTGTCTGTCCTGTAAAGATTGTTGGCAAGTGAGTTAGATACCGTGTTGATGGCTCCAAGATAATGAAGGTAAGATGATTGGTGATAAAGAAACTTGTATATCTATTTCTTTGGAATTGTTCCAGGCTATATCTGTGCATCTTAAACTTTAACTAGCTGAGTGATTTCCCATTTTTTAGGTGTATCTAGATCCTAAGGAGCATAATAACACATAATACAAGTTGGAAACCTTTATTGGGGTTTACAGAAAATTTTGTGGGAAGGATGTCATTTTTGAGTACCCTTTGTCAGAGGCTAGTTAAATTATACCTTTAAAGTCTTCTCTCCTTTGCTGGATGGTATTTAATTGATGATGAGCTTTTTTTTTATTAGGCTATGTATCAAAATATTGTTTGGTTGGTATTAGAATTTTTTCTGATCAAACATTTTAGGCTGTGAAGTATCAATGATTCTTGTTGAATTCTTCTTATTGTCCTATTCTCTTCAGATGAGTTAAATTTTGTTTAGTTGAAAAGAGCCTTGCTATACACTTAAATGAATTTGAGAAGCATTTTTCACTTATTCATATTTTTATCATTGCTTTATATGGTGAATGGCTAATAGAAATTAATCTTGGGGATCTGGTTGACAAATTCATTGGTATTAAAAACTATTTCAGGCCTATGTTGAACACTCTGTTTAAGACATTTGTTGACAAGGCTACAATTTTTTAATTGATTTATCTTTCTGCTATGTTTGGACTTACTTTTGTAAACTTGCAATATACAATGCACTTTTATTCTTTCTGAATTGAGACTAATAGTAATTTTGTTGGTTGTATTGAGGCACAACTTCATTCATGGCAGAAAAGGCAACACCCTGTTGCTCATATCAGATGGCACATTGCATATAAAGGAGGAAAGATTCTAGGGTTATTGTTGGCTGCATTGAAGGAGAGAGCTTCATATATGGGACGATCAACACTCAGTCATGAAGACTCAAGGAGCATAAATGAGAGAGCTTCATAAAGGAGAGAGCTTCATATATGAGATGTCATGAAGACAGTCATGAAGACTCAAGGAGCATAAATGATAGTGAGCAAGAGATAAAGTACATAGTTCATGCCATAGACAAAGTGAGATGTGTCTTAAGCTACTGTGATCAAGGGTGGTGTGTTAGTTTTTGAGAAAGGAAGGGCATTTGGCAATGAACAAAGATCAATGAAGAAGATTACAGTCATAAGGTGATGATGTTAGCATTTCATCAAGACTTTGGAAGCAACCAGTAGACAAATTTATAGAAGTCTTAAATAGTAAAAAGGATAGCCACTAATAATGCTATTATTACAAGGCATATATTCTACATGGCAATATAGTTCCAGGAATATGACAGTTTCATAAACCTATGACAATCTACAAATGAAAGTCTAAATTCTGTATACTTATGGGTGATTGTTCTATAACAGAGAGATAATGAGTGCATAGAGGTAAGATGTTCATGGTGAGTGGCAAAGGTCAATGGTTCCTAGGGATATAGGTATAGTAAGCATGGTTTCAGTGGCATGAGCAAAGGAATAGAGGATTGCAGTGTTAGCATTAAAAGGCAAGTATATGAAAGTTGTAGGGTAATCATCTAGAAAGCAAGTATGCACAATTTAGTCACCAGAATGGGTGAAGACCAAGGACACTAAATATGACTGCCTACCAAGTGTCCAATGTAATAGAGGCAGGGTAAGTGAACAATTTAGACTCATAAAGAGGCTTTTGAAGATGCATTGAAGGAAGAATCTGATTCCATGCCCTAAGAGGATATGATATCTTCAAACTCAATAAAAACATGTCCCATAAGAAGTGTTGATGACAATACAAGACACAAGAATACAATGATGTTTTATTAAGGAAGCTTGATCTAGTCCATGTTTCACATTATGATCCTATCACATACCTGACTACATATGACAGTGCATTTCCTTTGGTTGCAGTCAAGAAGGACAAGTGCTAGACTGATGGGGCATATTAGATGACCTGTGGCAGCAGTTAAGCTGGTTGAGAATTAGTTACTGACAGTTCACTTTTTGGAAAAACATTGTAAACTTGGAGAAGTTTCTTTCTTGTCATTTTTGTGCATTATAACTTAGATTTTCAGTCTTGTGATTGAAAATAAACATTGTAATACTCTATTTCTAAGCATTTTTCAAGCAAGATAGATATTTCAGACTTGTGCAAGCTGTAAGAACACCTTTATTTTAATAAATTTTAGTGATTTTGCCTTCTCAATGGCTATCTTATTGTGTGCAATTGATGATTGATGTGTATTTATGTGTTTTATGTTTAAATCCTCAAATATCAGTCAATTAAAATGACTAAATATACTACTAATTGATGTCAATTAATAATTAAATTGACTAAATATACTACCAATTGACAGAAATTAGTGAATAAATATGACTAAATATATGACCAGTTGACGGTAAAATAATGATTAAAATGACTAAATTAATGACTAAATATACTACCAAATCGATCAATCAAAACAACCAATAAATGACTAAAAATGGTTTAGTCATCAATTCGGTCACGTTATAAATGACTGGCAATAAACTAATAATGGTCACGTGACCATGTTTAGTCATTTATAACTAGTTTTTAGTAGTTTTTTTAATCATATATTGTTGTTTCTGTACTAGTATAGATACCCAGTTCACTATGTACTAAATATGAGCAAATTAACATAGGTTCTTGTTTTCCTTTCAAGACAACTAGTTTATGATTCTTACATAATGTGATCAAATTCAATTCTTTCTTAAAGAAATATTAAGCTTATTAATTACTAGGGAAACCAAATATTATCTACATCTTTTCATGATTAGAATATTACCTTTAATACTATTGTATAATTTTTTAGTTTGGTGAATATCTTGAAACTCCAATTCCCAAAGCGAAATTAGCCACACTCTTAATTCTTCCTCTTGTAAGTCTATATCTATTTTCTTCTTTTTCTTCTTCTTTCAACAATATCAATAATTGCTATTGCATGATGAAAGAATGAATGCCTAAAAAATTAAGAACAAAAAATTGAAAAAATTGAAAAACACATTTCAAATCAAAGTTTTCTTCTTTTTCTTTCTTTCTTTTTCTCAACCCTATCTCATGAAATCTCTAAAATAAGCATATAATCTTTAAAGATAACAATTGAAGAATCTTTTCCTATTTAAAACTAAAGATAAGAATCTTTATATTATTTTCCTTTTTTTTCAAACACGAAATAAATATAATTATCTTCTAGCTAAATAATTAATAAATAAAAATCTATGTATTAATAAATAATTGATCACCATAATTATTTATTATTATTAATTCTATAATTTTCAAAGATCAAATAAATAATTAAACATAAATAATTATTTATTTCCTATTAATTAATTATTTTAATCTAGCTTACTATTTATTAGGATCCTTCAGTGCTAGGACCTAGTTTACCTTCCCCAAGTACCTATACTAGAAACATAATAATAAACTTGCCACAAAACCTTAGTAATTGTTATGATATTTCTTGGAAGTAAATGTAAAAATCAAGAAAATAGCAAACTACTTCGAGCGGGTTACCTCCAATAATCAGAAAATAATATTTGAATTCAATATTAGATGATAAGATGGTTTGGGAGAGTCTAAATCTCTTTATTTATATGCATAACTATGCAGGGACACACCCCTTCATCCTAACTAAGTTATCTTAAGGAATAACTAAGACTAATAAATGAATCTAGTAAGGTTAAGCATGTGTGCTTAACTTATTATAATTAGGAATATATCATATTAGGATCATAACATTCCCATCCCTTTTAGAAAAGTGTTGCCCTCAATGCTTAGAAACTCTAGAATCTTTTCTATGAATTGTTCATCATTCCATGTTTTACTATAGATGAAGACATCATCAGAGAATACCAACACCATTTTTTGAAGAAATGGGTGGAACATTGAATATATGAGGCTTTGAAAAGTTGATTTAGTATCAATGACATTAAATGACATAAAAAATAATTTATAATGAGCCCCGTGTGTTCTCAATGTAGTCTTTTTTATATCCTCTTCCTTTATTTGAATTTGATGCTAGTCTAAATGTAAATCTAACTTAGTAAAGAGAACTACATTATTAGATTCATCTACCAATTCATCAATATTCAAAATATGAAGTTTATCTTTAAGAGCGAGCTTGTTGAGCTCTCTATAATGTGGGTACATTCTCCATGGTTCATCCTTCTTGTTAATCATAATCATTAGGGATGAATAGGAACTTTGTTTTGGTTGAACAATACTTCTTGGTATTAATTCAATGGAACAATCATAATCTTTGACTATTGGTAGACCCTTGTGTTTTTGAAATGCATGTTGATATTGTTGTTCAATGATTTCTTGAATCTTTGATTGATCTTGATTTTTCACATCTTGTGCTTCTAAAAAATGTAGTTGTGCCCCTATGCTATAAGAACCTTTCTTAAGTAATTTCTCCATCCTATGGGAGCTAATAATTTGACTTGGTGGTGATTGTATCCCTATAAGTTTATATTTTTGTCCTTTTACATAAAGGTCATGAATAATTCCTAAAAATTAAAGGACATTGTTCCCAACTGTTTAAGCCATTGCACTCCTAAAACTACATTTGCTCCTCCAATTGGGATAGCAAACATTTCTGAATCTAGTTGATAATATCCCATTGAGAGTTTTATATGATGGCATTTACCACCACAAGAGAGTTGTTTCCCATCTACTATCATAACTTGAAAATTAGAGGTTGGAAACACAAAACAACTGAGTTGATTAGCTAGTCTTCTATCAATAAAGTTGTGTGTAGTACCTATATCAACCAACACTGTCACCTTTTTCTTTTTTACATAACCAAATACCTTGAGTGTTTGTGGTTTGCTTGTGCCATTCAATGCATGTACCGAGATAGTAGCACTTTTTTCCTCCTCTAAATTTGTATGTTTAAGTTCCCTATTTGGTTCCTCTATAGCTACTTCTCCTTCTTCTTCAACCTTATTCTCAATAATCATTAATCTCTTCTCATTGTTACCACACTTGTGACCCCTAGACCATTTACTATCACAATGCCAACATAGACCTTTTTCTCTTTTCTTTGCCTCTTGTTCAGGTGAGATCTTAGTAACTTGTCTTGGGTTTTGTCCCCATTTTTGTTAATATGATTAGTCACATTTATAGTTTGATCCTCTGTGGATTTTTTGATGGTGAGGTTTCATTGCTCAATGTGTAATGCTTGTTGTATAGCTTTTCTAACTGTAAGAGGTTCCAACAAATGAACATCATGTTTAATTTGGTCATTAAGTCCATTGATGTATAGTTGTAGCCTCTGAAAAGGTGTCACATCTTGAGTTCAAATTGCTAATCTCATATGATGTATAGTTGTAGCCTCTGAAAAGGTGTCACATCTTGAGTTCAAATTGCTAATCTCATATGATGTATAGTTGTAGCCTCTGAAAAGGTGTCACATCTTGAGTTCAAATTGCTAATCTCATATGATCAGCATTATATTTAGCTATAGACCTTATTTGTTTTAAATTTTTTAGTTGGGTAAAATAGTTTCCCTTCCATGGTTTCTCATAATGGGCTACTAAGTCATTTGTAAATTCTTTCCAACTAAGTGTTTTCCCTTGATTTTCACTCATAATCCATTGGTACCATTGGTAAGGTTTAGATTTTAAATGCAGTGAGGCTATGTCAACCATCACATTGTCTGTTATATTACGGAGTTTAAAATATTGTTCCATGAGACTTATCCACGAAGTTACATCTATACCATCAAACTTACAGATGTCTATTTTGAGTAGGTTTAATTTTGGACTTTGAAAAGGTTGTCCTATCCCTTGATTTTGTCTATTAGGGTTGTACCCACCTTGATGGTTTTGTTGGGGCTTTAATTCTAACAATACGTCTTCTTTAAACTTCTAAAAACCCTCATTTAAGGATGTTACAAGTGGGTCAAATAAATTATCCTTAATATAATTTACTACTGTTTCACATCCTGGTGGAATTGCATTCGTGATTTTAGGTGGTGGAAAATATTCTTTAGATTCAAAAATATTCTCTGATCCTAAAGATGACATGGTTTCTAATGTGTTTGTATCTCGAACTCTAGATTTTTCTTTATTAAGTAATGGAGGATAGTATCTAGTATGAGTTGTAACCATAAAATTTTAGAACATGGGCTATGACTAAATTTGATGTTTGTCTTTTTACCCAAAATTTTGACCACTAAATTATGGATTTTTTTTAATAATTTATAAATAAATAAACTTTCCTAATTTAAAAAAAATTCCAAAATTTTCAAATATTATGGTGTATAAAGAAGAATAATACAATATTTTGACCTAACTTTGACCACTAAATTACTAACTATATTTTATCTTTAATAATAAATTTCAAAGAACTGACCCAACCTAATTTTTCATAAGATTTCCAAAAATGTAATTTAAAAAAAAATCTGAAATTTGCGGCTTGTAGAGCTAAATAATGAAAAAAAAACAAAATTAAAATAACTTGCGTAAAATGTATGATAGAACTCTAATTTTTTACCTAGAAGCTTACCTACCACGTACCTCAAAACCCCAAAAAAATCAGGTCCAAATTCACATGGTTTGAAAGTTATGGTGGAAACAAAAATCTTGGACCAAATCGTAGCTTTGAGACCACTTGTTATGATATTTCTTGGAAGTAAATGTAAAAATCAAGGAAATAGCAGACCACTTCGAGGGGGTTACCTCCAATAATCAAAAAATAATATTTGAATTCAATATTAGATGATAAGATGGTTTGGGATAGTCTAACTCTCCTTATTTAGATGCATAACTATGTAGGGACACACTTGCCAGATCAAGTGCTGTGGAAACATGACAAAATGGGAAGGTACTCGGTGAAATCAGGGTACAAGAACACTGATAAGGTTAACTGGGAAGGTTTCAACTGGAATCATATTTGGAACAACAATGCTATCCCAAAGGTCAAATTCTTCAATTGGACGGCTAACCACCAAAGGATTCTCACTATAGATAACCTCCAAAAGCGTGGATTTCAAATGCTGAATAGATGCATTCTCTATGAGAAGGCTAAGGAAAGCATTGATCACATGCTCCTCCATTGTGATTATGCTTGGAATATAAGACAGTTTGTCATGGGCCTTTTCCAAATCCAATGGTCTTGGCACAGAAGTCTCAGCAACAATATAGAAAGTTGGGGCACTACTCACAAACATCCTTTAATTAAAGAACTTTGGTGGCAATCCTTGCTTTACATCAGTTGGGGTGTATGGGGGGAGAGGAACAACAAGATCTTCAGGGAGGAAAGAAGGGATTGGAGAGCCACAACTGAAATAATCAAACAAAGAATAAATGAAAATATTAAAGCCTCAAACATAAATGGCCCCGATTAGAATCCTACCCAATTAGAAAACAAGACCGCTTTGACCTAGGGCCTGATAGATAAACTTTCACTTCTGGATTTTAGTAGGAAAATAAAAAGGAAGAACACCAAACGGGCCCCCCTGAATTGGGCTGGTCAAAACTCAACTTCGACGGAGCTTCTAAGGGAAACCCGGGTCAGGCGGGAGGGGGAGCAGTGGTAAGAGATGACAAGGGAAATGTCATGGGAATCTATGCTGGGAACCTTGGAATCTAATCTAACAATTTTTCTAAGGCCTATGTGGCCTACCAAGGCATATGCTTGGCTAAGGACCTTGGTATCAAGAAGCTAATAGTTGAAGGGGATTCTAAAAATATATTAGACATGATCAAGGATAAAGCCATTCCTAGCTGGAACATCAAGGACATAATAACCCTTAGTAAAGAGAAACTGAGGCATATGGACAAAGTGGTTGTGCAACACATCTATAGAGAAGGTAACTCGAGAGCTGATGGGATAGCTAATATTGGATGCACCATCAATAATTTCATATCATGGAAAAGGGGTGATGACATCCCTAGTAATATCTCAAACTTCATTATTAATGACTAAAGCCCACAATTTTAATGTTCAGCATGCTCTGGAGGAGGGAGGGACTTCTCACATGAACCAGAGTACACATACTAAGAATCTCATTCATGATCAGACACGCCTCAAGCCCGCTACCATGTTGGCAAATGTCATTCTCTTCTTGACTCTTCTCTATCTCATTTGCAGAGTGAATTACAGAGTTCAAGCTAGCAACAGAAGTAGGATGGGTGGAGATCTCAACTAGACTGAATTGACCCAACATGACAAACTCAGGGAAAATGGTGAGTTGTGGGAGATATTACAGAGAGGAGACCTTACCTCTTACATAGAGTCTATGAATGGGTATGATACTATTCTGTCTAGGGAGTTCGCGGATACTTGGAAAGATGGACAAGTTTATATCAGAGGGATCACTTTCAGAGTCTCTGAGGAGTTGATTTCTAAAGCCACAAGGCTTAAACTGGATGGGGCCTGTATTGCCAAAAGAGTTAAGGGGAATTACAAAGAGGATACGCTGAAATTCTTGCTTGAGGACGAGACTGTCACTAGGTTGTAGAATGGCTTTAATAGAGAAGACTTGCCTGGCATTTGGAGTGATGTGGCGGAGGTACTCATGAGATATGTCACGTTGGAAGGTAGGTACAAAAGATTCCACGCTTATCTATTTCCTTTATTGAATCATTTTTGCCATAGTATTAGAATCAATTTCCCTTTCTGGCTATACACTTCCCTTGAAGATTCAGTGTAGAGAGTCTTGCTAAGTGAAAAAACTCTTCCCCTGCACCAGAGCCTTATTTACACTATACAAATTCAAGATAGCTTAAACCCCTGCCCTAGCATTTAGACCAAGGATTTATAACCCTCAACTTATCAAAAAATTTCTTGAAACCCCTGGCAAGAACAATGAGGACAATACCCCTGTTAGTGGTGAGGGATCTCAGAGGAGAAACAAACATTTCGATGAGGGTTCATAGGGTGAGGGTTCTCAAGGTAAGGAAAAGTTGAACAAGGGTCCTCAGATCAGGGAGTTGGCTGGGAAGGGGAAGGGGAAAGAGAGATAGGGTTCCTCTACTCATTTGGGTGAACCCACCCACACTATGATCAACAAGGAAGCCACCAAGGCTCATAAGGATAACCCCTCTCAAACTGTAATAGTGAAAATAGGAAAAATGATTCTTTGCATCATGAACATTCCCCAATCTACCCACTTTACTAATCCAGATGTGGAAGAGCAAGTCAGTAAACCCCAGTGCAGGAGCCAAAAGGGGTCTATCGGGGAGGGGTCCTCCAAATGTACACTGGTGTCAAGAATGATCATCCTACTAGCAAAAAAGGGAAGGGAAATAGAGAAGAAAGTTCTGAGGATGAAGTCATTATTCTTGATACTGAAATTGATACTGTGCTTGTTGAGAAAGAAGATAACAGTAAAGGCAGTCTCAGGAGCCCTATTCAAATGGGCACGGGTAAAAGCATTCTCAAAGGCTCTAAACATACTAACCTTGTCAACATGGATGACTCCCCACATCAGAGGTAGAAGAAGTCTATGGAAAAAACTCAGAAGAATCAGAAAGATGAATGCAACTAGTGCATCAAACTTACGGACAGAGTGGCCACTCTATATCAGGCTATGGACCTTCAAAATTAGGTGCTTAAGTGGCAACTAGATCAGCTCCATCATGTAAAGAAGAAAATCCAGTAGCTCGAAGCCATCACCCAGCTGGATACTGAGGAGTGGCCTAAGGAAAGTCACAATGAGCTGTGGGAGTAGGTTGAAAAGATGGCTACCAAGTTTGATAAATGGGAAAGGATGGAGGAGGAAATAGGGTAGATAAAAGTGACTCAAGATAACCTAGATAGGAAAGTTTTAGAACTGGTCAACTATAGCAGAGAGACGGTTAAAAACTCAGCCACTACTCTTTATGTGCTGAAAGAGGAGTTGGAAAGAAGGAAAACTGTGACTGAGGGGTTTGCGAGAAAGGAGAAGCTTCAGGACCTAAAATAGGGGAAGGCGATGCAGGCCAAGGACAGTAGCAGCAAGGGTAAAAGGGTGACTTTTCAGAGCCAAGACACTGAGAGTGAGGCAAAAGGCAAACAGATGAACCAGGCTCGGTAGGATCGTGACGAGGAGGAGAACTTTTTCTTAGAGAAGCTAGAGTTTTTGAGCAAAGAATGGCAAGCTATAAGCAGCCTTAAGACCATGGCCAGGCAGTAGGCTGGTTAGATGCTAGTTCTTCTTGGTTTGGCTGGCCCTACTGGGTCGTCCGTCTTTTTTGCTATTTTGTTATGTTTCTCTTGTTTTGCTTCTTGTAAAACTCATCTCTTTTGCCTTTTTTGGCCTCTGTATATGGGTTCGGGCCCTTCCCGGTTAATTTTATCCAAACTATGTAGGGACACACCCCTTCATCCTAACTAAGATATCTTAAGGAATAACTAAGACTAATAAATGAATCTAGTAAGGTTAAGCATGCCACAAGTGCTTAACTTATTATAATTAGGAATATATCATATTAGGATCATAACAGTAATATTGTTATCCAATAATAACAAATACAATAAAAATATAATCATCACATAAGTGGTTATATGGGTTAGTTAATCATTAACATCATTGATCACATATTATCCATAATGCATTAAATCAACAGTTTGCACACAAATATCAAAGCAATAACCATGATTATTCACCATATAATCTCAACCAAGATAACACAAATAAACTAGAAAGTGAGGGATGTTACATACAAGTAAACATGAAAAAAAGGAAAAATCTCTTTGACATTGTTAGAGGCATGTTGGAAGCTATTGCAGGTGTGATTAGAAGCTATTGTAGGTGACTTGGTAAGATTATTAGGTCATTTGGACTTAATCTTCTACTAAGGTCATTTTATTAAGTGATTTATGTTACTTTCAACAATGCTATGGATGCCAAAAATGGTGTACAATGAACGTGGTTGAAGTTTTAGGTCTACTGGCATCTTGGTGGTGGTTTGGAACATCACCATGAAGTCATAGAGTTGATTATCCATAAATATGCTTGCTACCTAGGTCAATTCTAGTTGATTCAACATGTTAAAGGACATTTAGGGTAGAAGGATTTTGGAAAGATAGTTTTTTCTCTTATTAGTATCTAATTGACTTTATGTTGTTGAGTTTTTCCAAGTCATTTCTTGCAGCGACAATTAGGGAAACATTCACTTTGGCTTGTGGCAATCTTTTATTTTCCTCATGGCACCATGATAAGTTGCATTCTCTATGGTGGGTGACACTTCATATTCCTTGTTGGTGGAAATTAAAGCTAAACAATAGACATTTGGGTTTCCAATGTGGACATTGAGTAGTTGGACGATCACAAATGGACAACCATTACCATTCAAGAATAAATTTCCATCTTGCCTTTGTTGTGTGGCTAGAGAGGGGATAAAAGATAAATATTTAGTCATATAGGAGGTTTAGTTGGCTTATAGAGGGGAATCTCATTATAGATTTGTTGCAAGAGAAGGTGTAAGAGTTCTTTTGATTATAGGAGAAAAATGGAGACAAGGGAGGTTGTAGGTTCATCATGTAGCTCCAAAAACTATTGAATATGGAATTTTATTCCATGTACTAATGCTAGATAGTGATGGGATGCTACTAGATATTATTTAGATGAATCCGTATGTCATGTGTTCTATGTATTTTGTATTTATTCTCTATTATTTGTTAATTAATTCTTATTGTTAAGAATTTTATACTATTTCAAGTAGAAAGGTTACCATTGTAGATACCAAAGAGTTGATATAGCAGTTAACCTAGGAATTTCCATAATTTGTGCACCATTAGGGCTATCAACCCAGTGGTTTATGGATCACTCACATAGTGTGTGGTCTAAGTAATTAGATAAAAAACTATTCTTAATTGGGGAGCAATAAGCTAAGGCGATTGAGACTAGTGGATATCATATATTGTGTCACTTCTTGTTGGATTCACTTGAGTTGCTTTTGGAAAATTTTGAAATGGAGCAATTTTGGTTTATCAAAGGGTGGGGTAGTGGGGTAAGGAGAAATCATGGATGGTCCTAAGGAAATTAGGATTAAAGAAAAGGGATTAGGATGTTGGTTATTTTGGGATTATCAAGATTAGAATGCAAGAACCAGGATATACTTGCACAAGCTACAAGCACACAAAATAAGCCTAATGATATTATCAAAAGTAAAATGTACAAAGAAGCCTTGCATATATAGGCAAGGTAGTGGAGGTAGGAAGGTAGGATACAATGACTGACTACCTCTCCAAAGGTGAAACACTTGTCTAACTCAAATGACATGTGTTTGAGCAAGTGGCAAGTATGCATGCATTATGTGTCTCACAAAGTGAGGACACATGTCTCAACCACATGAGGTGAGACAAAACTCTAAAAGTCCCTAAGTGGAGACTTAATCTAGTGTGAACATGACTCTCCTAGGTAGGCTAAAATCTAACCAGTTTGATAATGTCCCTTTTTACACTAACACCCCCCTTAAGTGTAACTTAGGGAGAAGAGATATAACGATGATGGATCCTAGCTACTAGGCCATGTTAGGTACCCATGCACAAAATATTTCTCATAAGTGGAGTAAAGGAGAAAACCTAGTGGGAAATAAAACTCATCTCCAAAAGACAAATGATGCATAATAAAATTGTACAAGTGAATAAGAAGAGGATAGAAGGAATCAACATGACCCCCCAAGGACTACTTCTATCACTAATGTACAATAGATGTTCCCCCTCCTAGGAGAGAAAAGAGAGAAGGTTTATGCGACCCCCCAAAAAATGAGAAGGAATAAAATCCATGCGAATAAATGCTTCCTCCCAAAACTGATATGAGAAGAAACATCATGTAGCCTCTCCTCAAAATGCCTCTTGTAGTGCTGGTAGATGCTCAATGTTAGCAAGAAATATAGAGGAGATACCGGTCAAGAGATCCAGTCCTCAGTCAAGTCTTTGTAGTCAGTTTATACCCCGGTCAGGTAGCTAGAGATTGACAGCAAAACATAAAGAATAACCAAATAAAGCATCACATACACATCAAAATAAGATAATACACATAATTACCTGGTACCAACAGACTTCCATATATATTAGTAGTAATCAAATGTATACATCCATTGTCCATCCTCTGACACAGTTACATACATGACTTCTATGTCATTGCTTACATCAGAACATACTCCTATTCTCCTATCATGCTTGATTGCATTCTACTATCTCCTATCTCTATATATAGTATATCTAATATATCTAGGGATGTGTTATTTATCATCTTCTGTTGGATTTTGGCCTTTGCATATTATGTAGTCTCCTCCAGTCGGCTATGTTCTATGCCAAGTAACTTGCTAACATTATCCCCCCATAAAATTATGTCTTGTCCTCAAGACATGCCTTGCTCTGGTTGAAAAAATTTCTTGAGTTTGGCACCATTGACATACCCGACTGATAGTTATCCCTCCATATTCTTTAGTCTGATTGCTCCAGAATCTATAAATTCTTCAATGTAGTATGGTCCTAGCCACCTTGTCTTCAATTTTCCTTGCTTCTTAAACTTGCTGTCATATAGGAGTACCAGGTCACCTTCCTTGAATGTCTTGTTCCTCAAGTTTCTATCATGCGAGGCCTTCTGTCTGTTTCTTTCCAAGTTCATATTATATCAATCTCTCCTCATCTAGTTTCTCCAATTCTTCAATCCTCTGTGCGAGAGATTCTTCTTCACCCAATTTGAGAGTCCTTGTTGTCCAAAAATTTGGTAATATGAAGTTTATCGGTATCGTAGCATCTATTCCATATACCAGTTCATAGGGAGTGAACTTAGTGGTTCTTTTGAAGGTTATCCTATATGCCCATAGTACCTCTTGGCTGGGTCAGCACTGCTCCTACTGCAATTCCTGATGCATCCACATGAACATGGAATGTGTTTTCCTAGTCCAAAAATATGAGTATTGGTGCTTCTACTATCTTCTGCTTCAAAGTGTCAAATGCCTTTTGATGCTGCTCATTTTAGGTGATACTCTTGCCCTGTTTTTGCTAGAGTTGGCTATGATTGGAGCCACCCAAGATCTAGGACTTCATGAAAGCACAAGAGAGATCAAATGAGAGAATAATGCTATTCTATCAATGAATGCAAAAGAGATACTCGATTGTTATTAGATTGTTACAATGTACATGACATGCCTTTCTTATAAAGACAAGGATGAAATGTAGGATGTTGTAGTCATGTGACAATTGTCATTATCCTATGACATGTGACAACTATAGGATAAGATGACAACTATCAACAACTATCAACAATTAGACACAACTAGAAACATCTAGTAGACTCACTAAGTCAACTTAACATGCAAATAATTTGTGATGTGTGAATATTATTTAACTAATAAATAGTTAAATAATATGAATTATCCACACAAGGGTAAACCAGTTAGGTAATAACCCTATTCACACCAACACCCCCCCTTAAGTGTAACTTAGGGAGTAGCTTACTAAAGCAAGATGCAATGATGGATGAAGATGGGTCCCAGCTACTAGACCATTTTAGTTACCCATGTATAACAAATCTCAAGTGGAGAAAAGGACAAAACCTCATGGGACAAAAACTCCTCTCCAAAACTGAGAATGCAAAAACATGAAAGTGAAAGAAGAAGTGATAACAGGAAGGACTCAACATGACCCCCCAAGGACTACTTCTATCATAAATCTACAATCAAATGCCCTCCCATAGGAGAGAAAGAGTGAGACTATAGGTCCCCCCCATAATGAAGTAGCTCTTGTGCCGATGGTGAATTCCTGAAGATGAATGCTGGAAAGTGTCCTATACCTACAAACAACATGTCTCCCCTTAGGAAGAAACCAATCCAAAGGCTGATGTAGAAGAAATTCCATCTCCAAGAAGAGATATGAGGAAATAAGTCTCATGATGGATGACTCTAAAGAATACTGAAATGTCTACATGTCAAAATCAAAGAATGACACTATGCAATGAGGTGTGACCAATCCAAAATCCTGGGTAGACTCATGAAGAACAACCTCCAAAGATGAAGTAGATGGGATAATAGTTGTGTTGTAACTGTCATATAAAAGGAGAGATATCCCCTCAAGTGTGTCCTCCAAATCTGCAATATGAGACTCACAAAACAAGTTTGATATACTTGCCAAGAAAGTATCCCACAAAGTTGTGTCTGAAAGACCTGTATGATCCTTCTCAACTGAAGTAGAAGAAACCATGTCGATGTCGATCTCTAAAGAAGCAAGAGGTTGAGGTGATGGAATCTTAGCACTAGTCTCATGAATCGAAGTAGATGAAAGAACACCAAGGTTCAAGTGACCAAACTTCTCAGAATCATGATTCACACTTGACGCATGAGTGTGAATATCAATCAATGGATCTACAACATCATCAGGAGAAAAATGGGAGAATGTATACAAGCAAGATGCATGATCAGCCATCCCAACAACAATGATATCTCTACTCTCCAAGTCTTGTATGATCACTGAATCAGGAGTGAAGTTAATTGTCTTGCCTGCACCACAGTGAGTAATCTGGTAGATGGAAAGGAGATTGGTTGACAAGGAAGGTACACACAATACATTATTGAAAGCTCCCTCACTAATATCAATAGTTCCTTTACCAGTTGCATGCATGTATTTATTGTTACCCATTGTTATGTCATAAAATGTCCCCCTAGGACTTTTACCTCCTAAGTTTAGCTCCCGGGTTCTTTAGATTTAATCATGCATGTTAAAAATGAATCCCGGAGCAAAATCCCTTGAAACCCATGTCAAATGGGACCTAGGGGACACTCTTGAGCTTAAACAAGTCCCAAAATAGGACTTGGACATGGGTGCCCATGCCCTAGTACAGCCCTATTTTGTCAAGACCCAAATTTTAAATGTCCGCAAAGTGACCGTTAAACGGTTTCCCTTTATCGGCCTATTCAATTTGAATTACAAAAGTTTAGCAAGAATGCATATATAAACATGTTTAGGACTTCATTTTAAACCTAGATGGATAATGCAAACTTGTGATCTTATGCTAAGGATGCTCAAGGCTTTCATTATGTTGCAGACTAGTATTGTGTTGTGTTTATACTTGTTTGTTGTAGATTTGTCTTCATCAATCCATCTCCTAATGGCATAAAAGATCTTCATCTCCCTGTGAGAGCTTCACCTTCGAGGTGACAGAGCTTCACCTCCGAGGTGACATCTATTTTGTGTTTCAATCAATTTATCATATCATTTGCTTTTGCCTCTGTCCACCAAGGACACACGCTCTATCTAACAATGATGTTGGAAAGCTTGAATGCTATTTCTGGGGCTTGACCGAGGTAAGCTCCTAAACACCACAACCCCCAACCCATCTCTTGTGATTGTATGTTATAGGTATCAGATCTTATGGAGAGGAGTTGCCGAAGATTAGAGCAGAGTAGGAAGATTCCATATATGAAGAAAATGATAGAAAATATTCATAATTAGACAAGGGTGCCCGCTCTTTTGTCCTCCAGTTTTGCAGTGTCAAGAATCTCTGAGCAGGTTACAGTTTGAAGCATATTTTATCCTGAAGCCCTCAGAAAAAAGCACTACATTGGACAAGGGTGCCCGCTCTTTTGTCCTTGAATTTTCTGCCTTTTGAAATCCAAAGTCTTGTATGTCTCTAATTTGCATTTAGTGTCTTCCTGTGTGAGCATTTGTCAGGTTTCGTCTGTTTGTTTACGATTTTGCATAATTAGGGTTTTAGGCCTAATCGGACTAAGATTTAACAAATTAATCAAAAAATTTCAAATTTCCTTGTCATTCCAAGTGACACCAAACCTATAGCTGATTCCTGTTACAAAATTTGTGATTCAACTCAGTTTAATGTCCTTGAATGTATGCAGTGAAAGGAGAATGTAATTAAGCTATCAATCTCATCAACAAACCCTCTTTTTCTACATAACATTTTGGTGAACCCATGTTTTTTCTAAATTTTGCACCTTTCTGAGTGTTGTACATCATATTTGCATTCATACATTCCATTTTCATCATCATACATTTGAAAACCTTGCATAAAAATTAAAAATTTTGAAAAAAAAAGGTATTTTTGGCTTGCATTTAGACATAATTTGCACTATTTTCCTTGCATAGTATTGAAAACATTTAATTTTCTGATATTTACATCATATCTGAGATAAATTGCAGCATTTCATATTTTCATGATCATTTACCTTGCATTTGCATCTCTCATTTGCTAGGGTTTGCTTGAAATTTTGCATTTTTCATATAACCTAGCAATTTCAAAAGATAGGGTTTGCAATTAAAATCTTGTTTCACATTTTATTACTTATTTTCAAACTCATTAAAATCTGATTTTGGATATTAGTGTGTCATCATTGTGTGTGTTTGCATCTACATCTCAAATTTTGCATTTACACATCGTGTATTTCAACAAAAAGAGGCATATTCATTCATATTTCCTTAAAATTTGCTTTGAATTCAGCATTATAGAATTTGGCATCATTCTCAAATCTGATCTGTGTTATTTTACATATTAAATCTGATTAGATTCCATTCATTCATCATTTTTCATACTTTCATACCTTAATTTCACTATTAGGGTTTCAAAAATCCTTGCATTTTTACTACATTTTGGCTAATCTTTCATCTAGCATTGCAAGATTGGTGTGTTGTGACAAATTTTTCTGCATTATTGGACTGATTAAAAGGTTTTAATTTTCTTCCCCTCATCATTCTCATAATTTCATTATATATTTTGTGCATTTGCATTGAAAAAAGTGAAAAAATTGAGCATTTTAGAAGCATAAGCAAGCATAGATTGGTGTTGTTTCATTGCATTCATCTTAAATACCATTCATTTCAGATATTGCATTCATTTTCAAGCATATATTCATTTTTCATTTGAAATTTTTTCTTAATTTCATATCATTGTGTGAAAATTGGCATAATCTTAATTACACAGTGTGTATTTCAACACCACTTGTTTACACACCGTTTCACATCTTTTGACCAAAACTTTTAATATCATCAATTGGGCCTTGTTATGTTGTTTGTTTCCTCCAATATTCTTTGTTTGTTGCATAATTTGTGTGTATTTTTACCCGTTTCCCTCAAACAAGTGTTTTAGGTGTGAAATAGTCTCTCATCTATGGCTTTTCGTCATAAAAACAATGCTATGGTCCTTCCTCGCCCTGATAGGAAAAGGAAGACCCCTAAACCTGAAATAACATTTGCACCAAACATTAGAACATGAAAATGCATTGAAGGTCCTCTCTACATTACCCTTAACATTATGGGGACTCCAGTAAGAGGAGCCCTTGTTGATCCAAATTGCATGACTAACATTGCTACAAAAAAATTCCTTTACTCACACAAACTTATACAAGAATCTTACAAACATGATGATAAAAACACATAAAGGAACTTTCATCTTGACCATAGGGAAGATTTATTTGATGATTCAAGTACTTGATAAAGCTTTAGAGCAAACATTTGATATTATTCTGACATCTGACCTCTTCTGTGTAAAACTAGGCTACCCATGGCTCAAGGCTATGAAAAATGTCCCTTCAACACTTCAACAATGCTTAAAATTTCCCTACCAGGGGTCCATATGAACTGTTTCCCATAGTCTATGGCAACCTGAGGTGACTCGTAAAAACATCATCCTTGACTACTTTTGGTCGGAACCTATGGAAGAATTTGAACCTCGAACAGACCAAACCTTCTTGGGATATAGGCATTACAAAGCACAATTACTATCTAGATTGGTTGGCCCTCCTATCCAACAAGCAGTACCTAAAGAGAAACCTATATTACAAGAACCCCCTAGACTGAAAGGAAAAGGGATATATATTGAGGTTCCTCCTCCATCATCCCTACAAGGATCGGGAGAAAACTATAGAAAACAATACCATGCATCACCATGAGTTAATCACACATCTGCTTCTTCCTCTAAGATACAAAAACCTATGGAAAAACATGAGATTCCTTTTGGAGATATAAGCAATAAAACAAGAAGAAATAGACAAGCTAGAGAAAGAAGGAAGAGAAGAAAATCCTTGGCTCAAAACAACGAATCACCTCAACAAGAAAACATTGAACCACCTAACACTGAAACAAACAAAGAAGAGCCTAAGGATAATAAGGTAAAGGATAAGGAATCTAAATGGACACTTGTCCCCTATATACTTCTTTCCTCTAACATTTGGGATTGGGAGGAGTATGATTTGCTCAATGACAACCGCTAATTTAGTTGTATACACAGGTAAGTATTTCTAACCCTATTGGTCACCTTTGTCGTAGCATATCTTTACTCACTAACGTGACCTTCTCTTATGTGTTGTATTCCCTCGTGATGTGTTATGTGTTGTTTAGCTCTCCTAGGATGACCCTTTATACTCTTGTAAAGGTCAAGGATACCGGGAGACTGCCTCTGTTTTGACCATTCTTCTATTTGTTTCATCATTCTTCTATCTTAGCTCTCTTCTATTTTATTGTTGTGTGTCGTGCCTTAGGGGCATAGCGTTGTGGATGATGACCTAGGGCATCCTCCTACATGGTGTTCCTAAGACACTTGTTCTCCTCTCTCATTTTATTGTTTACCTTCTTCTAGTGATTCTACCTAGTTGGCGGACGAAAACAAATAGATATTGATACGGACCATGTGTCCCTTCAGCAAGAAAGCAAAAATGGACCTAGTCCATATATGAAGATGGGGTTGATCTATATATATATCCAACGCTTGACTAGCAGAATCACTCCGTGTGATGTACCATCTTGTGAGATTTCTTGTGACTAACATTTTACAATCCACTCAATCTGCTCTTGTACACTTTGAATGGTATCTCACCTTGTTGCTACACTAGGTTCTGAGCTACCTATTGTTGATCACAAAGAATATTGAGAGTGGGGGGTGAATCAGTATTCTGTAAAACTTTTCTTTCACATAATTATTTTTCCATTTACCAAATTTAATAACATGAAAGAAAAATAAACATAAGAAGAGCAGCCACAAAGTCATAACACATAGACACTAGGATTTTTACGTGGAAAACCCAAAAAGGGAAAAACCACGGTGAGTGTTAGCTCACAATATATTATGATATCAAAACTAGATTACATGAAGGCTCACTGCCCAAGGACTCACTGTCCAAAAGAAGTGCTCACTATAATAGGCTCACTGCCAAAAGATAGAAGAGAGGAGAGAATAGGGATTGGCTCACTGCCAAGAAATGACTACTACAAATGCATCTACAAAATGATGAAGTGTAGTTCCATTTATAGCTCAGTATACAGACTCAAATGTCTTCATAATGTCTACCCTACTTTTTCTGCTCTGCTTCACATATACTCTGTTCTTCTGCCCTCACTATCCTTTTTTGGTCACAAAACTACCTTAGATCACACACACATCAAATTCGCACTATATTCGCACCATATCCATCATCCAATGCCTAAATCTATCTAGTATATATATCTGCATCAAGAATTTCCTCAAACTAGGTCAGCATGCAAAAGATAAAGCTTGTATATTCAAGTTATACCTTGTCGGCCTGTTATTGTGCCCAAACAACAATACGGACCCAATCAATCATGCAAGACTATTCATATGAGTCTAGATCTATTATAGAACCACTTAGATTAATGATTCCAATCATATACCTTCACTGCATATCGATCTAACATGACTATCGGCTTAACCCTTAAGTGCACACTTGACTAATTCAACTATCATACTATAACCTTCAATGCAGATCATATGAGACTCTAAAAAACATAACAAACATTCATTATAGACTTCTTAGCAAACCTTTAGAATCGCAAGACATAATAATCTTCTACAACAAAATGTAGATCTCAGAACTATTGTTTTGTCTCAGTGAAGTGTTGTTAAACCTGGAAGCCAATACTGGAGAACTTGTCAAATATGATCTAATGAACTTCAAGTGCCACAAATATGGATTTAGATGATTATGACATGTGTCTACATTTCCTTAGAACCACAAATCAAAATATTCAACAGCGGAGGAATGCAAACAAAATTACTCAGGTACTCTGCACTATTTATGACTTAACTCTGTTTTCCAGATTTAGATATTTCACCATGGAACTTCCAGAGGAAATTAGGACTTGAACACTAAATCATGACATCCCTAGATAGTTGTGAGTAACATACCAGAATCGTATAACATGATCTTTAACTACGGAGGAGTATCAACTGTCATTGTCTTGATATCTGGTGAGTACTCGGTCAATTTTGGCTAAGTTAGTCTTTCCAGATCAAAAGGCTATGCACAAATTTGTCATAGGAGCTGTTCTAAGTCATGTCTAATTGTTGCCATCAATGACAACATCAAGTCTCCATCATACCAGCAGTGTCTCTTGACTATGTTGCCAATAATATCCCCCTTTGGCATTGATGACAACACTTAGTGAAAAATGCTTATCTGCTCCCCCTTACTATATACGCTATGTTTTTCTTCTTTCCTTGAGATGTTTTGGCCATTTTTCACTAGATCTTCTTCTCCCCCTTTGACATCAATGGCAAAGGTGTGTGTACAAGTAGCAAAATTGTGTCAAAATTTCAAAAATGTCATACTCTGTCGCATATGTAGAAGTACAATCTTTAACTCAATTAATTAGTTGTAGGAGGAAGAATATCATTATAAATGGTCCTTAGTAGAGCTGACTCTCCATCCCATCTATTCTTTGCACTTTCCAAAATTTGAATATGACCATTTATCAGAAAAACTAAATTTTCTGCTTTCTATAAATCTGAAGGTGTATCAATTATTGCTTGTACTTTCAAGGCTTCTGCTGCAAGATTAGTCATTGAATCTATTTTAGGACTTATCAGCCCTCTTAGATGGCACAATCTATTTTTAACTTCTTTCCTCTTATTCATCAGATTGCTTAAGTCATTATGGATATTTACAACATGTATCTATTTTCTACTTATTGATTCAGCTATTGGATCATATGAATTAGAGATATTTAGCAATTTGAGTTCCAGACCCTTGATTTTTTCTTCTAACTCCTTAGTGACTTTCGGCCATGATAAGAAAAATTTGTATATATCATATGATTCTTTGATAGCCTTTTCTATACTTTTGATTTTATTGTCTAGAAGAATTTTATCATTGTCAATCATGGTCTTTAATTCTACTAACCTTCTCTCATTATATTCTTTTCTAACCTCTGTAGACTTTTTAAATGACTCAAAATGAGTACTTACAGAGTTTATCAGACCTTTGAACTGATCATTTGGTGACAATGATGTATCTTTTTAGTATGAAGGCATCAACTTTTGCAGGATGCCAGATGCTTCACCAATGAGTCCACTGTCCTGTATATGTGACTTTAGCATCTCTTCCTATGCCTTTGCTTGGACAATTGATACCAGTTTAAATTTCTGCATAGGAGACATTGAGGCCAAATTTATTGGTCCTTGTAGAAGCTCAGACTCATCCAAAACTTGTTTCTCCAAAAATTCTTTGACAGAATCAATTGGAGCAGTAGCAGCGTCTCTTGTCATTTCTTCAGATACTTCTTCTTCTTGATTATGTTCTGGTGGTTCTAGATCCATAGCCTCATGTTCATCAATACTTTGTTTCGGTGCAGGGCTCTTCTCAACTTGTTTAATTTCTTGATCATCAACTTTGTTCTACTCATCAATCTTCTCCTTGTCAGCTGTATCCAAACCATCAGTAACAGGGACTTGATCTTCTTTTTCCTTTATCCATTCATTATTTTTATCCAACCCTTGATCCAGGCTGACCTCCAGAATAGATGTGTCATCTCCAACATTTGTTTCTTCATTATCATATATGGTTGGGAGATGAGATTCCTTCAATACTCTCAAAGGGATTTCCTTAGTCTCCTTAACTACCTTCTCAATGTCATCTGACATGAGAGTGTTCATCCTCCTCTTTGTTCTAAATTTTCCATGAAGCACTTTGGAGACTTTTGCCTTTTCTTCTGGGGTGATTTCAGAACATAGCTTTATAAGTGTATGTTCTCTAAGCTCAATGTCCTGTGCCATAGCAACTTCTTTTCTTGCAAACATTATACTACCCAAGCTATCTGGGAGATCAGTAATGATCTCAATGAGGGCTTTATTGTATATGTCCAAGTATTTGATGGCATCAATCTCAATGATGTTTTTATCTGCATCATCATAGTCATCATATAGTTGGGCAATAGGTTTTAGATTGCCATCAACTATAATGGCCTTCAATACATCCTCTAGACTTATTGTGGCCTCTAACTCTTTAGACTCTGGTTTCTTCTCCTTTTTCCTTCTTTTGCTATCAGAGGGTTTGTTTGGCTTGCTACCAAAGGCTTTAGTTGACTTAACTTTCATTTTCTTAACCTCCTCATCTGATTCTATTTCCTCCTCATCAACTCCTATGCTCACATGCATTCTTTTAGCTTTTGTGTTCTTTCTCTTATGAATTGTTGTAGGGGCTTCCACACTTGTAGAGGGTGTGGGACCGGAAGATACAGATGCAGCTTCTATAGAGGTAGAACCTCTAGTTCTTCTTTTAGTCATTGTTGGGTACTCTAGTTTCCTCTTAGGCTCTTCTGGAGCTTTAACTGGTTCACTTTCCTTCTTTTCTCTTGTTGCCCTATTTGCTTGAGCTTTTGCTCTTGCTTTTGAGATTTGTTCCTTTGTAAATCCCTGACTTTGGGCATATTCTTCAGCTCTTTTCCTTGTCTTTTTCTGAATTTCTGGCATTCTCTATTCAACATGGACTCTTATTGACAACTCCTCATAGGTCCCAAATCTCCCTTCTTTGGGGTCCCTGGGTTTGCTTAACATGTGTTGGGCATAATTATCCAATATTTTTCCATCTACTTCATACCCCATTGGCATAATCTAGACTGTTCTACGCTCAATAGCCTCCATCATGCATTGGTCTTTTGTTACAATGAAGCATATGTCATTCTTGTATTTTTCAACAATTCCCTTGGGAATCCTTTCCTTAGATTGCATAATTCTCTAGAAATTCTTGAAATAGCCCTGTAGGGCTGTATTTTGTTCATCATATTTTCCTATGCTACTTAGATGATCTCTAATTTGCACTACAACAGGTTGAATATTTAACCAGAACAAGTTCTTCATACTTGGTAATTCTTGCATGTAGTAGAAAAATAAGCAGATGATCAACGTACCAAATTTAAAGGGATATTTGCTTTCTTTTGTCTTTAGGTTTTCCATTAATTGTTGTCGTAGCAATTCACAGAGGACATAGTCTGCATTCTCATTAATCATCTGATAAGCAGTGTATATAGCAGTACCGGAGACAGAGTTCTCCCAGTTGGTGAAATAGATATTATATCCAATTACCATTGATGCAAACGTCACTGCATGGTCTATAATATCATTAAATATTAATGCCCTCTTGTCAAATTGGGCTCCAGTTGCTTCTATCATAGTGTTATTTTTCACAGCTTTCAACAAGGGCACGCTACCGGTAGAATTTAGTCATGTCACAACCCTAATCACATCCTTGGTGATCTTAAAGGCTTTCCAGAGCCTCATGAATTCATCGTGGATCCTACTCAACATGTACCGCATCCATTCATCTTCCATAAATGTTGGGAAGTCTCTATATTGAATGAATTTCTTCTCTTCCAAAGCCTTATACTCTTCCTTCAACTCAAATTTGTCACCACTTAGATGCTTTAGATATAAATATGAGAACCTGTTGTCTCCATGCTCCTCTAGGGTAACATGAATGTAAGCCCTAACATCCTTTGCATGCATTACTCCATGTGGTATAACCAAAAATGCACCCATTGGATCGACTTCTATTGATTTGAAGGGATGTTTCTTGAATTTCAGTCGAGCTCGCTTAGTGATCAACTTGTGGAGTTGCCATTTTTGCAAAGATTTAAATAAATTCACAATAGGGTTTCAAATGTAAATACCTTTTTATGCCGAACTAGGGTTTTCTTTGCTTGAATCACTTTGAGTTGCTTTGAACTATTGATATCACTTGGAATTCTTCTTCAGTTTCTCTTAGACACTTGATAACTTGAATGCAAAGTGAATTGTATGTCGAATGAGCTCCTGTTTAACCCTTGTTATGATAACCTAGTCATCATAAATGCTTGTTCACCAAAAGCTGTCAAACTCTACTATAGAATACAATCGATTAGGATTGCTCCGCAATACTCTGTATTTGAACCTTTTCTACTAGAATTTCTTTCAAAAGATCTGTCATATAAAGCTTTTCATCATATCTTCGTGTCGGATTCCAGCACTGACTATTTGGATAGGGGATTAGGATTTTCAATACAGCTCCCCCCTGAGCCAGAGCTCCCAATTTACTTCCTGGAGGAAGTATCTGCACTAGAAGCTAGTGCAGACCCATCCTTGACTTCAATCACATCTTTCTTGATCCAAATTTTTCCCATCTCTTTCTTGGTTTCAACCAGATCAACTTTACTCTTTCCTTTATCTCCCCTTTGCTATGTTTTCTTCTCTCCTGCATAGTAGTTTCTTTTCACATTCTTGCTTCTGCAAAATTTTGCCATATGTCTAGGTTTGTTGCAATTGTAACACACAATATTCCTCTATCCTTGATTCCTTGATCTGCATTGGTTAGCCATATGCCCAAATCTATTGCATGCAAAGCATTTTTCATTGAAGGATTGAGTGTTCCTTATATTGTTCAAACCATTCCTCATTACACTCCTACATTCACTTGCCATGTGACCATTTCTTTTGCAATTAAAACATTGACTAGAGAAATATGGAGTATTTTGATTCATTCTACTCATACACTAAGTAGCCCTATGACTAAACTTATTGCATTTAAAATAATAGCCATTGAAAGATGGATACCTTTGACCATTTGGCTACCTGACTAGAGGTCTTCTAGGTCTACCTCGCTGATTCCAGAACTGGTTGCCTTTGTTTTCCCTCATCTCAATGTTTTCATGGCCTGATTTAGAACTTTCTCCTTTTTCAAATCCCAAGCCTTGCTTGTCATCTGGACTCTTTTTACTTTCAATCAGCTCCTCAAGCTTTGCAAAGCTTATTTTGAATTTTTCTTTATAACTGTTAGCTACTTCCAGATCAAATTTTAAAAGTAACACATCTTTTCCCAATTTTTCACATTCCTCAGACTTATCCTTCACAACCTGATTCAGATACTCCTCAAATTTTGTTTTTTCTTCAACCAGCATTGATAGACTGTCCATGGATTCATGTGCTTCTTTTAATTGCTCACTTAACTCCTTCCTTTTTTCCTAGGACTTCTTGATTTTCTCCTTTAGTTTAAGAATGCAATCATCAACTTCTTTGATATTCTCCATCAAATCTTTGATATTTGCTTCAAACTTGTCAAGATCTTCAAGAGCAGCTTGTAGTTGTTCATTGTTGACATATATACAATCACCAATTTTAATGCTACCTGGGTGACTTGCTTCAGGAGAAGTGAAATACCTTTTTGCTATCATGTGTACACCTTCCCAGATCTTCCTCAATCTATTAAGCTTCTTCCAAGGAACCTTTCTCTGATACCAATTGTTGATCACAAAGAATACTGAGAGGGGGGGTGAATCAGTATTCTGTAAAATTTTTCTTTCACATAGTTATTAATCCATTTACCAAATTCAATAACATGAAAGCAAAACAAACATAAGAAGAGCAACCACAAAGTTATAACACATAGACACCAGGATTTTTACGTGGAAAAACCAAAAAGGGAAAAACCACGGTGAGTGTTAGCTCACAATATATTATGATATCAAAACCAGATTACATGAAGGCTCACTACCTAAGGACTCACTATCCAAAAGAAGTGATCATTGCAATAGGCTCACTGCCAAAAGATAGAAGAGAGGAGAGAATAGGGATTGGCTCACTGCCAAGAGATGACTGCTACAAATGCATCTACAGAATGTTGAGGTCCAGTTCCATTTATAGCTCAGTATACAAACTCTAATGTCTGCCTTGTTTTTTCTGCTCTGCTTCACATATACTCTGTTCTTCTACCCTCACTATCCTTTTCTGGTCACAAAACTACCTTAGATTGCACACACATTGAATTCATACTGTATTCATACCATATCCTTCATCCAATGCTGAAATCTATCGAGTATATATATTCGCATCAAGAATTTCCTCAAACTAGGTCGGCATGCAAAAGATAAAGCTTGTATATTCAAGTTATACCTTGTCGGCCTGTTATTGTGCCCAAATAACAATGTGGACCCAATCAATCATGTAAGACTATTCATATGAGTCTGGACCTATTATAGAACCACTTAGATTAATGATTCCAATCATATACCTTCATCGCATATCGATCTAACATGACTGTCGGCTTGGCCCTTAAGTGCACACTTGACTAATTCAACTATCATACCGTAACCTTCAATGCAGATCATATGATACTCTAAAAAACATAACCAACATTCATTATAGACTTCTTAGAAAACCTTCAGAACCGCAAGACATAATAATCTTCTACAGAAAAACGTGGATCCCATAACTATTGTTTTGTCTCAGTGAAGTGTTGTCAAACTGGAAGCAGATACTGGAGAACTTGTCAAATATGATCTAATGAACTTCAAGCATTACAAATATGCATTTATATGCTTATGACATGTGTCTATATTTCCTTAGAACTGTAAATCAAAATATTCAACAACAGAGGAATACGGACCAAATTACTCATGTACTCTGCATTGTTTCTGACTTAACTCTATTTTCTTGACTTAGATATTTCACCATGGAACTTCTGGAGGAAATCAGGACTTGAGCACTGAATCATGACATCACCAGATAGCTATGAGTAACATACCAGAACCGTATAACATGATCTTGAACTACAGAGGAGTATCAACTGTCACTGTCTTGATACCCAGTCAGTACTCAGTCAATTTTGGCTAAGTTAGTCTTTCCAAATCAAAAGGCTATGCACAACTTTGGCACAGGAGTTGTTCTAAGTCATCTCTGATTGTTTCCATTAATGACAACATCAAGTCTCTATCATACCAGCAATGTCTCTTGACTATGTTGCCAACACCTATAGTATAGCTCAATGGTTGTACTCAGTTCTGAACCCATAGTATATCCTTGGTCCTTGATGTGATTGTTTTCATGCATAGCTTTAATGTATTGCTTTGGTTATTATCTTAGAGTAAGACTTCTAACCTCTCTTGTTATCTTATCTTAGCCGCTATCTTATCAATGTGTTTGTGGGAACATTCGGCGGTCATGAGCACATGTCACCTTGGGGGCATGGGCTTTGCGAGAGCTCTTTTTCCCTTGAGTATCTTCTCTCTACCTTAACGTGCTTGATATCGGTACATGACATCAACCACCTTAAGGTGGGGGCATATATAATGATATTTGTCTGATGATTTTGATACTAAAGAAGCGTGTTTGTAAGCCCTCTCCATAAGGCGGGATGCTATGTCTCCAACGCAAGTGCACATCTTTATTTAAATTGCAATAAAAAATCCTTCTTTGTGAGGTGGCATAGTATATCCTTTTTATCAAGAAGCCCTCAGCGCAAGGCGGGATAACATATCTCTTGAGCTAGTGTGTATCCTTTTTTTCAAAATCCCTTCTGTGGAAGGTAGGATGGTGTAACTCTTGAGCTAGTGCACATCCTTTTATTACAAAAGTCCTCTGCAGAGGCAGGGTTGGATCTTGGGACTATCCTCCCTTAAGTGTGTTTTTGGCGATTGTTGTGGCATAAGCCCAACTGTCAGGTGTGTTTGTACCATGTTTGAGATGGTGGGACTTAGCAATAAGTTCCTTCCATCGCCCATGTTTGTCATCTTTAAGATGTATAATATGTCTATGGAATGCTATATGGTGCTCGTGTATTTTGTGTATCTTCCATGTGTTTTCCGTCATGTGTGGTGTAAAGGGTGTGGCAATGAGTCTCCCCCACACTCGGGTTTTGTATGTTGTGTTTTCCCCCTGATGTAGCATAAAGGGAGTGGCAATGAGCCCCCCTACACTTGAGTTTTGTATGGCATGTTTCCCCCCTAGTGTAGTGTAAAGGGTGTGGCAATGAGTCCCCCCTACACTTTGGGTTTTGTTTTATGTGCTTTTTAGGATTTCATTTTATATATGATGTTATGAAAATGTGATATCAATGTATTCATCATGTCATGCATGATTGCTCTCATGTCTTCAATGTGGTTTGCATGTCTTCAATACTGTCTTCTCTGTGTCTTGCGTGCTTCCTACTATCTTCATTGTGTTTTACGTGTCTGCGATGTTTCTTCTAGTGCTTACCTGAGACTAGGGGCTAGAAATAGTTCCTCAATCTTGGTGTATGCCTTAGCTTCAAGTGCATGGCGTGTCTGATGTGTTTTCGACCATACTTTAATGCATGTATGGAACGTAAGGTCATACATAAATTAAAGTGGGGGCTAAATTTTATGTCGTAAAATGTCCCCCTAGGACTTTTACCTCCCAAGTTTACCTCTTGGGTCCTTTAGATTTAATCATGCATGTTAAAAATGAATCCTGGAGAAAAATCCCCTGAAACCCATGTCAAATGAGACCTAGGGGACACTCTTGAGCTTAAGCAAGTCCCAAAATAGGACCCTGGACATGGGTACCCACACCCTAGTCCAGACCTATTTTTTCGTGACCCAAATTTTAAATGTTCGCAAAGTGACCGTTAAAAGGTTTCCCTTTGTCGACCTATTCAATTTGAATTACAAAAGTTTAGCAGGAATGCATATATAAACATGTTTAGGCCTTCATTTTAAACCTAGATGGATAATGTGAACTTGTGATCTTATGCTAAGGATACTCAAGGCTTTCATTGTGTTGTGTTTGTACTTGTTTGTTGCAGATTTGTCTTCATCAATCCATATCCTCATGGCGTGAAAGATCTTCATCTCCTCGTGAGAGCTTCACCTCCGAGGTGACATCTATTTTGTGTTTTAATCAATTTATTATATCATTTGCTTTTGCCTCTATCCACCAAGGACACGCACTCTATCTAACAATGGTGTTGGAAGGCTTGAATGCTAGTTCTAGGGCTTGATCGAGGAAAGCTCCTAAACAGCACAACCCCCAACCCCTCTCTTGTGATTGTAGGTTACAAGTATCGGATCTTACAGAGAGGAGTTGTAGGATATCAGAGTAGAGTAGGAAGATTCCAGATCTGAAGAAAATGATAGAAAATATCCCTAATTGGACAAGGGTGCCTACTCTTTTGTCCTCCAATTTTGCAGTGTCAGGAATCTTTGAGCAGGTTATAGTTTGAAGCATATTTTATCCTGACGCCCTCAGAAAAAGCACTACATTGGACAAGGGCACTCGCTCTTTTGTCCCTAAAGTTTTTGCCTTCTGAAATCTGAAATCTAGTATGTCTCTAATCTACATTTAGTGTCTTCCTGTGCGAGCATTTGTCAGGTTTCATCCGTTTGTTTACAATTTTGCATAATTAGGGTTTTAGGCCTAATTGGACTAGGTTTAACAAATTAATCAACAAATTCCAAATTTCCTTGTCATTCCAAGTGACACCAAACATGTAGCTAAGTCCTCTTGCAAAAGTTGTGATTCAACTCGGTTTAATGTCCTTGAATGTATGTAGTGAAATGAGGATCTAATTAAGCTATCAATCTCATCAATAAACCCTCTTTTTCTACATAACACCCATCAAAATAGGAGGTGAAGTACATGACTTAAATGAAGAAAACATCCCTTGTAAAGATGCCATATGATTAGAAGCTCCAGAATCAAGAAGCCATCTCTCTGACTAAAGACTTCTAGAAGCAAAGAGTGCTTGTGCTTTTCCCTTGTTTGTCCCATTTGCAATGCCTGATGTCCCTATTTGTGTAGATGATGATGGTATCGAAGAAGAGGATGGACTAGATGACATGGATGATGGCATTTTGATATTGTGCTTTTGAATACTGTGAGTCAACTCATCAATTTTATTTTCATAACACTTATGCTCATCATGTCCTAGTTTCTTGCAATATGCACACTTTGGTCTCTCCTTCTTAGATGATCCTCCTTGGGAAAGGATGAGGACTTAGATGAATGATTTGACTCCTTTGCTTGCTCATTGTTCTTGAAATCCTTATTTTTCTGTTTCTTGCCTTTGCTAGGTGAAGCCTTTTGATCCTTTGTACCTTGATTAGTAAGAAGATCTTGAGGTCTAATATACTTCAAAGTGCCCATGTGTCCTAACTTAGCTTGCTCCCTTGTGAGTGATGCAACAAACTCATCAAGTGAAGGCATTGTGAAAGATTTCCCAAGTGCATCCATCATAGCATAAAAGGTAGAAACAAAGACTGAATAGTCAGGACAAAGTTTAGCAAGGATTGAAAGAATGAATTAAGTGTCCTCTTTCTCAATTCCACATTTTTTGAGCTGCAATATAAGTGATTTTAGCTTTGTGAAGAAGTCTTAGATGCTTGCAAAGTTGGTTGGATTCAAACCAATTAGTTCATTCTCCAATTTGAAACCTCTCATAGTATCTTGCTTACCAAAGAGATTCTCTAATGTAGTCCACACTTGATTAGGTATAGTACAAGATTCAATATGAAAAAGGAGATCAGGAGAGATAGATAAGCATAGTGTTCCATAGGCTTGATCACATCTATTGTACCATTTTGTCTTTCCTGCAGCTGTTGTTGGTTCAATTTCTGTACCAATTGTTACTCTATGAATTTTCAAACTTCTTAAATGAATCTCCATTTTAGTTTTCCAATCATGATAATTATATGGTGTGAGTAGAGGAATTTTGCTTGGATCCACGATGCAAGAGTACAAAAAAGGAACAACACAAGTACAACCCCCCATTTACTCAATCAATGAGATCACGTCCTAGTAGAAATGATTGTGGGACTTTATTTTCAGTCCAATTACAATTGCCACAAGCCAAAAAAGCAAAGTGGTCTTTGATTTTAGTACAATGCAAAAGGCAAGATTAGGATAGAACTGAAAGTACAATTTTTGAGCAAAATTAGATCAAACTGATCATAGATCTGGAAAGTACTTGAAAAATCATGCACTTTAAAAAAACATTTCACCAAAAAATGTTATTGTGTGAGCCTGAATGAAGCCTTTGATCTCTCTTGTACTTTCATGAATTCCTAGATCTTGGGTGGCTCCAATCATATCCAACTCTAACAATTCTTTCTTTAATAGTTCTTCTATAGGTGCAGAGATGGCTACATATCCCTTGATGAATTTTTGGTGGTAACCAGTATACCCTAGGAATGTTTTAACATTAGATGTGGTTTTTGGTGGTGGCAAGTTTTGAATGATGGAAAATTTTAGAGGATCAACCATCAGTCCTTCTTTACATATTATATGACCCAATAGTGTTCCAAATGGTACCGTAAAAGTGCATTTATTCAAGTTTAGGGAAATTTGCAATCTCCTATACTTGTTCAACATCAATCTTAATGCTTGTGTGTGATCTTTTATCAGTCCAAATATAGTCCAGTCATCCAAATAGACTTCCAAAAAATCATGTATAAACTCCTTGAATTCATTGACCATGATTCTACTAAATATTGTAGGTGCATTTTTCAATCCAAAAGGCATAACAATATACATGAAATATCCTAGTTCAGATGGAAATGTTTTTTTGGGTTGATCTTCCTCTCTAACTTTTACCTGGTGATATTTGAAGAATCCATCAATGAAAGAATAGATTTGTCTATCAGCAACTAACTCCAGTATTTCCTCTGTGAATGGTGTAGAGAAAGGATCATGAATACAAGCCTTATTCAATTCTCTATAGTCTTTACAGATCCTGATTTCTCCTATTTTCTTATTTTATACTACCATTAGACTGATCAACTCTGCTTCCTCCACTAGCTTTGTGATCCCTGCTTATAGCATCTTATCAAGCTCTACTTTGAATTTTTTTCTTCATGTTTGGTTTCATCATGTATGGCCTTTTCTTGACTGGTTTGGAGCCTTCTTTTAGTTGAATTTTCATTGTTTCGACTTCCTCTTTGATTCCCTTCATCTCTATGAACTTCCTAGGGAACAAATCCTCATACTCAGACAAAATTTCTACTACTTGTGCCACTTCCTTCTCATCCCAATAGTCTCCTATCTTGGCTAGCTTAAGGTCTCCTTCTTTGGCAATGTTTTCTTCCCTTAGCTGGATGGGCTTGTTGTAGTAATTTTCCTTGATGTCTGTTGATTCTACCAGCTCTCTATCACCTTGTTCTATTTTTATTTAAAGTTCTTTATCCTCTTCTTCTTGTTGTGATGTTTTATAGCATTTGTATTTCTCTGGATATGATTCTTTATTCATCCATTCTATGAATTTCCAAGTGCCTTCTATTTTTGCTGGTATTGAGCTTTGTTCTGGTTTGGCTTCTTATTCTTTTGTATCTTGTTGAAAGGTGATCTCCCAGATTCTGATGAAGGTTGTCTGTATGTTTTTGTCCAGATCAAAAAATGAGAAAGTATGAATGAAGTCTTTTTCAATTCTTCCCAATATCTAGTTTCTTTCCTTCATTCTTGATTTATATATCATGTCTGTGCAATTGGTGATAGTTTCCAATAAAATAAGTGGGTGTATAGTACCTCATTATATTCATTTATGCCTTTCCATACCATTATACACATGGACAAATGTTCTTGTGGTGAAATCTGACCTGAATACTTAGGTATTATGTTACATTCTCCTTCCTTCGAAAAATACCTTGTCTTGATTAATATCTTGAATGCTGAACACTGGTCTATTGTATCTTTGTGTGTGTTCCACCAATTTGTAGCATTGCATAATAATGTGTGTTGTGTAGCCTATATTCTTATCTCTTCATCTAAAAAGTTGTCTCCATTTCTGCTAGATATTTATGTAGGTCTTGTATGCCTAAAAACCTAGGCAACTCGATATGTGAAATTCCTTTCAAAATGTGACTTACCCGGTGAGATCTTTGCTCCATATCTTCCTTATCCTCCTTATATGTGTTACAAGTGGTCTGTAGTGGTTTTTAATGAAATACAGAGGATTACGATATGTTTTCCCTACCAGTCCTGGTCATGCATATGCTCCGATAGCCCAACATTTTTCTTATTTTTAGTTTCAGTTCTTCTCTCATCTAGGCTTCTTAAACCTCCTCACTATCTATACTGTAGTGGTCATCCTCTATCTCCACTTCTCCCTTAGAATTAGGCTCTTCTGTTGTCTCCTATGCATCTAACCTTGTAATTGTATAGAGATTCTTTGCATCCTTGTCACTGTATTCATCCTGATTGGTTTCTTCTATATATGCTTCCTCCATTGATGATCCCAAAGGAATGTGAACAATCTTATTCTCATTTGCAAATGATATCTCCTCTATTCATGAGTCTATGACACCATTTGCATCTACAAACCATCTCAAGCCCAAAAGTGCATTAAAAGCTTCTCCTTGATCCTTCATGGCTACTGCAATGAAATCTAAATCATGTTTGATCCCCATTAGATTAACTTCCGCTTGCTTCCATGTTCTCATTGTTTGCATGTTAGATCCATCCACCAAGATTATATTGTAGCTTGTTTCTAACAGCTTAGGTCTTCCTAATTGTTCCCACAGCTTCTTTGTTATCATGTTAACATCTACCCCCAAATCTATCATGACATTTCAAACCTTTTTGTGATTGATGTGAACATCCACCATAATTAGTTTTTTCTTCCATTCTCTATATGTCCTTCCCATCCTCTGGAGTTGGCTCTTTTTATTTTGTTCCTTATTCCAATACTTAGAGAAGTGCTTCAGTTTTTCCATGAGTCTGTGTTGTGTCAATTAGGCTAACTTCTTGAGAGCCTCCACTTCTTCTCTGATGAAAAAATGTTTGTATTACTTTTCCTCTTCTTGTTCCTTCCTTATTGTTTGTTTATCTTCCTTCACTATTTCTTCATGTTGCTTCTTCGTAGGGACAAATTCTTCATCTTCCTCATTGTCTTCCTCTTCTGTCTCAATAATATACTATCTTCTGGTATTTGTTCCTTGTCTTGTCACTACCACAACTTTCTCCTTCCTTTTCCTTCTCTCTTTTTTGGTATGTTTTGGTGTGCCTCTCTAGTAGTACTCTTCTTCTTCTGTGGATTTGGTTGAAGATATGTTTGTCTCCTCTTTGTTGTTCTTCCAACAAGTTCTTGCTCTATGATCTTTTGGTGCCCTTCTTATGATCCTTGCTCCTTTTTGATTATTCAGGTTCTGTAACTCATCACTCTTAGACTATGGTTGTGCATTCCATAAGTATTGTTGTGCTCTCTCACAAGAAAATAGGTCATGCTCTGTACTACTACGAAATGAACACTGTGTTTTCTTTTCAACCCAACATTCATTAGCAAAGTGTCCTAACTTAACGCAATTGAATCATTTTGCATCCTCCCTCCTTTGAATTCTTCCATGGCCTTTGCCTCCTCTATAGCCTCCAAACCATTCTTTGTCATCATTATTATAGCTATTTCCATATGGTGTAGCACTAGAACTTGAATTTTGTATGGCATTGATATTCCTCTGATTTCTCCTTCTTGGCTGCTTGTAGTCATGACCAATTGAGTTCCTTTCTTTCATACATGTCATGTTACTGCTCTCCGCAAAGTTTGTAGTGTTTCCACTATACCATGCTTCATCTTCTTCATCAACAAAGTCTCTTTTCATTCAAAAGTTTTGTGATGGGTAATCTGGTGTTTCATGGTCATCCCATTCTCTGCATAATCCTTAGTATACTAAATTAACTGTCTTTATTGTTGTTTTGGGGTCTACTTTTATTGCCACAGCTTGTCTTTCACCTTCATCCTAGGACAATCATTTCTCAAGTGGCCTTCTCTTGTACAATATGAACACCAGATATTAGGTCTTTTCTTTTATGTATTCTACTCCTGCCTCAGCTTCAATTGCTCCAATTCCAACTTTAGTGTCTCTAATTCTAGGTTTTCTTTCATCTTATCTTGTCTGTGCTAGGATTGAGACTCTATTGACAGGCTAGTATCACTGCTTCTACATATGTCTCAAATATCCTTCCATCTAGAGTTGACCTTATTCCAGGGCTTATTTTGGAAATAAACCATTCTATCTTTTTCTTTTCAATCAGTGGTTCATCCAATCTCCTAGTTGTCTCCTTGAATCTTTTATCAAAATCTTTTATTGATTCTTTCTTCAATTGCATCAAATCTCTCATCTTGCTTACCCCTTCTGTCAAAACATCTAGAACTCCAAAGTTCTCCAAAAATGCCTTCTTGATCTCATCTTGCTCCTTGTCACTGTTCAGATATGTCTTCCTATACCACTTCAATGCTTCATCCCACAAGGTGCCTATGAAGTCATATAGCTTGATTTCATCTCTTGTTACTCCCTTTTGGTTCCAAATTGACTCCAATACAAAATGTGTTTGGCTACTTTAGTAGTATCTTTCTCAAATACAGGTAACTTGATAGGCATATCCATGATTGACCTTCTCACAATCTCTGGTACTCCACGATGAGTTTCTTCCAGTTTTCTCCTCCAGTTATACTCTCTTCTATCCACTTGCTTCCCTTCTCTTCCCTTATATCTTTGTAGTCAGATCTCAAAATACTCTTCTCCTAAAACCTCTACAAAATTGCTCTGAATCTCTACTATTCTCTTTGCTTCTTTTTTTGCTTGAATATATTCCTTCTCTGCTAAAATTCTCTTGACTTTATATGGTACTAGGGGTGGCTCATGGTCCAAGGGTTGTTTCTCTTCGTAGTGCCTCTTCAAATTAGAGGAATCTCTTCTCTTTGTGAATGGCATCATGTCGGCATCCAATGATGATTAAAATAACCTTCCAAAACTGTCAAAACTCCTCTCGGTGTTTATCGCATCTTCTCCTCCTTCTCTTATCTCCTTTATGATTCAAAAAATTAACTCCTCTATATATTCCTCATCCATCTTCAAAATCTTCAGTGTTAACTCATGTTCTGGCAGCCTGCGGCATAAACCCTAGTTTCCTGTGTCTTCTCTTTCCCTTCTGCATTCTTCTTCGACATCACCCATAGTGGCATGCTCATCAACATTCTTTGTAACATCCTCTATGTCTTCACCTTCTGATCTCCTTTCTCCGGAAGCATCCTCCTTGGCACACTCATCAACATCCTTCATAACACACTTGTCCTCTTCCTTCCTTCCAGCAGCACCCTCCTTGGCGCGCTCTTCAAATTCTTCAGACTTTCCTTCTACATCTTCTATCATCCTTCCTTCCTCCATCATTTGTGCCTTTCCAATCTTCTGTAGTAATGTTCTTGTCTTTCCTAAGTTTGCTTCAATGTCTCTTCTCTACTTATCTCCATTCTAGTCTTGATTTCTTTGCCGATATTCTTTTTCTTCTGCTTCTCCCCTTTTGCTATGGGTTTTCATGATTTGGTGTTCCATTAGTCCTCTTATCTCCCATGGAATCCTTATTTGAAGAGTCACATCATTTGAAGGGTCCTTGTGGACCCTACCCCCTTCCCACTTGTCATCCCCTTAAGTGCCTGCCCCCTCTCACAGAGGTAGAAACCTAAGGAGATGTGAATTCTTCCACAATTTAAAAAATTTTCCTGCCAACCTTGCCTATTCTCTTTTTCGGAACTCTATGCTACTTCTTCAAATGTTTTTCCCTTTCAATATTTAACTACCCTCTTCCAGGGTCCTAGCAATGGAACCAAATATTAGAAAGAAATGTAGAGGAGATACCAGTTTGAAGATCCAGCCCTCAATCAAGTCTCACACATAATTCATTCCATTTGAGTATTATTCATAATTATCATAATAAATAGAAAATCAAATGTGGATATTGTGGGATGAAAAGACATACAACAGAAGAATGTATGTTTCTACATACATTGGTCACAATGGTTACTCTAGAAGTTGGAAATGTCTACTTGATCATTGTCCTGATTAGAATGAGGATAGATAGCTTATCTTATAGCTCCAGAGGGAATTGGACAACTACAAACTCTCTCTATTCCCGAGAGAGGATCAAATCTTCTGGGAGAAAGACAACAAAGGTCTTTTTACTATGAAAACAACATATGGTCTGATGTTAGATCCCATGGAAGATAGATTTTGGCATAAAGTTTGGAATTTTAGAATCATCCTTAAAATAAATTTCTTTTGGTGGATTCTTAATCACAACAAAATTCTCACCTTGGATAACCTAAAGAAAAGGGGATTTCAATGCCCTAATAGGTGTGCTCTTTGTCATAAGGATGAAGAGACTATTCCCCATATGTTGTTTTCTTGTGAATTTTCTAGGGAAGTTTGGGGTTTAATGTTGTAGAGGATGGGTGTGGAGTGGGTGTTCAATGAAAACTTGAATGCTTTTGTCAGGGAATGGGTATCCCCCTTTTCCTTCTCAGTGACCAAGGGGCTATGGAGACATATCCCCCATCACCTTGGATGGAATATCTGGAAGGAGAGGAATAATAAGATCTTTAGGGACACCTCCAAAACTCCCCTTGAAGTCTTCCAGGCTTTCTCTAGAATCCTAATTGAAAATGTGAACACTTGCAATTTTGAAGCTATTGAGTCCCCTCGAGCCAGGCTGAAGTGGATATTTTGAATTATTGGGATGTTTCTAAGGGTCTCTGTCAAGTGGACAACTCCAAGAAGCTTGCACAAGCCAAGACTAATTGGAAACCCCCTTAAAAGGATTGGTACAAGTTGAATTTTGATGGGGCTGCCAAAGGCAACTTGGGATAGGCTAGTGGAGGAGGTATTATTAGATCTGACACGAGTGTCTATTTGGTTGCTTATACTGGAGGTTTAGGGATCAAAAGTAATAATGATGTTGAGGGTCTCACTATGTTATGGGGAGTTAAACCAACTCATTCTTTGGGTATAAAAAAACTCCATGTGGAAGGAGATTTTAAACTCCTTGTTAATATTTTTCTTAGCATAGCTAATCATGGTTGGTAATTGATGTATATGGTCAGGGATATAAAAATGCTTCTAAGTAGCTTTGAGGAATTTGTGGTCTCCCATATATACATGTAAGGCAATGTTGTTGTGGATGCTATGGCCAATGTTGGTAATAATAGCTCCTCTTGGAGATGCTAGAGAAAGGTTGCTAATCTGCCTAGTAAAGTTCAAACCCTCATTGTCAAAGATGGTACCAGTAGTCCTTGATAATATTTTAGATCTTAGCCTCATGATAGGAGGATTGATAGTTGGGGGAATGTTAGTTGGGTTACCCTGACCATGTTCCTCTTCATTAGTGTAGGGAGAAATGTGGATGACTTGAAAGGGTGGGTTGTCGATAGGACCATGAGAGGATATAATGCCCTTAGGGATAAAATTCAAATGAATAATGGAGCCATTGGGATTCAAATACTTAAAAGCGGGAAGGCTAACATGGATTGGCAAGCCACAAGTCAGCAACTTATCCCTGACTGGACTACTAGCGGGGAAGGTGGCCGACTTAATGGGAATGGTTGGAGGATAGGTTGACATTATATCAACCATCATGATTTCATCTATGATCACCTCTGCATTAATTTTGACATGAGGTGGTAGAAATATGTTCTTCACCTAGCAGTGAACCAAGGTGGTAGGAGCTCCCCATGTCTTATCTATCATTATAGCTCCCATCAAATCCAACGTGACACTCATTGGAGTGATACGAGGTGCACAGAAGGATCAAGAATCTATCATGCCATTTATCATTTAGATTGGCTCAATTCTTGCAGAAAAGACAAAGGCATTTGCTTGATGTATCCGTTATTGTGTGCTAACTAGGGTGCTACCATGGGAGGAGATATTGTGAGAACATAACCCTCTTCCCCTGATGAATTTAAGCATGACCCTACTATCTGGTATATTATCTGGGAAGGGGGGGTGACTTCCTTTCTTGAAATTCTAAAAGATCATGACGAGAACCTCTCTCATTAGTTTGCAGATTCCTGGGACAACATGCATGTTCAGCTTGGTGGTATTGTCTTCGTGGTGACTAAAGAAGTCATAGGCTAGGCAACAGGGATGTCTACCAATAGGAGAAAGCATTACCACTAGAGCAAGGTTCTTGACTCAGAAAGTATGGAGGATTTCTTCAGAGAGGGGGAATCGACAACTAAAATGTAGGGGGTTTTGAATGGAAGAAGCTTTTGCCTCTATGGGACCAAGTGTGTTTGATGATTATTAAGTATTTTACGCTTGAAGGGTGTTATAAGATTTACTTTCATTATCACTTTGCCTTGCTTAACCATTTTCGTCACAATGCTAGGATTAGCTTTCCTTTTTTCCTTTTATCTTCTCTAGAGAACTCCATTAGGGTGGTGAGGGAAACCCATGCTAAGAATCCTAATACTCTAGTCATCCCCCTCCACCAGGGCCTTATTTTCCATTTCTACCATTTCCATTTAGCCTTGTGTCCCCCTAAGACCATTAAGGTTAGTGTGCTCCATGAATCCCCTTTGAACCTAGTTGCTGCGAGCCCTAGTGCTAAGGGTAAAGGGAAGAAATTTGTTGGGTTTCAAAAAGAGGTGGTTTCCCCTTTAGTTGTCTTCATGGATTGGCCTAGAATTGAGGAAATCCAGGACTCCCTATTGATTGAAATTCCTAATCCCAAATCTGGTTCTAAAACCCCCAAAGGCAAAAACACCCTGAAGAAACTAAGCAAGAGCCCCAAATCTCAGGCTACTGATGTCAAGAAGGGGGAGGTCTCCTATGTTAAGAGAGTGATAGAAATGAAAGAGGAAAGAAGGGCAGCGATGGGTTAGGAAATGCCAGTAAAACTGTGTAGTGGGTTAGAAGGTCCAGCCAAATTGTGGGTATTCCTTTAGCTAATCCTTAAGGAATTGAGCTTTCGGGTGAGTTGGAGTTTGTGGAAGACACTCTGGGAGAAGATGAAGGGGGTACTCTTGTGGAGTTTGTGCAGGAGGAAGTGGACACTAGTCACTTCCCCAAAATGAACACTCCCTACTCGGAGGATGCCCATGATCAAGAGGAGGACAAGAGGAAATGTACCCTGTGTGAAAAGACTGTAGAGGAGGTTGTTGATCTCAGGTCTATGGTTGGGAAACTGCTGAAGATTTTGAAAGTGATGGTAGGGTTTGCTACCAAAGTCCTACACCGTGCTGCTACTGCCTTTTCTGCTATGAAGGAGTTCGATGATAAGATCTAGGGCATTGGGGTTGATAGCCTGGGGGATTATGAGGAGATGTTCAAATTGCTCACTAATCATGGGATCGATGGGAATCCTTGGTTGTTTCTTCTATTTTTTTTGCTGTTGGTTTTTGCTTAAAGTCAGTTTTGTTGGGTTTTTAGGTTACTATGTGTTATGTTGTTAATTTGTTGTTAATGCGCTATTTCTGGCCTGTGTGAGGTTTTTGCTCTGGCCTTTGGACTATTTTGTACATGGTTCTAGACCCTTTTTCCAGTTGACTTTATCAAAAATAGAAGAATGTATGTTTTGTAAAATTGATAAAATGGAACAACTTCTTCTTAATCATGGTATTGCTCTATGTGATCAATATAATCTAGCACCTGCAAAAAAAATCATGCAGCCTCTTGTCAAAATTCCTCTTGTAGTGTTGGTAGATGCTCGACACTGGATACTGAAGATGATCCATAATCGTTGAACAACATTTCTCCCCTTGGGAAGAAATAGAACCACAAAAGTGTGCAAGTGATCTTCCCATTCTAGATAGGAACATGCAGGAAGAAGGATGAAAGTCCCTAAATTTTGCACATGATTTAAAGACCTAGATGATGCCTATGATGTCTTCAAAGGCTTCTCAAGTATCTCCAAGCCAATACTATCAGGTGACAAGTGCTAATATGATAACTAAGTCAACTATGTGGACTTATGAATATCTATAGAATTTGTCACTATAGAAGCTGATGTAGGCAAAGCAAGAGCAATAATGTCTGAAGAATTGATGTGTGGAATGTTAATACATGCCATATGGCTACAATCCAAATCTCACGTGAAGTCCTACTACAAAGAATCTTTGGAAGCCCTCTGTGAAGCCTCTCTGAACTTTGTAGTAGCAAAAGAATTGTCATCAAAGAGAAGACAAATGTCCTCAATGGTGTCTTCCAAATTTACAATGCGGGACTCTATAAACAAAGATGATATGTCTAGTAGAAATATGTCCCAATGTGGTGGATCTAAACAGACACTATCAATATCTTAGTGCAAGGAATCTCTAGAAGTTCTCAAGGAAGCAACTCTTGATTCAAATGTAGCATCAGGTGATGGTGGAGATGAGATCTCAATGCAAATCAACTAACTAGATTATTCTTCCCCAAATGATGATGTCTTACAAGATGTTTGAGTGAGACTGGATGATTTTTTTGCAGGTGGTTGATTATATTGATCAAATAAAGAAATGTTATGATTAAGAAGATTTTTTTCCATTTTATCGATTTTATGAAACATACATTCTTCTATTGTATACCTTTTCATCCCACAATATCCACATTTGATTTTCCATTTATTATGAGAACTTGAATAATACTCAATGGAATGGATTATGTGTGAGAGACATGATCAAATGTGCAACAATATCCAAAGCAGAAATGCAAGTATGGGCCCCCAAACTGAAAAATGTAGAAAGAAGTGCAGAAGTGTTCTAGACATGACACAATGGAAGTGCTCTTGACATGACACAATACAACCCCCCAAAAAGATTAGTGCTGAAACATAGGCCCTCCAAAAAAAAATGCAAGTGAAAGGTACAATGTGGTTAAGTTGGATGCTTAAATCGACCTTTTATAATACATGGTGATTTTTACAAATTTGCAATCCAAAACTTAATATTTAAAATTATAGATAGATTCCCTACTGAATTTTGTTAAGTGTCAAAAAAAATTTCCAATTTTTTGATACTCGGGGTGAAATTTATGCCCTGTCAAAAATTACACAATACATTTGACCTCGAAGGCCAAAAATGTGTTAAGACAACAAAATTTCAGAAATGTCTCAATACCACTTTGTCGACAATGAAATGAGATTTCTGTTGACTATAAATTTGTCAAATTTTTCCTTAATGGGTGAAAATTCTGGCAAAAAGAAAATGTGCTCCCCTTATGAGCACTTATATAGATCTGACAGTTTGTCTTGGCATAAAACGTTATGTTTGGGCAGTTAACTAACCTCTAGGGGTTAGCATTTGTTACAGGCAGTCAAAGTTTTATGTCACAGTTACAATAGTTGTTTTTTATTAGGCAAGCATGAAAAGAGGGTCTTGATCCCTTTACAAAAACTGCCCCAAGGGCTCAGCAAAAAAGGCCCTAGCTGACTAGAAACAACGCTTCAACAATAGACAAACAATGAAATAGAGTTCAAAACATACTTAATCAAAAACCAAAAATAAAGACAAAAGACAACAACACTACTGAAAAATCTTAGCCCAGTCATTGGTGAGGAATTTATACATTTCTTCATACTGACCCATGCAGTCAGTCCCAATGCCATGCTTCTTAAGCTCCATGTCCTGCAACACCGAAAGAGTAGTAGCAAACCAGTGCATCACCTTGGTGTTGATATGGGCCAACACCTTCCAGTTACTTTCCATCTCAACAATCTTAGCTTTGAGGGCAATCACCTCATTGGAAGTATGCATACATAGATTGCATCCCTTCTCCCTAGTAGAAGTCTCTCCCTCCTTACCAGCAGGTGGCACTTAAACAGGGTCCTTCATATCATCCAAATCCTCCTCAGAATTGAGCTCATTCATTTTAGGGAATAGGCTATTGCCCTCTCCACTTGCTTAGAGACCTCTGTGGTCTCATTATCCTCCTCCTCCTCCCTACGTTCATCATTAGACTGGGAATCACTAGAAATATCAACCCCCTTGAGACTTGGAGTTTGAATACCTACAATTCTATTCAACTTTCTCAAATTGAAAAATTTCTTTCCTTTAGCACCAATTGACACAGTCTTTCCCTTCTCCTTCGGTTGGGGTTGGGTAGGGGAAACAAGTAGATCCATATCAAAAAAATTACTATCCTCCACAATGTAATTAGCACTTACATCAGTTTGAACCCCTTTAGGTTTTTTGCTAGATTAGCTCATATCCTCCTCTAGATTCCTTTTAGCAAAGGCCTTATCCCTTTGTTTGATGGGGTTCTTCTTAAGGGAACAAAGACCCATGACCACCTCCTCCTAGGACTTAGCTTGACTCCCCTAGGGTTTGGGAGTAACTTTCCCTTTGGATTGTTTAGAGGGTGTTTTAGACTTAGTGGTTGAGCCCCTTTGATTGTCCCCAACATTATCTCCATCACCTAGATTGAACTAGAGAGGCTTTCAACACAACTTCATCCACAGAGGGAGACTCCATGTTCTCCTCTTGAAGAGACACAAATTTTTCTTTTACCTTTAACCCTTAGAGTTTCTTCCACCATAGGGTTATCAACCTTCTTCTCACCAGCAAGGGCAGGAGGGAATGCTCAACAAGGTTGACTCTAATGGGCTTAGGGGGATAGAGGGTAGATGGAAGTGATATAGATGAAAGAACAAGCCCCGATGAAGGGGGATAGGGGGTTTAATGTGGATTTTTAACATGGGCTTCCATATCTTCTTCAATAGAGGATTTGAAAGAAGAGAGCACGTAAAAAGGAAAGCTAAGGAAAATCTTGTGCCTAAAATGGTTAAGGAGCACAAAGTGGTAATGGAAGTAACACCTGAATCACCCTTCCAAAGTAAAGTACTTCATAATTACAAAACATACCTTGTCCCAAGGGTCAGATAACTTCTCCCTTTCAAAGCCCCCTTACAATTTAACCAAATGCTCGCCTTCCTTGAAGAAGATGGTCATGTTGTCGGTGTCAGGCACCTTGCTCTACCTCCAAACCTTCTTACCGTTACAAATCATCCTCGTGGCTTGCCTAATAACCTCCTCATTCACTTCAAAATCCACTCCACCAAGCTGAACATAGCGATGGTCCCATGACTCCGCAAATTGCTTGGAGAGATTCTCATCAAACCCATTTAATCCTTCAAGAAACAAAGTCACCCCTCCTTCATTTCCACACAGTGTCATCCTATTTAACCTCTTCATAGGAAATGGGTTCAGTTCTAACCCTATCCCCTCCCATTCTCGTAATTTTAGTCCCAACAAAATAGAACGACTTCAATTGTAAGTGCAGAGGAAAAGAGATAATGTAAATAGCAACTAACTGATGAAACTTAGTCTTTGTTCTTTGCATTTTCAAAAATCTCAAGAACCCCAGTTGTAATTTTCATAATGGCCATCTCTCGAATCTTCCCCATATGCTGGTGTGTAATAATGATGAGTAGGACTCCTCTGGCTTAAACTTGAATGATGGATCGTGCTAAGGAAGTACTTCATGCAAAACCACACCACCAAATAATTATATCCTGCTTGCCACCCATGAGCAATATCCATTATATCACACTGAGTCGCCATAAAATCCACCCACGTCAACAACCTGGTCATCTAGTCAGCCTTAGCTTCTTTATTCCCTTTATTACTAATATTATTGGAAGTCAACTTAGCGGTAGGTAGCTTCTTAGTCCAACATATCCAACTTAAAATTAATAAGCAAAGGGGTCCAAAATAACTCCAATCATGATATACCATGAGGGTTCAGATCTTTAGAAAGAAGGGTTTGAATATAGCAAGGGATATTCCCAATATTCCTTCATCGCCACGAGTTGAGGTTAGTGCCGAGGTTGGCCATGGCATCAGACACTTTATTACCTTCTTTAAAAATGTGGGATACTTATACCTTCCATCCCACTTAGGAGACCTCTAATGTCATTGCTAATGTCAACAAGCTGCCAACCTGGGTTAGCAAAGCCCAAGACCGCATCCACCATAAGTTTAGAATCCCCTTCAACCTGAAGCTTATTTATATGTAGAGAAAGTGCTAGTTTGACTCCCTAAAGCATGCCCATAGTCTCCACCTCATTATTGGACTTAACTCCTAACCCCCCTACAAAAACAGCTAGGAATTTACCCTTATCCGATCTTATTATTCCCCCACTACTAGCAGGTCCTGAGTTTCCTTTGGCAGCCCCATCAAAATACAACTTGCACCACCCAGCTGAGGGAAGTCACCAATGGGTATTATCCCAAGCTAACTATTTAGATATGTCCACTTTGGTTAAATCCTAATAAATATCCCACTTTCTCACTACACTTACCTCCAGAGGACTAGGAAGAGTTGTCAGAGTGTTTAAGTTGTAGGTGGACAAATTCTCCAAGAGAAGCTTAGAGAAATAATGGAAGACTTCAAGTGAGGTCCTAGTAGTATTCCTGAATATTATGTTGTTCCTTTCTTTCCAAATACTCCACCCTAAATGGGGGGTATTTGTCTCCAAAGCTCCTTAACAACCAAGTAGGAGAAGGGGGAATGCTATTCATTGACAAAAGCAGTCAACTTCTCATTCAAAACCCAATCAATGCCCAACTTTTTCAATGTTTGATCCCATATGTCTCTAGCAAAGTCACAATGGAGGAGTAAGTGAGTGACAAATTCCTCCTCTTTTTGGTAAAGAATACACCAATTATGGAGTTGGAACCCCTGCCTCTGAAGATTGTCAAGGGTTAGAATCCTATTGTGATTCACCACCCACCAGAAAAAGTTTATTTTAGGGATCAACCTATAATTCCAGACTTTGGACCAGAACATGTCCTCACCCAGGTCTAATAGTAGACCATAAGCTGTTATGATAGTGAAGATACCCCTGTTGTCTCTATCCCAGATAATGTTATCCTCTCTAGGAAAAATAAGAATTTTGTACTTCTACAAATCCCTTTGAAGATCTGTGGCAACAAGTTCCAATTCGCTTTGGTTAAGACAACAATCCAACAAGCTCTTCCATTGGCTCATGAAGCCATCCTGAATGTAATCAGACACCAAAGTACCAAAGAAGTTATTAGCCAGATTAGCTAGCCTACCAAATGATTGGAGACCTATAAGAGGTTGATCCACCAACCATCTATCCTCCCAGAATTTGATGTCTCTACCATTTCCAAGCTTCCATTTGATACCTTTCTAGAGTAGACTTTTGGTTTTAAGGAGACCATTCCAAATCACAGAACCTTTAGGAATACCCTGCTCTAAAAGGAATTTGCTCTCTAGAATGTCTCTAAGATATTTGGCCTTCATGATAATTCCCCAATCCTTATTATCTTCGATAAGGCTCCAATTGACCTTGGCAACTAAGGCCTTATTGGTCAAGTGTATTTTTCTAATGCCAAGTCCCCCTAAGTTTTAGGGAGGCAAACCTTATCCCAATTAACCAGAGCTATTCTTTTTTATCTTCAGCTCTAGTCCAAAGAAATTTCCTTTGGATATTCTGAAACTTATCAGCGATGTATTTAGGAATCTTGAAGAGACTAAGGAAGTAAATAGGAATACCTTGGAGGGAAGCTTTGAGGAGCTGGAATTTGCCTGCTTGACTTAGGAGTTTGCTTTTCCACCTAGCCGGCTTATTTTGAACTCTTTCTAAAATAGAATTCTAGAAATTCGGTGTGACATATTTGACCATCAAGGGGAGGCTAAGGTAAGTAGTATGAAGTTGAGCACAAAAGCATCCCAAAATGACCTTAATTTTCTGCTATAGATCGATGGCAGTTTTGATGAAATATATTTGGATCTTTTCATAATTAATGTTTTGCCCTGAAACAACCTCATATTCATTCAATAATTGTTTCCACCTTACCCTCCACCACCGAGGCAATACCAAAGAGAATGGTATCATCCACAAATTGTTGAATAGTTGAAGGTAGGACCGTTGTAGCTATTTTTATACCTTTTAGATTACCCAAGCTTAACGTCTTCATCGTAGTCCTCCCCAAAACTTCAACCATCAAGATAAAAAGATAGGGGGATAGAGGGTCCCCTTGTCTTAGACCTCTACCAAAATTGAAGAAACCTCTAGGGATCCCATTCACAAGAACTAAGAATATGACAGTTGTAACACATTCTCTTAGCAGTCTGATAACACCATCCTAAAAACCAAAATTTTCCAAGACACGAAATAAGAACTCCCAAGAGACTCTATCATAGACCTTAGAAATATCAAGCTTGAAGGCCATGCTAGGAATGTTACTTCTCTCCATAGAATGAATAACTTCATGGGTGGAAATAGAAACATCCAAGATTTGTCTACCTAGGAAAAAGCCTTTCTGATTTCCCCAAATGAGCTTATCCAATAACGATTGAAACCTTAGAACATGGATCTTAGAAAATATCTTATAAACCATGTTACAGAGGCTAATAGGTCTAAAATATGCCATAGAAATATGATCAGGCTTCTTAGGGACCAGTGCAATAAAAGTATTGTTGAGATTGAGGAGCTTCCCTATCTTAACAAAGTCTCTAGTAGCATTCGTGACATCTTTCCCAACAATCTCCCAAAATTCCTAAAACAAAGCAAGGGGGAACCGATTTGGACAAGGAGCCTTAAAAGGCACCCATCGAGAAAACCACATCCTAGACTTCCTCTTCAGTGATAGGTCTAGTGAGGAGGTAGTTATCTTCCTCAGTAAGCAAGGTGGGAATGTTGTCTAGGAGCTTTTCCACAACAGCTGGAGAGGCCTTTCTAGGCTGGAGGGATAGAAACGATTGGAAGTATCTAGAGGTCTTCTACCCAATCTGTTCATCCGATCTAAATTCAGCTCCTCCCTCATCCAGAAGCCTAGAGATGGTGTTTTTTTTCTATGGTGCAAAGTCGATTGATGGAAGAATGTATTATTCCTATCTCCTTCTCTTAACTATTGGACTCTGGACTTTTGTTTCCAAAAAAATTCCTCCTTCTTCAAAATGTTAGACCATTCCTGCATTAAAGGATTTTCCTGATTAAATATGTCCTCCGAGCTATCTCCTTCAGCCATTCTATTCTGCACCTCAGATAACTTGGAAACAAGGACCTTTTTCTTCTCTAACACATTACCAAAAGAGACTCTATTCCATCCCCTGACCCTATTTTTGATATTGAGGAGTTTTTGAGTCAATCTAAACATAGCAGATCCTTGAATAGGAATATTCCACTAGTTAGAGTGTTGGAGTATAGGACCACCGAGAAGGGGGGTGAATCAGTGGTCTATTAAACAATCAAACTTTTTTTACCTATTACCACACTTGACTAATAATGCAGAGAGAACTAAGATACTTCAATGAATTAGACATTGAATATTGAATGCATCACCATAACAAGTACATTTGAACATAAGACTTTGAGCAAATATGATCAAACATAAGACACAACATCAAGAAGAGAGATGACATAGGTGATTTGAGTGGAAAACCCTGTAAGGGTAAAAAACCACTATGAAAATAGATTTTATTAGGCTTCACTAGCCAACCCTCACTGGGATACAATTTATGTGCCTCACTGGCAATTAGATGTCTCACTAACAATAAGAAATGTCTCACTGACAAATTAGAAGTCTCACTGACAAATTTGAAGTCTCAATGACAAAATAGCATACATCACAAATTTGAATGGAAATAAAAGAGTAGAGAGGGACACTTTGTTTCACTGTACTGTTTTTCTCATCAATCTTTGCAAGTCATTTTGATCACCTTCTCAAATATCCATATGTATTTGAATCACCAAATTAATGAAATCAAAGAGAAAATCAACATAATACAAGCATGAAAAGGTTTGTAAGATCTTTACCATTGAAGGAAACAAAAGGTTTCACTCTGCAATCACCACTGTGTTCTGCCTCTAAACACACCCATCAACTTCATGCCTTTTTGCCTGCTTATGAATCTGCAACACTACTTAATGACTATGCTGCATACAAGCTCCTTCCCATCCATTGACAATAATGAAGATTACAGACATAAATGATATATTGACAAAATCTTCTCAGACTGTCACTTCAAACACATATGCATACAGAACTCATTACAGAGTTATATCTTCTCAGACTGTCACTTCAAACATTAAATCTTTGCATACAATTATAGATACTGAAATTATAGGGTTACTTCAAGTTTGAACCTCTTTAAACCAACAACTCATATTCAAAATATAAACATTGTAGTGATTTCCCTTGCAAGTGTCACTGTTAAGAACTCAAATCACAAAAACAAACAACATTTTTCCTCCATACAGAACCCTTAATAATACTCTGATCAAAACAACACAACAATATATTATCTTAGATCTTCAGTATATTCCTTAACAACACTGGAAGCCTTGACATCTCATGGAGAACAACATATATACTTGCATAGCATCCTCGAATCCAAGAAGGAAGTTGCAGAGGCAGTTACAAAACTGTTTACCAGAGATACACTCAAATGGACGTCAAACTTCAGTCTTCGAGAAGATCCATTAGGGTTTCAAATGAAATCTAATACCAGCCATCGATCTTAGGTTTCGTAGGTTTTCCAAATTAAATTATGTCCCTTGATCCTTTCTTACCGCCCAAACTTAAAGGCTTTAACCGGACGTACCGGGATCCCTAGGAGAGGGGGGTGGTCAACCTACGTTGTTGATCCCTCCAAGTGGTAACTTAAGTTACCCGTGACCTTCAATCACCAGTCACCGCGAAATTAAAACAAAAGGTAAGCTTAATGTGATGGGTATAAGAAAAGACTTAAGGATTAAAAGTTAGGCTTTTAGGACATAAACAAATCACTTAGGGTTTTTTAAATTCCTTAGAACTTTAACACATATACGACCCTAGATAGAATATAGATTATGAACTAAGACATGAACAAGGATTTAATAGAGATAAAAAGACTGAGAAACACATGAGAAGACCTTGCAACCTTGGACTTCAACAACCAATTTGACTTAGGATTTTAGGGTTTTATAAACATTGATCATATCATACTAAGAAACTGGGTAAACTTCAAAACCCTGAAGACTTCTTTCAGACAATCACTGGCCCAAGAACACCTTATACTCAGAGAAGACATAATAGACATGAAAAGCTTGACTCAAGTGGATACAAGACATAGAAGATCATGGATGAAAGAATACAACAAACCCACATTACAAACATCTTAACATTTACAAAACCAAAACACCTAAACATCTGCAAAACCACTGTCATCCTGAGATCCTGAAGCATCAACACATGGATCACCAATAGTATCCTCTTTTTGACATCAATGACAAACATGTTCATAATAGAGATGCAGTCCCTAAAATAAGGGTGAGAGGCCCACATTATCTCATACCTGAAAGGATAGGGACCTTTAATGAGTTATATCCATCCAATTCAGAAGCAAGGGGTTATGATCAGACCCAATTCTTGAGAGAACAGCAAGATTGGTATGATTAATAATATTCCAATTAGAAGAAATAAGGAATCTCTCAAGCTTGACCTAAATAAGATAATCTCCTCTTCATCTATTGGACCAAGTGAAGAGTTGACCTATCAGCTCAATATCCATAAGACCAACATCATTCAAAAACTTAGAAAAAGATGACATGTTAGAGTAATCCATAATACCCCCAAGTTTCTTAGAAGGAAATAGAGGGGTGTTAAAATTCCTAGCCACCATCCAATGAACTTTCCTATTGGCCTTAATATGAGTAGAAACACTCACCCACACTTCTTTTCTAGCAGCTCTGGTATTGGATGCATAAATATTAGAGATGATCCAATCTTTATTATAATACGAAAAACTCACCTCTAGACTATGTTTGGAGTGATCCATATAAGAACCTTTGACATTTTGGCTCCTCATAGTCACAATCCCTCTTGAAGCCCCTTACACTTCACTGATACTAAAATCAACACTAGGCCACATACTTTTAGCAACATATTTAAAATTGATTTATGATATTTTGACCTCTTGCTGTAGTAGAATATCAATTTTATTCTCAAGGATACAATTTTTGACCAAAAACTATTTGTGAGGACTATTGAGTCCTCAAATATTCCATGAGAAAATCCTCATTTCTAAGACTTCCTAGAAGACAACTGAAGGGTACTTTGCCTTCCATTAGCTATCTCCCTTTGTCTAGTCTCCCGAAGAGAAGGTCTCCCTATCTATGGATCTATCCCCACATCAGCGATTTTATTGGCATACCCTTTGTCTTTTCTCTTAGGAGAAGACCAACTTTTTGAATCAGATGAACTCTGCTTTCTTGAGCCAACTCCTAGGGAGAACTAGTCTTTTTGAAATGGGAGGAGTCCACCCTTTTGTGAGAACCCACTCTCTATTTTTGGTGAGTCAATATTCTTGAATTGAACTACAACAATCCCAGCCTGAAGTTGAGTAACCTCTATTATAGTTTATGTGGAAGGTTCCTTAATGACCTCCTTAGGAACCCTTGAGACATCTTAAGAGGGAATTTCTCCATCCTCCCTTTCCTCCTACAAGTCATTTGGGGGAGGAACCAAATCCTCCTTTACAACTGCCTCAAATTGTTTCTCCAGAGATACAATTGATCAGCTTACCATCGGCTATTCGTTTTGCATAACCAAAATGACTTCGACAGCATGGGCTTCCACCTCATTCACTGACTTCTCCCCAAGATTCTCCTACCTAGGATTCTTCTCCCCTTCAACTAGAGGTTGTTTAGGGGAGTTAGGGGGTGAACTTATTATATTAAGAAGATCCTCCTTAAAAGGGTATTCATCGGTCTCCTTTTTCCTTCTTTCCATAGGTTTCTTGAGATTTTGGTTAGAGATAGTAGGGGCCCTGCATTGTGTAATAACATGGCTCGGTTTTGAGCAGTTTTGGCTGAAAACTCTCGCACTTTCATATAAGATAGTTTGCTTCCACTTCCCAAGTTTAGACTCAAGGGTGATAGATGTTGGAAGGGGTTTTAAAATATCAACATTAACGCATAATCTAGCATAGACAAGTGTGGATTTTGCCTTAGTGACTTTATCCACAGTGATGTAATGCCCAAAGGAATTCCCAATCCAAGAAAAAACTTCTTCATCCCAAAATTCCAGAGGTAAGCTAGGCAACTTGACCCAAACCGGAGCTAATTTATTCAGGGCTGCCTTAGGATTGAAGCCCGATTTCCACCAACAAAGGGAAAGAGAGTGTCTCCCATAAAGCCAAGGACCCCCTGCTAAAACCCAAATGAGATCCTCTTTAGAAATGAAGTTAAAAATAAACATACCTCATGCTATTGTACTGACAGTTACAACCCTTTGGCTATCATTTTGCCGCTGTCCATCTCCTGACCAAATCAATATTTGGGTGATAGGAGAAGAACTTTCCCACAAGAGTATTCTCCATGGTTGAAATGATTCTATTCACAGTCGAATCTGACAACTTTAAAGTAGTACCTTCCTTATCTACTCTAGCAGCACTAGGACAATATTCCCAAGCGCCTGCTCCCTGCTATCAATGCCCAAAAGGGCTTCCTTCCAAGTGATGGACGCGGATTCCAAGGCCTTGTTCATGGGTACTGAAGAGCTACCCAAGGTAGATCTAACAAAACTTCATACCATGGGAGGCGGGGGGAGGGGTAGGCTCAAGGGCCCCCCTCGGGCTGTTGAACTCCATTCCTCCTCAAATTCAAATGAGGGTATTTGGCAGGTTAGTTGCAGAGCAAAAAAATTTCTCCCAAACTCTAGATTTGTGTTTCTAAGTTTTTATAGATTACATTGAAGTTAACATTAATTTTTAACATAACCAGAAAAGTTAACAAGACTAACAACTTATGCTAGTTGTTATAGAGAATGCTAGCGGTGTACAATATTGTTAATGTAACAACAAACTTGCAACTAACATAAAAGATGGAGGTTGGAGGATGCCAATGGTTAGAGCAAAGCCTTCATCACATATCGGCTGCCACTTAGAAATCGCCACGGTAAACGTTAAGAAATCACGACCAGAATTAAACTTGCACCTAAAACCTTCAAACACTCACCATAATCTAGATATTCCAGTGGCCCTACAATGGACAAACAATAATCGGTGACCAGATGAAAGACAAGTTTGATCCTTCGACCCCTTCACATGAGAAAGCTACTAGAAAAATAACCGGCAAATTCAAAGTTGGAACCTTTGACTAGTGGTATGAATCCGCTACAAGAATAGGAGGCGTCTAAGATTTGTGAAGCCACCTGAGATTTGGTAATCCTTCAATGGCCACATCTGAAGCTTTCTCCTTCAAATATGATAAATGAAGATCTCCAAAAAAATTGACCCTTTGATGTAGCTTTTGATCTTTGGAGTCTTCAAACAGGCAGTTACCTCCAATATAAACTACGACTGATACTTTGAAACCCAGGTGAGTGCAGAGAGGCCAAGAGGCCAAAATTCACTCAAACCTTAAAAAATTTCACCCCAAAATTTTGCCAAGACCTGCAAAAGTCCGATTTGCAAAAAAAAATGCTTTTCAAACAAAACTTTGTGTACAAATCCGTACGGTACCATATAGTCCATACGGTAGGGGGTTAGGGGGCTAAAACATTTTTTGCAAAAAATTGCTTGTGTCGATTTTGACGAAACGACAATCTTTTTTTACTCTCTTGGGCCTTCCGGACTCAATGGCAAGGTCTGCTTGGATCTATGAAGAACTCTTGACTAGGATAGGTGCGAGATTTTCTCAAATAGGGAAGGGTTAAATTCTAGCATGGCTCTAATACCATGTTGGGATTGCCAAGATTATAAAGCAAGAACTAGGATATACTTCCACAAGCTATGCGCACACAATGATCCTAATGATATTATCAAAAGTTAAGTAAAATGTAAAAAGAAGCCTTTCATATATAGACAAGGTAGTGGAGGTATGAAGGTAGGATACAACGACTGACTACCTCATCAAAGGTGCAACACTTGTCTAGCTCAAATGACGTGTTTGAGCAAGTGGCAAGTATGCATGCATTAGGTGTCTCACAAACTAAGGACACATGTCTCAACCACATAAGGTGAGAAAAAACTCTAAAAGTACCTAATTGGAGACTTAATCTAGTGTGAACATGACTCTCTTAGGTAGGCTAAAAGCTAACTAGTTTTATAATGTCCCTTTTTACACTAATAGGTTAAGGGTAACCAACACAATTGAAGGGGGAGCTAAAGGGGAAGGAGAAAAATCTTGCATGGATTTTTTGCACTTTCACTGAAGCTACACACTCTAGTAACTTAGACAAGTGTGTGGTTGCAAGTTCTCCAAACGAATTACAATTGCATCCATACAAATACTAAATTTAGATATGTCTCCATGCCAAACTCTACATGTGAAAGCCATTGTAACTTCCCACAACTCACCACAACTAGCATTGTAGTTGTTTACTAGTTTGCAATCAAATAATGTTAACATGAAATTAGAATAAATTCCAACTTTTCGTACTAGGAACCTTACCAAGAACAATGTATAGGTGAATAGTACAAAAAAGTTCCAACGACGGTGATGTTTGAATGATGTAGTATGATAGATCCGTTATGAGGTAATATGTTTTCTATATGACTGAAGCCATGAAGATGATAAAGGAATATAAGCTCATTTGGTGCATATCTATCCTCACTTTATTATTGCATGCATGAGAAACTATTTCTTTTCTTTATCTTTCTACACATGCATAAGCCACATATAGATTCAATAAAGGGTTTTTGATCCTTACCAATGAACCTTACAGGTGAACCTTTTTAGAAAGTTTTTTTGGTTCTTTTTAAGGTGTGACCTTATGTGTGCAAATAATGTGAAAATTAACATTACCTAAGGCTATCTCCAACTAGCCTAACACTAATTAGAAAGCACGTGATTTGGGACTAACAATTGGACCAAAAAACTTGATAATGTAAATTGGAAACTTGCAAGACTTGGAAAATAAAAAATTGTATTGAAAGCAGAAATTGGTTAAAAGTGGCATCAAATGCACCTGTGCAAAGAAGTGGGCTTTATGAACGTTGCTTGGAATTTTGTTCTAGAGATACCTGTGAAATTTAGAAGTTATTAGATATAAAGAACAAGGCTTCCATATGCAAAATGGCCTACTTGACAACATTGACTAGTCTTGATAGCCACCATGACAACATTGTCCACAAGGATGATCTTGACCAAAGAGTAGGTACATACTTGAAACTTGTTAGGGAGTGTATTGATAGTGTGTCTTAGCTTCTCAAAAGTGCTCACTTGTCAGTGACCAACAAAAACCATGTAATTGATAGTAAACTTATGAGGCCCCAATGAATATGAATGACACAAAGCATGCAAGTTGAAGAGTTGAAATTGTTTCACTTGGAAAATGGAATGATGATGCTTTGAAAATGATAAGGATAAATTATGACATTATGAGGAAGCATCCCAAGAGTTTTTAGGTACTGATCTGTAGTGGAGACACGATAACCATCTAAAAATGTAGAAGTCCTAATTGTTGACAAAAAGTGAGATAAAATGATCAATTTGGAGCAACATCACCTGATATATTCCTATTTTTTGAGAATGGATGGTTCTGTGGACCTATATCATTTAGAAAATGACCCAAATGATTTTGTGTGTGGGTCACAGTCCAGTTCACGACACATGAACCTTCCTCCTTGTTAAGGGAAGCCTCCCAGTCACTCCCACTCACGTGGCAAGAGCTGATGGAGTGGAGGTGGGACCGAGGGGTTGTCCTGCTCTCTTTCTTCAGGAAGAAGGATGTTGCAGAGGATAGTTGGGTTTCATTCTATGTGTATGCTCTAACTATTGTTTCTATGGCGATGTTTGATTTTTGTTGTAGTTGTGATGATTATATGACTCGAAGGGTCACTAGTCCTAAGTCTCCCTAGCCTAGCATGAAGGTTGTTCTACTCATTGAGAAGTCTCTGTTGTTCTAGTCTTGTTTCTTGGTCTCTTAAGACTTGTTGAATCAAGGGTTGTTGATATCTAATTCTTTTTTGGTGTTCTAGTTCTTCCCTTGCTTGTTTTGCATTTAATTGTTGAATTGGATTGAGAAAGTTTTCCCTAATCTCGTCAAGGACAAATTTAATCCAATCTTCCTTAATGCCAAGGCACATTGGAAATAGGGGGAAGTATTTTTACATTGAATGTGTATGATGTTGATGTTTAGGTTGAAATGTACCTTGTGATGTGATCGAGGGTTTGTTCTCTAAGTTTCCTAATGTTTTTATGTTTTCCTTATGCAATGAAATCTAAGATGTATGCAAAAAAATTTTGATTCCTTTTTCAAAATTAATGTTGTTTAATTAACTAGGAATTAAAATATGTATGCAACTATATGAGTTTTCCAAAATGCAATCTAGTCCTATGTTTTTGTGATTTTTGTAGAGCAATTTGAATCTAATCTAGGAATTTAAAATTATGAGAATTAAAATGAGTGCTAATCTAATGAACTGAAGCAAATCTAATCTAATTAAATCAAAGAAAATCCTATCAAGAAAAGAGCAACACAAAGATTACTTTCCCAAGAGCAAGAGTGTGATCTAATTACTATTTGAAAAGAATGAAAAACCTCGTATGATAGAGATGGCAGAGCTTGGTTTGAGCCCTCGGAAGTCCTTTTTATGGCAACCCTCTCTCTTCCTCTACAACAATGGGGTCCTCGTCTTGGCAATAGAAGTGAAGATGGGAGCAAAATGAATAGAATAGAAGCTTGGATAACAAATGGGCATACAAATGCCTACAAATCACTGAGGCTTGAAGATTTGAAGCTTTGAGATGAATTGGGCATAAGAATGCCTACAAAGGCTTGGATCTATGAAGTTAAATGCAAAAATTGAAAAGACTCATGTGGTCCTGCACAAGCATAAATGCTATGGAGACAAGGAAAAGTAGAGCAAAGCAAAGAAAGAATACTAAATTTTACATCCCCAAATGCATAGAGGAGGGGGGTATTTATAGGTGTGAAGAGCATAAAAATGGTGGAAATGATTGGAGAGTTAACTCATATAATTGAAGAGTTAATAGGCTTAATTGGACAGTGATCTGGGTTTGTTTGATTGAGAGTGATCTAGCCTTAATAACCTTTCATAGGAGAAGAAAAGGAGTTAGCATGAGATTGATTAGGAGATAAGTAGAATTGATTTGTGAGTTAAAATAGAGTGATTGGGAGTCTTGAGTCGGTTATGAGGAGTTGATGATTAGTTAGGGAAGGTGACTCACACAATTTGGGCTTAATTTGGAGCAAATCTGGGCTTTAACTAGAAGAAAACTTGCATGTCAGAAGATGGCAGGGTCACCCCTTTCAGGAAGTGGGTCACCCCTTTCACCAAGGCAAGTCACCCGTGGAGATCCTACTTAAGTGGCAAGGTCGCCCAAGGAGATCCTTTAGTGATAGGGGGCGATCCAACGAAGAAATTTTGTATGGGGGATTTTTGAAATGGAGAATGGTTTAGGAGGTGTGAAAGTGGTTTTGGCATCCCCAAATCAATCATAGGATCTCTATAGGGTGGGTCGCCCCTTTCACCAGGGTGAGTCGCCCTTGGAGATCTTGATTTCATTGTAGGGTCGTCCAGGGGGATATTCTACAGTTACAGGGGCTAACCTAGAAAGAAAGAAAGCGACAGTAAAATTGAAGAAAGGGACGGACTTGGGAGGTTGATTAGATGATTCTAAAGGGTCTAAATGATGCAAATACCCCTAGGGAACATGAATTTCTCTTCTTGTGAAGTGGATTGGTGTGGTTATCGGGGCTAGAGAGTGACAAAAATGACTTGTCAAACTTTGGTCCAAGGAAGACAAGCTAGAAGGTGTGCAAGACTGTAGAAGGTTAGTCCAAAGGTTAGGAAAACACAAACAAAATGAAAAATGAACCAAGATACGTCACCAAGAGGAACATTGCTGAGAGGTGTATATATATTCACACTTACATGTACATGTTTAGGACTATAGCTCACCATCAAGCTGCCATATAGGCATGTGCATCTTTTTCATACTTATAGGACCTATTATGGACCTCCAGTATGAAAGTAGGCTAAAAAATCAATGAAATAGGCCTTGAAATCAACAAGTGGTATCTTGTAAGGCAGCCTTGATTACTTCCAAAAGCCTACAAAGTGGCCTTGTTTGTGTTAGATAGAGCTCTACAACTTCTGGGGAGGCTCAATCAACAAATTTACAACATAGTTTGCTTCTACAAGTTTATTTAAAACTCTATAGACTTTTTTGAAATTGACCTACAATCAAACTTTTGTGAATGAAAACCCTACAGAAACAAAGGTTAAAAGAGGTATCTACCTTAGTTAGTCCCCTTGTGGGCTTTCAAGCATAGATCCATATCAATATTTCTATTTTATTTACATATAAAGGTGCTTCATAGTGTATTCAACTAGTTTATTTACTATTATTAATACTCGTACAGTAAGTAGTATTAATTAACCAGTATTGTCATGCAGTTGTACTATGTCAAAATTTATAAGAATGAATTGTAGTGCTTGGATGTTTTATGTATATTTACACCAATAGAAATATTGTCTACAGGATTAGATTTTTGTTAGAAATTTTTGGGTAAACAAATTCATCCTTAGCTCTCAGCCGAAAAGGTTTCAACTTAGAGGCTCGTGCTCCTATAACAAATGATATAAAATCCTCCATAAAAAATAAATAACTTCAAACACATAAATCCAAGAGTGTCTTAATTTTGCATTTGTAATCTCTTAAATTATATATATTTGGAAGGCTAAATAAAAATACACAAAACAACATTAATTTTTAACTAGACACGTAAAATAGTTGTAGTGTGTAAAACGACAGTCATGCCGGGTCTGGCCCACATGGCCTAAATTTGATGGTCGACCCTGCCCACCAAACAATTTTTTTTATGGCAGTTATCCATTCAAAGATGCCCTTAAAATACTATGAGATACCTTAGTATAAGTAAAATTATCTATAAGCCGAATATATATCATCACAATTAAAATTATCTATAAGTGCAAACTTCAAATGCAATGTGCAAAATCATGAAGTTCCAAGCAAATGATTAATGCTTCAAAACCAAAGAGAATTAACCAAACCATTGCCAAAATTCACACTGTAGAATTAGGAACATATCATGACATCATGATTTAATATCTTCTTAAAAGATCATATGCTTCAATGAACATATCTTCTCCTAAGAGCCCCTGTATCATGCCAAAAAACTCACTCATGATCACGAGTGCATCATGACATAATAATATATATCATCACAATTCTATATAAATTTTGACAGTTTATCTAAAATCTCTCATTTCATATGATACAATCTTTTTAAAATTTTGATTGTAGTTTACGACAAAAGTAGGGCCGTGAGGTTGGTCTGACCGACAAAAACGAGCTTCCAACCTAAGCTTGATTGTCTTTTGCCCGTCCACTCAGCTGGCCAAAAGCATGGCACCATATAATCTGGGAAAAAAGTTGAAGCAGCGCCACCCCTCAATAAAGAAGTAGTAGTATTAATTTACCTGCAATTTTACGCTCAAACTGTAAAAGTTCCGGGTGCTTTCAGGAGTTCAGAGTCTTTTCGAGATTCTTAAGTGCAAGAAGCCACGCGTAGAGCGTATAAATGTTTTGAAAGGAGCCCGTGACTCAAACTAGACTTTTCTGCAGACAGGATTTTACTCATTTTTTGAAACGTACATTCTTTACACGGCAGTGTCCGTCTTTTTTTCTTCTTTCGAGATTTGGAGATCTAAAGTTTGTTGAGCCGTTTTGTATGATGGGTAGCGGGAAGGATAAAGAGGAGGACGACGGGGTGACAGGGATTTTGTCCAACTGTATGGAGACCAAAGAATTCGACCTTGAGACCTGTGAAAGGGAAGACTTATAAGATGTTTGGTAAAGATTCATAAAAGAATGAAGATTCATAAAAGGAGGATATTGAAAGGAGTTTGAAAATGTTTTAGTGTTGTGGTTTTTGGTTTTTTGAATTGTTTGGTCTCGTAGACATCATTAAAATTAATTCATTCATTCATGTTGGACTTGGGCTATGACAGGGTTATACTGTGGTGGTGGTTTGCACTTTTGGAGAGGCTGTGAGCGGTGATAGCGGCAAAGGACAGCTCATTCTTCACGCCAACAATGGTGAGGATCTTGAGCACCCTGAGTGAATCGTTGCTCTCACAGAAAAGGAAAATGTTTATAATGCCACTGTTTTCACAGGACCTAGCAAAAAACATGTCCACCTATCTGTAATTTTCTATATATTCCTTATCTTTTCTCAAATTTAGGTTTAGAGTTCAAATCTTATCTTTTATTAATTTATTTTTATTGATATCACAACATTAATGTAAATAGACTTTTAAAATTTATACTAAATAATTTGTAATAAAGTTATGATATTTCCATAATAGATGAAGATTTAAATTATTTTCTAAAGTTTATTTTTTTACTAATTAAAGGAGTGTCCATAATTTTTTTTGATGGGGGAACTCAGGTTTTAGCCTAGTTTGAGCCTAAAGAGACCTTTACAAGGGATCTCTTTCCATGGCTTTATTGCTGAGACCACTACTATGGGGTCTCAATCTGTGAGGCATTATCACCTTGTTCAAACCTACGAGCTCATCGACCCAGCGAAGGCACACAGCCTGCGAGCACGCTAGCCTAGCGAAGGCCCATGGCCTGTGAGCTCATCGACCCAGCAAGGGTTTGAACCCTGGTGGCCAGCGCAACAACCATGTGAACTAACCACTGCATTGTGCCCTTATGGGCAAGGATCATCCATAAGTAATTTTAATTTATTTTGTTATTTTTTATTATTATTAGTCTCTGCTTTCGGTAAGGATACCTATGTTTTCATAGTGTTTTGTATTTTCATATTTGTTTGCTCGATAGTTGTGTTGGTAGAATAATTTCTTCAAATTTGGAAGGTTTTTTTAATTGATTTTTTATCAATGAAAAATGTTAAAGATTGATTTTTTTATTAGATGACGGCTTTTTCCCTTGGTTATAATGTTTTAAGTTCTTTGTTATAGGTAGAGCACACATTCATATAGCTAGTTGATGTTTAAACTTGCTAGGCAATACGTGGCAAGCATTTTGGAGGCTTTGGAATAGGGTATGGACATCTATTAAAGTGCTTTATGCTATGCCTTAAAAGACAGACAAATTTATAAATAATGCATTATAATTGCTTTGGACATTCTTCTCTACAAGTCTTGCTCTATCAAGTCTTTGTATCTCAGATTTGGGTAGGTGAATGTTGTTTCTTAATATTTGCTATGTGGTTATAGATTTATACATGGTTGCCCTACTTTATTTTGTGCCTGTTTGTCTCCATGCTTGCTTTTAAAAATTTCGTGTCTATTCTAAATTAAAATTCATTGTATTTTATGGCTTGCTATATGGTTGTTGGAATGATCACAGATGGTCCAGTATTTTGGTAGCTTTAAATTTTTTTTTGCGTGCCTTGGTCTTTTCCAACTTGCCTGCATAATGCATTGATAGGTGTTCATGCTCTATTCCAAGGTGGTGTTTTGGCCCAGATGTTATGGAAGGTCTCTAGTAAACATGTATGCAAAATGTGGAAGCATAAGCAACACAATGAGTTATTTGACGCAAAGCCTCTAAAAAGGATTTACACACTTTTTTTCAAATGTAATTGGGTAGTGTTAAGCCAAATTCCACAACTTTTGACAGCATCCTACCTACTTGTGCCAAAATGGGGGCTCTAGAACAAGATATGGACATTTGTCTAAGGATAAAGGAAGGGGGATATTTGTCAAATGTTATAGTTGCAACTGCCCTGGTACGCATGCATGCAAAATGTGGAAGCATATACAAGGTACATGAACTGTTTAACAAAATTCATCAAATAGATTTCTTTTTGGACTACGATAATTGTCGGATATCTACATAATAGATTTGTTGAAAAGGTTTTAGAAAATTTTAAGAAAATGCAAAGAGGATGCAGGAAGATGTTGTGGGTTATATCTTTATCCGTGCCAATTACATTTGCTTGGAAGATATTTAGTTTAAATTTTCACATGCATTCTCTAAGCATCCACATTTAACATACATATTAAAACAAGAGAAATAACAACACACACAAATGACTCAACACCAACTTTAATAGCTAAACCATGAACCTATTTCTTAAAATATTTTACCTCTGGACAAGCACTCTAGATGATCACAAGAGTAAATTGTTCTGGAATTACATCTTCCCATAACATTTGGGAAAATAGTCTCAAGGCTTCTTTGCCACCATAACTTGCAATCATTGTAGTCCATGAAACCACATTTCATTCAAAATTTTGTTAAACATGTACTATGCATCTGCTAACTAACCACATTTGACATACATATCAACAAGAGAATTTCCAACATAAACATCCTCTTCAAACCCAGTTTTAGCTATTAGACCATGGACCCTCTTTCCATCCTCTAGATCACTTGTGTTACCATAAGCTCTGAGAAAATTGGTAAAAACACTCTATCCTTGATCTTGTTGCACATAACCTACAGTTAAACTAGTCCACAAAGTAACATTTCATTTAGATATTTTTTTCAAACACTTAGTGGTGCACTTCCTTCATACAATTGTAAATGTCTAAGAGCAAGTGGGATATAATAGTTGGCTTTATAGCTTCTATGATAGTTGTTGTCCCAAGTAAAATTGTGTCATCAACAAAATGTTCATGAGAGCTAGGATCAATAGAAGTAGTAGGCTTAAAACCTTGAAGGTTGCCATCAGTGATACCTTTGTGTATGTTCCTCCTAAGAACCTCAACAAGGATAATAAAAAGATAGGGGGATAAGGGATCCCCCTATCTTAGTCCTCCTTTAGAAGAAAAATGACCACTAGGGCTACCATTTATAATACCAAAACACATTGGAGTGGTGAAGAAACCTTTTAAAAGATTTAATATTCTCCCTTTGAAACCAAATTTCTGTAAGACCTTCATCAAAAAGTCCTAGGAGACTTTGTCATAAGATTTTGAGCTATTTAACTTAAGGGCCATGCTTTCCTTCTTACTTTTATCCATCTAATGGAAAAGCTCATGAACCAAGATGACAACACCCAAGATCTGTCTCCTCGAAATAAAACCATTTTGGTTTTTGTAGATGATCTTATCTAAGAAAGGTTGAATTTGTAGCACCAATAGTTTAGAAAAAAATTTGTAGATCATGTTACACAAGTTGATTGGTTGAAAATCCTTAAGGTTGTCAGCCCCAACCTTCTTAGGGATAAGAACCAAAAAAGTATTATTGATTTTCTTTAGAATACTATATCTTGTAAAGAACTCTTGAGTTGTCTTAGTCACATATTGATTAAGAATATTCTAATAAATCTAAAAAAAGGTGAGGAGGAACCCATCAGGTCTGGGAACTTTAGAAGGATCAAAGGAGAATACAACAACCTTGACCTCTTCTTCAAGAATTTCACACCCATCTCCTCATTCTAATTTGACGATATGAAATTGGGGATGATAGCCATCAACTCATCTTCTTTAGAAAAATTTGTGTTAGGGGCTAAATTGAGTAGAGAGTGAAAGTAGTTGATTCAGGCTTCTTTTTGAATTTCCTCTTCCCCTATAATTTTGGATCCATCCTCTCTCACAAGTTCTAAAATTCTATTACTCCTATGTTTGAGAACAAATTGGTGGAAAAATTTAGTGTTTCTATCTCCAACTTTTAGCCATTTGACTCTCAAATTTTGCTTCAAAAAAATCTCCTATTTTTCAATGATGTTGTGTAACTAGCAAAGGAGCTCTTATTCTTCTTGGCATAGATTGTTTGATGCTCCATTAGAGTCCATTTCTTGCTAGATCCCTGCAATTTTTCCTTCACCTTAGTTTTTTGTTCTAAAATATTACCAAAAGAATTTTTATTCCAATGTTTAATGTTCCACGTAATGTTTTTCAGCTTTCTAATCAACCTATACATAGTTGTCCCTTCAACCTCAATGTCCCACCAGTTGTTTATATGTTCTTTAATACCTTGATGGAGGGTCCACATGATCTCAGATCTAAAAGGATATATGCCTCTCTTATTTCCCATGTCCCATGAAAAGAGTAGCGGGGCATGATTTGAACCAAACCTTATGAGTGCTAAAAGATAGCATTTGTTAGATATTGTCCAATTAGAAGAGATGAGAAATCTATCCACCTTGACTTGGATTAGGTTATTGTTTGCTCTTTTGTTAGACCAAGTAAATGATGTTCCCATGAGCTCTATGTCCATTAGATTTCCTACTGAAAGAAAATCCGCAAGGTCCACCATACCATCAAAACAATCGGTGACTCCACCCATTTTTTTAAGGATACAGAGAGAGTTAAAGTCCCTCGCTACCATCTAGTGGTGGTCCAAGAAGTCCTTTTTGAAGATACATAAATCTTCCCATATTTGTCTTCTAAGGGGTCTAGTGTTTGGGCATACACATTTGTCAAAATCTAAGAATCTCTAAAAAATCTATGATGAAAAAGAATATTAAGGTCGTTCTTGTGTATGGAAATAAAAGTACCTTCCATGACCAAGGGATTCTACATGGTGATAACTCCCCCCTAAGGCCCCTTCAACAACTACAACTTGAAAATCTACAAATGACCAAATCTTTTTGTTGATCTCAGTAAAAGAACTCAGAGACATTTTTTATTCTTGCAACAATAGGATGTCCGAATTGACTTCCTTCAAGCAATTTTTAAGGATATTCTACTTGTGAGGGCCCCCTTATATTCCATGAAAGGATTTTCATTTCCTCAGCTTCCTAGAGCCTGACATCTCCAAGGTTTTTTGTCTCCCATTGGCTACTTCACATGTTGTTTCCTTCAACCTAGTTTCCCTATGAGTTGGCCTCCCTAGTTTTGAAACCACTCCTACATCTGTAGTCTTTCTCCCATCTTTTTTTTAGGGTACCTTTACCCTTACCCATTTGTGGTAGGGTAGAAGGAGAAGAAGGAGAAAAGGTATCCTTGATCAAAGCGTCTTTTGTTTTCTTACTAGCTTCATCTTTCAGTAAAATCAACTTATCCTTGGGGTTCTCAAGCACCATGGTTAACGATGTGAGGAGGTGACCTTCATTGGTGAGGGTCGAGGCTTCCTTTGCTCCTTTTAAGATAGGCATTAAAGGGATCTTTTCTGAAGAAGGCTCCTTATGTTTAGTATTTTCTTGAATCACTATTTCTCCTTCGTCCAAGTTTTCCTCCAAATTAGAAACTACAGGGGTTATCCCCTCAACTATTGTTTCTTGCATTTTTTCTTTTGACTATTCCTCCATTTTAATGTTATTATTCTCAATTGTTGCATTGGGGCATGAATCTATCAAATGGCCCACTTTTGAGCATTGTTGATAGAACAAGGATGTATTTTCATATTGTATGCATTAGTTTCAGCGACCAAGTTTTGATTCCAACAGTATGGATGTTGGAAAGACCTTGTTAATAGTGACATTAACAAAACACTTGGCAAATACCATCCTATTGTTGTTCCTAGTGACATTGTCCATGTTGAACACAAGGAATACTGAGAGGGGGGATGAATCAGTATTCTACAAAACTATTTCTTAACATGTTCTTTAATCCAATTACCACATTCAATAACATGAAAGTAGAATAAACATAGAAATAGTAGCCATAAAGACATAACACAGAGACACCAAGATTTTTACGTGGAAAACTCAAAAAGGGAAAAATGATGGTGAGTGTTAGCTCACAATATATTATGATAGCAATATCAGATTACATAAGGCTGATGCAAGAGCATCCAGTGGTGTAATGGCAATCTTGCATCACCCAAAATAAATGTGTTTCAAAATTATTGATGTTCTTTCCATTTATTTTCAAAATTTGTGGTTCTGGTTCCATAATTGCTTGAATAATGATGTAGAACTTCCAGTTTTTCCAAACTGCTAAAAATAGCAACCTACTATTTTAGGAAAGTTTGCATTTGGGCATAGATTGAAGTGAAAACTTACAGGAAGCTTCGTAATTGAAAAATAAGACCTTTGGTGAAGGTATCAAGCAAAGATCATTTGCGAGCTTAAAGATATTAAAGTTTTTGTTTCTTGAAAAACACCTGAAAATTATTCAAACTTAGGTTTGAGGCACTAAACGGCCCCGTAAGAGCCTAAAAATGGAGGAAACTGGTAGAGTTGATTCTTATCACGTAGAGCACTCCGTGAGCTTTCCAATGCATAAAATGGTTCGTTAATCAGACACCTGGATCAAAAGTTATGGCTCACAGAAGTTGACCTATTTTTAGAGGGAGATGTAAATTTTGAAATTAGGTTTTTGGTTGCCAAAAAAGGCTATTAATAACCATTTTTTGGAACCCTGGGGGTAGTAGAGTTAAGGGGGAAAGTGTAGAGTCAAGAATAGGTGGGAAAATAGAAACCCTAGCAGATTTGGGGTTACAGATGGCAGATGATTCCAGAGTCTTGTGAGAGGAAGCTGTAATGTGTTGCAACCTGTGGAGGGTTGATTCCTCTTATTGTATTTGAGCTTCTGTAATGTAACAAGTTGTCCAAATCAATAAAGAAAGTTCTATTTTTTGTGTGCAATTTTTGTTGTGTGTTTTATGATTTACCCCCTTCATCAAAGGCTCACGGCCCAAAGAAATGCTCACTGCAGGTGGACTCACTGTCCACTGAGAGAGAAAATTAGAAAGAAGGTGGCTTACTGCTAAGAGAGAACTGTTATTAATGCATCTACAAAATGCTGGATTATAGTTCCATTGATAGCTCAATATACAGATTCAAAGCTCTTCATCATGACTGCTCTGTCTACATATACTCTATTCTTCTCCTCTCTTCACTCTTACTACACTTGTTGGATCACAAAAAGGGTGTTAGATCGCATATACATCTACTTCACAACTTCTTCAATATCCTCAACATCGAATTCCATCAAGTATATACATCTACAACATGATTTAGCTCGCAACTAGGTTGGCATGCCAGGTATGAAATGTGTACACAAAGATTATACCTTGTCGGCTTGATCCTTTGCATAATCATCAATGCGAACTCATACAATTATTTAAGAACCTTCACGTAGGTCTGGGTCTATTATAGAACCACTTAGATTGATGATCCAAACAATATACCTTTACCGCACATTGATTCATCTTACATGTCAGCTTCATCATTAAGTATGCATTTAACTAAATCAACTATCAATCCATAACTTCAAATGGGAACCGTATGAGACTTTAAGATTCATATCAATGATTTATTAAAGACATATTAGCATACCTTCAGAACTGCAGAACTTAATAATCTTCCACAACGAAATGCGGATCTCAGACTGTCGCTCTATCACAGTGAAATACTAAAAAATTGAAAGTCGATACTAGAGAACTTGTAGAATGTGATATGATGAACTTCAAGCTCTATAAATCTTGATTTAGATGCTTATGACATGTATTTTCAATTCCTTGGAACCGCAAAACAAAATATTCAATAGCGGAGGAATGCGGACCAAATTACTCAGGTGCTCTGCACTATTTCTGACTCAACCTTGTTCACCTGGACTTAGACAATTCACAACATAATTTCTGGAGATGTTTAGGATATGAAACTTAGGATATAACATTGCATAACATATAAGTACAGCATACTAGAACCACATAGCAAGATCTTCATCTGTGGAGGCATACCATCCCAATCTCTATCATTCACTCTGTATACTGTCCATACTTAGTCATTCTGACTAAGTTAGTCTCCCGGACCAAAATCCCTTTAGCAAACTTGACTCAAGAGTAAACTTAATTGCTTCCATGTCATCCCTGTCTGTTACCATGCCTTGTTGCCGTCAATGATAACATACAACATTCTACCTTAACCATCAGAGCAGTGTCTCTTGACTATGTTGCCAATAATCTCCCCCTTTGGCATTGATGGCAACACTTATTGAAAAATGATTAAGTTGCTCCCCCTTACTATTTACACTCTGATTTTCTTCTCTCCTTTAGATGTTTGGCTATTTTCATTGGTTTTTCTTCTCCCCCTTTGACGTCAATGGGAAAGGTGTATGTACAAGTGTCAAAATTGTGTCAAAGCTTCAAAACTGTCATACTCTGTCGCATATGTACAAATACAATCTTCCAATTTAGTTAGTTGTGGGTGAAATGATATCATTGTAAATAATCTTTAATTATACTAATTATCCATCCCACCTACTCTTGGCACTGTTCAAAACTTGAATGTTACCATTAATCTGAAAAACTAAGTCTTCTGCCTTCTGCACATTAGTAGGTATATCAGTTATTGCCTTAACCTTTAAGGCTTCAGCAACTAGACTTGTCATTGAATCAATTTTAGGGCTTATTAACCCTCTCAATCGGCACATTCTGATTTTCATTTCTTCCTTTTTGCTCAGCAGACTAGTTATGTTGTTATGAATATTTACAACTTGTATTTCCTTATTGCTTATGGAATCAACTGCCAGATCATAAGATTTAGAAATATTCACTAATTGAAGTTCCATAGCTTTGATCTTTTCTTCCATTTCCCTAGTGGTCTCAGGCCATGATAAGAAAAATTTGTATATGCCACAAGCTTCCTTAATAGCACTTTCTATATTCTTGATGTTATTATCTAACAAAATTTTATCAATGTCTAGCTTGGTCGTCAACTCTGCTAATCTTTTATCATCAAAATCCTTAATCTTTATGTCAGCAGACTTCTCAAAAGATTCAAAATGAGTACTTACTAAATTTATCAAGCCTTTGAGTTAATCAGTTGCTGATAATGATGTATCCTTTTGGTAAGTAGGCATCAACTTCTCCAGCATACTGAATGCTTCACCAATGAGTTCATTGTCCTGTATATATGATTTTAGCGTCTCTTCCTGAGCCGTTGCTTGGAAAATTATCCCAAGTTTCAATTTTTGTAGTGGGGACATGATGGCTAGATTGATAGGACCTTGTAACAACTCATTTGACTCCAAAATTTGACTTTCCTGTTGTTTCTCAAGAAATTCCCTTACCATCTCAACAGGGTCCTTGGCTATGGTATCAACAACAGTGTCTCTTGTCATTTCATCAGATACTTTATCATCTACAGTCTTCTCCTTGTTTGGTTGATCATTAGTTTGTTGATCTGGAGGAGGACTTGTCCTTGTTTGGTCCTTGTCAGCTTTGTCTTGACCATCAGTAACAGGGGCTTGATTAGATGCAAGGGTTTGATCATCTTCTTTCTCCTTCATCTCTTCATTTGTTTTGTCCAACCCTTGATCCAAACTGACTTCTAGAACAAATGTGTCATCTCCAACACTTGTATCTTCTTTATCATATATAGTTGGGATGTTAAGATCTTTTGGGATATCAAGTATTATTTGCTCTGTGTCCTTCACAGATTTCTCTGTGTTCCCTGACATCAGAGTGTTGATCCTCCTCTTTATTTCAATTTTATCTCCAAGGATCTTGAAGACTTTGGTTCTCTCCTTAGGAGTCACATCTGGACAAAATTTTAGCAATGTATTTTCTCTTACCTCCACATCTTCAGCCATTGCTGCTTCCTTCTTGGCAGACATTATGCTTTCCAAGCTATCTAGGAGATCAGTGATTACCTCAATGAGGGATCTATTGTATATCTCCAAATATTTGATTATAGTAGTCTCAATGATTCCTTTGTTTGCATCAGCATAATCATCATACAATTGAGCTATAGGCTTTAGATTTCCATCAACTGTTATAGCCTTCAAGACATCTTCCAAATTTATTATAGCTTCTCCCTTCTCAGTCTCAACTTGTCTTGGCTTTTTGATTCTACCCTTACTGGAGGGCTTCTCCTTTTTGCTCCCAGAGGCTTTAGTAGCCTTAACTTTCATTTTCTTCACTTCCTCATTTGACTAAGTTTCCTCATCATCTCCTCCAATACTCACATACATCTTTTTACCTTTGGTTTTCATTCTTTTGTGCTCCTTTTCAGTGGATTCCTTTGTAGGTGCTTCCATGCTCACAGAAGGTGTGGGACCGAAGGATGCAGTAGTAGTTTGAGTAGAAGTTGTACTTCTTTTTCTTTTCCTTGTTACCGCAGGCTCCTTCACTTTCTTCTCAGACTCTTCTGGAGCCTTTTTAGGCTCACCTTGCTTCATTTCTTCAGCTACCCTAGTTGCTTTAGCCCTTGCTCTTGTTTAAGCAATCTATTCTTTAGTAAGTCCTATGCTTTGGGCATATTCCTCTACCATTTTCTTCATCTTTTTTTTGAGTTTCTAGCTTTCTCAGTTCAACATGAACTTTTATAGATAACTCCTCATAGGTACCAAACCTTGCCTCATTGGTGTCCCTGGGTTTGCTCAACATGAGCTCAACATAACCATCCAGTATGTTTTCAGCTACTTCATAACCCATTGGAAGGACAAAGGCTATCCTGGGCTCAACAGCCTCCATCATGCATTGATCTTTGTTTACAATAAAACATATATCATTCTTGTATTTCTCAACTATTTTCTCCAGTATTCTTTGCCTAGATTGCATTGTCTTTTGAAAATCTTGAAGTAGCCCCACAATACTGCATTCTGTGCATCACGGCTTCCTATGTTATTTAAATGATTTCTTATTTGTATGGCAACTGGTTGGCTACTAGACCAGATGAACTTCATTCCTGGTAATTCTTGCATGAAATAGAAAAATAAGAAAATGATCAACGTACCAAACTTGAAGGGATATTTATGTTCTTTTGTCTTCTTCAGATTTTCCATTAATTGTTGTCGAAGCAACTCACAAAGGTCATAATCCGCATTCTACCTAACCATCTCATAGGCAGTGTATATGGCAGTACCGGAGACAGAGTTCTCCCATTTTGTGAACTAGATCTTGTAACCGATCACCATGGATGCAAACCTAACTACATGGTCTTTAATGTCGTTAACTGCCAATGCCCTTTTGTCGAATTGAGCGCTTGTGGCTTCCGTCACTGTGCTATTTTTCACGGCTTTCAACATAGGCACTATTCTAGTAGAATTCAATCTTGTAACAACCCTTATAGCATCTTTTGTAATCATGAAGGGTGTGTTAAGCCATATAAACTCATCGTGAATTCTGCTCAATACATACCGGACCCATGAGTCCTCTGCAAATGACAGAAAGTCTATGTATTGCACGAATTTCTTCTCTTCTAGGGATTTGTATTCCTCCATCAATTCGTATCCCTCACCACACAGATGATTCATATACAATTCCCCAAGTTTTCTATTGTTGTGTTGATCTAGGGCAACGTGGATGTAAGCCCTAATGTCTTCCTCATGCATCACACCATAGGGCACTTCTGAAAATGCACCGTCAGGATTGACTTCCATAGATTTGTGTGGATGTTTCTTAAATTTCGGTCGTGGTCTCTCAGTGTTATCAATAATTTGTGGTGTCGCCATTTCTGCAAGAATTCAAACAAGTTCATGGTGAGGTTTCAAATTGTAAATACCTCTTTTTCTGAATTAGGGTTTTCTTCACTTGAAATCGCTCTGAGTTGCTTTGAATCACTGGAAATCATTGAAATCACTTAGAATTTTGCTTCAGTTCTCCTTGGACACTTGACAGCTTGAATGCAAAGTGATTAGTCTTTCGAATGCGCCCCCTTTTAACCCTTGTTATGCAAAAACCTAGTCGTCATAAATGATGTTCTCAAAAAGCTATCAAACACTTCACTGTTAGGGACGGTCGGTTAAGATTGCTTCGCAATGTGCCACATTAGGTCTTTTTCTATCTGTTTCTTCTCCAAATGATTCATCCAATACTACTTTAACTCATAATTTAGTGTTGGATCTCAGCACCCACTATCTGGCAAGGGGATCAGAATATTCAATAAAAGCTCCCCCTGAGCCAGAGCTCCCAATTTACTTCTCGGAGGAAGTATCTGCACTAGAAGTTGGTGTCGATCCATCCTTGACCTCTTTAACATTCTTCTTAATCCAAGTCTTGCTTATTTCCTTCTTGGTTTCTATCATATCAACCTTGGTCTTACCTTTATCTTCCCTCTGCTTTGTTTTCCTCTTTTGCAAAATAGTTTCTTATCACATTCTTGCTTCTGCAGAATTTTGCAATATGTCCAGGCTTATTACAATTGTAGCAAACAACATTTCTTTGTCCTTGGTTCGTTCCATTAATTAGATTAATTCTTGATCGTCATTGGTTAGCCATATGCCCAAATCTATTGCATGTAAAGCATTTTCCATTGAATAACTGAGTATTCCTTCCATTGTTGAAACTTTTTCTAATCTGACTTCTACATTCATTTGCTCTATGACCAATTCTCTTGCAATTGAAACACTGACTAGAGAACGATGGAACATTTGGATTCATTCTACTCTTACACTAAGAAGCCTTATGACTAAACTTATTGCAATTAAAACAATATCCATTGAAAGATGGGTACCTTTGAGCATTTAGTTGTCTGACTGGAGGTCTTTTAGGTCTGTTTCTTTGATTCCGAACTTGGTTGCCTTTGACTCCCTTCATCTCAGTGTTAACTTGTCCTGATTTAGAACTTTCTCCTTTGTCAAAACCCAAACCTTGCTTGTCATCTAGACTTTTCTAACTGTCAATCAACTCATCAAGCTTTGCAAAACTTATTTTGAACTTTTCTTTGTAACTGTTAGCTAATTCCAGATCATACTTAAGAAGCACAACATCTTTAGCCAACTTTACACATTCTTCAAACTTGTTTTTCAAAACTTGATTCAAATGTTCCTCAGCCTTATCTTTTTCTTCAATTAACATTGATAAGTTATTCAGAGTTTCATTTGTTGCTTTCAACTATTCACTTAGCTCTCTGCTTCTATCCTTTGATCTCTTAACTTGCTCTCTTAGAATCAAAATGCATTCATCAGCTTCTCTGACATTTTCCTTCAAATCCTAGATATCTGCTTCATACTTATCAAGATCTTCAAGAGCAGTTTTTAGTTCTTGATTACTAACATATTTGCAATTGTCAATTGTGACATTACCTGGAGCAGGATACCTTCTGGCTACCATGTGTATACTTTCCCAAATCTTCCTTAAGTTATTAGGCTTCTTCTAAGGAACCTTGCTTTGATACCAATTGTTGAACACAAGGAATACTGAGAGGGGGGTGAATCAGTATTCTACAAAACCATTTCTTAATATATTCTTTAATCCAATTACCACATTCAATAACATGATAGCAGAATAAACATAGAAACAGTAGCCATAAAGACATAACACATAGACACCAGGATTTTTATGTGGAAAACCCAAAAAGGGAAAAACCACGGTGAGTGTTAGCTCACAATATATTATGATAACAATACCATATTACATAAGGCTCACTGCCCAAAGAAATGCTCACTGCAGGTGACTCACTATCCAGTGAGAGAGAAAAATAGAAAGAAGGTGGCTCACTGCCAAGAGAGAACTATTATTAATGCATTTATAGAATGTTAGATTGCAGTTCCATTGATAGCTCAATATACAGATTTAAAGCTCTTCATCATGACTGCTCTTTTTTCTGCTCTGTCTACATATACTCTATTCTTCTACTCTCTTCACTCTTACTGCACTTGTTGGATCGCAAAAAAGGTGTTAGATCGCATACACATCTACTTTGCAACTTCTTCAATATCCTCAACATCGAATTCCATCGAGTATATATATCTGCAACATGATTTAGCTCGCGACTAGGTCGACATGCCAAGTATGAAACATGTACACAAAGATTATACCTTGTCGGCTTGATCCTTTGTATAATCATCAATGTGAACTCATACAATTATTTAAGAACCTTCACGTAGGTCTGAGCCTATTATAGAACCACTTAGATTGATGTTCCAAACAATATACCTTTACTGCACATTGCTTCATCTTACATGTTGGCTTCATTATTAAGTATGCATTTAACTAAATTAACTGTCAATCCATAACTTCAAATGCGAACTGTATGAGACTTTAAGATTCATATCAATGATTCATTAAAGACCTCTTAGCATACCTTCAGAACCATAGAACTTAATAATCTTCCACAGCAAAATGTGGATCTCAGACGATCGCTCTGTCACAGTGAAATACTAACAAACTGAAAGCCGATACTGGAGAACTTGTAGAATGTGATCTGATGAACTTCAAGCTTTATAAATCTGAATTTAGATGCTTATGACATGTATTTTCAATTCCTTAGAACCGCAAAACAAAATATTCAATAGTGGAGGAATGCGGACCAAATTACTCAGGGGCTCTGCATTGTTTCTGACTCAACCCTGTTCACCCGAACTTAGACAATTCACAACATAACTTCTGAAGATGTTCAGGATATGAAACTTAGGATATAACATTGCATAACATCTAAGTACAACATACCAGAATCGCATAGCAAGATCTTCATCTGCGGAGGCATACCATCCCAATCTCTGTTACTCACTTTGTATACTGTCCATACTTAGTCATTCTGACTAAGTTAGTCTCCCGGACCAAAATCCCTTTACCAAACTTGACTCAAGAGTAAACTTAACTGCTTCCATGTCATCCATGTCTGTTACCATGCCTTGTTGCCATCAATGACAACATCCAACATTCTACCTTAACCATCAGAGCAATGTCTCTTGACTATGGTGCCAAAAGTCCAATGCTAGGAAGTGCCCAAATGAATTAGCTATTCCCACAATAATCTCCTCATCCTAGTATTCTAGGTGGAGACCAAAGAGGTGGATCCAAGTGGGGGTCATAGAGCATAGATCTACATTTGGATCAGAACTTGGCTTCCATTTACAAAGAGAAATGCTAGATTTCTCAAAAAACCAAGGACCACAAACCCAAATGCATGTGCAATCTTCCTTAAGGAAAAATGAAAAAAGAAAAAGACCCTTAGGAAGGGCACTTACCTCAAGACTCCCTTTAATACTGATTTGACGGTCGATATTTTGTCGGTTCTCTTGCCCTAGAAGGCAACCCCCTTTTATAAGGATATTCTTACTACATTTTTATCAGATTGGAGAGTAACAGGCGCCGCTGGATTGAAGACTGAAGAAACAAAGGAAGTGTATGTATTGTAATCTCATATTTGAAGATAATACAACTTGGAGCCTCTTTTCTTGGTGGAGGTTTTTACCCAAAAGGGTTTTCTCCACGTTACATACTATGTTATGTGTTCAGTTCTTAGTGCATGTTATTTCTGTGTAATGGGTTTTAATTTCTATTGCAATCTCCATTGATTCTACATTGTTTAGAGGATAATAAGGATTGAATCAGATTTCTGTTGTGTGGTTTGCACCTTCATTTCTAACAAATTTGCCCACCAAAGCATTATCCATTTTGGTGATAAGCCTGTCAATAGTCTTGTCTACTATCTTCAAGGAAATGCCATCCTCTGAAGAGCATAGAGAGACTCTGGCCTCACGTTGAGCAATAGGACCAAGCGATTTGAACATATCTACCTAGGAAGTTGATCCCAAGAGTCCATCAAATGCAATCTTTTTCCTAACAAACCATCCTTCTCATGTAGGAGAGGACCCACATGAGATCTTGTCGACCAAGGAGGAAACCCCACCATTTGCTTACCATCTACATAAATAGGATAAGCTTGCGCAAACCCTACCGCTCTTATTTCAAAAAAATATTTATTTTTTGTTGATTTATGCATCTACACATAATATTTATGGTAATCCCATATAGGGATAACTTATTAACTCCCTACTAAAAATGTAGTTCCACAGCTCACCATAGTAAGCTCATTTTTGTTTGGCATGGTATATACTATATAGGCTAGTATCTTCATTATTATTCGGATTTTATATATGGCAGTAATGGTGAATTTGCATACCCATGCCATTTTCCATTTAGTTTTGTGCTCGCTTTGAAGAGAGTGCCTTGATACATAGATATATTGACAAATGGTGGAATTTGTGCAAAGTTGGGTCCCTTAACCTATGCCACCTACCTATCCATTACACATATTCCTATTTATTTACCACTTACCCTCATCCATATGTTTACACATCCCTATACATTTATCTTATATGCTTATTTATTACATCTATGCACATAGATACTTCTATACATAACTTGCCCACTTTAATTTGGCTCCTTTTATGCCCCAAGACAAGTTCGTGAAGTTGAGGCATCCTCATGGTCTACTTATTTATTATATTTATGCACACACATACTTCTATACACACATTGACCACTTTGATTTGGCCCCTTTTATGTCTCAGGACAAGTTCCAGGTTATGGGTAAGTCTTCACGGTTGCAAACTCGTTCTTCCCAAATTCAAAAACTTAAATTCAAATTTGGTTGATTCCCACCTAGGGCTAACTAAACACAAGTTTGCACAATGTGTTGCTATGTCCTTGTAGTTAAAAGCATTTAATGCATTCATTTTAGACATCCAAGATTTGAGAGCCACATTCACATATCATTCATATTACACATTTCAACTGGAGCATTAAAAGGAATTTAATTCAACATGAGCATTCCAAGAAGCATATGCATGACTAAAGAGTGTTGTTTCAATCATTATGTACACATTTCCGTGGGTTGACAAAAGAAAACATGTCCCCTAGCATCTCAACAATAGCCCTACCAAAGTATTTATAAATACCACCAACCCTCAAATATCTAGAAGCACTAAAAAAAAGCTAAGGCGAACCAAACAAAGTGAAGAACATAAAGTCTACTAATTCCATAGTACAAGTTTGTAGGTACAATACAAGCCCATGGTCATGGACTAGTCCTTGATCTTCAAACTTATCCTTGCATAGGGCAAATAGATTATTCCAATTCCAGGGCAAATACCAAGCTATCATTAGCTACTTTAGATCACAAGGTGTTTTTGATTTATGTGCCGTTTTAGATTACATGCATTCTTCAATCAGAGTGAAGTACCTTCATTTAATGTATTTCCATTTCCTAAAATAGTTTGTTGCAAATTATGAGATTATCAATCCTAGCTAGAATCATTAATTAGTCTAGGTTAATTTATGCTTACAAAGACTCATCTTTGGTTCCTATAGAGAGTACATACACAAAAGGCAAACTTACATAATTGTATCCTTGCAAGGTCCATTACTTGGCATAGACTTTCTTCCATATCCTTTGATGTTTGAAAATTTACTTTACATGCACGTTTGTGAGTGCTACATACTTTTAGATGCAAGATCATTTTAACATTCACATACATCTCAAAGTGGGGGTAAAATGTAGAAGCAAAATTTGCATACCAATGCCATTTCTAATTTACTTTTGTCCCCACTTTTAAGAGAGTGCCTTGTTACATAAGCATATTGACAAATGACATAAATTTGTGCAAAGCCCAATCTCTTGCCCTATGCCACATACCTACCCATTACACATATTCCAATTCGTTTCCCACATATCGCCATCCATATGTTTACACATCCCGACATAAGTGCCCCATCCACTTATTTATTACACCCGCACACATGTGCTTCTATACACACATTGCCAACTTTGATTTAGCCCCTTTGTGTTCCATGTGGGCCCATCCTTGTGGTCACAAACTCACCCTTCCCAACGTAAAAAATTTAAACTCAAAACTTTTGATTTGGCCCCATTTATGTCCCAAGACAAGTTCACAATCATTGGATTGTCCTCATGGTCATAGACTCACCATTCCCAAATTCAAAAATTTAAATTGCATAGACCTCCTTCCATATCCTTTGATGTTTGAAAATTTACTTTACATGCACGTTTGTGAGTGCTACATACTTTTAGATGCATGATCATTTTAACATTCACATACATCTCAAAGTGGGGGTAAAATGTAGAAGCAAAATTTGCATACCAATGCCATTTCTAATTTACTTTTGTCCCCACTTTTAAGAGAGTGCCTTGTTACATAAGCATATTGACAAATGACATAAATTTGTGCAAAGCCCAATCTCTTGCCCTATGCCACATACCTACCCATTACACATATTCCAATTCGTTTACCACATATCACCATCCATATGTTTACACATCCCAATACAAGTGCCCCATCCACTTATTTCTTACACCTGCACACATGCTTCTATACACACATTGCCAACTTTGATTTAGCCCCTTTTGTGTTCCATGTGGGGCCATCCTTGTGGTCACAAACTCACCCTTCCCAAAGTCAAAAATTTAAACTCAAAACTTTTGATTTGGCCCCATTTATGTCCCAAGACAAGTTCACAATCATTGGGTTGTCCTCATGGTCATAGACTCACCATTCCCAAATTCAAAAATTTAAATTCAAATTTGGCCAACTCCTACCTACGGTCAACTAAACACAAGTTTGTGTAATGTGTTGCTATGTTCTTATATTATAAAGCATTTAATGCTTTCATTTTAGACATCCTTGATTTTGAGTCATATTTGCAATTATTTGCATTACACACTTCAATTGGAGCATTTAAAAAAATATAGTTCTGCACAAGCATTCATAAGAGCATATGCATGACTAAAGAGTGTTGTTTTCAATCATTCTGGACACATTTCCGCAGGATGGCCAAAAAGAATGTGTACCCTAACGACACAACAGCAACCATTTATAAATACTACCAACCCTCATATATCATTAATGTGTACAAGAAGCTAAGACAAATGAGGCAAAGTGAAGAACATAAATCTACTAAATCCACAGTACAAGTTTGCAGGTGCAAGACAAATCCACGATGACAAACTAGTCATGATCCTTGGACTTGTCCCTACATAAAGTACACATAATATTCCAATTCCAAGGCAATTACCAAACTGCCATTAGCTATTTCAGATTCCTGTCATTTCATATCACATACATCCTTTGGTCACAAAGCTAAGTACCTTTAATTAATGCATTCACATTTCCTAAAATCACTGTTGCAAATTATTAGTTGTCCCAGCTAGCATTATTAACTAATCTGGGTTAATTTATGCTTATATGTATGAATTTTATTGGATTAGCCTGGACTAAGCATTGCGATGTGATATTTTCCTTTACAATACCAAATCCAAAATCATTCTAAGAAAAACAGCTGCAAAATGCATTGATATTTGGGGCTCAAAACCATGTGAGATGAAATAACACCTTAGAATCAAATTTATGACAGAATGCCAAACAAACTATTCATGCACTTATGCCGACCATAGCTGTGAATTGTTGTAAACTAAATCCAAAGTATAAAAGAAAATTCTACGAGAATCATTGTTTTGAATCTGATGACAACACATGTATCATTGTTTTGAATCTGATAACAACCCCTATATGAATGACAGATGTTGGAGGTTTGGAACTAAATGCTGTTGCAGATGCTCCTGCTAAAAAACCACATCCACATTAAATAAGGGTTAATGGGTAAATGTTTTCCTTGTAGGCGTGTCAAAAACACATTATAGAAGAGACATATGTAAATGTTTTCCTTATAAAGAAAACCACATTATATATGAGATAATATGGAAATGTTTTATTTGTAAGCATGTCAGAATCATACGAGCAACAATAAATAGATAATGCCCTATAAAAGTTGATGCTTTCTATCGCCAAATGCAACATCGTACGCACCTTCTGGCTTATTATATATGATTCAACAGAAGTCTGACAAACCAAAAATTGCAGATGCCAAAATGCATATTGAAAGATTGAGAACAAGCAATCGGCCAAACATACTTAAAACTTAAAAATTGGCCCACTTCAAGCTTTCCCCACTGCTAAGAGAATTATTTTTATTTTATGTGTTACTAGGATCTGAGATGATTCCAGGCAACTGACTGTCTAGTCCTGTGCTGAAAGTAACTGCAGGCAAGTTTATAACACGGGAGAACACTGGGACATTTTAAACCAAAAAAGCATAACTACTCATAAAAATGCCTTCAAAGGTATCGGACTGATTACATTAAAACTGCATAAAACATAGCTACATATGATGATAGTTTATTGCACTAAATTTATAGAATTATCTCATTCTGTTTCTAGCACTGCTTTCTCAGGTTGCTCACTTTCTAGTACTCGCAATTTCACACTAAGGTAAATTCCAATACAAAAAAGGAGAAAACTACTGTTCCAAAAATATGTCAACAATCATGAACATGCACTTAGGTGTTTCAGCATTGATGCTCATTTTGGTGCCGCAAAACATTTCACTATCAAACTCACATGATATTGAATTGAAGATACAGATTAACACCAATAGTAGAAGGAAGACTATAATATGAAGCAGCAGAATAATGCATTTAACAAATTCTTGAAGTAGTTGTAATACCAAGGACCACATCTGCCATAGCTGTCAATTATGCAATTAGATCCAACATAGCATATCCATAGCTTCAGAAAATCAGCCCAGCTTTATGTGCATGCTGGATTATAACAACAAATAAATTCACATTTGTTGCTTGAGTACCAAAAACTACTAAAGAAATGTGCTATACATATAAAATTACTGGATCTCGACACAAATACAATCCAGACCTTGGGGATTTTAGATATAGCTGCTGCTATTGATGTGATTACGACCAATAAATCTAACACACAGGAAGATGCAACTTAAGTGAGAAGCTGCTGCTTCAAAATGTCATACCTCAAGCATTCCTGAGGCAGCAGAAGTCCAGACAGATGACGATGCCCAACTTAGTTAATCTAATCCTTGCTTTCTGAAAACTAGGGTGTGAAGTATGAGGTCAGGATTGCAGAAATTGGAGATCTAGAAAATGGGCTTTTATGCAACTTTGGCTTGATAATGAACTGGAAAATGTTGAACCAATGGGTCCATGCCATAGCTTGCCTGCCAAATATTCTCAGTCACACCTCTTACAAAGAATTGGAGCCGCTCAACATCAAAAAACGTTCTGAAAGAAACATATAAGAATTTGGACAAATTTTTCCTGTACATTATCTATACTAGCTATGCCACTAAGATACCTTGATTCTTCTCCTCAATTCAGCCTGAAGAGATGAACATGCAGTCTTTAGAGCCGCTGGCCTATAAGAATAGAAAGTAGCAAGGAAATCAAGGTGAAGAAAATTGGTAAACAGAAGAAGATCGATGCTGCATCACTGCTATTAGTTGGTGCAATGCTCCCCAAGCCTCCATTTCCAATGCTTGTGTTAAGAACGGATGAACCGGTGCTACTGTCAACATTTAGAAAAGGAACCGTCAAATATATAGTCTGCTCTCGCACGATAACATAATAAAATATAAACAATCATGATCCTATAATTAGCATCAAAATGTACTTATAAATGCAATATCAAAAGTTGTCAAATACAGAAGTATCTGGCTATCTAGTATATACCCTGTTGAATATGTGCACGTCCCAGTACCTGTCAAAATTCAAAAAGGAAAGACTTTAATTAGTGGAATACATCCCATAAAATTGAAGGATATTGAGAAATGCAGGATGTTATTTCAAATAGAGTAAAAAATCCTTAATAAAAATTAAAATAGAAGTAAATGAGTATCACTGTGTCTAGAAGCCTGTTGTACCCTTATCATCATAAAAAATTACAGACAAAAACTGCAGAGTCCAAAATGTGTTGTTTATAATTCTGTTGGGAGTATCAGACAGGACCAGAATTAAGTAGAGTAAAGCATAGAACAAGTCAAAGAATGGTTTAGAGGCTGTAATAGGAAGTGTAAGCCCTTTATTTTGAAGCAAATGTTCATTTCCAAGATTGCTCCCTCCCAGGGTAACTGTCATGCATTATACAAGCTTTCTCTGAGTTGTTGTAAATAATAAGAGCAAGTTCAGCATCCGAATGACTAAAGATTGAGATTCCGTTGAGAATTATAATGGATCTATCTGCTGCTCAGTTGCTTTCTACTATTATAATTTATAATTAAGGTGTGATTGTGGTTAACTCTGAATAAATAACAGATATAGCATCTCTTTGATGAGAAAAATTACTACATGGTCTAATCCATAAAAGTTATCATACAACATTATGGACTGTGCAAATTTGATGTCTTTAATTTAATATCAACAGAGTCTGTTTGCTTTGCTGGGACATCAATTATAGCACTAAAGATGGACTAGTTAATTCTACATACAAGAAGCAGTTCACAAGCATATCACTTCTTTTTCCAAAATACACAAAGGACCAACAAAATGCCAGGTGTTTCAGGAATCCACAAATTTTGCATTGCATTCAGAAGATCTGAGAAGATATCAAAATTACTCTTTTGAAATGCATCTCCCATTTTTTGTGGCATAAGCCAGAAAGGAAATATGTCAGCCAGCATATGCTGTATACATATTCAAGGGATACAATCCAATAGAACAAGAGAGGCAGATCAAATGGTTCTATAAGCATACACATCAGTGCAAGATTTCCTACATTGAACATATCGGGAAGACACATAAATTGAGACTTATGAATGTAGTTCATCTATCATCTAAAAATTACTATGCAAGAGTAGACATCAAACAAACTAGCATATAAAAGTTCGGTTGTCCATTGGCTTGAAACAAATTTGCTGGATAATAAACCAATTGCAGAATCACTAGATCATTTGCAATCACAAAATTTCTTGGGAATTTCTACAACGTGATGCATCTGATGCTTTGAAACAAAGATTGAAAAAATAAACTTAACATTAGAAGAATATAACTAACTCACTTGGATCTTGAGTAGTCACAATTGCATTGCCACCAAAGTCACAACTAGCAGCGCTCATGCCATTCTTCTTGTAGTAGTTATCAAAAGCATAGGAGGCATGAGCTGCAACAGTGTCTGGATTATAGCAAGCACCTCCTTGTTGTATTGCTGAACAGTCTGCGCCTCCAAGGCCACAGGCATAATCCAGGGCTACCTGCAAGCTTGTGTCTGCGACACCAGACTTTGCTATACACCAAGTTCCAGTTGAGCCAGTTGTAGGTGTTGTTGGAGTGGTGGGGGTTGTGACTGGTGTTGTAATAGGAGTTGTGGGAGTGGTGGGAGTTGTGATTGGTGTTGTAACAGGCGTTGTTACTGGTGTTGTGGGTGTGGTGATGGGAGTTGTGGGCGTGGTGATGGGAGTAGTGGGCGTGGTGATGGGAGTAGTCTGCAAAAGTTCTCTGGAGGTTGAGTGAAACTGTTCTAGTGTACTTAACTCTTTCTGTGAGGAACAGTTCAAAGAGCTCATTTTGACAAGCACTGCAAGTATGCTTGCGCTATTAATATCTTGTATAGGAACTTGAGCCCAAATATTCTTGGTGATTATATATATGTCTGCTCTAGAAGAGCTCAGACAGAGAACATCTATGGCTATACGAATATCTGGGTATTGGAGAAAAGCCATCATCTTGGTAGCAGCAGCTACTATCAAGTTACTGAGGTCTTCACTGTGAGCAGAATTTTGGTCAATGATTGTGTTCACTACTAGGAAGGATCTCGTTTCAGAGAGAAAATCCAGAAGTGGGCGAAGAACCTGCCTCAAATCCTTAGTGGAAGAGGATGCAAGCCCTGAAAATGCATCTTGAAGCAGAGTGAATGAGAGGGTTGTTGTGACCTTGATATGTTCATCCAGACTTACGTCAGAAAGAGCAGAATAAATGGCTTTCATGGTGGACACCAGTGATGTTATTGCCTCTTCTGTCATCGATTCATGACTAACTTCAATAGCAGTTATAAGGGTATTAGGTCTGAATCTCATGACATTTTTCTTTAGCCACAATGCTGCATGGAGCTTTGATTTCCCAATGTCCTCTATTTCCTTGTAGCTCATACCCACAGTCACCTGAATCCCGGTCCCGGATAAACTTTCCAAAACATTGGGATTAGCATCCAAAAGACTAACTTGAAATATATCATGTTCCTTGAGTAGTTTTACCAACTTCTCAGGAGATAACAGGTTGTTGTCTCTTGAATCATATGACACTCCAATCGAAGTTCCTGCCAAATCATACACAGAACAAAACTGCGGTTCAGCCAGCGCATACAAGAGAGAAGCATGACCAATAAAAATTTTGAGAACTGATAGTGCATAAACACATTCTTCTGTATCTGAGTGCGGACAAGGACATTCTTTGAGCCCTGAGACTTTTCAGATTAAAATCATTGTAAGCAAATCTTGTGATAACATAAGAAAAAAATGTTGGGTTCTGTTAAATACGAAATGGTAAGCAGTTGAAACTCTATATGAACAATATTGATAGGGATGAAGAATGTGTCTTTCTTATTTTTGGGATGTACAAAAACGGTTTACTCTCTTTAGAACCCCAGTCCATTTTAAAACCAAAAACCCTGTGAAGGAATTTGAAAAAAGCAACGTTTTCAGGATGTCTTAAATGTGGGGGAAATTAGGTGGGTTCTCATGAAACTCTAAGCACCAGCATTTCCAGCTTAGTGTATATTGTTCGACGCTAATATAACTAGCTCCTTATGTGTCAACTGGTGTGCGGATGGACAATTTTCCCGTTTAAATGCCAACCCAAAAAGCTTATCCTCATTATCTACATCCTCATAAAACAATGCAATGGAGTAAATGGTCGAAGCACGGGAATAGACCCTTCCCTTTTAAGCCTAATTTCCCTTTTAAGCCTAATTCTAGTTTCTCAAGGCAATAACTTTTGGTTCCAAAGTATAACAGACACTTTTTGTGGAAAGATCGGATCAACCAGGTGATTGCTAGGACAAGAAACATGCACATCAATGTCACAAGCCCCCATTGATAATATACAGACGGAGTCGACTCCATACACAAATGTTAATGCATACCCACAAGGAAACCCAGATTAAAATGGAAAGGCACTATAAGAATCTATCTGTACTGCAAATCTAGTCAGAATAGTGAACTTACCTGAGCAAGAAACAAGACAAAGAAGAAGGAGGAGGCAAAGACCAAGGAGCTGTTGCCCTGCCATTCCACCACTGAAATGCTTTGTCTCCATTGATGATAAAAATTCTGATCCGCAGTCACTGTGCAACTACAACTACAACCACAACAACTGAAGTGGGATCTATGCAGCTTCTTATCAAGGCCTTGCTTTTGGTAGTTATAAACACTCTCAACAAACACAGATTTTACCCCAAACCAACATTCTGTGCCAATGGGTGGACAGCGCAAGTAATGCTTTGCTTGAGAGAGAGAGTTATGAGTCGCGAGGATTTACCTTTTCGGCGGGCTGTGGTGCAATGGAATTGGGTAAAGTTGAGGAATCGGACAAAAACAGGCGTTCTCCCACAATAGGATGCGATGGGACAGCTGCGATGCGATGTTGTAACAGTAACCAGCTGGAAAGAGAATGCTAACATTAATGCTAATGGCTAAAGATTAATGCTAATCCAAAGCAAAGGCTCTACTGATTCATGTACGTATGGAATACTCTGTTAACAAACTATACTTTGCGTTATGAAGCAGCTATGACGCAGATTAGCCTGGTGGATAAAAGTAACGAGTGTAAAGCGGGCAAAGACATAACATTGGCGTGTCCAGCGTACATGTTTCTACTAATATAATTGAAAGCGAAACCGCCCTTTTCTACACACCGCTATTGTTTTTTGTTCCCGAGAGTCGCTTGCCGAAAGTAACCCTTGTACATTCCCTCCTCTCATAAAAAAAGATGCCTTGGTTTTGCGGACGTCATTGAAACCCATCTCTCTCTCTCTACCTATCAAATCGCATCCTATGGTAGGGCTGTCTTAGGTGATTAAATAACAATAGACCTGAATTATTCAGCTATACTAGGTATAATAGAAGATATTCTAATAAATTTGTATGAAAATAAACTAGCAATTGCACCCAGGGGTGTTTCATAGTTATAGTAAATAATATTTTTGTCAGAGCTCAATATTTAATGAATTATTTGATGTAGTATATGTAATTACGCCTAGAGGGTAAAAGGTGGAGTGGAATGGTGTGAGCGTGTTAATAAAAATTATTAAAGAGCCGACATATAAAAATAATTACACCTAGAGGAGTTATATAGTGGTATTAAGGGGATGACTGGAGTGGGGTGGAATGGCATGAGCGTGTTAATAAAAATTATTAAAGAGCCGACATATAAAAATAATTACACCTAGAGGAGTTATACAGTGGCATTAAGGGGATGTGGCATTAAGGGGATGATTGGAGTGGAATGACATGAATGTGTTAATAAAAAATTATTAAAGCACTGACATATAAAAATAATTACACCTAGAGGAGTTAAGGGGATGTGGCATTAAGGGGATGACTGGAGTGGAATGACATGAACGTGTTAATAAAAACTATTAAAGCACTGACATATAAAAATAATTACACCTAGAGGAGTTATACAGTGGCATTAAGGGGATGACTGTGATGATATACATAAAATAAAATAGCGGACATAATTTTATTAAATCAATGAACATAAAAATAAAGTCAAAATGATGTGTATAGATATAAGTAGTACTCAAACATAAATTTAAAAAAATCAAATCAAATAAATACAAAGCAAATTGAATTGGGAGAAGAGGTGATGATATACATAAAAATAAAATAGCGGACATAATTTTATTAAATCAATGAACATAAAAATAAAGTCAAAATGATGTGTATAGATGTAAGTAGTACTCAAACATAAATTTAAGAAAATCAAATCAAATAAATACAGAGCAAATTGAATTGGGAGAAGAGGTGATGATATACATAAAAATAAAATAGCGAAATAAAATTATTTACTTTACTTTATGAAGTGATGCAATGTGTATTATTTACTCTTATTTTATTTAGAGGGAAATAAAATTATAATTTATTTAATATCTTTCTTGCATAAACAAATAGCATATTATTTATTCTATTTAGAGGAAAAAGAAAATTGCATGGAACCTATAAATTGTAATTTATTTAATATCTTTCTTGCATAAACAAATTTTTGAAAACCGCAAAAAAAGTAATGTTAGTGTAAATTATTTACTTTACTTTAATGAGAGCTAGGGTTAGGGTTTTTTAATCTTTAAAAGCCACAAATAAAATTAATATTTAGTTTAATGACCTTTATTTTAGATTTTTACTATGGAATTAATTCCTATTCGATATCATTTGGATTAAATTATTGAAAATTATTCCATTAAAAACTAATTGTTAGAGCTAAGAATTGCATCTACATAATAAGAAAATTAAGGGTAGGGTAAATTATTTACTTTAGTTTAATGAAGGTTAGGGTTAAGATTCTTCAATCTTTAAAAGCCACAAATAAAAATTAATATTTAGTTTAATGATCTTTATTTTAAATTTTTACTATGATGATTAATTCCATTAGAAAATAATAATTATATATTGTATTATTACTTACACATATTTTAATTTAAATATATAATGGGTAATATTTATATTTAAATATATAAAATGAAGAAAATAAAAATATATATAAATAATAAAACTAATAAATTAATAAAATTATTAAACTAGCATAGATATTTTAAATACATCTATCTATAAAAGACACAAAAGATATAGTCTCCAAGCACCTATCTATTCTCAATAACAATTTCAATATAGGCACCTAGAGAATGATATCTCTCGGCGTCTATTAGATAGATGTATTTTATGCTAGTTAATGTCTAGGGGCATTCTGCAATGGCAGCAAGGGGTGGAATGTAATGGCATGATCTTGTTAACAAAAACTTTTACCTTTTACCTTATTAATGCCCAAAGGCATTCTACAACGGCAGCAAGAGGTGGAATGTAATGGCGTGAGCGTGTTAACAAAAACTTTTACCTTTACCTTACATTTGACAACCATTAACATGTCAAAAATATTAATATTTAAATATTTTAAATAAATTTATCTAGAAATGGTGAGAGATATCAATTTTGACTTATTTTATTATATTTAAAGCAATTTAAATATTATTTATATTTTTATTTACTTAAGAGTTATTTTATTTTACTTTAAAATTATTTTATTTTTATACACAACTTTTAATTTATTTAAGAGTTATTTTATTTTATTAAAATTATTTTATTTTATTTTAGAATTTTAATTTACTTCCAAGTTATTTTATTTTATTTTTTAAAATATTTGTTGGCTATGTTTTATTTTACTTATTATTAATGCTAAGAGACACTCTACGATGGAGCAAGGGGTGGAATGTAATGGTAGCGTGTTAATAAAAACTTTTATCTTTTACCTTAAATTTGACAACCATTTACATGTCAAAATATTAATAATTTAATATTTTAAATAAATTTATCTACAAATAGTGAGAGATATCAATTTTGAGTTATTTTATTATATTTAAAACAATTTAAAAATTATTTTATTTTGTTTACATAATTTATATTTTTATTATTTATAGTTTTATTTACTTAAGGGTTATTTTATTTTACTTTAGAAATTTTTTTTTTTTTTTTTTTTTTAATCAATGAACGGCCGAAGCCTTTGATTATATTAAAAATAAAATTTACATGTCCTCCGTTCAAACGGGCACTGGTAGGAAAGAACGGGGAAGAAAACCTCCAGTCTTGCCCGGGACATTAGTCCAATACATACAAATAAAACCTAGGGGCATACCCCTGTTTATATCTTATTCACTATGCTACAATTACACATGTTGTGAAGATGTTGTTACATTACATTATTTCACAGAGGCATTCCCCTGGTTGTATGTTATTCATAATTGTACAACGAATGGTCCTTTAACAGGAGATACATATTCGGAAAATAATGACATTACTCAATGATGACTATTGGTGTACAAGTCTTCCTTTCCCTGTCCTGCATTAGAAATAAAAGGCAACCACCATCCATTCTAAAAGAACACTTATTTTACATGTTAGTCAAATTAAAGGGTTAGTACAAAGGGTATAAGATCAAGAACATAAACCGATGGCCACTAATAGAAATAAAACAAGACTATTACTCTACTACTAATTACCTTAAAAATGCGTGACATACTATTCGAGCTACTCCGGAAAGCAATCTAAAAGAACACTAAAAACTATATGTGAGTAAGGGCCTTATAATACTAATCTAATTTGGTTATCTGATTTCTTTATAAATCTAGACTAAATGAAAGATAAAGACCTTAACAAGTTTTTTAAAAAATCATGTAATGTCCGAACTGACACAAAAATCTAATTTTGTTTAGCATTCTTACCTGAGAAAATTTGTGTGTAAATGATAGAGCCTGAATTTAAAAATCGGCAGAGGGATGATATTTGTGGTCAATAAGAGGATATAAATTTAAACCAACAAGAGGGGAGGGGAGTGATAATGAAGAAAAGGTGACTACGAAGGGTTTGTGGATTTAAGAATGTCTAACCCATCCGCACCAAGGTTAGCAAGATTGTCAGCTTTTTGATTACCTTCCCTGAAGATGTGGTTAATTTGAAAAGCTTCAAATTTATCTAGTAGTAGCAGGATTTCTTCGAGCTTAGAGTGGAGAACCCAGTTCGTGGTTGATCTATTGCGCAATGCATTTAGAACTATTTGGGAGTCCCCTTCTATAATAACTTTCGAAATACCCATTTTATGACAAGATTTGATACCTTCATGGAGGGCCTCAAGTTCTGCCATATTGTTAGTGGTTGGGTCTATATTTTTTGCTCTTTTGAAAATCCATTCCCCTTTATCATTATTGATAATACATCCAATACCTGATTGGCCTGGATTGCCACGGGAGGCTCCATCAAAGTTGAGTTTGTACCATTCAGGGGGGGGACAAGTCCATTTACAGTTTTTCCTTGCCTCAGCGTTTTTCGTTTTATAAACTTGGGGGGGGTTGATAAGTTTTGTCCAATTTTCTTTAATCTTACAGTCCCACATAGAGAGGGAGCCTTCTTCGAAACTAGAATTCCTAATGTGGGAATTGAGGGTTTCGGTAATGCATACTTCAAGTTTGTTAGTAAGAGTATCAACCTGCATTTCTAGATTTTTGAAGATCCTTCGATTTCTCTCCTTCCAAATTTCCCAGGACATAATAGCCGGGCAGATATTCCAAATCTTACTGTAAATACCTTTGGATAGGCCCTTGGGCCATCCACTCAGGAGATCCTGGTAGGTTTCTGGCAGAGCTGTGATCCATCCTAATTTAAGTTTTAGCCAATCCCAGCAATGTTTGGCATATGAGCAGTTATACAGGAGATGATCAACATCCTCGGTATTTTGTTTACATAGAACACAACGAGAGGGACCATGAATACCTCTTTTTTGAAGGTTATCAGCAGTAAGGATCTTATTTTGAAAGGCTAACCAGAGGAAAAAACCTGCCTTAGGTAAACAGGCTTTGTCCCAGCAGAGATGTAGGGGGATATTAATTTCTTCCCATCTCTGAGAATTGATTATAGATTTATAGCCCTCTTTAACACTATATTGGCCAGATTTGGCAGCAGCCCATACCAATCTATCATCCCTATTAATCTGTTTTGCTTTCCTCTGATTAATCATTTGATTGTAAGAGGTTATTGAGGCAGGATCCAGATCTAATCCTTCTAAAGATTTCCATGTCCATTCATGGTCGTTATGAAGGGTCATATAATCTTTGACTTTATTACCCCATATTTTAGTGAGGAGATTTTTGCATTTTTGAGGAAGATTCAGAGAATCTATGGGTGGTAATCCATCCCAAGAATCTTCCCAAAACAATGCATCTTGTCCCCTGCCAATATCCCAGGAAAGATGATTAGTAATAATGTGCCTATTGTTAGCTATGAAATTCCAGCTGCTCGAGCCTTTAGGAAGGGTTTTCATTCGAAATAAAGATTTAGGTTTATCAACATCCAGATATTTGTTATATAGAATTTTAGCCCATTTTTGCTTGTGTTCTTTAAATAATCTCCAAGATAATTTAGCCCCGAAGGCTTCATTTTGCCAATTTAAATTCTTTATCCCTAAACCACCATGTTCTTTCGGTTGTCTAATCTTATCCCACTTGATGAGGGCCATCTTTTTACTTTCTTCACAATCTGTCCACAGAAAGTTCCTAAGCTTAGTTTCAAGTTTGGAATTAATGGATTTTGAGAGAGGGAGACACGAGAGAGGATAGATGGGTAGAGCTGTAAGAACTGATTTTATTTTAGTTATCTTGCCTGCTTTGGATAGCCATTTATCTTTCCAGGTTCCTATCTTGGAGTCTATTCTTGTCAAAACCTGTTTCCATACTTTATTGTGTTTAATACCACTTTCTAAATCTATTCGTAGGTATTTACATGGGAAAGTTCCTTTCTTGAAACCCAAAATACTACAGATTTGATTTTCTGAAGTAGAATTAGTATTTAAAAAGAAAATTTCAGACTTGTTTGCATTGATATTTTGACCAGAAGCAGCCGCATAAGATTGTATAATGGTTTTGATAGTTTTTGCTTCAGCTATAGTACTTTCACTAGGAAGAATTGTATCATCTGCATATTGTTGGTGAGTTATATTTGGAACATTTTTTGTAACTTGGATACCACTGATTTTCTTTTCGATTTGGGCTCTTGAAAAAGCTCGGCCAAAGGCTTCCGCCATGATTATAAAAAGAAAGGGTGAGAGTGGATCTCCCTACCTTAAGCCCCTTGAGGTCTCGAAGAAACCTTCTGGCAAGCCGTTAATTAAAAGGGAGATTTTAGTCGTCGAGATACATTGAAATATTAAATTAATCCATTGATGGTTAAAGCCAAATGCTTCTAGTGTTTTACAAAGAAATCTCCAATCTACCATATCATATGCCTTTTGAAAGTCAAGTTTAATAAACATGCTTGGAGTTTTGCTTTTGGAAGCTGAGTGGATTGCTTCTTGGATGATCAGGTTACCATCTAGAATGGAACGTCCTGGTACAAAGCCAGTTTGTTCTTCCGATATAAGTTTAGGTAACAGGAGCTTTAGGCGGGAAGAGAGGATTTTGGAGTATACTTTGTAGATCGTATTACAAAGCGCAATAGGTCTGTAATCTCCTGGATTAACAGGATTTTCAGTTTTGGGTATTAAAGTAAGGAATGTAGAGTTAATTTCAGATAATAAGGATCCGCCGTTTCTAGAAGCTTCTATAGCTTTCCATAGATCTGTCCCAATTGTGTCCCAACTTTTTTGGAAGAAGAAGGCCTGGAAGCCATCAGGACCCGAGGATTTATCGGGATTCATGCTAAATAAAGCTGACTTAACTTGTTCCAATGTAATAGGTTTATTTAAATTTTTATTATCTTCTACCGTTATGAGGGAGGGGATTGAACTCAGCATTTTGTCCTGGGCTATCAAGTTGGAGCTCTCAAAATTATTGAGAATTTTATGGAAGTGATTCACCATAGTTTCAGCAATAAGATTTGGGTTTTCTGTCAAATTACCAGCCTCATCTTTGATCCTTGTTATACTTTTAAAGGCTCTATTCGCTATTGTGCTATTGTGAAAGAATTTTGTGTTTTGGTCGCCTTCATTGAGCCATTTCTCTCTGTGTTTTTGTCTCCAGAATGTTTCCTCTTTTGCTAAAATGTCTTCTTGTTTATGTAATAGTTCTTTCTCCAATAGATAAGAATTATTGTTCATGCCGTTTTTAATAATTTCGGAGTTGAGATTAATTAATTCTTCTTCCAAGTCTAATTTTTCTTTAAAAATATTCCTGAAATGTGTTTTGTTCCATTCTAGGATCCTTTTTTTAGTGTGTTTCAATTTTGAAACGAAAGTGAACATTTTTGAGCCTTTGAAGGTTACTTCGTTCCACCAAAGTTTGATTAGATTCATGAAGTTATTGTCCAAAAACCACATCTTTTCACATTTGAAAGGGTTTCTATGTGGTTTTTTTGGTTCTGTTAAGGAAATTTGGACTGGAAAGTGATCAGATCCGGCTATTGGCAAAATCTGAGAAGAGATATCAAACTGGAAGGAGCTACGGTCTCCTTTAAAAAGAAATCTGTCTAATTTTTCAGCTATATAGTTAAAATCCTTTCTCCTATTATTCCATGTGAAGATACCATTATTGGTTGGGATATCTTCTAAGCAATGATCATCTATCCAATTTTTAAACTCTATAGATGCTGAATGTATATGTTTTGTACCTCCAGCTTTTTCTTCTAAGCTAATTATTGTATTAAAGTCTCCACCAATGATAATAATTTCATTGATATAACTGAGGAAGAAATTACTTAGATCTGTCCATACAGCTTTTTTGTCAAAATTAGAAATGGGACCATAAACAATAATTAGCAGGAATTGAAGATTAGAGACGGTACTTTTGACTTGACAGCTCATCCAGTTATGCCTTGACTCAATGATCTCAAGGCTTACCTTCCTCTGATTCCATATAAAGCCCAAACCTCCTGAAGCCCCTCGTGATTCCTGAAAGTGCAAATTCCAATAACTCAGTTTTTTTCCAGTTTCAGCCCTTCTTCTGAATTCAGTTTTGTTTCCTGTATCATAACAATTTCAGATTCAAAGGCTTTTAAGTTCTGTCTTAAAAGCCTTTGTTTGCTAGAGGCATTTAAGCCTCTAGCATTCCATGTAGTGACTTTCATGGAGCCTTGGGAAGGATCTTCCCCTTCCCAACATTGAAGATATCACTGATCTTTGGTTGCTCTCTAACCTGACCATCTGCTTCTCTCAATTCTTTTAAAGATTTCCTTCCCCTTTTAGCTTTGGCAGTCCCATATCTAGGGGATCTGATACCCTCTAGAATTATTTTATTTAATATACACATAACTTTTAATTTATTAAAGATTTGTTTTAATTTACTTAAAATTATTTTATTTTATTTTAGAATTTTCATTTACTTTCAAGTTATTTTATTTTTTAAAATATTTGTTGGCTATGTTTTATTTTACTTATTATTTTATTTCTACTTAAATCTAAAATTTTAAATAAATAAATAATATATATTTTATTTTAAAAAAAAAATAATTTATGCATAAATCATATAATTAATGTGTCCATGTATAGAGTAAATAAAATAATTCTAATGTAAAATAAAATAACTCAAAGTAAATAAAATGACTTCAAATTGATATCTCTAGGCATTATTTTAGATAGATTTTTTTAAGATATCTATACTACTGTAATTAATAATAAAGTATAAGTACAAAGCATTTTTAATCTAGGAAGTAGTAATATCCCATATTTATTATTTTTTTCTTTTTAGTGTAGAGTTCCAAATAAGTCAAAGAAAATATTTTCATTGTTTACATTTGATGATGATCAAGTTTTAGATAATTTGGTTAAATAATTCTAATTGTAGTCATTATAATGTTCAAGCATGTTGAAATCCTCATGAGAATCCATTTAATTGTAGGGAGGTTCAAACTCACCCAAATCCAAATGGAGATCTGCCCTTGATATCATTGGAAACGCATATAGAGTAGAATCCCAAAGTGTGTTCATTTAAAAAATTATGAACCATGGATAATAGTGAGAGGAGTCTTCACCTTTAGTAAGGGTGTGCTTAACTAGCCATCATGCTAGCGTAAGAACTCCTAGACTCTCATCAGTTTAAAGGTGTGACGTTTCTAGAAAAAAGAAATAAGTCGAAGTATCTATGAGAACTTTGTGTTTATTTTCACATTTATTTAATTGATTCAACTAACTAGTTCTTCTTGTGAATTAATTAAATAAATCATATTTGTTTAATTAATTTAGTTGGCTAGTTAATTAAATAAATTTCATTTTTTAATCAAACTAGCCTCCTATTGGTACTAAATAAATATTATTAATTTAATTACTCTGAGCTAATGCACATTCATCCATTTTTCTCCAAATTAAATAATAAATCACTTTCCACTACAATCTAAATATTTTTAATCATCTGTCAATCCTCACCATTCATTCAAATCCAAAAACATCTTGACCATCCATCTTCACACATGTCTTATCCTCCACTTGTCTCCTTCTCATGCTCCTACACGCTTGCATCTCCCATCTCTGTGCATTTTAAGGAAATCTCCACCCTCCATGGAATCCATTTCATCTTCTACTTCTACTTGTCACAAGGCTAGCTTGCACATTCATGCAAGACAATCCTCACTTTTCATTCGATAATCAAATCCTAGCCCTCCATGTTCATAGTTGAAGGTATATTTAAGTAACTTCACCCAAAGGACAAATGGCCTTCATTCTCAGGTAAGTACATGCAGCCAAATTTAGCATTTTTTTAGCAAAATGAAACCAAAATTCACTACATAGCATTTGCAACTACTCATCTTGGAGCACATTCCAAGCATCATGAAGGTTTGATGCTTGTGGTTTTTGTTACATTTGCATGTTGTTTGTACTTTCATTTTCTCTAATTAAACGTGTTTGCCTAATTTAGATTGAGTTCTTTTTGTTTGAATGCATTAGTTCTTATTATTGTTCAAATTTTACACTTACATTTCTGACACACCCAATGGGACTCTTGTCCTAGCACTATATTTTGTCTTGAAGTGTGTAGAGGTGTTTATTTTATAGATTTTTTACATTTTTTAGTGTGTTCACGACTTCGGCATTTATGCTCTGTATCTCAAAGTCTCCACTCACACTTTAATGCCTCCACAACTACTTTTAGATTTTTTTCTTTTTTAGGTTAAAACTATGTTTATGTCTGGCAAGTTCAATGTTGTCACTGTGATCTATGGTGTCTGCGAGGGTGTTTTGGCGTCTACGCCCTGTATCTCAATGTCTATGCATTTTCCACTTGCTAGGTTACTCATCTCATTTCCTATGTAGGTCTTTAGGTTTTTGGAGACTTCTAACAGCTCTCTGCTTACTAGTTGGTTCTTTTGCACAACTCCACAAACCATTTTATTACATACTTGGTTCATTTTCTAAGCTAGGGCTTTTATATTTCATCTTATAGCTTGGTTTCATTAAGCTTGTGCACTAATCTAGATTTTTAAGGAACCTTGATAGTCATTTTATCTTTTAAGGTATCAGCTAATCTCCATTTGTAGGGTTTTACTGTTGTTTGGACTAAACTTTGTGTTAGCATCTATGCTTTGGTTCAAAGTGTCTCCACCTAAGCTTTAGTGTTTGCTAGGGACAGTTTAGCATTTCTACTTCATTGCATGTTTCAAACTTTTAACATAATTTCTTGTAGGTTCTCGCCAAGGTATAAACTTCATATGTTGTTGATGCTAACCCTAACCCTGAGTTTGACAGGATTTTAAGGTGCTTTAAATCTCATTAAGAATTATTTCTTTAAGATAGTTATTGTAGCACTTTGATTGTCTAGTCCTTTCTATTCATTGATAAGATGACTAATCTAGTTGCATGTGTTCTTGTTCACTAACTTGTTTTATTGACACCTTGCAGATCTTGTTTGCCTATTCTAGAGGGTAAACTTTAAAAACTACCCCTAGAAAATTCTATAGAAATCTAGGCGAATCCCCTATGTATCAATATAATCGTCTTGGCAATTTTTCCAAAAATTAAACCAAATTCATAGAGTGGGTGGCTATAATTTTAAAAATAAATTATGGGTGATTTGGAAACCAAATTCATTCTTGTTTTTAATCAATTTGGAAAACGAGGACCTAAATTTTCAATAAAATATTAATTGAGGTGGCAAAAAAAGGATTTGAATTTGTCTTGATTTTTTTAATTGAGGTTGCAAATTAAGCTTGAAGTGCCCATAAATTTTTAATTGAGGTGGCAAAGTTAGCCTAAATTTTAATAAATTTGTAATTGATGGGGCAAGTTAAAACCTAATATAATATACATTTTTAATTGTGGTGGTGAATCAAAACCTAAATTAATACAAATTTATAAGTTAAGTGGTGAATTATAAAAATAAAAAATATTTGTACATATCTTACATAAAATTGGTGTCTTGGGTTGCGGGCATCATTAAGAATTTGATTTAATTCACCTATGAGAAGACGACCTTTAGGTGTGTGCATGGACATGGGGGACCAAAAAGTGGCCAAACCACTTTTTGGTCCTAACAAAATAAAGAGTGAACATGTTAAAATGCGCTCATGTTATAACATGCTCATGCTTTAGTTTTTTTTACATAATTAAAAATCCAAAGTTAGACCTGTGCCCTTCTTATTTGCATTCAATAGTTTTCTAAGTTAAATGCGACTAGGACAAATCTGTAGCCGCATTTGGACATTTTGGAGGAGAAATCACATGTAAATAGTATGTTTCTAGGCCATTTCCGCACTCAAGGATGTTGTGCATGAACTCCATGGAATGAAGAAAGTAAGGTTGAACCATTTTTGTCTAGATTTGAAAAGAAATCAATTATTTTAAAATGTTTTGATTGAAGTTTTATTTTGAATTTTTAGCTAATCAACTCCTTGAAACCCCCTCAAACCCTTATCCACAAAATCCTAGGGATGATGAGATTCTAGGTAAAGAGCAAGCTCAAAATAATTGTCCTCAAACTCCTCCCTCAATTCCTCAGCATCCTTAAGAATCACAAGAAAAATTTATAGGCCAAATTGAAGATAACGAAAAACAACTTGAAAACATAATTCAAACATTGAAAAATCCTAATGCAAGCAATCCCCACCGTAGATCACTTGCCACGTCCCTAGAATAAATCATTTCTCACATCGACTCCATCACTAACCAAATCAACAAATGGGCGGACTATAGAGATTCGTCGGCAATACTATGCCAATAAATTATTATACAAACAAGTCAAAGACAAAAATATTTTGAAAACTAAACTATGTTCCCTCTTTGTCAATCCTAGAACCAATGAGCCATTACACGGGAGTTACAAAAGATTCCCTATTCATTGGTGTGTACACAATGGGATATATCTAAAAAAATTTGGGATAGGTGGTGGATAGTTCTTGATGACCCACCATGTAACAATAACGAGGTCCTACAATATTTTTTGAGGAAACTCTATTGTGAGTTTGTCCTCAATCATATTCCAAACTACTTTGACATGTGGGATTTCCAGGGTAGAGGTTGTGACTCTGTACAAGATAGAGAGGGGGTACATCGTGCCCAGGACCATCTAGGTAGACCCTTGGCAAGGCCAACCTATCAGTGTATCTTACTCCCTTCTACTTTGAAAGGAGAGTGTTGAGGTGGAGACACTACACTCTATTAGTTTTCTCATGTAGTCTTTACTACAACATGGTAGCCATCTTTCACAAGCTGGTGAGGGTGAGACTAGTAGGCGTCATCGATCTCTACATATTTGTCGTTCATGTGGAGCTCTATGTGATTATGGGTCGGAGGATGCTCGAATGGATATAGACATTGGAGAGGATGCTATATAGTTTGAGGACTATGCCACACAGGGACAACAACATGAGCATGACCAATCGATATTGGATAATATCATATTGATAGATGACTTGCTAGATAAGACCTTTGGTATTGATAGACAGGTGATTTTTTATAAGGACCTTTGTAATTTATTATATATGTATTTGAAATCTCTAATTAACTATATTATTCTATTATAAGTCAAAGTTAATATCGGTAATTGCATGCACTTATGATTTATTCCAGGGTCAAATTACTCATCCTGTGTCTGTTGGTTGTCCAATGCATGCTTATGAGGCGACATCCAGTGGATAGGTATGTAATTTGTAACAAGATAGTAAATATAGTACATGTAAATTTGTTGTCATTTTTCAATGGTAATCTTATTTAATGACAATTTGATGATGAATAGGTGTATTCTTGAACTCCAACATGAGGAGGAGTTGGTGGGGTGGGTCATAGATCCAGTTTCATAGAGGTAAATAATTCTATTTTTAGTCATTATGCATTTAAATAATGTTATGTAGATTTTGATCAAATAATTTTTTTCTATTATCAGTTGATGACATCAATTTAGACTCCTAAAATTCGTGACACTAGGGATGTGGGCATCATTGTAGTTGTTTTGTCTTCAATGCCTTTGACATAGGTATGAACCAATAACATGTAAATGTCATTATGTATTCTTGTTTCCTCATTTCACTTTTTTTAATGTACATAAATTACATTCATCTTTAGTCTAATTTGCTTCTTCATTCTACTCATAGGATGTCACAACTCCAACCCATCCATCTATAGATGAAGAAAGGCAATGAACGATAGAGAGTGATTATCAGTTAGTGGTAAGTGATTGATTACTTATGTCATGTTGTATATTTCATGTTTTCTATATTAATGTGGATATTGTTCAATTGTATTAATAGATGGAGGTTAAAAAATCTTATGAGAGGAGGTCCAGTCAGCGGTTGAGAGAGCATGAGTCATCAATTGCTTCTCCACCTTCATGGCAAAGCAAGGGTCGTCGACTATTTGATAGCACACCATAAAACTTTTGATGTTGGGACATTTTGTTGTATGCCTATTGTAGTGTCTTTACTATGTCTAGTAAATTTGGTGACAATCACACAATTCAGAGGAAAAACCTGACTGAACAATCCCATTGGACCTTTGGAAAGACCTTCATTGAATTATCGACTAGGGCTAGTAAGCTTGTGATGGCACTGGAGCTATATGTGCTTTCAAAGATTTATGACTACCTAACTTATCCTAATACAGTGTTACACTTGCTAGGAAAATCTCAAAAATGTATAACAATAAGGAAAGTAATGCTGGTACTATTGCTACGGGTGCATACAATAAAAGACTGTAACTATTTTTTGTCAAGGAATGAATGTGAAGGGTTAACTTAATACTGATAATCTAACATACACTCTACACTCTGGAGTACAACAAGTTGAAGTAGTTAGAATAACTCAAGAATCTAATTGATCATGCATTTTTATGGAATAACTATTACAGCAATGATAACATGCAGAAAATGAAGTGAGGGACAGTTACCTTGAGTGGCCCTTGCTCAAGTGACTGTCTCCACTGATCTAACTCAAATCTAGTTTCTTAGATTGACAAAATCATACTAATTAAAATCATTCATTGCACAATCTTATAAACATGAGATTCTACTAGAAGATTTTATTCATGAACTCATCATCAAATAAACATTGTCTATGTAACTAACTGGAAAAAGATCTGGTAACTATATTTTCAATTTGAATAGAAACTAACATCAACTTAAACTGCCTCAACCACCAAGCCATACATATAGGCATGGGGTAGTTTATTGGAACAAGGTCTCTTAACTGAAATCATAAATTACCACTCTCTACATACATGAGTGTGATAAATGCCAAGTAACTAATAACTAAAAAAGAAAGAAAGAAGAGTCAAAATGAAATTGAGACTCTTGCTGCAACAAAACTGGAACGTGGACTGGTTGAATCGGTCATGTTAGACTCCTATCTGCAATAGAATTCTTCTCCTTCAATCATCTTTATTAATTTTCATCACGATGCGTAACCATCTTCATCAATTGCCTCCATGTTGTAGTTGTTGCGCTTAGTTTATTTTGGAACCTCCCCTGCTCTACTGTCTGGGAACTCTTTGGTTGCAAGCTGCGCCTTACAATTGTTGCAGGCTACAATCCATCTCCTCCTGCTGCAAGAGTTAGTTTACAAAATATGCACACAATACTAACAACCATAATCAAGCACAAATATCCTTTACAATCCATACATTCCCACACATAATCATGCAATATCCATCATATTATAACCATATTTCCATATACTTAATAATCAGGTTTAGGTTTGTATAATGAACATAAGAGATAGCATAATATATAAATATGTGTAAGATAATGTTTGAGAATGTCTATGAACTTGGATAAAACCATAAGAAAACTAGCCAATAACTAGACTCATCATTTCCCCCCAACTACCCATTTGCTTGTCCTCAAGAAAATTAACTAGGACTGGAGGTTGTAGTGCAAAGTGATTTCCCTGAAGTCTGTAACAACATCCACTCCTTCAACCTATTCCAAATAAAAGCCATTATGATATGCCAGTATGTTTATTCTAGTAACTTCTGCCTTCTCACACTCCACATTCTTCTTCCCTATCCAATGTGTGTTTGCAAGAGACACTGTTTGGCTTCATAAGTATTGTCATTGATGGCAACAAAGTCTATCCCTCACATCCGCAGTACATAATATGCCTATACCAGAAGTTAGATTGAAGATTGTCTTGGTCTGGTAGACAAGAACAGAGCATGCAACATGATCTGACAATCAGGTCTGGATCTCTTAGATGGTGTAATTCAGTGAGTTACAGATTTGGACAAGTCAAGAGGGGCATCATAACTATTGTATTCCAAAGATTTAGTCTCTGGTGACAAAGCATGCAAAAGATATGAACATCTGAGTGTTGGGCTCCAGTCAGACAAAGCAGACAGAGGAAGAACTGACCGACAGAATATCAAACTTGAATCCAGATGTGTAAAAAGTGCTAATCAAGTAATTTGTGACATTGTACATTTTTGGCCGACATGATTAATGATTTCTATGCCTAAGTTTTTGATGTGCATCATTAATCAAGTATGGATCCAGCCGACAGAACAGTAACTTGCAAATATCCTGAGTGTTATTACTGCCGACTAGAAGGTTGTTTGAAATCCTTGATGTGGATATATATACTCGATGGATTCAAGCTTGTGAATGTGTGTAAGTAATAGAAGTTTTGATGAAGTGTGAAGAAAAATAGAGAGAAGTTTGAAGACAGTAATCCAAACTTGAAATGTGACAGAAGAGTGATACTAAGCAAAGGAAGAATGAAATGTGCTAGATCAGTCTATTGAACCTAACTGGAACTGAATTCTTGCATGTGTATATGTTGTTCATCAGTTTAAACACTTGGATATCTTTTGTAAGTGTTGTATACAATGAGTCTCTTGTAGGCAGTGGGCCTCTTGTGAGTAGTGTGCTCAAGTAGTGAGCCCCCAACTGGCAAGTGCCATTTTGTACTCTCCTATTCTTTTAATAGAGAATACAATCTTGGGTTAGTCACCTCGTGGTTTTTCCCTTAATAGGGTTTCCACGTAAAAATCCTTGTGTTATGTGTGTTGATTTCATTTCTATTCTTATGGTTGCTTATGCTTTCATGTTTTGATATAGAGCTGAATGTTAAGAAAATGAAAGTAAGAAAAGTTTTAAGATAACTAATTCACCCCCCCTCTCAGTTATCTGCCTTGTTTTCAACAATGTGGTACTATGTATAGAAGCATTGGCAGCTGGAATGTAAGTGGTACCCATTCAAGTCCCTGTCCTTTGGCAATATCCATATATTTTCGTACTCTTTCAAACATGGCCATAAAATTATGAACATAGTGGGGTTCTTTTTTTTTTTAAACTTAGGGGTTAAATTGTTCCATCTATCTTGCACAAACTAATAACAATGGTGGATGAGTCCAACAGTTAAATGTTGCATTCTCTCATAATCCTGTAGTCTCAAATTCATGATTATTCTGCCTACACCCTTATGATCCAAAAGTTGTTTTCATTCTTCAATGATTAATTCAAGGGTTTTAGATTCTCCTTATTGGAAGAGCAATTGATTTTTCTCTCTCCATATATGCTTGCATAATGTCACCCCTCAACTTCTCATTTCTGAAATAGGATGCTAGTGCCCTGAATTGTAAATCCCCCATGAAACATAATGGGTTCCATTATGCATCTTCAGGCACAACATAGTTATGCAAGTAGTACTCACATAACTGATCCTATTCTTCTGGTGTGGCATTAGCAAAAACTTTTAGAAAAGTCATTTTTCCACTCATATCAATGGGTTTGTTACTAATCAACTTACTAAATTGAAAACTTAAAAACTTTTCCTCTAAAAATAAAGCATATGTTCTGGCTGGAGGTCTGCATTTAACAATTTGGGCAGTTTTATTTGCCACCTCTTCCATCCTGACTGCTAACCTTCTCAATTCAATATTATTTCTCTCCAATGCCTGAGTATGCTCTACAATCATTACTTCTTTTTCTTTCTTCGACTCCTCTTCTCATTTAGAAAAGTTTTCATTAACTTTCCACAATTGATAACCTAGGGACCTGATTGTATGATAGGTTGGGGTTTTTGTGACAGGGGGTCTCTTTTCCTTAGCTACTAGTTCCTTATTTCCTGCTACAACTATTGCTAGTTCTACAAGTATATCTAATTCGAACCCCTGCTCATAAGTATTTACTTTTTCCTCCAACTCCTAAATCTTTGCTTCTCTTTCCTTGTCCCTATTCTCATATGTTTTGACCAGTTCCTCCAGCTGCTTGATCCTTTCAAAAGCTTCCTACAATTCTTTCCTGACATTTCTTTCTTCTAGCATTAATTCTTCATCTCTTAAAGATTGTTCATCACCACCCCCTGTGGATTCATAACCCCCACTGTCAGGGTTAACTAGGGATTTCTTGGCAACAAAAATATCCTTTGATTCTGATTTAGAGGTGGTGGATATATACAATTTCCTTTTTATGGGAACTTGCACATTTTCAATCACATTGGCCTCTTGTTCAGGGTCAGTTTCCACTATCACAACATCTTCTTTTTCTTCTCCTTGTTTCTCCATACTACCACCCATAACACCTTTCCTTTTTAGGCAGTGTGAATGCCTTAGTTGTGTGGGCTTCTTCTTCGGCCTTTTTAAAGGTGCAGAAGAAGAACCACCTTTCTTCTTTCTAGTTTTTGGTGTTCTGGTGTTGGGTGTTTTACTAGAAGATGAGGTTTGATATACCTCTTATGCTACAGGTTGATCAAATATTGCATGTGGTGAATTTGGCACATCTTGCTCCCTTGTTTCTTCCTTATTGCGGGTGGGTGAAGTAGTAGGTGGAACAGGAGGAGTTTCCCTTAAAGATGTAGTAGGTGATTCTATATTCCCTAGTACTGTTGGCTCCTCAAGAATATCATTAGCGTTTCTACAATTCAACCAGGGCATCTGTGGGTACTGAACCCTAAGGCTCCTTTTCACGAACAAGGTAATCAAACAATCATGTGACAGAGCTGAATTATTTGACTTCTGTTGGTATTCATATCCCATTCTTTTTAACAAATTATATAGGAAATTAGGTACATTGACTATTCTATTATGGCGAAGGTGACTCAATAGCTTAAGATGCATAGTATATAGAAGGGATTGTCTACCATCACAAGTAATGTACTTAATAATATGAACAACACAAGAAGCCCATACTCATGGAAGTGATAATCTCTTAGTACCTTGTGACGTTGAGTCTAGGTGCTCCCCTGCCTCGCTAAACTCATCCCTAGTAGCTACTACATTTGCCTTGACATGGAATTCTTCTCCATTCTTGGGTAGACCAGACACTTCTGCAATTGTAGCCTCTGAAGCATCCACTTTCAAACCCTCGATAGTGGCTTCATCATGGTGTAATGTGGCTACAAATTTCCTTTTCATGCCTTTGTTATATTCCGTGAGCTTCAAAAAGTAATCGAGCCATCCTGCTCTTGTAAAAATTGGCAAGGCTAACTAGTCTTCCACTATTGGTTGATGTACTATTGGTTCCCTTCTAATAAGATCACCTCCCATGCTACCAATGTAACTCAAGGTTCAATTTTTTAACAACCTGCTTAACCTCCTGTTATACTTGCATGCACTTCAAATTCAACAACCCTCTGCTCAACCCCTTGTTATACTTGCATGCACTAAACTTGAACCAGCCTAAATTGACTCGGGATTTAGGAAGTTGCCCCAACTAAAATCTAGAAGTGACCTCACTTCAATACTTGTATGATATGGAGGTTAATGATTTCAATAATATGGAAATAAGATTAATAACGAGAATTATGTTGAATTAAATGCGATCACATATAGAATGTATTGAAAATCTGTGTTAATTATGGAAGGTTAGTATGCGTACCTATTTAGGTGAAGTGATTGAAACTCTGTGCGAGTGTAGTTTTGTGAAATGTGTCCACAACATGAATTGGATTAGACGTGGAATCATTATTATGGGAGATGGAGTGAATGACATGTTGGCACATGTAAATGAGTTGAGGAAGGTTGCATGCAACGATAGGACGGATGGTGACTGCATGCATTGGAAAAGTGAAGTAAATGTTGAGAGAGCAATTAACTCAGTGGAAAATTTGAATGTTCTGATAGATAGCTGCTTCATGTACCTTTATCAACAGGTCCCGAAGTGAACTATGGTAGCTTTTATTATGCTTGCTACAGGTCCCTACGACATAGTGAAGCGGTCTCCATGAAGATTGTAGCACCAGTGCAGTGTGTGCATGTGAAGAAGGTTAAGGAATTATACCTGAGTGACCTCAATCAGAGGTGAGTTGTGTAGCTCATCTGCTAAGTCACTATGAGAATTGATAGTGTTGGTTGTTGAGTTTATGTCGGTATCAGAATTAGGACTTTGACCATAGCAATGCATTAGAGAAAGAAGGAAATCATCTCGTTTTGTTGGCTTTGTGTATAACTTCAATCTGTGACCATTAACTAGCAATGAGAGTCTGATTGCATCTATGGAAACCTACAATTTAACTGCTCCATTGGGGAATACATGTTGTATTTCATAGGGGCCTAACCATCTAGATTGTAGCTTGCCCTTATAATCTTTGTATCTGGAATCATACAATAAAGCCTAGTCACCCACATGAAATTATTTAGTCTTGATAAACTGATCATCCCATTTAGTCCTTTGTTTTTGAACTATCTCTATGTGATGGATAGCCTCCATTCTAATTTTATCTAGCCCATTCAAAATATGTAGCCTCTCTTTCTATGCTACTGTCAAGTCCATGTCAAGTTCTACTGTTGTCCTCAGTGTCTTATATTCAAATTCAATTAGCAGAACTGTTGTTTTTCCATACACTAATTCATAAGGTGTAAAGCCTGTAGTTGTGTTCCATGTTGTCTTGTATGCCCACACTGCTTCTGGCAGTCTAGTTACCTAGTCTTTTTTGTGAATTTGCACTATTTTGGTCAGAATGTTTTCAATCTCTCTATTTATAACCTCCACCTACCCATTGGCTTGGGGGTGATAAGGTATTGACTCTTTATGTCTAATTTCATATTATTTAACCAATGCAGAAATGAGTTCAGAAGTGAACTGGGGACCTTGATCAGTTACAATTTCTTTGGGTACTCCATATCTAGGAAAGATGTCTTCATACAAGAACTTGGCTAAATTTCCATATCTTGCAAACTATAATGCTTTGACTTCAACCCACTTTGTCAGATAATCTGTGCAAACCAAAATATATTCCTTGTTATTAGATGCTGGTGAAATTGGCCCAATGAAGTCTAGCCCCCATTTGTCAAATGGTGCTAGTGCCATCTATGGCTGCAAAGGCATCTCATCTATCCTTGTTGGTCTGCACATTCTCTGACATATGTCATAATTCCTTGTATACTTTCTTGAATCCTTATGGAGAGTTGGCCAATAGTATCCTGTTAAGATCTTAAATGTTGTCCTTTTGGCTGCAAACTGACCCCCACAGGGCTCATCATGGCAAGCTTTTAGGATGTCAAAGACCTCATCTTCTCTTATACATCTCATAATATGATCTAGACTGGTGTAGAATAGATAACCAACAATCTAGGAGTATAGAAAGCTTTTATGCACTAGCTATCTCTTTTCTCTCGGAGAGAAATGTGATGGTATCTACCCTGCCACTAAGTAATTTGCAATATCAACAATCCGTGGTGTGTGTACATTGAGAGCAAACAAATGCTCATCTAGAAAAGAGTCATATACAACACCTTCTTCTAATTGTATGGGCAATCTAGATAGAAAATCTGCCATCACATTAGCTTTCCCAAGCTTATCCACTATTGTTATATCAAACTCCTGTAGTAAGAGCAACCATCTGACTAATCTCCCTCCAAACACAGGTTTGTTCATAAAGTACTCGATTGTAGTATGATCTGTGTGGATAAAGACTGGATAACCAGTGATGTAATGTCTAAACTTGTTAATGTCATAGACAACTACTAACATCTTTCTCTGTGACAGTGTAGTTAAGTTATGCTCCTTGTAAGTTCTTGCTAATATAATAGATATCATACTCCTTATTACCTTCCTTTTGTCCCAATACATAGAAAAATTAGAAACATCAGTAGGTATGTGGAAATGTAATGTCTGTTTGGTCCTCTCAAGATAGGTGCTTGAGTCAAAGTTGTCTTAAGTGTCTCAAAAGAGTGCTGATATTATGTGGTCTAGTCAAATTCTATATCTTTTGTGAACAAAGTAAACAAAGGTGCTGCAATTTTATTGAAGTCCTGAATGAATCTCCTATAATAGCCTACATGGCCCAGAAAGCTCCTAACATCCTTTTGTTTCTATGGCACAGGAAGTGTAGAAATGATCTCAATTTTATGGGGATCCACTTGAATTCCTTCACTTGATATAAAATGTCCTAGAACAATCCCTTGAGTCATCATCATAAAACATTTCTCATGACTCAATGATAGCTTGTGTTCTTGACATCTTTTTAGAACTTTCTCTAGATTGCTGAGTGTTGTTTCATATGTTTCTCCATAGGTGGTGAAATCATCCATATAGATCTCCATGGAATCATGAGCATAATCTGAGAAGATACTTAGCACTGCCCTCTAGAAAGTGGTTGGGGCATTACATAATCCAAAGGAAAGAATAGAATAAGCATAAGTACCCCAAGGGCATGTAAATGTAGTCTTATCTTGGTTCTCTAGAGCTATCTTGATCTGGTTATAGCCACTAAAACCATCTAAGAAGAAGTACTTTTTACCTGCTATGGAATCGAGTACTTGGTCAATGAAAGGCAATGGAAAGTGATCCTTTCTAGTGGCTGTGTTTAGATCCCTATAGTCCACACATACCCTCCATTTGCCTCCTTTCTCAGGGACAATGACTAAAGGTGACACCCATTGGCTATCAGAAATAGGATAAATGAAGCCCGCATCAAGTAATTTTTGTATCAGTTTTAACTATTTCTCATAAGGCAGGGTTCATTCTCCTTTGAGGCTATCTAATTGGCTTGAAGCCATCATTTATGTAGATCCTATGCATGTACAGGTCTAGTTCAATTCCCTTCATGTCATTGTAGTCCCATGAAAAGGTTGATGTGTGTGCCTGCAACACAGTGTTCAAGGAATTTTGTTGTTCTTCAGTCAGGGCATTGTTAACATTCAACAATTTACTTGGCATGATTTCCAATGTTTTGGAAGCTGATTGCATAGATGAAAGGTCATATCCACTAATATTGGGGACACATTCTTGTGGCAGCAAAGAGTGGAAAAGTTGGGATATTTCTTCTTAGGAATTTGTAGGTATGATGTTATGTCGTGGGTCTTGCAGACATGATAAACAATCTTGTTGTTGCAGGTTCCTACCGCAGTTATTTTGTCAGATGTGGTCAATTAAGTCATCCTTGGCTTGGTTTGCCAATAGGGGACTGTGTTTAATGGTCATGAGGGTTTGTGGGGAATAGTAGTCTTCTTCTTTCAAGGTAGGCCATATAACTTGCTCGAAATTTTCATGAGGTTGGGCTGGAGGATAGAGGACCAATTTCTTGGTTATAGTTCCATTTGAGATTATCATGTTCCTAGACCTACAACCTATGAATGCATCAGTTGTTTCTAACCATGGTCTGCCTAAGATAAGTGGATATCCTATAAGGTTGACCTTTGGCTGTAAGACTATGAAATATGTAGGATACTCCCAGGAATCTAATGCTATGACTATGTCCTCAATGATCCCTTCAGGTTTTACTATTGACCTATCTTCCAACTGTAAAACAATTGGTGTAGGCTTGAGGTTAGGTAGATGAAGTAACTGCATTGTTTCTTTAGTCATGACACTGATGGTTGTCCCTAAGTCAATCAAGGTACTTTTGATGAGGGTCCCATTTATCATAACATCCACTACTGGACTGCCAAGGTCTATGTATTTAGGGACAGTATATTCCCTAGCATAATATTAGCAAGGTTCCCTAAGACATGGACTATCTAAGGATCCTTTCGTTTTCTCCCTAGCTTTTTAAGACAAAGGTCTCTTACTATCTTGGTATAAATTGGGATATCCTTGATAGCTTGAATGAGGGGGATTTTGATGCTAACATTCTTGAGTTAACCCAATAGATATGTCTCAATTTGGGTATGATGTTTTGTAATGTCTAAATGCTCAGGGAAAGGAGGCTCTGGACTTGAGATAGTCTGATTTACCTGATTTGATTCAGGCTCCAGAGGTGAATTGTCTAAAGCTCCAGCTACAGGTTCCTCATCCACCATCTCAATGATTTGAGGGGATGAAGGCCCAGCTAGTGTTTTCCCTAACCTAAGGTGGACATCACTCACCTCTACCCCATAAGTGGGGTATTGAAGAGCCTCATTAGTGTATGCCTGTTGGACATGCCTGTCATTAGGGTTAGGTGCAGGTTGGGAAGGTAGTTGTGGTGCTCTTGGTGGCTGAGATGTTGGGTTTGATGGATTGGGCATAATAGCTTGTTGTTGTGGCTGAGAGGGCAACAAAGGTTGTGGGTAATTCATATTTTGGTTTTGCCACTACTGTCCCTTTTGCCATTATGGCTGCCATTGACTTTGTTGTAATGGCCATTGAGGATTGTAATCGGGACCTTGGAAATTTTACTATGGCCATACATTTGGTTGCTGCTTGTTCCAGTTTTGTTGAGGGTTTTGCCATTGGTGAGGTTTTGCCATTGGTTTTGGGTATTTGGCCAAGGCTGGGGATTCCAACCAGAGAAACTATGATTACCAACTGAAAATGATACATTGAAACTTAGAGAGTCTTATGGCATACCTTGTCTTGGTTTCCATGGCTTTCTTTGTGTAACATAGAACAACTGCCCATCTTCACTTTCAAATGGTTGAAAATGTGGTTTCTCTTATTTGTGTTCTATAATATTGGCCACCCTTTTACACTTGCAATTGGCTTGCCTTTGTCTGCAATTGGGGCAGTATTCAGTAAGTATTTCTTCAACCTCCTCATGCTTCTTCTTCAAATGTAGAGTGTCCAACTAAGTAGCTAAGTGACTTATAATATCTTCTTTCATGTTGGTCAGCAGGTTGCTCAACCCCACCCTTGAAACTGAATTAGATGTCATGTTAGTGGTAGATGTTCTTTCTCCCCTTATCTTTTTAGTAAAGGACCTTGAGTAGTTCTTGCAAACTATGCAAAGATCATCAAAGGGTAATTGGGACACATCTCCTTTCTTAATAAGGTTAAGGGCATCCATGCAATCATCATTGACTCCTCTAAAAAATACAAGCTTTAGGGATTCATCTGAGAGTCGATTCTATGGCTTTTTCTTTAGGCAGAGTTGGAACCTTTCTACATAATCTTCCAATGGTTCATCCTCTTTTTGAGTCATCTTGAAAATGTCATCTCTTCTCCTATCAATTCCTCTGCAATAATATTGGTACTTCTCCAAGAATTTTATTTTCATTGTGTCCCAATCTGGAATAGCATATTTTCCTAGTCCCATAAACTATCTCAGAGTAGAATCCTTCAAAGTAGCAGGAAATAGCTTGAGCCTATAAGCATCAATTGTGTAGTCATAGCTTCTACATAGGACATCAAACTCGAACACGAATGTATATGGATCCTCAGTCACCAAACCATAGAAGACTGGCAATGCTGAAGGAGGTATATTCTTCAGAGTAGCAACCCTTTCTTTTTTTTTCTTTTTTTTGATCAGTAAACAGCCGAGGCCTTGATTTTATTATATTAATTTCAATAAATTTACATTTTTTCCTCTGTTCGTGCGGGCACTGGTAGGAAAGAACGGGGAAGAAAACCTCCAGTCTGGCCCGGGACATGAGTCCAGAAAATATTAGCAAGTACAGAATTCCTACAAGCGTAGGTTTACAAACTCCCTTTGATGGAGACGAGAAGGGCATTCCCTTTCTAATACAAGTTAATGGAGGCATACATCCATGATTTAGAACATGGCTTTTATTATACTTTGATTACATCGCTCTTATAAATCGAGCTGATGGGCATACCCATCTTTTACAATACATAAATTCTTATCAATGTTTCGTATTCTAATTCCTTATCTTTTGTAAATAATGTATCTTGTTTTTCTTTCAGCTATCCTTTTGTGTGGTCGTGCCATTGCTTTCTCTTGCCATTGCCTTTTATGTCTTGCCCTCGCATTAATGTGGTTTCAAGCCTTCTGGTGTTTGTATCTGCTTTTATGAGCTATTATACTTTCCTTGTAAACCTGCAAAAAAGGATAGCATCCCACCACCTCTATTCTTCTAGCTAATTTTTTATGATTTTGTCTATATTAATTCAATGTGCCAGTCCAAGTAAAGAGTTAACTATACTATGATACAAGTATTGACATTTGTGTTAGTAGCCATATTGCAATCAAAACCATTACCACTTTTTACATATTCATTTTCATCATAGACTGATTATTGCTGTTATAACATCATCTTCAGTTTATATTCATATGAATACACACTTTTTTGTTCCTGCAAGATAAGAATCTACTACACCAACTCTGCTCACCACACGGTTATAAATAATTCTGAATTATTTCATATTCACCTTATTCATAGTCATCTTATATTGCATAAAAGTACTAAACATTAGATATTCATATTGAGAAGTTACTAACATATGTATTTATTTAGCTACTCTCAAATCTTTGGTGACTATACTTTATAGAGGTAGTTTTATTCAGCAAGACACCCATAGTAATTAACAGGTAGAAGCTTAGTGATACTATACTTTATACTTGATTTCCTATTATGAAATCGCTTTTCTTCACCTTCCGTGTACTTCTCTCACACATACATCAATTTCTTCGATTTCTTGCCCATCGGCTCCTAGGTTAGCTAATTTATCTGCATCTGTATTGCCCTCCCGATAGATGTGATTCACTGTATAATCTCCTATATCTTTAAGAGTTTCCATTATTTGTTCTATAGCACTATTTAGTTTCCAATTCAGTGTTCTACCTTGTTCTTGGTTGGTAATTGGAAATTCAAAAATCACATGTTCTGGTGGATCATCCACTGCATCAACCATTGTTTGGAAGGTCCTCTCTATATTATCAGTAGATGTTGATGAGAGGGAAAATTCTTCTTCAATAATACCCTCGCTCTGATCACTGTAATCACCAATATCTACTCTAGCTTGTTGGGTTGATGGGAGAAACCTTCCCAAAGTGTCTCTCTGCCTCCACATATAATAAGTATGACTTTGTATAGCAATGACTCCTGCACAATGTTAGTAAAATGTTCTGGTATTGGAGGGATGAAACCTAAGTATCCTATTTTCTGAAAGAAAAATGTTTAAACTAGGAAAGCTTGGAAATAATAGGAAATGATCTCTAAAAGTAGTACCATCCCTGGTAATAGTTGCCAAAAATGTAGTGTCCTTACTATGTCTACTAAACTTGGTGACAATCATACGATTCAGAGGAAAAACCTGATTGAACAATCCACTTGGACCTTTGGAAAGACCTTCATTGAATTATCGACTAGGGCTAGTAAGCTTGTGATGGCACTAGCACTGCATGTGCTTTCAAAGATTTATGACTACCTAACTTATCCTAATACAGTTTTACACTTGCTAGGAAAATCTCAAAACTATTTAACAATAAGGAAAGTAATGTTGGTACTATTGCTATGGGTGCATACAATAAAAGACTGTAACTATTTTCTGTCAAGGAATGAATGTGAAGGGTTAACTTGATACTGATAATCTAACATACACTCTACACTCCAGAGTACAACAAGTTGAAGTAGCTAGAATAACTCAAGAATCTAATTGATCATGCATTTATGGAATAATTGTTACAACAATGATAACATGTAGAAAATGAAGTGAGGGATAGTTACCTTGAGTGGCCCTTGCTCAAGTGACTGTCTCCACTAATCTAACTCAAATCTAGTTTCTTAGATTGATAGAATCGTACTAATTCAAATCATTCATTGCACAATCTTTACAAAATCACATGAGATTTTGCTGGAAGATTTTATCCATGAACTCATCATCAAATAAACATTATCTGTGCAACTAACTGGAAAAAGATATGGTATCTATATTTTTAATTTGAACAGAAACTAACTTCAACTTAAACTACCTCAACCACCAAGCCATACATATAGGCACGAGAGAGTTTATTGGAACAAGGTCTCTTAACTGAAATCATAAATTACCACTCTCTACATACATGAGTGTGATAAATGCCAAGTAACTAATAACTGAAAAAGAAAGAAAGAAGAGTCCAAATGAAATTGAGAATCTTGATGCAACATAACTAGAACGTGGATTGGTTGAATCAGCCACGTTAGAATCCTATCTGCAACAAAATTCTTCTCCTTCAATCATCTTTATTAATTGTCATCATGATGTGTAACCATCTTCATCAACTGCCTCCATGCTATAGTTGCTGCGCTTAGTTTATTTTGGAACCTCCCCTACTCTATTGTCTAGGAACTCTTTGGCTGCAGGCTACACCTTACAGTTGCTGCGGGCTACAGTCCATCTCCTCAAGCTACAAGAGTTAGTTCACAAAACATGCACACAATACTAACAACCATAGTCAAGCACATATATCATTTACAATCCATACATTCCCACACATAATCATGCTATATCCATCATATTATAGCCATATTTCCATATACTTAATAATCAGGTTTAGGGTTGCATAATGAACATAAGAGATAGCATAATATAGAAATATGTGTAAGATAATGTCTATGAACTTAGATAAAACCATAAGAAAACTAGCTAATAACTAGGCTCATCATCTATTTGGCTTTGTAAACATACATTACTATTTTATTGATGTATATCGATGAACATAGCTATATGGTTTTATTTGTACATGCCTATATGACATTATATATACACTATGTGGTATTTTCATGACATTATGTAAATGAGATTTTACATTAAATATGATGATCAATTATATGGTTACAGGATAGATAATGTGTCATGCTTAAAATTTGTGATATTGCGTACTTGTTCTTCAATGCTTCCATACAATATTTGACATGAATTAAGAAAAAGATTATTGTCAAGCATTTACAACATTTTATGGTTATAGAAAACTGACTAAATCTTGAAACATACATATCAACAAATGTGAGATGACTAAAATTGTATCACAAGATCCCTTAATTGTATCAATAAATGTGACATTTTGTGCATATCCTGCAATCATTGCATTCCATGAGATGGCATCTCTTCAAGTGTTCTATCAAACAATTCATGTGCCTTGTCTATGCTTTCACATTTTACATTCATGTATCTGAGGGCAGTTGCAATTACAACATCTAAAAAAATTCACATATCCTTCATGCTTTGATGGATGTCCATATCATGTTCTAAAGATCTCATGTTGGCACAGGTAGGGAGGGTGTTGGCAAAGGTTGAGGAATTGGGCTTTACACCCACCAATTGCATTTACTTGAAAGTTTCTAAAGCCTTTTCAACAAATCCATTTTGTGCATATTCTGCAATCATTGCATTCCATGCGATGGCATCTTTTTGAGGTGTTCTATTGAACAGTTCATGTGCCTTGTCTATGATTCCACATTTTGCATTCATGTTTCCTAGGGAAGTCGCAACTACAACATCTGACAAAATTCCTATATCCTTCATGCTTTGATGGATGTCCATACCTTATTCCAAAGATCTCATTTTGGCACAGGTAGGGAGGGTGTTGGCAAAGGTTGAGGAATTTGGCTTTACACCCGCCAATTGCATTTGCTTGAAAGTTTCTAAAGCCTTTTCAACAAATCCATTTTATACATATCTTTCAATCATTGCATTCCATAAGATGGCATCTCTTTAAGGTGTTCTGCTGAATAGTTCATGTGCCTTGTCTATTATTCCACATTTTGCATTCATGTCTTAGAGGGCAGTTGCAACTACAACATATGACAAAATTCCTATATCCTTCATGCTTTGATGGATGTCCATACCCTATTCCAAAGATCTCATTTTGGCACAAGCAAGGAGGGTTCTTATAAAGGTTGAGGAATTTGGCTTTAGACTCGCCAATTGCATTTGCTTGAAAGTTTCTAAAGCCTTTTCAACAAATTCATTTTGTGCATATTCTACAATCATTGCATTCCATGAGATGGCATCTCTTTGAGGTGTTATTCTGAATAGGTCATGTGCCTTGTCTATGCTTCCACATTTTGCATTCATGTCTCTGAGGGCAGTTACAACTACAACATATGACAAAATTCCTATATCCTTCATGCTTTGATCGATGTTCATACCCTATTCCAAAGATCTCATTTTGGCATAGGCAGGGAGGGTGCTGGCAAAGGTTGAGGAATTCGGCTTTACAATAGCTAATTGTATTTTATTGAAAGTTTCTAAAGCCTTTTCAATAAATCCATTTTGTGCATATTTTGCAATCATTGCATTCCATGAGATGGCATCTCTTTGAGATGTTATGTCGAACATTTCATGTGCCTTGTCTATGCTTCCACATTTTGCATTCATGTCTCCGAGGGCAGTTGTAACTACAACATATGACAAAATTCCTATATCCTTCATGCTTCGATGGATGTCCATACCTTGTTCCAAAGATCTCATTTTGGTACAGGCAAGGAGGGTGTTGGCAAAGGTTGAGGAATTTGGCTTTACACCCGCTAATTGCATTTGCTTGAAAATTTCTAAAGCCTTTTCAACAAATCCATTTTTTGCATATCCTGCAGTCATTGCATTCCATGAGATGGCATCTCTTTGAGGTGTTTTGCCAAATAGTTCATGTGCCTTATTTATGCTTCCACATTTTGCATTCATGTCTCTGAGGGCATTTGCAACTACAACATATGACAAAATTCCTATATCCTTCATTCTTTGATGGATGCCCATACCATGTTCTAAAGATCTCATTTTGGCATAGGCAGGGAGGGTGCTGACAAAGGTTGAGGAATTTGGATTTACACCCACCAATTTCATTTGCTTGAAAGTTTCTAAATCCTTTTGAACAAATCCATTTTGTGCATATATTGGAATCATTGCATTCCATGATATGACATCTCTTTTTTGAGGTGTTCTATCAAACAGTTCATGTGCCTTGTCTATGCTTTCACATTTTACATTCATGTCTCCGCAGGCAGTTGAAACTACAACATATGACAAAATTCCTATATCATTCATGCTTTGATGGATGTCCATACCCTGTTCCAAAGATCTCATTTTGGCACAAGCAAGGAGGGTGCTGGCAAAGGTTGAGGAATTTGGCTTTACACCCATTAATTGCATTTGCTTGAAATTTTCTAAAGGCTTTTCAACAAATCCATTTGTACATATCCTACAATCAATGCATACCCTTTTGTGCATATTCATTGAGCTAAGTGTTGCTATATTACCTTTTGTGATTCGCTATCACTATGTTTCTGATTTGATCAATGGTTGTAAGTTTGAAACTTGGTTGAGTAATTGATTGTCTTTGATAATTATGTTATGGTTATATTCTTTGTTTGTTTATTTTTTTACTTAAATTCTTGATTGTCTCAATGTCATCACTATGAAATTTGGATTCACCTTGATGCTTCATTTAGTTTTTATGTTAAGGTTTAAGGAATATGACATGTTTTGAGCCCCTACACATGTGACATCATAATGATTATTTCTTAGCTAGCTATCTTAGCTCTGAAGTTACATTTATGCTATGTTGTTCGCATCTACTTAGGGGAGCAACCTGTCCTAAGTATAGGGTTTCTCAATTATGTGAATTAAAACCTATGTTAATCCTATATAAAGAAATATTTGAGGCATCCAGACAATTTTTTATAGTTTAAGCAGTGGAAGCATAATGTGTTAAGAATGAGCATGTCTTTAGCAAGGGATCCCTCCCATATGCATGATCTAGGGTTTGGTCATGGTAAAATGCACTATATTTTTAGGGTCTCAATTAGTTGACTATATGATTTGTCCTTTGATGGTGTTGCATTTTTCATAAAAATCTAATCCGTTTCTTTGGTTTTGTGGCTCAGGTCAAAGATCAAGTATTGAGGAGAATGAATCTAAGATTTGATGGTCAACAAACCATTCATCAAATCTTGATGGAATGCCCCTCTATGAGGCCCACCCTTGTGTGATGGGTTTAGTCACACTATTGGACCTGAGTGTGTTACACTTGGAATCAAAATGTGGCATAGGGACTTAAGATCTTAATTCTGTAGATGATATTGGAATTAGGGTTGGATTTAGATAGTTGAATTTATTTCTTATGCAGATGTAGATCTTATAGGATTATAGTTGTTATTTATTAATTTGTGTATGCAAGATACACATATTGATTTGATAAGATTATGTGTTGTTCAACTATGATGAGGATGAATTAGTTAGAAGTGATTATGTTAATTCTCGATTGTACTGGAAAGATGATTTGCTTGCCCTTGTTCTTCAATTATGTTAGTGAAATAAAAATTACCATCCTGATTATTGTGAAATGATTATAATTGAAATATTAATATTCTAAGTAAGATAGAATTGTTGCAATGGTTATTAGAACACCTAATTTTGATGATTAGAAAAAGAATTGTGAAAAGGTTGAAACGAGATTATGCATTGATATTTGAAAGTGATAGTATTGTGTTTGAAACACTTAGTTATTGAGTGACTCTGTGTGTGTTTAATTCTTGTCACTTCAACTATATATATGTTGGACATATTCATATGTGTGTCGAAGTGTGCAAGCATTTCCATAGCCATTAGAAATTCAGATGTCTACTAAGTAACTCATGTATTTAACCAGTAATGCCAACCTAATCCCTAAGGTGGATTAAGGTTTTTGTTGAAATTGGAATGTTTGTAATGTGTTTTATTTGTACACTTTAGTTTATGAGTCTTATAGGGTTGTCAAGTAGTGAGGTGGATGATGAGTTGTCATCCACATGTCCATTTTTGTTCATGGGCTTTTGCGGCATTTTAAAATGTGTTTTTAAAGCTTTTTATTAATTTTTGTGTGGGTTTAGGTGTAATGTTATCTTCAGAATAATACAAAAATAAAGCAAATAATTAAGTTATAATAAGTAATTACTTACTTTAAGCAATTGTAGTTATCAGAACTAGAAATTCAATTGTATAAATTTTCAACCCTCTAGCAAGTGCTACAATAGAATTCAATTAACGAACAAAGGTGAGAGTCACAAATTAAGAATTAATAACACAATTTGAATAGTTTTTATACATTGAAATTCATTACAACCAATCATTTTAAAAATATTTACTTTGAATACATATGACTGCAATCAATATAGCTTCCTTGGTAACTAATGTCCTAGCCCCACACTTAGTCGCTTGAGCTCAACTGCAACAATCTGTACCAATTTCGTCTTCAAAACAAATTAATCCTCCATTCATATCACTGCCAGGAAATTGTGATACCATAAGCTGCTACAGACATCTCAAGGAAACTGCATTAGTAAGATAATGTTAAAGAAATATAATACAAACTTTATTGATAAACCTCAAGCTGACTACAGCTACGCACAAGCATTACCTTCTAAAGGTTTCAGTTACTTCGTATTTAATGATGCAGAAGTCTTGACCTATTACTATTTAAACAATGTCTAAATATTTATTTTATTAATATATTTCAACCGACTTTGAATAAAATGTGATATATATATAAGACCTTGATTCAATAACTAAGAATTCCTATCTAATATCAACTTAAAACTTCTAACCAAATTCTCTTGTGTTCATCGAAGGATTTATCCATCAAAACTTAAAGAATTACATGTCATAATTTCAAAATACCCAAATCAAATTTGATAGCAAGGAATACCTATATTCGTTTGATATAAATTATGTCGTGGAAGCTTGAAGTTATTGCAGCGCTTGATAATGCACCAATCACTAACCTCAACTGATTAAAGATTTGCTTCTTTCTTTGAAAGAGCACACAAGTCACTCTCATGAAGGCATTACCAAAAAGAAGTAACGATTTTGTTTTAGTGATAATACCATTAAACTTATAGCGTCTGTCAAACTGGCACTGTGCTCCCTTATTTCCTTATAGAGAGTTGTTACTGCCATGAATTTAACATTTCTGCCTTTTAAATTATAGCACAAATTTATACTATCAATGGCCATAATATCCAATGTTGCCATAAATATGAATTTAGGAAAATATATTGATCAACTTTATGATCTTAAAATGCTTTCATGGTACATTTGCAATTTAATAGAATATAATCACATCAGCACTAAACTAAGCTTTGAATTTCAATTGAAATGATGGGATTTACTCTCTTTTTTTTTTGCAGATGGGGTCTATGCATTTTTTCTGTGCAGGCTCAAAATTCTTTAATATTCTGCTAACTTGAAATCAATATTTCAACACTTCTTCAAAGATCATGAAAATAAAGAAAGATTAGTAATAATCATTAGCATAAATATTCTATCAACAACCATCAAATCAATAATTTTTTTTTTAACCAGAGTCTATATTTCACAAAATAAACAAAGCAACTCAAAATAGCTCTCCACCCAACCTTAGGATTGACCCAGTCAAATCCACCCCTAAGCATTCAATCAATAGCATTGCCCAAACAAGATTCAGATTTTTCCAGATTAACATTTCATATAATAAGCATAAAATTTATTTCCATTACAAAATAGAGAAATGGGGAATCCTCTTGGATAAGTTCTTGTAGCTCCCTTTTGCATGTAGCTCCCTTCACCTTAAATTACACAGTAGCTCCTACATACATTATCAAATAATCACAGTAGCTCCCATATACAGAAAACTCCCAACATTCACAGTAGCTCCCACATACAGAAAACTCCCAACATTCACAGTAGCTCCCACATACATAAAACTCCCAACATTCACATTAGCTCCCACATATAGAAAACTCCCAACATTCAATTATGCCACTCCATAAAACCCAACACCAACATTATATTATTGTTATTATTTTTGCACTAATCCCCGAGAGGCATTCCTCCATTCTCATTCTATTTTCAGATCATTTACTTTTCAATATTCTTCAATACTTGACCACAAATTACAACATTACATTTTATTCATCACAAACAAAGATTCATGATAAAAGTTCAAATAGAAAAGAAGATTTCTTACCTCGGGTGTCCAAGTTAGGAGCAACCCCTATATTTTCTAGCCATTCTTTCAATTTCTTCCTTGCTCTTTTTCACAAAATCCACCCAACAAGATTATAGAAAACCTCCATTCTTCATCCAAAAGATTCAGTTGCAAAGAACACTCCAGAACTTACTTTTTCCACAGAGAGAGATGGCCTCCAAATGAATCACTTTTCCCCTTTTAATTAAATTTTTTCCAACTCTTCATCTTTCTTTTTCAAAATAAAATAATATAAATATCATGATAAAAAGAAACGATATATTTTCCACACAATCTCTTTATCATCATTCACTAGTCAATTCAAATCACTCATAATATTCTTTTCAAAATATCCAAACATAATTCATCTATGCTCCTAAAATAACTTTTTAAATAAAGAATTAAATATCTATTAATTTTATAGAGCATTTAGTTTTCTCTTAACCAATAATAGATATAATAACAATATTAATGTTCATGGTTTGATCATCTATCTATCTACAACACATACCAAAATATGATGTTTAAATAATTTATCTAAAACAATATTAAGTAGATACTACATTCTCCCCCTCTAGGATCTAGGCTTCCTCCTGGAAGCTATCAAATAGATAAGGAAATAGAGACTTCATCTTGATTGTTTCTTCCCATGTAGTAGAATATTCATCATAAGGGTCCCACTAGACCCTAACCTGATCCAGCTATCTTCCTCACAAAGCCAATGTTTTTTGATCCAAAATGCGAATTGGTTCCAGTATTAGTTGCCCATCCTGTGCCACTTGTAAAGCATTCCACTCCAAAACATGAGAAGAATCTAGTATATACTTCTTAAGTAGAGAACATGAAAAACATTATGGATACGTGACAAGCTGGGTGGTAAAGCCAAGCAATATGCAATTGGGCCTATTCTCTCCAGAACCTCAAAAGGACCAACATATCTGGGTGCCAATTTAGAGCCTTTTCCATAACGGATAGATCTCTTGCAAGGTCTTACTTGCAAGAAAACTTTCTCCCCAACCTAGAATTCATGATCAACTCTCCTAGTGTCGGCATACTATTTCTGTCGATCTTGAGCTACCTACAAATGATCACGAATTCAGTTCACCTGCTACTCCATGTCTCAAACAAACTCAGGCCCAATAGAGACTCGATCCTCTAATCAATCCCAACCCAAAGGAGTTCTACAAGGTCTACCATAAAGAGCCTCAAAAGGTGCCATCCCGAGTGAACTGTGGTGCCCATTGTTGTATGCAAATTCAACTAAATGTAAGTAGTCCTCCCAAAGTGATTGCTGATCCATTACATACATCCTAAGCATATCTTCCAAAACTTGGTTCACTCTTTTAGTTTGTCCATCTGTCTCTGGATGATAGGCAGTGTTGAAGTTAAGTTAATTCCCTAAGGCTTGCTGAAGAGCAGTCCAAAAAGATGAGGTGAAAACTAGATCTCTATCTGAGATGATCTTCTTTGGTATTCCATGTAGTCAACCTATGTCACAAAGAAAAACTCTGGCTACTGAGGTAGCATTATAGGAAGAACTCATCAGAGAGAAATGTGCTACTTTTGTTAATTTATCCACAGTCACCATAATAGCATCATGTCGACGAGCAATTAGAGGTAATCCCACAATGAAGTCCATAGAAATCACATCCCATTTCCATTCCATAATAGCATGAGGGTATAATAGACCAGCCAGATGTTGATGCTCTGCCTTTACTCTCTGGCACTCCAAACAACGAGCAATAAAATCTCCAATATCTTTCTACATACCTGCCCAAAAATACAGCTTTCGTATGTCCACATGCATTTTCTTTACACCAGGATGAGTCGCATAAGGTGCTCTGTGAGCCTCGGCTAGAATCAAACCTCTAAGATCACCAAAAGAAGGAACATATATACGACCATGATGTCGAAGTAACCCAACAACATCCACTGAATACCTTTCAAACTTATTCTTTAAAGGACTCTGGAACTAAATAATCTCATGCTAAAAATCATCCTGAGGTAACAACCCTAAAATATGTACTCTAAGTTCTATTTTAACAATCAAAGCTAACAACTCATGTCGTCGCCTACTGAGGGCATCGGTTACAACATTCTCTTTTCCCTTAATGTAATGGATCTCAAAATCATACTCACACAAAAATTCCATCCACCTACGCTACCTAGCATTCAAATTAGGCTGAAAAAAGATATACTGTAAGCTTCAATGATCAGAGTGCAACTTGAATCTATGCCCAAGGAGGAAATGTCACCATTTGGTCAAAGCATGAACCACTACAACCAGCTCCAAATCATGACATGTCAAATAGTTAAGCTCATGATTCCTTAATTTGTGAGACTCGAAGGCTATCACATGACGTTCTCACATAAGAACAACTCCAATACCTTCAATAGATGCATTTGAACAAACAACAAAATTGCCAGTTGGATTTGGAATAGCTAAGATAGGTGCATAAGTGAGCTTCTCTTTTAGAATTTGAAAAGCTCTTTCACACTGTTCAGACCAAATAATTTTCTTACCTTTCCGCTAGAGAGAAGTGATTGGATTATCAATCTTGGAGAAACCTTCTACGAACCTTCTGTAGTAACTGGATAAGCCCATGAAACTCTTGACCTTAGCTACATTAGTGGGAGCAAGCCATTCTAGAATAGCCTGAATCTTAGAAGGATCTATGGAAACACCATCACCTGAAACAATATGCCCTAGATATTGTATCTCTGTTTGGAAAAATTCACACTTAGTTATATTTGCATACAATTAATTTTCCCTTAAACTTGCAAAACCTATCACAAATGCTCCTTGTGCTCCTCCACAGTGCGAGAATACATCAGTATATCATCCAGAAAAATTACCACAAATTGATCAAGGAAAGTTCAAGAAACACCAATTCATTAAACTCATAAAAACTGCTAGGGCATTAGTCAAACCAAAAGGAACAATATCAAACTCATAATGACCATATCTTGTGCGAAATGTTGTCTTATGAATGTCAGCTTTAGCAATCCTCAATTTATGATACCCATACTTAAGGTCTATCTTAGAAAAGATCTCCACTCCCTGAATTTGGTCAAAAAGATCATCTATCCTTGGCAAAGGATAACGATTCTTTATGGTGAGCTTGTTAAGTTGTCTGTAGTCTATGCAAAGTCGAAGAGTTCCATCCTTCTTTTTAACAAAAATCACAGGTGCACCCCAAGGAGAAACACTAGGATGGATATGACCTTTTTCTAACAATCCTTCCAACTATAACTTGAGCTCCTATAGCTCCTAAGTAGTCATCCTATAATAAACTTTTAAAATTGGTTGTGCTCCCAGAACCAAGTCGATATAGAAGTCAATCTCTCTCTTAGGTGGCATACCAGAAAGTTGAGAAGGAAAAACATCTGCATATTCTCAAAGAATAGGATGATCATCTAAGGAAGTATCAGGTTTATCCTCCAATCGGCCACTAATGGAAATGGCAAAAAAATTGGCATCCTTTCTTCATGCATTGTTTAAGCTGCATAGCTGAAATCATCCTAAGAGACTAGCCTCTTAATCCCAAAGACATTCACCTTTTTGCCTGAATCATCTAAACACTCAACAAACTTGTCTCGGCAATCTAGTTTTGCTTCATGAGCATTCATCCAATCCATACCTAAGATAATATCATAAGACCTTAATGGTATCCCCTTGAGATCTGCCTTGGTAGAAAAAGAGCTAAGCTCTAATTGACAATCTCTAACCAAAGAATTGACCGACATTCTAGCACTAGATGCTAACTCCACATCCCAATTAACATTTTACTTGGACACCACCAACCCACACTTTTCCACTATATATGGTGAAATAAAAGAATCTGTAGCTGCTGAATCAAAAAGGACAAATAGAAACCTTACCAATTTTTTTGGGAACCTCTATAACAGATGCTTGATGTTTCACTTGCCGATTTTTAGTAGCTACAAAGACCCAATGGGATCTACCCACATCTCCTACTATAGGCTCTGAAGCTGCTAATTGCTAAACCCCTGTAGCTTCTTTGTTTTGAAAACAATCCTACGCATAGTGTCACTTATTGCCATAATTAAAACATGGTCCCTTCGGTGGAGCCAAAAATTGAAAAGCTGATCTTTTAGTGCTAACTTTACTTCCATGAGAACTCTATTGCAGACGGGCAGAAGCAACAAACTATGTCTAGGCCCTCTAATCTCCTCTCTGAGATAGATTTTGCCATGATCTGACTAGACCTCCTTGAGTCGACTTAGATTTTTGATTATGCTGTGACTGTGCTGACCTAGAAGAATAGGAATTAGATCTATTTCCACTTCTAGCAAAAGAGCAAGATTGATTGCGGTTCTGATACTGAGATGAACTTTGATAATGATCGTGATGTCTTGGCTAAATTTCTTTTGCAATAAGTGCCTTCTCTACTGCCTGCCTCATAGTAGTAGGTTCTGATAACCTGACTAGACTAGCAATGTTATGGTTGAGTCCTCTGATAAATCGGTTCACCATTAGCCTCTCATCCTGAATATAGTCAACATATTGAGATAACTCAAAGAACTTATTCTCATATTGTGCTACAATCAGTCCCCTTTGTTGGAGATCATGAAATTCATCAATTTTTTGTTGTAAAAAATGATCAAAGATGTATCTTTTCTTGAAAATTTATAAGAAAACTTCCCAAGTAATACTCTTTGGAGTCAGATGCCTCTTCCTCTCCTCTTGTTGCCACCAATTATCCGCACTATCCTTGAGTAGATGAATAGCTAATCTAGCCTTGAGATTGCTTCCATAGGTCTTTAATGCAAAACTCTTCTCAAGACTGATTAACCAAGATTCTGCCTCTATACCATCAATAGATCTAGAGAAATGATGTGGCTATAATCAGAGAAAATCTCAGACTAATTTATCAACATCCAAGGAAGCCTCCTTCTCAACTCGATTGTTATGAGGAGGTGGTGAATAATGTCTTGATTCCCCTTCCTTAGTATGATCTACTCTACTCTGACAAGGGCTTCGACTGCGATCCCGGGGAATAGAATGTTGTCCCTCATAAAAGTGTTGGTTTTGATTATTTGGCATAGGTAACCTTTCCTTAATCACTTTCACCAAATTTTGTAGAGCATGTAGTATCTGAGTACCTTGGTCAATGGGTTCTCCAGTTTGATTTGATGTCATTCTACATACTAGAACAAAATTTGATACCATTAGTATTATTTCCCCAAAGCTCCCAAGTGTTGCAACCTGGTGCTCTGATACCTATGTAATTCTAGTTTCAGAATAATACAAAAATAAAGAAAATAATTAAGTTATAATAAGTAATTACTTACTTTAAGCAATTGTAGTTATCAGAACTAGAAATTTAATTGTAGACATTTTCAACCCTCTAGCAACCACTACAATATAATTTAATTAACGAGCAAAGGAGAGAGTCACAAATTAAGAATTAATAACAAAATTTGAATAGTTTTTATACATAGAAATTCATTACAACCAATCATTTTAAAAATATTTACTTTGAATACATATGATTGCAATCAATATGACTTCCTTGGTAACTAATATCCTAGCCCCACACTTAGTCACTTGAGCTCAACTGCAACAATCTGTACCAATTTTGTCTTCAATCAATCCTTCATTCATATCACTGCCAGGAAATTGTGATACCATAAGCTACTACAGACATCTCACAGAAACTGCATTAGTAAGATAATGTTAAAGAAATATAATACAAACTTTATTGACAGACCTCAAGCCGACTATAGCTGCACACAAACATTACCTTCTAAAGGTTTCAGTTACCTCGTATTTAATGATGCAGAAGTCTTGACCTATTGCTATTTAAACAACATCTAAATATTCATTTTATTTAATATATTTCAACCAAATTTGAATAAAATGTGATACTTATATATATAAGACCTCGATTCAATAACTAAGAATTCCTATCTAATATCAACTTAAAACTTCTAACCAAATTCTCTTGCGTTTATCGAAGGATTTATCCATCAAAACTTAAAGAATTACATGTCATAATTTCAAAATACCCAAACCAAATTTGATAGCAAGGAATACATATATTCGTTTGATATAAATTATGCTGCGGAAGCTCAAAGTTATTGCAATGCTTGACAATCCACTAATCGCTAACCTCAACTAATTAAAGATTTGCTTCTTTCTATAAAAGAGTGCACAAGTCATTCTCATGAAGGCATTACAAAAAGAAGTAACGGTTTTGTTTTAGTGATAATACCATTAAACTTATAATGTCTGTCGAACTAGCGTTGTGCTCCCTTATTTCCTTATAGAGAGTTGTTACTGCCATGAATTTAATGTTTCTACCTTTTAAATTACAGCACATATTTATAATATCAACGGCCATAATATCCTATGTTGCCGTAAATATGAATTTAGGAAAATATATTGATCAACTTTATGACATTAAAACACTTTGATAGTACATTTACAGTTTAACAGAATATAATCACATCAACACTAAACTAAGCTTTGAATTTCAATTGAAATGATAATATTTACTTTATTTTTTTTGCAGATGGGGTCTACGTATTTCTTCTGTGCATGCTCAAAATTCTTCAATATTCTGCCAACTTGAAATCATTCTTTCAACACTTCTTCAAAGATCATGAAAATAAAGAAAGATTAGTAGTAATCATTATCATTAATATTCTATCAACAACCATCAAATCAATAATTTTTTTAACCAGAGTCTATATTTCACAAAGTAAATAGAGCAACTCAAAATAGCTCTCCACCCAACCTTAGGATCGACCCAGTCGAATCCACCCTCGAGCATTCAATCAACAGCTTTGCTCAAACAAGATTCAGATTTTTCCAGATTAACATTTCATATAACAAGCATAAAATTTATTTCCATCACATAATAGAGAAATGGGGAACCCTCTTGGGTAAGTTCCCGTAGCTCCCTTTTGCATGTAGCTCCCTTCACCTTAAATTACACAGTAGCTCCCACATACATTATGAAACAATCACAGTAGCTCCCATAAATAGAAAACTCCCAACATTCACAGTAGCTCCCACATACAGAAAACTCCCAACATTCAATTTCGCCACTCCATAAAACCCAACACCAACATTATATATATATATATATATATATATATATATATATATATATATATATATATATATATATATATATATATATATATATATATATATATATATATATATATATATATATTACACTAATCCCCAAGAGGCATTCCTCCATTCTCATTCTATTTTCAGATCATTTACATATATATATATATATATATATATATATATATATATATATATATATATATATATATATATATATATATTACACTAATCCCCAAGAGGCATTCCTCCATTCTCATTCTATTTTAGATCATTTACTTTTCAATATTTTTCAATACTTGACCACAAATTACAACATTACATTTTATTTATCACAAACAAAGATTCATGATAAAAGTTCAAACAGAAAAGAAGATTTCTTACCTCGACTGTCCAAGTTAGAATCAGCCCCTGTATTTTCCAGCCATTCTATTAATTTCTTCCTTGCTCTTTTTCACAAAATCCACCCAACAAGATTACAGAAAACCTCCATTCTTCATCCAAAAGATTCAGTTACAAAGAACACTCTGGCACTTACTTTTTCTAGAGAGAGAGGTGGCTTCCAAATGAATCACTTTTCCCCTTTTAATTAAATTTTTTCCAACTCTTCATCTTTCTTTTTCAAAATAAAATAATATAAATATCATGATAAAAAGAAACAATATTTTTTCCACACAATCTCTTAATCCTAAAGCAATTAATAAAATATTCTTAATAATTCACTAGCCAATTCAAATCACTCATAATATTCTTTTCAAAATATCCAAACATAATTCATCTATGCTCCTAAAATAACTTTTTAAATAAAGAGTTAAATATCTATTAATTTTATAGAGCATTTAGTTTTCTCTTAACTAATAAAATAATAATAACAATATTAATGTTCATGGTTTGATCATCTATCTATCTACAACACATACCAAAATATAATGTTCAAATAATTTATCTAAAACAATATTAAGTAGATACTACATTAGGGACCCTAGGTTAGGTACCGTTGGGGACTCAAAACTTGGACTTTAAGGGCAAGATATGACCCCTCGAAAAGGCCATAGAAGAAAAGTGGCGAGCTAGGGTTTTGGGGAAGGGGAATGGAGACTTGTCTCCATCCCAATCCCACTACCCTAGGTTCATGAATGGACTTGGAGGAATCCCAAAGGCCTCACATGTGTGAGAACACAACGTATGAGCCTTTGGGAAGTGAACCCCAAGGACTTCCCTTTCCGCAAGGTCTCACACATTTGTGAGAGAACTTGTGGGAAAGAGTGCTTGTGAGAGTGAATGGGAAGGTGACAAATGTCACCTCCCCATTTAAGGATATTGGGTTTTCATCCCTATTTATCTCTCCCTTTAGGGAGGAGAAAGGGCTTTTTATCTTTTTGATTTTGGGAAGAGCTTGGGTTTTGGAGAGGATTTTTTAAGTGTTGGAGAACTCTTGAGTAGATCTTCTTCAACTCCTTCAAACTTGGAGAGCTTGGGAGGTAAGCTCTCAAGAGTCTTCAATCTTTTAGTAGTTTATTTATTTGCTTATGTAATGCATGTATTGTATATTCTTATTTGATTGTGCCATTGTTTTGGGATGGGTTGTTAAGACAAATGCTCACCACTTGCGTGGAAGAGCTTGCCTTGTATTTGGGGTTTGGAGAGAGGTGTGAACCTCCTTGGAGAAAGCTCACTCCTTGAGAGGATTTGTTTGGCTTAAGGCCTTATTTGAGTTGTTGTATTTGAGGCAAGAATGCCCTCCTTGTGATTATTGGAGTTATAAGGTGGTTAAGATTGAAATATGAGATGACATTGATGAGAGGATAGTTAAGTTGAGTTATGAGAAAGGATTGTCATCTCAAGTTGGTATTTGATGTCTTCCCCCTTGAGTAGAATAGTCCACTCTCTCCCCCTTATTCAAATCCATGGTATATGGATATTGTTTTGTGAATAACCTTGGTTAGGAATGTGCTTCTTTGCTTGAGTGTGTGGTTGTCTCCCTTGTGTATGTGTGTATTTTAGGATTACTTGTAGGCCTCCTAGCTCAGGGGAGGCTTGTGAGCAAGCCTATGGTTGGGTGGTGAGCATCTCCATTGGCTTTATTGTGTTATTATGTTTGTCTTTGCAGGATTCGGGATAGATGAAGAGGAAGAAGGAGAAGAGTCTCCTTAGTTATTTTTGTGTTGTCAAAGGGAAATGGATTCTCTCTTTGTAAGGCTATGTGTAAGGCCTTGAGCAATATTTGCTCTTATAAAAGGGAAGGGAAATGTATTTACCATTTTGTGAATGTTGGGTTAGTATTCTTATTATATTTAAGGAAGGAAGAAAGAAATAAACAAGTTTGAATTGATTGATTATATGGTGTATTAGTTTGTAACAAAATGTTGAATAGATCTCCTTAAACTCTCTCTCCTCTCTCTTTACACTTCAAAGAAATGCTATGAAAGAAAGAAAATTAACCATTGGGGAGGGAAAAATATTGCTTTGTATTTAATAGTTACTATCAAGTTCATTTTAGAGGCATTTGAAAATAAATAAGTTACTTTTGAAAGATATACATTTTCACAAAGAAAAATTCTCCCTCTCTTGAAAAATGTTATAAAGTTAGGGGTAAAAGAGAAATATGTTTGATAGTTACATTATTTTGAAAACAACTTATTTACCTGTATTCTCCAAAGAAAAATAAATCAATAATTTTATATCTATGCATTTAAAACTATGTGTAGTTATATTTTATTATGCTTTATTTTCCAAAGAAAAATAAATCAATAGATATATGTTTGCATATATATATATATATATATATATATATATATATATATATTAAATAAAATTGTGATGTGTATGTATTCTCGGTTAATTATTTAATTAACAAAAAAATAGAGATTAATTTTAATTATTATATATATGGGAAAATAGAAAAAAAAACAAATGTTAGTTTTTTTAATTATAAATTATTTTATAAAAAAATAAAATAATAGAAAACATTTTAAACACAATTTTTTTTTTGTAGAGGGGAGTCGGGCAGGAAGGGCCGAAGCCCTAACCTACCTCGTCAGACCCTATGGGGTAGGGGGTCAGAGACCCTGACCCCACAGCACCCACGAGCACTGTGGGGGCGGGGAATCCGCTCCCCCCCGCCCATAGGCCTGCGACCTGTGTAGGCCATAGGGCAAGCCCTGCGAACTACACAGGCCCGCAGACCTGTGGGTCTGCGGGCCTTGTCACCTATTTTTTTAAATGCGATCTGCCATACTTTAATGTGCTTTGTGTTTCTTTGTTTCTCAATTTGAAACCCTGCGACTTCCCTTTAGTCATCTCTGTGTGTATTGCCTTTGTCCCTTGCAATACATATTGTATATATCCACTATATAAATATATATTACATATATATTATGTGTATACACGGTGTGTGTATATATATTCAATGCAATTTGTTTTCTCTATCAGATCATTATATATATATATATATATATATGGTAAATATGTATGTTTAATATATACATTATTCCTTGAAATATCCCCATAGTAATATTGGGATAATGTTTTAAACAAAAACTCATATTTTAGTTTTATTTCATTTAAACAATAGAAAAACTATTGCAAACTATAGAAAAAACTAAACAGAGGTTTAATAGAGGGAATATTTTTGTTGCAAAAACAAAAATTTAAACCTATAAGATTAGAAAACTTTTTTTAAAGTTATAGAAATTATTTAGACAAAGTGTTTTAACATCAAATAGAAAATTTAGCTTGAGGAAATAATCTTTCCCCTAAGGAAAGAAATTTCCTCCTTGTAAGCTCTCTTCAAACCTGCAAGCAAAATATGAGCTCTCTAGAAGACTTCACAAAATTTATAGGCAAACTTTAGGGTTTGAGTGTTGCCCTAATTCGTTTAGGCCACTAACTAGACTTCAAGGTAATTAATCTCACTTTAGAAAAATTAAATTGCCTTCCTAACATTCTATAGTTAGGAGTTTAGTTTTTAATTAATTATTAATTTATCCTCAACCTTAGGGAAATTTATTTTCCCTATAATTTTAATTAAATTTTCCTGAGTTAGGGATTGATTCCCTAAATGAATTTTTATACTTTTTAATTACATTTTGATGGAGATTATTATCCTGTGTGTTAAATCAAATTTTGTGAATCTTTAGGTCGCCTTAATTAGACCCTAATTTATTAGGTTACTATAGTCTAGTTAATTGTTTTATGTTAAACTTTATAGTGTAAATTTTATAATGTCCACCTTTGGTGCATGTTTAATTCAATTGAATGTTGGATTTGATTAACATCATTCCCATAGTATAATTTATTAAATCCTTAATTTAATTAATTAGATTTTTTTCATTCAAACTAGGGTTTTAGGTCCTACTTCTAAAGGGGACCGTACTTTGCTCCAGGATATAGAGACCCTAGGGGTGCATTACCTCATGGTAGGGACTCCCCTTAAGGCAACGATTATTGCGTAACTTAACCCTAACTTGGTTGTCCTCATTATTGAATGGGTGTGAAAGGAGTTTTGCACCTACCCTTCCTAAGTATCTTTCTTCCCTGCCTTAATGTGGTGTGCCAGGCGTGTGTTACACGAGCAACAATGCTAGGTGCACATGATCAACCTATGCGCATGTTGCGTGCAAGTGTGTTGAGTGATTTTTATCATGTAGGTTTATGAAAAAAATTGTTGGTTGTGTTTCATGTCCACATGTTAAAATGTGGGCATGACACCCTTTATAGTTTTTTTAAATTCACATCAAGATGCTAATAATGGGCATCAAGGGATTGAAATTAAAGAAGTTGGGATGTTGTTACTGTTCATGTCACTGTAATGTATAAAAAGAGGGAAAAAGGTTTGATGAATGATATGACTAAATCCTCCTTTCACTACACACATTCAAGGACATTTAACCGAGTTGAATCTCAACTTTTGCAAGAGGATTACCTATAGGTTGGTTGTCACTTGTAATGATAAGGAAATTTGAAAATTAATGATTAATGTGTTAATTTAAACCCAATTATGCTCAAAACCCTAATTATTGTAAAATCGTAAATAAACAGACAAAATCTGACAAATGCTTGACACAAACATACTAGATGAAGATTAGATTATACCATATTTCAAAGTTTGAGATTCAGAAATGTCGAAGATGGATGGACTCCCACCGGTGTCCAATGTAGTATTTTATTGAGGCTTTCTGAATCTTTTCTGATGTTGATTATCATTGTTCCTTTAATTTCTATCTCTGCAAACTTGGAGGACATAGGGACTAACACCCTTGTCCTGATTCTACTCTTTTCTGCTCTTTCTTTCAGATTCAGGATCCTTACACTCTACAACACTCCTCTACAACTCTACTCTATAGAATACGACACTTGTCACCTGCAATCACAAGAGAGGGGTTGGGGGGTTGTGGTGTTTAGGATCTTGCCTCGGTCAAGCCCTGGAATGACATTCAAGCCTTCCAACACCGTTGTTAGATAGAGAGTGTGTATCATTGCAGGACAAAGGCACAAACAAATTGATAAATGATTGATTCAAACACAAATAGGTATCACCTCGGAGGTGTAGCTCACATTTAGATGAATATCCTTCATAACATGAGAAGATGAAGCCAAATCTGTAATAACAAAGACAACAACAATATTTTGCTCTGCAACAATGAATGCCTTGAATGCTCTAAAATCATAAGTTTGCCAAAATATCATAATCATCTTCTAGTTTACAAATGAAACCCTAAACATGCTTATATATGCATTCCCACTTTAATTTCGTAATTCAACTTAAGATGTCGGCAACGAACACTTTTTAACGGTCTCCAACCAACATTTAAATTTAAGACCCCCCAAAATAGGGTAGGATAAGGGTGTGGGTGCCCTTGTCCCAGGACCTATTTTGCATCAATGTTTAGGCTCACAACGTCCCTCAAGCCCCATTTGACATGGGTTTCAAGCCATTTTGTCTCGGGAGTAAATTCTAACATTCATGATGAAAAAAAAAGGGACCTAGGAGCTAAACTTAGGAGGTAAAAGTCCTACGGGGACATTTAACGACATATCATTTAGCCTCCACTTTAATGTATGTATGACCTTACGAGCCATACGTGCATTAAAGTACGGTCAAAACACAACAAACATGCCAGACACTTGAAGCTAATGCATACACAAAGATTGAGGAACCATTTCTAGCCCCTAGTCTCAGGTAGACATTAGAGAAAACATGTCACAGACATGCCAAACATAGTGAAGATAGTAATAGGCACACAAAACATGGATAAGATAGTAATAGACATGCAAGACATGGAGAAGACAGTATTGAAGATACATAAAACATGATGAATACAATGATATTTCTTTTTCATTTTCATATATATATGAATGTAGATACATGGAAAGTAAAAATGCAACACACAACCCCAAAATGTAGGAGGGGCATTTCGCCACACCCTTGAGACTACACTTGAGAACAAGCATGCCATACAAAACCTAAAGTATAGGAGGGGCATTTCACCACACCCTTGAAACTATGCTTGGGAGAAAACATGCCATACAAAGCCTAAGTGTAGGTGGGGCATTTCACCACACCCTTGAAACTACACATGGGGAAAACACACAGAAGACACATGGAAAACACGAACACCATATAGCATGCCAAAGACATACTATACATCTAAAGCACATCAAACAAGGTGATGGAAGGAACTCATTGCTAAGCCCCCACCATCTCAAGCATGCTACAGGCACACCTGATAGTTGGGATTATTCCACAACAACCACCAAAGACACGCTTAAGGGAGGATAGTCTCAACTCCAACCCTGCCTACTTGGAAGACTTTTGAAATAAAAAGGATGTGCACTAGCTCAAGAGATACACCATCCCCACCTCCATAGAGGGCTTTTAAATAAAAAGGATATGCATGATATCCCACCTCCGTAGAGGGCTTCTTGATTGCAATATAGAATAAAGATGTGCAATCACGTCAGAGATACAACATCCTGCCTCTGTAGAGGGCTTACAAACACTCTTCATTAGTACCAAAATCATCAGATAGCTTACCTTATATAGGCCCCCACCTTAAGGCAATTGATATCGTGTATCGATATCAAGCACATTAAGGTAGAGAGAAAACACACAAGAGAACAAGATATTTCGCAAAGCCCATGCCCCCAAAGGTGAAATGCACTCTTGATCACCGAAGGTTCCCACAAACACATCTTAATCTAAGCAATGCATGGAAACAAAGAAGCCAAGGCTATACAAATGGGTTCAAGTCTAAGTATAGTTGTGGGGATTATACTACAAGCATCTCAAAACCGAGTGGAACAACAAGGCGAGACACCCAAAACAATCAAAGTGCATGGAGCAGATGTATTGTTATGATTTGTTAGAAAAGATAAGACAACATCAAATATCACACAGAGTGATTCTACTAGCCAAGCATCGGATATATATAAATCAACCCCATCTTCATATATGGACTAGGTCCATTTTTACTTTGCTTGCTGAAGGGACACGCGGTCCGTATCAATTAGTTGTTTGTTTTCGTCATCTGTTGACTAGGTAGAATCACTAGAAGAAGGTAAACAATAAAATGAGAGAGGAGAATAAGTGCCTTAGGGTCGTCACGTAGAAAGATGCCCCCCAGGTCATCAACCGCAATGCTATGCCCCTAATACACAACACACAACAATAAAATGGAGGAGAAGAAAGATAGAAGAATGATGATACAAATAGAAGAATGGTCACAACAAAGGCGATCTCCCGGTATCCTTGACCTTACAAGAGAATCAAGGGTCATCCAAGGAGGTCTAAACAACATATAACACATCACGGGGGGAACACAACATAAGAGGGGAGGTCACATAAACAAGAAAATGATTCTACGACATAGGTGACCACCAAGGTTAGAAATACTTACCTATTGTACAATTGAACTAGCAGTTGTCGACAAGAAAATCATCATCTTCCTAATCTTGAATGTTAGCGAAAAGAGGTACATAAGGTACAATAGCCCAACATTTGTCATTATCCTTAATCTCTTTCTCTTTAAGTTTTTATTTGCTTGGTTCAATGTTAGGTGGAATTTTTTCTTGTTGAGGTGCATTTTGTTGGGCAAAAGTTTTTCTTCTCTTCCTCCTTTCTCTTGCTTGTTTATTCCTTTTTGTCTTATTTCTTTTGTCTTCAAAAGTGGTTCATGTTTTTCCATAGGTTTTCTTATCTTAGAGGAGGAAGATTGTTCAAATCTAATTTGTCTTGATGAAGTGCTTTGTTTTCCATGAGTACCTCCCAATCCTTGTAAGGATGATGGAGGAGGAACCTCAACATAGAGTCCTTTACCTTTATCTCTAGGAAGTTCTTCTAATGTGGGTTGTTCTTCCCTTGTTGGTTGAATAGAAGGTCCGACCACTGTAGATAGAAGTTTTGCTTTGTATCATCTATATGCTAAGAAAAGTTGATCTCTTCATGGCTCAAGTTCTCTATCAGGTCGTGGCCAAAAGTAATCAAGAGTAAAGTTCTTTTCCATAACCATGGGTTGCCATGTATTACAACAAATAGTACGCACTTGTCCATGTAAAGGAAATTTTATGCATTTGTGAATAGTTGAGGGGATAGACTTCATAGCTTTGAGCCATGGATGTCCTAGTTTAATGCAGAAGAGGTCAGATAAAGGGATGACATCAAATAATTGATCCACGACTTTATCATATATTGTAACCAATAAGGTTATCTTCCCAAAGGTAGGCATGAAAGCTCCAGTATGTGTCTTAATCATTAAATCTGAAGGTGGTTAAGAATATTGTATCAAATCATGTGAGAGAAGGAACTCTTCCATTACCACATTAGTCATGCAATTAGGATCTATAAGTGTACCATGCACAGGGATCTCCATTACATTTACTGTAATATATAGAGGTCCTTCAATATCAGCCATTGTCTTATCATGAGGTGTAAATGTTATTTTAGGTTTAGAGGTCTTTATTTTCAAATAAGTTCTAGGAGGGAACCTATAATTATTGTTTTGATTAGAAGCCATGTATGTTTTCAAATGAATGCAAGATCTGATTTTAAAATATTTTGGTATATATGCAATGAAATGTATGCAAAACTATGTATAAAAATGCTTGATTTTATTCACTTTTTTCAATGCAAATGCCTAAAAGAAGTAGTGTTGTGATAAAATTGTAAAGGGGTAGCGAATTAAATCCTTATTATAAGTCCAATAATGCAGAAATATCTTTCACAACACACCTATCATGCAAATCTAGATGAAAAATGAGTCAAAATCTAGTGAAAATGCAAGGATTTTAAACCCTAATTGTGAAATTAAGTCATGAAACTATGAAAAATGATGTATGAATGAAATATAATCAGGTTTATGATGTGAAATAGATTAGGTCAGATCTGAAAATATTTTTAGAATCCTATAATGCTCAATGCGAGTGCAATTTTAAAGAACAATGAATGAATATGCTAGTTTTTGTTGAAATTGAGTATGTGTAAATGCAAAATTTGAAATGTAAATGCAAAGACACACAATAATGAAACACTATCATTAGAAATCAGACCTAAAAGAGTGTTTTAAAAAGTAGTAAAATCTGAAACAAGATTTTAACTACAAACCCTAGCTATTGCCAAGACTAGGTTGTATGAAAAATGCACAATTTCAAGCAAAATCTAACAATTTAAGCATGAAAATGAAATGAAAATGATTAATTAATGATGTAATACTGTAATTTATATCATATCTGATGTAAAAATCATAGATTAGATGAAATGCAATGAAATTGATGCAAACTATGCCCTAATGCAAGCCTAGGATGCCAAATTTTTTTCAAATTTTTTAATTTTTTTGTAGATTTTCAAATGCAATAAGATGATAATGAAATGAATAAATGCAAATCTGAAGTACAACACTCAACAAGGTGCAAAATTCAATGAAAACATGGGTTCACCAAAATTTAATGTATGAAAAAGGGGGAAAAGGGTTTGATGAATGACATGCCTAAATCCTCCTTTCACTACACAGATTCAAGGACATTTAACCGAGTTGAATCTCAACTTTTGCAAGAGAATTCACCTAAAGGTTGGTTTTCAATTGTAATGATAAGGAAATCTAAAAATTAATGATTAATGTGTTAATTTAAATCCAATTATGCTCAAAACCCTAATTATTGCAAAATTATAAATAAACAGACAAATTCTGACAAATGCTTGCACACAAAGATACTAGATGAAGATTAGATTCATACCAGATTTTGAAGTTCAAGATTTGGAAATGTTGAGGATGGAGGGAGTCCCACTAGTGTCCAATGTAGTATTTTTATTAGGGCTTTCTGAATCTTTTCTGATGCTGATTATCACTGTTCCTTTAATTTTTGGCTCTGCAAACTTGGAGGACATAGGGACTAGCACCCTTGCCCCGATTCTACTCTTTTCTTCTCTTTCTTTCGGATCTAGGATCCTTATACTCTGCAATGCTCCTTTGTAACTCCACTCCACAGAATATGACACTTGTCACCTGCAATGGGGGGTTGTGGTGTTTAGAAGCTTGCCTCGGTCAAGCCCCAAAATGGCATCCAAGCCTTCCAACACCATTGTTAGATAGAGAGTGCGTATCCTTGTAGGACAGAGGCAAAAACAATTTGATAAATTATTGATTCAAACACAAATATATATCACCTTAGAGGTGTAGCTCGTATGTAGATGAATATCCTTCATAACATGAGAAGATGAAGCCAAATCTGCAATAACAAACACAATAATAATATTCTACTCTGCAACAATGAATGCCTTGAATGCTCTAAAATCATAAGGTCACCAAAATATCATAATCATCTGCTAGTTTACAAATGAAACTCTAAACATGCTTATATATGCATTCCCGCTTTAATTTCGTAATTCAAACTTAAGATGTCGGCAATAGACACTTTTTAATGGTCTCCAACTGACATTTAAATTTAGGACCCTACCAAAATAGGGCAGGACAAGGGCACAGGTGCCCTTGTCACAAGACCTATTTTGGGTCAGGGTTTAGGCTCACAATGTCCCTCAAGCCCTATTTGACATGGGTTTCAGGACATTTTGTCTTGGGAGTAAACTCTAACATGCATGATGAAAAACAAGGGACCCGGGAGCTAAACTTAGGAGGTAAAAGTCCTAGGGGGACATTTTACGACATAAAAGTCACCTATGATTGTCTTATATCTGCATCATTGTGCTCCTTAAAACACTTCATTCAAGATTTATAAAGAAACCTATACTATCCATATAAGACTGCCCAAATAATGACAATATTATAGCATATTTTATGCTCTGATTTCCATTAGAGTGAAGATAAAATTAGTTTTTATTCATAAGTTAAAGGTGCTATGGTTAAATACCATGAATTAGTCTTAGGGAGAAAAGTGAGTAGTGGTTACCCTACAAATTCTCACATGCCATAACCATGCCATGAAACTTTTCACTATCACTATGTCATGGTTAGTGATCATGTTATGAAGAAGGAAGTGGTATGTAGATTCCTATTAACACGAGGCAATCATACAAGATTATTTAGATCAATATTCATGCTACAAGATTGTCATAGGTGATAGATACAAGGATGGACTTGTTGAATAGAAAAAAGAGACTAGCTCGATACATCAAACTAGGTCAAACCTTCTTCTATCCAACATTAGGACACAAGTTGAGCTTGGCTTCTACCCAAGAAGGAGATCCAAACTAAAAGGACTTTGTCCCTTTGTTGTATAAGGAAAATCAACCAAATCCAATCAATCAAACTAGGGCAAGGCAAGAAACCCTAATTGAGCAAAGATCGGAGCATAACAGACTATTAGAAGCTGAAACCCAGAAACTAAATGAACAACAGAGATCAGGGGACAATTCAAAACCTAGATTTGAAAGTAGAGATGCCAAGGACCAGGGTGCTTAGGTAACCTAGACTCTGACTAGGGTTTGTAGACTGTGCTAATTCTGGTGTCTTTGCCTTCTTGTGTTCCTATCTCCTGTATCTTGATTCCTGTAAATTCCTTTGGATCTGACCTACACACACACAAGAAGGAAAATGATTGGGTACTATTTAGGAGCTTGCCTAATTCAAGCTTTGTGAATAGTGTTTCCACCTCCGCAATAGCAAATATGATATATAAAGAGCATGTTCCCTAGGAGGGCAGAGGCAAATCTGAAGTAGAATGGAATGCTAGTACAAAGCATGAAGGAAAGAAGTCACCATGAGCATGGAAACCCTAACATGCTTGATGCAGTGTCACAACTTGACTCAAGAAGTTGGTGTAACCCAAAGAAGTAGAAAAATCTTCACAAGACCTGCAATAGATTAGAGCCACAACAATAATCCACTATAGAGAGCTTTAGAGAAGAGTAGAGAAGAAGAGAGAATGCAAGAATCCTTCAAGAAGTTAGAGATAGCTTAGGTGTGTTCAAATTAATAAACTAACTTTCTTTTATATGCATTCCTTCTCAGAAATGATGAATAAAACTAAATAAGGCCAACAAGAGGAACCACTTAAGATGCCTTATAATATAGGTCAGGGATAAATGGGGGACCAGGGCGCTTGGGTGCCCTTGTCCTTTAGCCCCAAAATCTTGGCACAAGTCACTTAAGGTGTTCTTATGTTGGTCTCATAGTTATTTTGTCGGGTTTTATCATTGGGATCAAGAATTAATTGTTTAATGTTCAAAAAGGTGTTAAAATAGGTCCTGATTAACAAATGTAAACATTTTAGGTCCACCCAAGTGCCAAACTAAGTGTAAAATGCTAGTGTACACATTTTACAATGTAACATTTAGCCCCCACTTTAGCATGGGTACGAACTTATGTTCAAACTCACACTAAAGGATGGAGAAGACAAATTTCAAACACAACAAAATAGAGACTATAAAATGTCACCAAAATCAAGGGGTGATCAAGCTCCCAAGTTTAAGAATCTAGGAGTCTATGATGATTTGTATACACAAAATACACATGGCACAATTCACTCATAAATGAAGCACTTAGAAAACATGAGATAAGGCAAGACATACACAAGACATACACTTGAGAAATCATAATGCATACATGCAATACACAAAGTATACATGCTTGACACGAAGCATATACATAAGGCACAAAGTATACATAGAATACACATGAAGCACGCATGGAATATACACAAAAAACTCAAGAGACGTACATAAGGAATACATAGAGATAGCACATGTGAGGCATGCACAAGGCGTGAAGAATATATAGAGAATGAGAATATATGAGGAGAATACACACATCATACATTAATCACAATAAGTACATAACAAAAGACCTTGAGTTAGCATGACAAAGGAGACCTCAATCTAAATGTTGTCTTAGTCATCATGCATCATTCCCCAAGATGCAATAAAGAAGAATGCTAAGGGGTTAGTTAGAAATGAGAAGCACAAGAGAAGTAAAAATACATCATGAACATAATCTATCTAAAGAGAAGTGTTTCCACTCAAAGGAATGCACAAACTACCTCCCGCAAGAGGATTTACATGAATCCTTGTAGAATAAGAAGGCGAAGCAAACTTACTACCAAACTCTAGTTGGTGGTGCAACCCTTCTCCCAAACATGCAAGGACCTACAACTTAGGAGAACAAGATAGACTCAAGATCTTGTTTCCAAGATTTCCATAATCCTTTCCAAGAGAGTGTAGTAACAAAGAAGCGTTTAGATACAAAGAAAGAGAGTAAGGCTCATGGCATGATATACACCCCCACCTTAAAGTGATTGCTAACTCCATTAGGGAGAAATTGCCTTTAAAGTAGAGTGAGGAAGAAATATAAAGTAGGCATGAGAGCTTTCTAAAAGCACATGCCCAAATGATATGTGTTTTCAAAAGGCACATTGCGACAAGGAGTTCCCCCCAAGATGAGAAAACCAAGGTGATGCTTACATGCATGATACACAATGGCTTGTGTAGTCATGGTATGATGTTGAGAATTGCAACAAGGTGCCACATAGATGAAATAAAAATCACATGAGAGTACACATAAATTGAATCATGAAAGGATGCTAAATCATCCAAGAAAAAATAACAAAATTGCACATCACGACATATAGAAGAATGAAGATACACATAGAGGAATGACACAACTCATTCTTACTCCTTGTACCTTTGTCCTAACAAGGGTGCCAAGGAAGAACTAACATCACAATATGGGGATAACAATACATACAAACATACACACAAATGAGAAGAAGGGACCAATCTTGCGAGTCGGCCTATAACAAATTATGCTCCCCTGAATTGATTTATAAAATGGAAGGAGGACAAGGTGCTATAGGGACTACATCAAGCATGGTGAGGATTGCTAGAGCTAAAACTTGTTCAAAGTTGTTGAATTTTGTCACCCAAGACTCGGCATTCTTTAGTGGAATGGCCAAGAGCTTGATGATATGCACAATAATGAGGTGATGAATGATTATTTTGTTGATTTTTTTGTGTTTTGGAGTAGGAAGAGTGATTAAGCGGTCTTTGAGTAGAATTAGAAATATACACTCTTGTTGAGATAGAAGAGAAGATTTAGGTGGAGTAGGAAGCAATCCTTTTTGTTGTGAAAATGGTGGAGAGAATGTAGGAGAAGACCGGAAACCCAAACCTACTTTAGACAAGTACAGTGTTGGTTTCATAGGTTCCTTAGTTCCTTGTTCTTTACATCCTAACCCATTTCCAGTGTATCCTTGTTTAGAAAGAATTTTGAATCCAAGCCCATAACACATCTCCAAATCTGAAGGAAGAGGAGAGGTCATATGACTATCTTTGTTAAAATGTGTTGTAGAAGAAGGATCATTCTTTTCGTCATGGTGAGAAGGGTCAAGCTTTGTTTCAACCATCCCATGGGGGTTGAAATCTAAAGAGACCTCATCACTACCATGACATGTGTTAGGATTAGATGATACTTTATCACAAATAGCTACTATTTTTATAGAAGAAGGCAGATCTTCATATATTTTAAAGCTTCCATCATCATTAATCTAGAGTTTAAACTTTGTAGGAGTAGAAAATTGTGTTGAAGAAATTTCATTTACCTTTGAGGTCTTTGGGTGTGAGGGTGAGATTTTATATTCACCCTCAAAGGAGGGTGTAAAATCTAATGAACCCCAATCATCATCAAAAAATGCATTCAAAGGACCAACACTATCCTGACTCACACTATTGTTAGTAATGGAGAATAGTGGCTTGGTTTTTTTAAGGAAGGGATCAAATTACTTAGAGGAATTTGATATATCGCTTCCATTTGTAAGAAATTTTCCAAAATTAGATCAACTTTAATTGTATGTAATTTTCTTTCAAAGATGAACTTTATTACATGATGAAGGGTAGACGGAACTGTCCCCATGGAATGAATCCATGGTCTACCAAGAAGAAGAATATATGAAAGAGAACTAGGCATGACATGGATAATGGTAGGCAATGTCACAGGTCCAACCTTAATATCTAAGGTGGTTGTACCTAGTCATTGCTTATCTACATTATCAAAGCCATGAATGTTCATTTTATCTGACTTGATGAGAGATGCATCAACATTGAGTTTATGTAACAAGTATATTCCACAAACATTCATACCTAATCCACCATCAATCAAAGTGCATCTTACTCTTATTCTACCAATCATGACAAATATCATAAGAGGTTTATATTGGTTTTAAACTTCTATTGGAGGTAATTCTAGTTGTTGAAATGATATATCGGATGTTGTCGCATGCACACAACTAAATAGAGATGCTACATCATTTGGCTAAACAGAAGGTAGAACAATCACATTTTGTAAAGCCTCTTGGAGCATTCTGTGGTATGTAGGTGATGTTTGTATTAAATCCCATAGAGAGATATTATCTAGAGTAGTGTGGAGCTGCTTGACAAGATGATATATTTTACCAATATGTGGAGGAAGACGAGGTGCTTGAGGTAGGATAGGTTGAGAAGGTGGAAGAGAAATGGGCACACTCGGTGCATGCTTATTTTGCTTGTTATTATGGGTGTTGTATGTGTGAGCAACTGCATCATAATGAGATTGTTGCGACACACTTTGAACACCTTGATTTCTTTGCGTAATTTGCTTTGCAATATTAAGAAAGTAACCAGGGGTCAAGGTGGTTTTAGAACACCTCGAATCGTAATCACCAGTTTAGAGAAAGGAAGCAAATTAGGTGTCTCATGCACAATGATTTTAGGAGCGTTAATACATTTAGTCACTATCCCCTTAGTGGGCAGAATAAGTCTATTAATGATGATTGTATTGACATTGTTTTCCTTTTGAGTAAGATCAACATCTATCCCTAAGGGATTTAATGTGAGAGACCACTCTTCATCCACTAATGCTTCATCTTTTGAAGGGAGAGCATTGGAATGAAGGGGGGGTAAAGTGTTGTTAAGAAAATTGTTGATGATTGCACCTTGGGTGATGTCCAAGGGGTTTGAACATGCAACCAAAGGAGAAATACCAAGGGTCTTCACTTCCTTGGTGATATCCAAGGTACTTGAACATTCAATCAAAGGAGGAAGATCAAGGGTCTTCACATCCTTAGTGACATACATGGTACTTGAACACTCAACCAAAGGCAGAAGATCCATAGGATGAGCCATAGAAACCTTGTGTACTAAAATAGAAGATTTAAGATGATGAGATGAATGCCCATTACCTACCCATGGAGGATCCTTTGTGAGAGAAGGCTCCTCATCCACTAATGCTTCATCTTTTGAAGGGAGGGAATTGGAATGAAGAGAGGGTAGAGTGATGTTAAGGAATGTATCAATGATTTCATCCTCTTGCGCCAAAATATCCTCACAAGTGGGAACAATTTTGGGAGAGGGGTCCAAATCATAGGGTGAAATAGACAAAGCTAGGTCACCATCACATGTATTAGAGAGTAGATCCATGGGAATAGACATGGAATTATCATGATTTATAGTAGAAGTAGAAGAAGAACTATCACCATCATCTTTCTCATGACAATTCATGGAGACGAAATTAATAAAGTCCTTTAATATCAAAGGATACATACCCATGAGAGTTATGAAGCTATCAAAATTAGATATATAAAAAAGGATTTCATGTATAGAAAATTTATAAATGTTAATATCATACATGGAAGCTATGTGATTTAAGACATAAGGATGCATATTAATGAATTTATAAAAAGTTGTGAAATCTATAATATATGCATGCAAAGATTCCAAAGAGGAATAACAAGAAGAGGCCATAATGAAATGCCTTGTCTACTATATGCAAATATGATATGGAGAAGAAATGCAAAATTCATTAATCAGGTACAACCAATATCAAAATAAGATTGCAATCAAAGATCTACAAGTGCAAGAGAAATGAGGTCTTCCAAAAATGTGATATTCTTGGTAACCACAACAACTAAGTCTTACAAATGTAGGTTGTGTAGTATGTACAAAAGAAGTGCCTAAATAATTTATCCACTTAAATGCAACACAGATTTAGATAACTTTTCTTTGACGAAGGTGCACTAAATGCAATATTAGCTAGGGTTCACTACTAAAACACTAGATTTTGAATGCTTACTCCCTAAACCACAATTTTTCGTTGCAAGAACTCTTTTTCAACACAAATGATATTTATGACATGATAAAACAGTGCAATACCATATTTTAAATGTAAATTACAGCAGTAAAATCTGAAATAAGATCTTACTTACAATCCTAGGTTTTGAATTTGACAAGGTTTTCTGAAAATGCAACTTTTTTTACCAAATCCTAGCAAATAAGAGCTTTAAATGCAAGATGCAACACCATGAAATGATTAATTACTATAATATAAATAATATATGATGCAAAAATCAGAAATTTAAATCATTCTATGATGATCTAACCTTATTAAATGCAAACAAGGTAATAAATATGCTCTTTTCAAGATAAAAAATGAAATGCTTATTTTCCAAATTTCACATGCAAGGATGGAAGAATGTTCTAAATAAGCAAGGATGATAAGGTATAGAAAATTAAATCCCTTTAAACAACCCATTAATGCAACAAGATCTGAAACAACACACTAATCTACAAACCATAGGTCGAAGATTAGCTAGATTTTCTAAAAATGCAAGGTCTTTTTCAAACCCTTACAATGAAACCATGTAAAATTAAGCTATGAAAGTATACCAAATGATGTATGGATGTAATATAATAATATATAGGATAAAAAATATCTCAGATCTGATGCAAGAAGGATGCAAAAGTTCAATAAATGATGGGTTCACCAAAATGTTAGATAGACAAGAGAGACTAGCTCGATAGATCAAACTAGGTCAAACCCTCTTCTATCCAACGTTAGGACACAAGACAAACTTGGATTCCACTCAAGAAGGAGATCCAAACTATAGTGGATTTATCCATTTTTTGTATAAAGGAGAATCAACCAAATCCAATCAATCAAACTAGGGCAAGACAAAGAACCCTAATTGAGAAAGATCGGAGCATAACAAACAGTCAGAATTCGAAACCTAGAAACTAAATGAACAAGAGAGATTAGGGGATAGTTCAAAACCTAGATCTAGAAGCATAGATTCCAAGGACTAGGGCTCTTGGGCACCCTAGACCTTGATTAGGGTTTGCAGACTGTGATAATTCTAGTGTCTTCACCTTCCTGTGTTCCTGTCTCCTGTATCTTGATTCCTATAAATTCCTCTAGATCTGACTCGCACACACACAAGAAGGAAAATGGTTGGGTGCTATTTAGGAGCTTGCCTAAGTCAAGCTCCATGAATGGTGTTTCTACCTCCATGATAGTAAAGATGATAGATATAGACCGCGTGCCCTAGGAGGGTAGAGGCAAATCTGAAGTAGAATGGAATGCTAGTACAAAGCATGAATGAAAGAAGTCACCATGAGCATGGAAACCATAGCATGCTTGATGCAGCATCACACCTTGACTCAAAAAGTTGGTGTAGCCCAAAGAAGTAGAAATATCTTCACAAGACATGCAATAAATTAGTGCCGCAACAATAATCCACCATAGAGATCTTTAGAGAAGAGTAGAGAAGAAGAGAGAATACAATAATCCTTCTAGAAGTTAGAGATAGCTTAAATGTGTTCAAATGAATAAACCAACTTTCTTTTAGATGCATTCTTGCTCACAAATGACGAATAAAACCAAATAAAGCTGACAAGAGGAACCACTTAAGTTGGCATTCCTATAAAATAGGTCAAGGGTAAATGGGGGACCAGGGCACTTGGGTGTCCTTGTCCTTTAGCCCCAAAATCTTGCACAAGTCACTTAAGTTGTTATTAGGTTAGTCTCATAGTTATTTTTTTACGTTTTATCATCGGGATCGAGAATTAATCATTTAATGTTCAAAAATGTGTTAAAATAGGTCCTGATTATCAAGTGCAAACATTTTAGGTCCACCTAGGTGCTAAACTAAGTGTAAAATGCTAGTGTACACATTTTACGACGTAACAAGACTATCATTAAGAGTTGCATGGGACTATCTCAAATTTATGAAACTCAATGTGTTTAGGACTATCACCTTTGGAACACTGAGGTATTTTATTGTTTGAATCATGAGAGATGGTGGATGAGTGTGTCTCCATAAACTTCATCTAAGGTAAAAAGAAATTTAAGGTGGGCACCTTAGTACTATCCTATTATATAATAAAAGGACTATTATGCATTCACAATACCCTAGGTCAGTTATATCAAGTTTTGCATGTTTTGTTGTCCTATAATGATTAATTTTTGCATGTTGCCAAAAGATTACCATACTATTCCTAGGTTATTCTGCCCTTGAGACAGTCATGCCTAAACTTTGGTTAACATTTAAAAACATCATAAGATGGGATTGAATTAAGAAGAGTTGATGTATGAGTAAGAGGAGATACTAATAATGTCATATACTATCATGAAGACTAAATGCTAGTTAACAATCTACCAGGACAACCATAATGTTAAATATTGTCACTTTTGTGAACTTAGGACTGTCATAGGAAATTGGCCCTCTGTCAAAACTAGAATAGTGGTGTCACTAAAATGTTAGCTATGGTCATAATATTATCATCACAAATTTCCAAGTATCCAATACTCAAATCTAAATGGAGAAGTTATGAGGAGGTTAGGGTATGGAAAGAAGATTAAGTGGTAGTGTTGTCTTGATATTCCAATGACCTATAGCCTCAAGTATTGTTTTTGGAGTAACTAATGTCACCTACATAAAGAAGACAAGGTTACTACCATGTGCCACCAAATTATGCAAAGCTATCCCAGGTGTGAACTGTGAAGAGGTATTGTCATGACAATTTTGTTGTTGACTACTATGTGGTCATATGAGTTAGGATTGTCTTACTAAGCTACCATCATTAGGAGAAGTGAACCATAAGGTGAGGATGAAGTCAAGATGCAGGGGGGGAACTGTTATAGAACTATTTACCCAAAAAAAGGAGAAAGAAAAAAAAGAAAGAAAAGAAGTGAAAATTTACTCATGTCTCCTAAGATCCCTAAGATAAAAAAAGGTGCCAGACTTTGGACATTTTGTTCTCTCAAACCATGATACCTAGGAATGTATTCTTTACATGTATAGGTGGATGTCAGGACCACCTACAAATACCTACCTCAATTTTTTGTAAATCAATTCCATTTTCCCATGGTGGCAAGGAACACATGGTTCCAAAATGCTTCAGTTTCATGCAATGGAAAGGTGTTGGGAGCCATATTTTTTATTTTGCACCTCATGGGGCCGAACTGACTACCCCAACACATTGGGGTGGGTGGGTGAATGTTAGGGGGTCTCTTCTTTTTCCTTGGGTATCCCAATCATTCCAGGCTACAGGCTCCCAACAAAGTCTCTTAAGAGCCCTAAGAGCCAAAAACTGTCGATCTTTTACGCGGTAGTTCTCAAAGCCCATGACACCTCAGAATGTTTCTTTGGACCTAAAACTACATGAGGGGTCCATCCACAATAACTTCTCTTGGTTTTTATGAACTCCAAACCATTTGACTGTGAGGACAATGAATGCATTCTTGCAAAATGCATTAATGGCATTCAACATAACCTTACAAAGACATTTTTTGTTCTGCATCCTGTGGGGCTGAACCGACTATGCCAAAATGTTGAGGTGGGTGGGTGAACACTATAAGAGGTCTCACTTCATACCCCAAGTGTCTGAATCATTTCAAGCTACACACTTCCAAAAAAGTCACATTGTTGGGAGCATGTAGTCCGAAATGATTTAGACACTTGGGGTATGAAAAAATACCTTTCCTAGAATTCACTGGCCCACCCTGACATGTTGGTTCACATTAGGTTTGGCCCCATGAGGTGCAAAGATATGGCTCCTTGCAAGGTTATTTTGAATGTTGCAAGGAGCCATATTTTTTGTTTTGGACCTTATGACAACACCAACACATCATAGTGGGTAGGTGAATTATAGGGGAGGTCTTGTTTTGTTCTCTAGGTATCCCAATAATTTTAGGCTAGAGGCTCTCAATAAAGTCTCTTAAGAGCCCTAAGAGCCAAAAACTTTTGATCTTTGACAGGGTAGTTCTCAAATCTCGTGACACTTGGGAATGTTCTATTTGGATCTACAGTTGTACAAGGGGTCCATTAACAATAACCTCTCTTAGTTTTTGTCAACTCCAAGCCATTTGACCATGAGGACAATTAATTCATTCTTACAAAATGTGTCAGTGACATTCAACATAACCTTGCAAAGAGACATATTTTTTTGTTATGCACCCCATGGGGCCAAACTAACTACACCAACACATTGGGGTGGGTGGGTGAACGCTATGAGAGGTCTCATTTCATACCCCAAGTGTTTGAATCGTTCTGAGCTACACGCTTACAACAAAGTCACATTGATGGGAGCTTGTAGTCCAGAATGATTTAGACACTTGGGGTATGAAATGAGACCTTTCCTAGAATTCACCTATGCACCCCAATGTGTTGGCATAGTTGGTTCAGCCCCACGAGGTGTAGAAAACAAATATGGCCCCTTGCAAGGTTATGCTAAATGTTACAAGGAGCCATATTTTTTGTTCGGGACCTTGTGGGGCCAAAATGACTCTGCCAACACATCGAGGTGGGTAGGTGAATGCTAGGGGAGGTCTCATTTCATTCACTAGGTATCCCAATCATTCTAGGCTACGGGCTCTTCGTAAAGTCTCTTAACAGCCCTAAGAGCCAAAAAGTTTTGATCTTTGACGTGGTAGTTCTCGAAGCCCGTGACACCTGGGAATGTTCTGTTTGGACCTACCATTGTACAAGGGATCCATCCATAATAACCTCTCTCAGTTTTTATCAAATCTAAACCATTTGACCATGAGGACAATGAATGCATTCTTGTAAAATGTGTCAGTGCCATTCAACATAACCTTTCAAGGACCCATATTTTTTTCTTCTGCACCTTGTGGGGCTGAATTGACTATGCCAACACATCGAGGTGGGTGGATGAATGCTATGAGAGGCCTTGTTTTGTACCCCAAGTGTCTAATTCATTTCAAGCAACATGCTTTTGACAAAGTCACATTTTTGGGAGCTTGCAGTCCAAGATAATTTGGTCACTTGGGGTACAAAATAAGACCTTTTCTAGAATTCACCCACCCACCCCAATATGTTTGCATAGCCATTCCATCCCCACAAGGTGTAGAACAAAAAATATGGCTCCTTGCAAGGTTATGTTAAATGTTGTAAAGAGACATATTTTTTGTTCTAGACCTTGTGGGGTCGAACTGATTGCGCCAACATGTCAGGGTGGGTGGGTGAATGCTATGGAAGGTCTCATTTTGTTCCCCAAGTATCTAAATCATTCTAATTTGGTATACGCTCTCAATAAAGTCTCTTAAGAGCCCTAAGAGCCAAAAATGACTAATCTTTAACAGGGTAGTTCTCCAAGCTTGTGACACCTAGGAATGTTTTGTTTAGACCTACAAATGAATGAGGGGTCCATCTATAATAACCTCTCTTGGTTTTTGCAAAATGTGTCAGTGGAATTCAACATAACCTTGCAAGGAGCCATATTTTTTATTTTACACTTCATGGGGCTAAACCAATTGTGCCAACACATTAAGGCAGGCAGGTGAATGCTATGAGAGGTCTTGTTTCATACCCCAATGGTCTAAATTGTTCTAGGCTACACGCTTCTTACAAAGTCACATTGTTGGAAGCCTATAGTTCATAACGATTTAGACACTTGAGGTATGAAATGAGACATTTCCTAGCATTCACCCACCCACCCTAACATGTTGGTGCAGTCCGTTTGGCCCCACAAGGTGTAGAATGAAAAATATGGCTCCTTGCAAGGTTATGTTGAATGTTGCATGGAACCATATTTTTTGTTTTGTACCTCATGGGGCTGAACGGACTTTGTAAACACATCAGAGTGGGTAGGTGAATGCTAGGAGATGTTTTTTTATGCCTAAAGTGTCTGAATCATTCTAGACTATAGGCTCCCAGCAAAGTGACTTTTTTGGAAGCATGAAGCTCATAACAATTTAGACATTTGGGGTATGAAATGAGACCTCTCCTAGTGTTCGCCCACCCACCTCAATGTGTTGGCACAATCAACTCAGTCCCACAGGGTGTAGAACGAAAAGCATCTCTCATTGCAAGGTTATGTTGAATGCCACTAACGCCTTTTGTAAGAATGCATTCATTCTCCTCATGGTCAAACGATTTGAAGTTGACAAAAATTGAGAGGGGTTATTGTGGATGGAAGCTAGCTATAGGTCAAAATGGAACACTCCCAGGTGTCACAAGCTCTGAGAACTGCTCCATCAAAGATTGACAGTTTTTGGCTCTTAGGGCTCTTAAGAGACTTTGCCAGAAGCCTCTAGCTCAAAATGATTGGGATACCTAGGGAATGAAACAAGACCCCCTTGTTGATAACTGAGAGGGGGGGTGAATCAGTTATCCTAATTATTTCTTCTTTAGAACTTTCTTATTAATCAAAGCAGCATTGAATCAAACAAACAAACATTACCATGAAATGAGAAACACATGACACAGTATTTTTGACGTGGAAACCCGGTTAAGGGAGAAAACCAAGGGGTGATTAACCCAAAGATTATTCTCTGTTAGAAGAATAAGGAATTACAAAATGGCACTTGCCAATTAGGGCTCACTGCCCGAGCACACTGCTCACAAAGAGGCACACTGCCTACAAGGAGACACACTGTCTACAAAAGAATGTTTATACAATACTTGAACTAATTGGAAGCATCTACATATGCTGGAGTTCAGTTCCGGTTTAGGCTTTGTATACTGATCTACTGCACTTCATCTTTCCTCTGTTCTTTATTCTGCTTTCCTTTCACATATTGAATCTTTCTTACTACTTCTACTCTGTTCTGCACTTATTCGCATACACCATCATACAATCACACATCTCACTACTAAATCCATCCTCTATATATATATCCGTACAAGTAATTTCATCACCTTTCTAGTTGGCATCCGGAACAGTCTATTTTCTTACAAACTCTGTTCTGTCGGCTGAATCCTTGCTCACCAAGCAATGCGGATCAAGCATATACTTGTAGATATCATTAATCATGTCGGCCAAACATGATTCATGCCTTCACAACCTTTACCATCAACAGTAACACATCCAGAAAATAGTCTGATGCTCTGTCAGTCAGTTCTTCCTCTGTTCTCACTGTCTCTCAGGAATCCGGTACTCAACTATTCATATCTTTTTCCTTGTCCATCACCGGAGGCTAAATCCTTGGAATATACTACTCAAGGTAGTCCTCTTGACTTCCCCAAATCTGCACTGCACCAAGACACTTCCTCTAAGAGATCTGGACCAATCTGTCGGACCTTGCCACATGCTCTATTCTTGTTCACCGGACCACAACAATCTTCATTCTGACTTCCGGTAGAGACACACCATGACTTGCGGATATGTGGGATGACCTTTGTTGCCATCAATGACAACAACCATGAATACATATAGTGTCTCTTGCCAACAATCTCCCCCTTTGGCATTGATGGCAACACTTAGTGAACAATGGCTAAGTGTTTACACTGTGCTCGCCCTTGGCTGATGCTCTATCTTTATATACAATTTCTGGAACTCCCCCTTAGTTGGATTCCTCATTTTTCACTGCTCCTCACTCCCCCTTTGACATCAATGGCAAAGGGTAGGGTCCGCACACCAAAATTTTCAAAGATTTACTATACATAGCCGCATATTTACATACTCACATAAACTGAAGAATGTCTGCAAAGGATGTCTTCAATTGGACCAGTTCTGTAGCCCAGCTTTGCTTCATTCTATCCAAAATTGAAATGTGACCACTTAACAAAAATGCAAAAGCTTCTGCCCTTTTGAGATCTGTCAGATCATTTGTTTGGGCAGTAGTCTGAGCATCACTGATGGCTTCATGCATAGTTTCTAACTTAGGGATTATAATCCTTCTAAGTTCTCCCATCCGATTAGTTATATTCTTCCTTTCCTTCTCAAAGTTCTTTATTGCATTTGTGATTGCAATAGTTTGACATTCTTGATTCACTATGGAGGAAGAGAGAGGATCAAAACTTTGAGATAAACTTTGTAGTTTGTCCTGTTCCTCTTTTATTTTCTTATCAATTTCTACTGTTGCCTTTGACTAGGAGATACAAAATTTGTAGATGTCACCGCCATCCTTAAGAGCATTTTCTAAGCTCTTTATTCCAATACTCATATTTCTTCTATCATTAGAGATTAATCCTAGTACTTCTGAAAATCTCTTATCCAAAAATTCCTTCCGGACCTTTTCTTCAGCTGATTTTTCTAGAGAATCAAAATGTGTATCAACACTGCTGACTAAGGTTTTGAGATTACCGGAAGAGGAGGCTGTCAGATCTATCTGGACTGATGGCATAATCTTTTCAAGCACTCCGGAAGCAGCCTCTATCAACTCACAGTCTTCCATATGAGACTTTAGGAGTTTTTCATTTGCCTTAGCATTTGCAAATGAAGCTATCTTCATCGTCTGTACCGGAGAGAGAGAGTCAAAGTCGAATGGGCCTTTTAGAAGCTCCGGTTCATCAATCTCTATTGTTTCTTGGCTCAGAAATTTTTGAACAGTTTGTGCAGTGTCTCTTGCCGGAGACAGATGTTTCTTTTCTTCTGCAGTTTTGTCATTTGGAGTCTTTTCTCCTTCCACATTCTTACCACTTTCAGTTGTGGTTTTCTCTGTTGGAATCTTCTCTTTCTCTGCATCCTTGGTGCTGTCAACCTCTTTTTCTCTTATTGTTGCTTCTTTCTCCTGTAATTTCTCTTGGGATCCGGAGACTGTAGGGGAAACCAGAGGAGAGATGTTACTCTGTTCAAGGGCCACTTCTTCTGGAGCAGATGATTCCAAGTCCACAGCTGTTTCTGCACCTAAGTCCTCTACAATAGGAATGTTGAACCTTTTGAATGTATTCCGGAGGATCTCTTCAGTGTCCTTGGCTACTTTGTCGGTCTCACCAAGCATAAGCTGACATCCTTGCTTTGCTTCTGAATTCATCCTTGCAGTCTTTGAATACCATGTTCATTATTTTGTGATCAATTGAAGGATATAGTTGAATATCTATCTGTTCCTTGATCTCAATGTCTTTTGCCATGGCATTGTTCTTTCTTATTTCTAATTCCTTCTCTAGACTCTTAGGAATTTCAGAGATAATCTCAATAAAAGCTTTATTGTAAATGTTCAGGTACCTAATTGTAGCTTCCTACAGGATCTTTTGATTTGCCTCATTGTAGTCATCATAGAATTTAGCCACTGGTTGAAGGTTCCTATCCACAGTGACTGATTTGACTACACTGTCTAGAGATAGGGTGGACTTTTCAACAAATTCCTCTGTCATTTCTTCCTTGTCTTGGCCTGTGGAGGGTTTACCGAATCCTTTCTTCTTCTGCTTCTTTATTTCTTTTACTCCCTCATCTGACTCAGTTTCCTCTTCATCCTTTTGGCTTTCATAAGCCCTTGTGGCTTTTGTCTTAGATCTTTTACCAGATGCCTGGACTTCCGGTTTTGAGCTTTTGGTTGTGGGAGGTGCAGATCTTTTTGATGATCTGGTCCGGGTGGAAGTTTCAACTAGAACACTTTCTTCACTTTTCTTTTCTGCCCTCTTCTTCTCTTTCTCATCCCCTTCCTTCTTCTTCCGATGAGCATCAAGTGCTTCCATGGAGATTCCAAGGCCTTGTGCTATGTGTTCTACTTCTTTTCTAACTTTCCTCTTGATCTCTGGTTCTCTGAGTTCAACATGAATTTTTATACTTAGTTCCTCAAATGTTCTGAACCTTTCTACCTTTGGATCTTTAGGCTGACTTAGCATGTGTTGAACATGCAGCTCCACTATCTGTTCATCCACTTCATACCCCATGGGCATGATCCACACAGTTCTTGGTTCTACTGCCTCCATTAGACACTGATTTGTTTCTACCATAAAGCATACTGTATCTTTGTACTTTTCAACAAGGGATTGGGGTATTCTTTCTCTTACATGCATCATGCTCTGGAAGTTCTTGAAATATCCCCATAGAGTTGTTTTTCTTGCTTTAGCATCCCCAAGTCCATGCAAATAATCTCTGATTTGGATGGCAACCGGTCTGTCATTCTGCCATATCCATCCACTGGATCTGGGAAGCTCATTCATGTAATAAAAGAAGAGACAAAGGATCAAATTACCATACTTGAAGGAGTTTTTCTTGTTCTTCTTGATCTTCTGCAGATTTTCAAAAAGTTGGTTTACAAGAAGCTCACACAAGTCATAGTCTGCATTCTCCTTTAACATTTGATACGCTGTGTAGATTACAGTTCCCGGTACTGAATTTTCCCTACTGGAGTGATAGATTTTGTAACCAATTATCATAGATGCAAATTTGACATCCGGTTCAGTGATGTCTTCAACTGTCATAGCTCTCTTGTCAAACTTAGATCCGGTTGCATCACTAACTGTCTGATTTTTGACAGACTTGAGAACAGGTAATCCACCGGATGAGTGCAGACCGGTTACAGCCCTAATTGCATCTTTGGTGATCTTGAAGGGCTTGTTCAACCATAGGAAGTTGTCATGCACTCTACTTAGTACATACCGGACCCATTCATCTTCTTCAAAATAGGGGAAATGGATGCACTGTGCAAAGTGTTTGTCCCGGATGGCTTTGTACTGAGGTTTAATCTCAAAGGAGTCATCTATCAACTATTTGTGATAGATATCCATCAGTTTTGATTCTCCAAAGTCTTCAAAATTTGCATGAATGTAAACCCTAATGTCCTCCGTATGCAATACACCATGCGAAACACTGGAGAAGGCTCCTAGTGGATCTACTTCCAAAGATTTGTATGGATGTTTCTTGAATGTGGGGCGAGGTCTATCAGAGATCTTAACTATATTTGGATTAGCCATTTTTCAAAGATTTGCAGTGAGATATTGAAAATGTAAAATACCTTATGCGCCTTCAGATATACGGAGTGGTTGGATTGATTTCTGTATGTAGTAACTTCTACAAGTGATCTTCGGTGAACTTGATGAATTTTGTTGCAGAGCTCCGCTTTTCACTTCTTCTTGGGTGTGGAATGATCAAGTGATTATTGAGAAATCCCTTATATTGTTTCGCAAACCCTAATATCTGTTTGCAATAAATGCTCGACCTACATTGTTCCGGTTTGCCTTATTCGGATAACTTGGAATACCAGATCAGTCCTGATCTATGAACATCATGCGGATCTTCCAACCATGAATAAATCAAGATGACACATCACAAGGACATCCCAAACACTCTGTCCAATCTGCAGAATAAGACAATGCATTTCCGGATCTCTCCGGATCCTTTTTGTAATCCTCTGTTATTCCGGAGCATCTCCCAGAACAGGTCTTATTTGATCAATCACAACTTCTTTACATCTCCATGCAGACCTCTGAAATCTTATCTGGATCATCTCAAGACTTATATCTTCAAACCCTTTACTCCGCATCTTGTGCCACATCCGGCACCACTTGATTGGCTGGGGGAACAGGATTTTCCATGAGTCTCCCCCTGAGCCAGAGCTCACTTTTTAGTTTCCGGAAGGAGTATCAGCACCAAAGTCTGGTGCGGATCCAACCTCTACATTCTCTGAACTTTTCTTTACCCAAATCTTGTTCATCTGATTCCTAACTTCATCCGCATTCATCTTTTGTTTACCCTTGTCTTGATTCTGATTATACACCGAACCTTTTTTGTCTTGATTCTTGCTTTTGCAGACTTTTGCATTATGACCGGACCTATTACAGATTTGACAAATAACATTTCTTTGCATATTTGACTGATAGCCTCTTGATCTGCATTGATTAGCCATATGACCTATTCTATTACATGCAAAGCATCTACCATTGAATGATTTGTTTATTTGCATATTTCTGCATTCATGAAACTTGTGTCCATACCTTTTACAGTTAAAGCACTGTCTGGAGAAGGATGAATTAGTTTGATTCATTCTATTTCTGCACTGATTAGCTTTGTGACCAAAGTGATTGCAACTGTGGCAGTATCCATTGAAGGATGGATATCTTTAAGCATTGGGCTGTCTTACCGGAGGTCTTCTAGGCCTATTCCTTAGATTTTCTGATCCAAAATTCTTTTGACCGGATCCAGAGCTTTCTCCTTTCTCATATCCCAAACCATACTTGTCATCTGTCCTCTTTTGACTTCCAAGAAGTACTTCAAGTTGGGCAGAACTTATCTTGAATTTTTCTTTATATTCATTTACTGTTTGAAGATCTCTTTTGAGAGAGACAATTTGATCCTCAAGTTTTTCTTCATTATCTTTGGCATCTTCAAGATTAGTTTCAAGATGTCTGATAATCCTGTCCATCTGGTGGCATTCTTCTGATTTCTCTTTAAGAGATTGTCTTAGATTGTCTTCAGCTTTTCTTTTTTCTTCAATCTCTTGAGTAAACTTTATAGTTCCTGATTCCATTTCATGTCTTAACATAATGACTTCTTTTGATAACTTTTCACATAACTTGGTTTTCTCAGTCAATTCTTCATTTGTATTGCTTTCTTCACTTTGTCTTGCCAATTGTTGGAGCAGCTCCTTTCTCTTTTTCATAGAGAGACTTAATTTGTCTTTTAGTTCTCTCATGAATTCATCAGCCTGTTTGAGTCTTTCCTTTAATTCATTGACTTTAGAGTTTGACTGTTCAAGATCCTCAAGGGCAGTCTTGAGTTGCTCCCTTAAACCATATGCATCCATTTGAACTCCCAGATCTTCCTCAAGCTGTTAGGCTTTATTCGGAGGAACTTAGCTCTGATACCAATTGTTGATAACTGAGAGGGGGGGTGAATCAGGTATCCTAATTATTTCTTCTTTAGAACTTTCTTATTAATCAAAGCAGCATTGAATCAAACAAACAAACATTACCATGAAATGAGAAACACATGACACAGTATTTTTGACGTGGAAACCCGGTTAAGGGAGAAAACCACGGGGTGATTAACCCAAAGATTATTCTCTATTAGAAGAATAAGGAATTACAAAATGGCACTTGCCAATTAGGGCTCACTGCCCGAGCACACTGCTCACAAAGAGGCACACTGCCTACAAGGAGACACACTGTCTACAAAAGAATGTTTATACAATACTTGAACTGATTGGAAGCATCTACATATGCTAGAGTTCAGTTCCGGTTTAGGCTCTGTATACTGATCTGCTGCACTTCATCTTTCCTCTGTTCTTTATTCTGCTTTCCTTTCACATACCGAATCTTTCTTACTACTTCTGCTCTGTTCTGCACTTATTCGCATACACCATCATACAATCACACATCTCACTACTAAATCCATCCTCTATATATATATCCGCACAAGTAATTTCATCACCTTTCTAGTCGGCATCCGGAACAGTCTATTTTCTTACAAACTCTGTTCTGTCGGCTAAATCCTTGCTCACCAAGCAATGCGGATCAAGCATATACTTGTAGATATCATTAATCATGTCGGCCAAACATGATTCATGCCTTCACAACCTTTACCATCAACAGTAACACATCCAGAAAATAGTCTGATGCTCTGTTAGTCAGTTCTTCCTCTGTTCTCACTGTCTCTCAGAAATCCGGTACTCAACTATTCATATCTTTTTCCTTGTCCATCACCGGAGGCTAAATCCTTGGAATATACTACTCAAGGTAGTCCTCTTAACTTCCCCAAATCTGCACTGCACCAAGACACTTCCTCTGAGAGATCCGGACCAATCTGTCGGACCTTGCCACATGCTCTGTTCTTGTTCACCGGACCACAACAATCTTCATTCTGACTTCCAGTAGAGACACACCATGACTTGCGGATATGTGGGATGACCTTTGTTGCCATCAATGACAACAACCATGAATACATATAGTGTCTCTTGCCAACACCCCTACTATTCACCTCATAGGTTGTCATTAGACCTAACACTTTAGCTAAAAATGTATTAGTTTTATCGACTGGGTTTTGTCCAAGGATGTATGCAATAGGAGAGGATATTCAAACATCTCAACTTAGCAACATTTTTTGGGATTTTTAATTTCAAGAAAAGCCTTTACAAAGTAACTATAACTACAAAGCATGGGAATCTAAGCTTAAGGAGAATCTTTGAATGCAACTAAAATTCATAAAACTAACTCTTATTAATCTATGAATTGAGCGAAACACTTAATCTAAGAAAGCATAAGAATACCAAAATTAGAGCCATGCTACCAGCTTCTACTGAACTATAGAAACTTGAACTATGCAGGAACTCTGAAATATTTTTACTACATAACATAAAAGACAAGCTGTGGAACTCTGAAATATTTAAGTCGACACACACAGAATTGTTGAACTACAATTGAAATTTATACTCTACTAAAATATATTACTCACAACACCCTGCAGGTTAACACAGTTTCACCACAATATTTTATAACAAAACAACACAGAACATAACATAAATGCTATGAAAGACAACAAACACAATCACATGACACAAAATACTTACCTATTTCCTTTGAGTGGCTAGCTCTTCGGAATATCTCCACTAACTCAGATCACATTAATTAGCAACAAAATCCAATCCAATTTCGCATAAGCATCATACAAAAATCTATCTTGACTCAGAGTAAATTCTATTCATTTCATTCAGTGTATATTTCTATTTGAAAAACAAATAGTTTTTATCACTTCAAAATCCTAAAATCTAGGGTAGCCAATCATTGCCACTTAAAAGTCTCATAAAAACATAAAAAAAACTCACAAGAAGTTTGTCTTCAATACCATAAAGAGAGCTCCAAGTGGAACCTGAAATGCTTCAAGTGTCTTTTTAAAATAATAGAAAAATAAATGAACTACCAAATGGATGGATGGGTAGTAGATGACTGGAGTCTTTAGATACCGGTTTCCTAAATTTTTGGTGCTCCTAGACCTCCAACGTTGTTGAGTTTAGTCTATATTAATATCCACTTCCTCCACTCCTTTGTAATCAAAACCTGTTGATGACACAATAGATCTTTTCATAAAACCTTGTCAACATTAGTGGTCCAAATCAATGAATTTAGGAATGAAGATTTATACACCATTCTTAAAAAAATAGACAATATTTATCATAAGATTAAATAAATTGGCATAACTTTTGGGTTAGCTTTTTGGCACAAAGGGGTAATTAGGCCAATACTAGGATGAGGTTGTTTTTACCTCATCACTTCCTCCCCCACCTAAGGATGAGTAGATCCTCATTCTCTTGGCTATATGATTGCCCTCTTTGGTTCATTTGCCTTATTGCTTCCCTCTTTTTATTGAGTTCTTCAAACAATGCACTTGTGTCTTATATTGCATTTGATTCAGGATCCTGGTGTCTAGGATACTTGATGAACCCTTTATGCAATTTCAATTTTACTTTCTAGGTTTGAAGTTCTCTAGGGGACAATTCTGTGGTAACTAGGATTGCAGGTGGAGGCTGGAGGAGTAAATGAGGCCTATACCTCATACCTATCCATTTGGTTTTCAACTATCATAGTATTTATGCCAGTGCCTTTGCTCTTATGTATGACCACTTCAAATTAGCTAGAGAAATCATTTCCCTTCTTTACAAGTACATGGGAAGAGGAGTGTATTTGTCTTTGCATGCTGCCCATGCCATGTCTATTAGTTTAGGTCCATTGATCTTGATATCCTCAATACAAATCCTAAGTCTCTAATAGTATTTTTAATTCATGGCATCATATTTATTTATTCTTTTGAATTATGCTTTGAATGCATAAGGCTTATGATATTGATGTCCTATGAGAAGGCCAACTGTCTTTTTTGCTTGTAAATATTCTTTGGTTCTTTCTTGCCAATTGATCTAATTTTGTAGATTAGATAAAAAGGACCTTAACTGAACCTCTCCCACAAAAAGATTGATGAAAAATTTAGTATGCTTCTCTAAAAGTAAATTATGGAGAAAAAATTCACAAAGTAAATTTTGCTGAGCAGAAGGTGAAGTTTTGAATATTTCCAAAAACTGTTTGTCATCAGGGTCATGAGGAAGGTTGTAGGAGATTCTCAAGAGTTTCCATCTCAAAACTTGCTCATTCAGGAACATGGAGTATAGTCTTTAGGGTTTTCTATAGGCTAACAATAGTTCCCCAATCTTACAAGCCTCTATTTTTTCTTCATATAATCTACCAAAAGATTCTTTTAATAACACCAGTTCCTTCTTCAATATAGCATTTTCTACTCCAGCCTGCCTCAAGAAGTAACATATCTCTATCCATTTTCTTAGTAGAGGAGGGATATGAACTTGAAACTTCTCCATTTTGGTAGGATCAGTTTGGATTTTCTTGTCTTCCATGGTTGGTTTCACTTTTAACTCCTGCAGCTCCTGTTCCAATTCCACTGCTGACTGATGGCAGCGTTCAACTCTTGTTTATGCTTTTCTTGATTTTCTTGAAAGTCTTAAAGGAAATTCATGATCTTATGAGTTAACCTTTTTATTTTCCCATCCTTATCAAATAAGGCCTTTTGTAGTGCTATATTTCCCTGATTCTTTTCCTCAAACCGTCTCAATTGGTTTTCACTATTTTGTAATTGCAAACTTGGGACCTCTGTTTCTTTTTGTTTTATTATTTCCTCAAGCTAAAACTATAAATTTTCAATGAGGGTATCTTTTTTCTATAATCTAGTTTCCAAGTCCCTCACCTTTTGTTCCCAAGAACTACTCATTTGTTGTATAATTTTCTCATTTTGCTCAATGTTTTGTTTTTGCATAAAATCAACTCATCACTTTGTTGTATTTTACTCTTTAACTATACAATTTACTCCTTTAGCTTATCTAACTCAACCCTAATTGACAATTTTCTATACTGTTTGTATTTATTGTGTGTGGTGGTTCAAAAATTTCTATGTTTTGACTGTACAGATCCTCTTCATTCACTTCTCCCACTGGGTTTTTCTATTCTGTCTCACCAACTTTCCCTGTTGGAGGTTGTAGCTCTGTCTCCATAGGAGTGGTTATTTCTACTGTTGATGTATCAATTTGGTCTTGTTTCCCTACCTCTTCTTTTTCTTGTTCAACTGAGCTAGGTTCTTTCGGAGCTTCCTCTCTATTGTTTTTCTCTAGGGTTTCACTAGCACTTGACTGTCTGTCTTGTCTTTTTCGCTTTGGGATAGGTGGGTGTTCAAATTAAGTGGAAAAATCACATTTGTGGCTAGACGTTTACTTCTCCTTAGAGGAGGGGGTCTTTGTAACCTTTGCTTAGAGTACTATTTCCTTGGCCTAGGCAGACTAGTCTCCTGTTCTTCTTCAAAATCAATGAATTCCATATTTTCTTGATTTTCTAGGGTCTCTTCTCGAGGCTCTGGAACATTGTGTGCACTAGGAGAATTGCTAGTTTCTGTAGGGTTTGGGGCATTTTATGGAACTTATTCCTTTGGAATCCCCTAGGTTTGTTGGGGCTCAGAAGAAAGTTCCCTAGGGATTTCTGTGGCTACCCCAAAGATTCCCCTATCTCAAATTGCTTCATGGTTGCTAGGGTGTCAAACTTCTGAAGGAATTTTTGCCATTTCTTATTTGTCTTTCTTTGCTTTAAAATTTGATGTTTGCAAATCATGGTGATTAATCCATGATGTTTTAGAGGCCCAAACCCAACTTTGTATCTTTCGACCATATTAACTAGGGAGTTGAACAAGAAGGTAGGAATGTTGATTTTGAGTTCAGGGCTCATTGTACCATAACACAGATGAGTGAGCAAACAAAAGGGTGGTCCTACAATTGTGGCATAATGGCTATCATAGGTAAATTATTTAATTATCTAGGAGACTGCTATTTTCTAAGGTTTTGAGATTGATTTTCTTTGAATTCCCTTGTTCTGACCTCCATGACCTATGACTAACTGTGGTTGGGGTTCCCCCTCCCGCATGAAAAACTCAATCATTTTCTGATAAGATATATTGGTTTCCTTAGATAAATTTATACCTTCATTTGCAGTGTAAGAAATTTTAGCAATGGTTTTAGCACTTACCTTAAATTTCTTCCCTTGTACCACTGAGTGACCCTCTGTGATGTTTTCAATGAATTCTTAATTGACTAGTTCCAGATCATATCCTTTGAATTTCTTGATGAATTCTAACCACCTTGTTGCTTGGAAGAGCTCTGTGATGTTATGAAGTTCTAGTAGTTTCTCCATAGAGGCAGGCTCTGATTTTCATTTTGCTCCCATGTCTATTACCAATGGGATTGCTCACTGAACTTGTAATGCTGATTGAGACAATGCAATACTTAGTTTACAGTAAGTTGCAACTGATGTGCATTATAAACAATGAAGTGAGTTTAAGGAAGGTTAAGTGATATGATGTCTATACACCATCAATATGCCAGCATGTACCCTCATCTCATTATTACTACTTATGTATGTGGAGTTATGGCGCCACCATTTCCTTTGCTTGAAGTGAAATCATTATGGATTTCCAACTTTGGGAAAAGAGGAACAATATGCCAATTTATTATATCTTAATAACAATTATTACCTAATTAAGAAAGAGATGTATGTACCTTACATTCATAAGTTGATGTTAATTCATTCCACTTTTGCTAATGAATGATCACATTAATGATTTTATGAATCATTAATGTGAAAATTTGAATGGGATGGCTAATGATGGTATGGGTGGATTTATTGATGGGGGCGATGATGTAGGCAGACAAGATTATTATTATGATATTTAAATGATCATAATAATAATTATTTATTATGGCAGTGAGTGATTGTCTTAAGGAATTCATTTTAATGAATCCTAGAGTACGGAGGTGTTAGATGGCAGGAAATGCTATGAGTAGCTATGAGCTATGAATTCCAGAGTATTTGTGAAAGGCTAGAAAATTCCATAGTGTCGATAAAGGAACACATCCAAAATGAGGAACAAAGTTCCAGAGCATCGTTGTAGGGATGCGACTGAAATGAGCAGGAGCAAAGTTCTAGAGCATCATTGTAGGGATGTGACCGAAATAAGTAGGAACAAAGTTCTGAAGCATTGTTGAAAGGATGTGGCTGGAATGACAGGAACAAAGTTCTAGAGCATCGTTGAAAGGATGCAACCGGAATGAATAGGAACAAAGTTTTGGAGCATCATTGAAAGGATACAACCAAAATGAATAGGAACAAAGTTCCAGAGCATCATTGAAAGGATGTAACCAAAATGATCAGGAACAAAGTTCCAGAGCATCGTTGAGAGTATGTAGTTAGAATGAACAGGAACAAAGTTCTAGAGCATCATTGCCGAAACAAACAAGAACAAAGTTTTGAAGCATCGTTGAAAGGATGCAGCCAACATGAACAAGAATAGAGTTCTGAAGCATCATTGAGAGGATGCGGCTGGAATGAATAGGAACAAAGTTCTAGAGCATCATTGAGAGGATGCAGCCAAAATGAATAGGATGAAAGTTTCGCAGCATCGTTGAAAGGAATGCGGCCAGAATGAATAGGAACAAATTTTTGGAGCATCGTTGAGAGGATACGTCTAGAATGAATAGGAACAAAGTTCTAGAGCATTAGTGAGAGGATGTGTCTAAAATGAATAGGAACAAAGTTCTAGAGCATCCTTGAGAGGATGCAGCTAGAACGAACATGAACAAAGTTTCAGAGCATCGTTGAAAGGATGTGGCCAGAACGACAAGAATAAATTTTTAGAGCATTGTTGAAAGGATGCTACCAAAAAGAAAGATCCTGGGGGGTATTCCTGCAAAAATAAAAGAAGTCCAACTACAATTTAGACAAATAACTCAAGAATTTACCATCTTAGACAAATAACTCAAGAATTTCTACCATCTTAGTAAAATCCTCTCTATTTATAGGTTTTTGATAAAGACGCAGTCTATGACCATTTACTAATAGTGTTCGAGATTCTCCATTGATGGGTTTGAGTTGCACTGCTCCATTTTGAAACACTTCAAAAATTTTGTAGGGTCCCAACTAGTGAGTCTGAAGTTTTCCTTTTTGTCCCTTGTATTTAGAGTCGAAGCATAGTGCCCAATCACCACTGTGGAATTTCATTTCTTTTATATGTCTTTCATGCCATGCTTTTCCCTGTTGTTGAATTAGTTCAATCTGGTGGATGGCTTCTCAGTGAAGTTTTTCAAGTTCACTAAGTTGTAGGACTTGTTCCATCTGGGATTGGTCAAGGTCTAAGCCTACTTCCATTACTGTCTTTAGTGTTTGTAATTCAAATTCGATAGGCAGAATAGGTTTCTTCCCAAAAACCAACTTGTAGGGAGTTGGACTGGTGGTTGATTTCCACATAGTATTGTAGGCCCAAACTACCTCGTGCAGTTTTCTAGCCCAGTCCTTCCTTCCTGATGAAATTGTTTTAGTCAAGATGTGTTCAAGTTCTCTATTTGTTACTTCCACTTGACCATTTTCTTGAGGGTGATAAGGATATGTCTTCTTATGACTCACCTGGACGTGAGTAGTGAAGGTTAGAAAAACTTTATACATAATTTGTGGTCCTTGATCAGTGACAATTGATCTGGGGCCTCTGAATTTGAGGAAGATTTTGTTATAAAAGGAAATTCGTTACCTATTCTTCTCTAGCAACTCTTAGTGCTTGAACTTCTACCTATTTAGTCAAGTAATCGGTACAAACTAAGATATATTCTTTAACTTGAGAGGGTGGATCTATGGGCCTGATAAAGTCTATTCCCTATTTTTCAAATGGTTCCAAAACTATTTGTGGTTAAAGGAGAATTTCACTGGATGTAGTAGGTCTCCCCACTCTTTGGTATTCATCACAATGGCAGACATAGTTTTTGACATCTTTATGCATGGAAGGCCAGTAGTATCCTGCACCTAAGATTTTATGAGAGGTTCTCTTTACTAAATAATGACCTCCTGAGGGGTCATCATGGCACACTCTCAATATGCTATATGTTTTGTCTAACTTGACACACTGTCGTAAAACCAGATCAGGTCTACTTTTGAACAACAAATAGTTTATCCATTTAAACTGAGCACTTTCCCTAATTAAATGTTTATTTTGTTTGGATGTAAATTCTGGTGGAAATTGTGAGGTGGCTAAATAGTTAGCTATGTTTGCAAACCAAGGTGCTTTAATGGAGATGGAAAATAGGTTTACATCTAGGAATTCATCTTAAATAGGGTCACATTCTCCATCGTCTTATTTTATCATGGATAAAAATTCTACTACTACGTTAAATTTTCCAGGTTTATCTATGATGGTTACGTTGAATTCTTGAATAAAGAGTAACCATCTGATTATTCTTCCATGCACCATAGGTTCATTCATTAGGTACTTAATTGCTTAATGGTTTGTAAAAATAGTTACTTTGTACCATGTGATGTAGTGTCAAAATTTATTGATTGCATGAACCACAGCTAAAAATTCTTTCTCCATAGTGGTGTAGTTCCTTTCGATGGGGGTCAGATTCTTGCTTATGAAGTATATAGCATATTTCCCTCCATTTTAATCTTCCTGGCCTAAAACTGCCCCAATTGCATCATTGGAAGCATCCACGTAGATATGAAATAGAAGGTTCTAGTTAGGTCCCCGTAACACTAGAGTGGAAGTGAGTTTTTCTTTAATGGTGTTGAATGAATTTTGATATTCTGTAGTCTAGGAAAATTCTATATCCTTCTGAATAAGAGAGAACATAGGAGCTACGATTTTACTAAAGTTTTCTATGAGCCTCTGGTAATATCTAGCATGTTCTAGGAAACTCTTGACATCTCTTTGGTTTCTCAGTGTTTCTAGTTTTTGTATCACTTCAATTTTTTTAGGATATACTTTTATCCCTTCTGCTGAGATGTGATGTCCCAACACTATCCCTTGTTCAACCATTATTAGACACTTCTCATGACTCAGGGATAGTTGGTGTTCTTCACATCACTGCAAGACATTATCTAGATTTTTAAGTGCTTCATCAAAAGTAGAACCATATGCTGTGAAATCAACCATGTAGAATTCTACATAGTCATTGACAAGTTCAACAAAGATTGCCAATACAATCCTTTGGAATGTTGCAGGAGCATTAAATAATCCAAAGGGAAGGACTCGGTATACAAATGTTCCCCAAGGACAAGTGAAAATCATTCTATCCTGAACTTCAAGTTCCACTTGTATTTGATTATATCTGTTGAACCCATCCAAAAATGAGAAATACTTCCTTCCCGCTAAGTTATCTAGAACTTGATCTATGAAGGGTAATGGAAAGTAATACCTATAGGTTGCTTTGTTAAGATCTCTGTAATTTACACAAACTCTCCATTTCCCATTTTTCTTTGGAACAACCACCAAAGGTAAGACCCACTTGCTGTCAGAGATAGGGTAAATGAATCCCACTTGTAGGAGCTTTTCTGTTTCTATTTTGACTATATCTCTAAGAGTAGGGTTAAGTCTACATTGTGGTTGGTAGACTAGTCAAACATCTTCAGTATAGATGTGGTGAGTACAGACACTAGGATGTATTCCTTGCATATCAGTATGGTGGAACCCCTATGTAATTTCCTTGTCTTCTGGCATAGAACCGTTGAAATTGGCTAAGTCTGAGTATAATTGGCTTAAACCCTAAACCCTTAGTCCTTTTCATTCAAGTTTGCATCCTATTTTTGAGTTGACCTGTTGTTAGCAATCACCTTGAGTTTAATTTATGACTTGATTTCTTGTTCCCCATCTAAAATCAGCCCCTCGAGCCTAGTTACTGGCTAGTCTTGTATGTTTAAATATTTCCTAAATCCAGGTCACAGGTTCTTGAGATCAAATTAATGGATATCACGGCATTGTGAGCTCTAGATCTATTAGATTTGCCAGAGCTGTGCTGATGTGCTGACCATAGATTTCTAGGTAGGTGGGCCCAAAGCCTTATCAACTAGAAGCCTAAGCCGTGCTTTCTCCTCATTAGATCGTATGAGCTCATAGTAGGAAGATGCCCAAGAATATGCTTTGTGATGATGCAACAAAGTGACACATGTCACATGGGTCTCGTCTAGTCCAAGTACACTGAAGCTAGTGCTTAGCACGCTAGTGCAAGGGTAGTAGTGTGGGTCTCTCTTGGGCCTGTACTGCTGCGATGAGCTACCATATGAATTTAGAATGGAAATTTTCTATTGAGATGGTAAATTTTGTTTGGTCTGCACCATTTTGAGTGTGTGAAGTGACATTCAGTGATGGAATTTTCAAATTACAGTCGTAGATTTCCCTGTAGACTGATCAAGATCAATGATGCATATTCAAACATAGAGAATGACTAGTATTAGCCTACAGGCCGGTGCACGATCGCATTAATGATGATTTGATGGAAAATCAGCTAAAATCTTGTTCAATTGGTGAGTAAATGCATAAAATTGATTGTTGCAATGAGTACAACCATTGGTAACAGGAATTCTTATGAAAATCAAGCAGCTCGAGGCAATAATTGAAGAAGTGTGTTTTTGCTTGTGACCAACAAGTAAGTGTGAATTTGTTGGTACTTCAATCCATTTGCTTGCAAATCTTATCTATTTTATTTTGAAATTGGTCATAGAGGTTGAATTCATAAGAATAGTAGGGTGAATTATTAAGTTAGTTCCATTTTAAATAAACCCTATCTTGTAGTAAAGTCCTATATGAAGAAAAATGGCTGGCACATTAGAGAAAAGAATCTTTGATCAAGATTTGCTCACTTCGTGTCCGGGCTTATCAAAACGAGCCCCGAATCTTCCTAGAAGGAATATAGATGAGAAATTTGTGGATGATTTTGGGGAAGTCAAAGATGCATTTACTCCTATGACAGGATGGTCTTTTTTAGCATTGTATTAGAAAAAGGAGTGCCAGCTCTTTGTTGAGCAATGGATGGAATTTGGATATGGGTAAAGTTGTGGTCCCAAATGTATTTGTAGATGTAGAATTGATCCGACTTGTTGAAATTAGGTATGATGTTGGCTCAAGAAGAGTATTGGAAGCTAATGGAAATATGATTGTATCCTTCACTAAGCCTTACATTGCTGAGGTTTTTGATCTTAACAGAGCCACAAACAAAGCCATTGACTTTAATAAATTTAAAAAATCGTATAAGATACATAGCACCCTATACAAGTCTCTCAAAATTCCTAGACACAGATTCATGATTTTTGGTGGTAGAGGATTAGAAGTTTTTGAGAAGAAGCCTCTTAGTATAAAAGCCTTTGATGATTACTTCATAAAGACCTATTATTTACTATATCAGATTTTGGGAGAGGATGCAGGAGAGAATATCCATGTGTGTCTAATGTTTATGGCCATCAATATCCAGGACAATATTGTAAATGTGGAGTTTGATTTTGCTTCTTACATGGCAGATGAAATGCACAAACAAATGGTGGCCCTGAAGAATGGTTAGAAGTGTGAATTCAAATGGTATTATCATATGTGCCATATGATTTTGTACATTGGTAGGGGAAAATGGAACCAAACTCTGAGAGTACAATAATTTGATGATGAAGAGAAACCTTTAACAATACAATGCTGGACCTATCAATGGGATAGAGATTGTCCAAATTTAGACTATTATTTTTGAATAATTCTTCGTAAGGAAATTGATGGCATGCACGGGTGAACATGTAGACAGGATACCATTAGAGATAAAGGATTTCATCAGGCCTGATGAGGAAACTCCTGGCATTGGGATAAAGTATAATTGGGGAGATTGGTTTCCAAACCAATATTCAACATATATCAGATTGTATGGTTTTACAATGAAGCCACACTTATTGCCTGTCTATGTAGCCAAAAGATTGACCTATTTAAAAATTGTTTGGCAATTGAATGAAGTGGACAAATTACATCTCAGGGGTCAAAAGAAGGGTTCTCTATTCCCTACTTCCCTAAAGTGGTTAGATTTTTAGGTGATGAATAAAGAAGGTCTAGATCAAATATACTCTGTGCTGAATAGTTACAAGTTGAAGTATGCCACTATTAGAGAGCAATTTGATCCAGAGGGATTTGTCAATTCAATAAGATTGAGTGTAAAGAAGTCAACTTTCCCACATAAAATAAACTTTGTTGAGGATGTTGTAAGGAACTCTCTAACATTTGCAGATGTTGAGGAGAAAATTAAGAAGTGGAAAAGAATTATATCTGCAGAGAATGAGAGAAAGAAGAAATACCCTAAGTTCCCTAGTTTTTGTCCTGAAGAGAAGAATTTGGTTATTAGAATCAAGAAGATAATGGAGAATGCAAAGAGGTTTATGATTCTTGAAGAGGAAAGGCCTCCTAATGTGGAAAGGGCTTCAGGTGTGAGGATACAGCCATATGTCAGACCAAGGAGCGAGGATATACAAGAAGAAGATCTATTAGATACTAAGTAGGTAGATAGCCAACAAGCCAAGAGACAAAAGATTACTGAAGATAGGACATCTCCTCAAGATAAAGGAAACACTCCTATAAAGATTATAGATGTTGAAGAAACCTTAGAGGAAGTACAAGTTGCTAAGACATTGGCAAACATGATTGTTCCTCCTATACCTTTTAATAGGAGCCTTGATTATTTGAAAGTTACCAATGATGAAACTGGAGATGTAAGGGCATTGGCTTGCCAACAATTTTTGTCTGATGACCAGTTCATTAAGACTAAGGAGTTCAAAGATTTAGTTTGGAGAAGGAAACAAGCTGCATTACACAAAAGGCTTGAGGAAGAGAAAAATAAGATGGATCCTTTGGATGATAATGATTTGGCCGCAAATATCTTGTCTGAGTTTGACTTAAAGCTTGACAACATTACCCCTGAAATGGGAAGACAAACGGTGATGGAAAGTGGTATGTTGTTATTGCCTAATTGGAGTATGGCAGATGCTTTAGAATTTGAGACCATAAGAAGGCAGGATGAAGTTGTTTTCTCCACTGAAGAACAAGTAGGAAGGGATTTTGGTTATGGTTTTAGCCTATCTCATGAAATATTGGCCATATGGACTCTGGCACCAGAGATAGATAAACCAAATGTGGTGTAGAGCCTTGATCAATTGATAATAAATTTAATTGTGAATAGAGTGTCTAATACTCCAACACCTGGTGTGACAACCTTAGCAGTGGACACAACTATGTTCAGTCAAGCCATAGTACTAAAACTGCAAAAGGATTACAATGAACTTCAAAAAAGATATGCAGATGATTTGGTTAGACTGAGAGCTTTGGAGGATAGGGAGTTGGCATCTTATAGTGCTCCTGTACCAATCATTTCAAGTCCATCAAGAGAATTTTTTTCCATCAGACAGGGATGCTTTACTTGCAGAAATTACAGAATTGAAAGGTATTGCTAGTTCACTAAGAGGAGATAGACTGCAAGTATACAGTGAGGTTGTTACTAAAATAGTTAACTATCAGTTAACTAGAATCAGTGGGAAGGTAGATGATATTTACAAAGGAATTGTGGACTTGAATCAAGATTTGGTAAAGCATGAACAAAATTCTTCTAGTCTCAAGAAATCATAAATAAATGGATGCCGAGAAATGTTACCATCAAGCAAATGGTCAAAACAACAAGGTTTGACCTAGACAAACCTGTTGGTCTACAAGGAACATCAAAGATCATGAATATATTGCATGACATGGCCTCATATATGATAAATCTAGACAAGCAGTTGAAGGAAAAGGTGGTGTCAATTGATCAAGTAAAGATGAAGGTGTTACCCCATTTCAATGATGAACATGATCAACCCAAAACATTGGACCAATGGAAAGATGAGTTTGGTACTGTGGGGTCCAAGGTTGTTGCTCTAGTTTGTATTGATGGTGAGTTCAAAATAGATCTTCTAAATTCAGTATTGGATGAGTTCTTATCATTGGAGAAGCTGTGTAATCATGTTGGTAGAGAATCAAAGGCTATCTTGGATGCCCAATATACAACTCACAATGATAAGGTGGTTAAAGTGTGGATTTCCAATGGCCAGAAAACAAATAATTTAGATTGTGGGTGGAGAGGTATGAAGCTGAATGAGCCTTGAGTTAGCTTTCAATCGGTCATCAGTTTCCCAAGGATGACTTGTTTTGGTAGGTTCTATGTGATACTACATTTTTGACCCATGCAAATGAATCAAACATCTGCATTGGATGATTTTGTCAGCACACATGTGATTGTAATTGAATTCTAATATGAATTGCTATAATGAGCATGAGATCTAAAGCTATTTTATTTTGTAATTTTCAAACTTTTCTAAAAATAGTTATTTCTAGGAGCTTAGCTGACGTACTTTGTATCTCTCCAATATAAGGAGAAATTTTCGTAGTATCTAGGAGATAGATGATACAGACAGAAGGAGATTGGATTTCACTAAACATATTGTACAAGTCTTGAGATTTTGATTGATTCCAATAAGAAAGGAGTACTTCTGGGTTGCAGGTTATATATTTTATGTGTGAGATCATTTGTTCTTTTCATGGCAATGTTCTTTTCAGATTAAGTTAAATTAGAAACACTAAATGTGTGTGTTGTTTATGGTTGTCTCCTTAGATTTGGATGCTTTTCTTTTGCATGAAGTTGCTAAGCGTTTCTGAATTCATCATTATACATTTTCTATATTGTGTCTGGTTTTTTGCATTTGTTCAATGAATGGATTAAATTGCTTTGAATCAGCTATAGGGGAAAGTATATTGTGTCAAAGGATTATTGAAGAAGAACCATAGATAATACTCTTTTTTGGGTCCATTGTTGTAAGGTAGTAGTGATGTTGTCACCCTCTTAATGTGAAGTTTAATTGTTATGAAGAAAACACTTGCATATAGGGTTTTGACTCTGTTACCCTGAATATGCATCGATCTAAGGGAGTCTTTCAAGTCCAAGCACATAAAATCATAAAATGAAGAAGATTAAACTTTCCTTTTTTGTGTAGTGTAGATGTTGTTCCATGTTCTTAGAGTTCTAAAATTGATGCATATTGAGGACTTAGCTAATCTAAAGTAGGATCTTTCAGACCTCAATTTATTGGTGAGAACATTTCTGCTTAGTTGATATCTCATTGTACTTGAGATTTTCTTTTAGATATTGTTATAAGGGAATACCCCCTAGGTCTAGAAGAGCCTGAAGTGCAGAGGAGAAGAAGAAATTGTCTTTTGTTCGTTGGCCACTAACCTGAGAGTCTTGAGAATTATGGATAGCTAGCTTATATGGATAATTGAACAATAAGTTAGGAACACTAGCATATTGGTGACTCTATTGGGGAGTTGTCAACAAAAGAATTCAGACCTTATCCCTGAGTTTAATATATTGAATCCCATTTAATTGTGTGGCAACTCTGAAATTTATCTCCTAATCGGTGAATCCATATTTTATGCACGGAAGAAGGTCTCAACAAAACCCTTTAGTTCTAGAGTTATCACGAAAGATGTGGTCAAGAAGGAAGTCTCCTAATCCTTAAACTGGTCAGGATGACCCTCCATCTTGCCAGCAAAATGATAACAATCAAGATAGAAATCATGAGGCTAAATTTTATGAGTAGCATTTCATAGATGTTGAGGCTCATGTTCATGAAACCTATAAGAAAAAAGAAGCTGACAAACAACGAATGAGGTTTGATATGTCCTATAGGAGTCCAAGTACTAATCTATTTGGTAATCCTAGAATTGGAGAATCCCTAGAAAGTGCAAATGATTAGAATCCAAATAACCCAACTTAATCAAGACCTAATGAAAATGAAGTATTGGATAAAGTAAGAAACCTTAGAGCTGAAATTGAATATCTAGAGGTCCTCAGGGTAAGAAATGAAATGAGAGAAAGGATTGAAGCACTAAGGGATGCTTATTAGAATACACCCCCTGTGAATCAAAATGCCATCATTAGAATAACCAAAATAATTAGAATGTGGTTAATCCTAATAATCAAAATGCAATAGGTAACCAACAGGTGGGAGTTAATCAAAATGCAAATCAAAACTTGCATGCAAATTAGAACTAGAATCAGAATGCCTTGGCTAATCAACAACAAAATCTGCATCAGCATAGGGCAAATCAAAATCCCCTAGGAAATCAAAATGCCAATATGCATGGAAATGTAGAATGTGTTTGGTAGAAGGCCAATGCAGGTAGATAGATATAGACAACTAGATTTTACAGGTATTTCTAGTTGCCCTAACCTGCCCTAACCCAATTGATAATGATGTCAGGAAGGCATTAGAAATTTTTTAAGGCAATATTGTAATTTCTGGTGAGGAACATTTGAGAACTTTCCTGAATTTAATGGATGATTTTGAAATTGAACATGAAGATGTAGTTATGAAGCTTTTTATGCAGTCTCTAGCTGATGAAGCTAGGGAGTGGTATAAGAATTTTCTAGATCTGAGTATTGCATCATGGGATGAATTTAAGAGGGTTTTCAGAGAATAATATGGGGACAAGACTGATCCTAGGTTTATTATAAATGAGTTCACCAGTATAACCAAAGGATCAAATGAACTAATGATTAACTTCAATGCAAGGTTCCCTAGAATTTTGAATAAAGTTCCACCTCACATGAGACCAAATGAGCCTATGTGTATGGTTCTGTACACAAATTCTTTTGATGCAAAGATGAGATATGAATTGAGGGATAAAATCCCAGCTAGTTTAAGAGATGCCTTTAGAATTGCAACTAACATTGAAAATAATAAAAAAACATCTGGGAGTTGAGGTAAGAGAGATGAAGTCAAAATATTGCAAAACCCAAATAGTAAGGTCCAACAAAATACACCCTCTACATCTAAAGACAAGTTGGATCAAGTGATGAATGCCTTGAAAGATCTTAGCTACAAGGTAGCTAGAGCAAAAAAGGGACTGGGAGTTGATAGGCAAAACTATTAGAAGCAGGAAAAGAGACCACAATTGAATGACATGCAATGTAATACTAATTGGCATAATGGAAAGCCTGTCTTGAATAACAATAACAATCAAAGAAGTCAACATAATAGCTTGACATGCCAGATCCATTAAGGAAAAACATCAATATGGTATATAGATCTCAACTTTATCAATCATTCTAGAGCATATTATAATCATGACATCATCTTTCAAATCTAGCTTTTTTATGAAATACTAAGTTTTTCTGATCTAGGACAGTGCCACGCCTTTACCCCATAGTAGCACACTTTTGCAGCGTAGTAACGTGCCTTTGGTATCATAGTCCAGCACCTTTGGTTAGAAACAACGCGCCTTTGACAATAGCATAGTCAAGCACTTTCGGTAATACAGTAAGTCGCCTTTGGTAACACAGTCAAGTGCTTTTGGTCACTTTGACTTATTTTTGCTAACTATTGAGTTGAGTTGGAACTAATCATCATTTTGCAGCTTCTTAGTACTCAAACAGAGCAAATGGGTTTTTCTAACATGTTCATGCAGGATGAGCTTTGAATAAATTGACAAATCTATCGCACTAAGTCTTAGAAACATATTGCTTTCTTAAGGGACAATTAAACAATCATTGTTTTTACAATATAAGTCTTAGGAACATATTGCTTTCTTAAGGGACAATGGACATGAATGCCAAACACTTCAATTTCATAAGGGACAATTGATAACTACAATAGTATGTGCGCCTAATCTAGTTGCACCTTATTTTTCTTATAATGGAACAATTGAACCTTTGTTTGACATGCTTGATCTTACTTTCATTTATTCCTTTAGAAGGGCCTACTTTTGAATTATGCTTCATCCAAGAGGGACGACCCTAAGTGGAATTTTCCTTTCAACCACTATATAAGAGGGACAAGGTGAAAGCCAAGTCCTAACCGATGTTAGCCTTGCCTTGAGGTGCCAAATTGAAAAGAGGTGTACTAGCACTTTGTGAAAGTGATTTTCACATTGTGCGAAGTGTTTGATACTCTTAGTAGGTTTGGTCAAAGCTTTTAGTAGCTTGTTGCATGCTCGCAAGGCGTTGGTCCCTCAAAGCTACTAAGAATCATCTAGATAGTGACTACCCATTTCACCTCCAAACATTGCGGTAATCATTAGTGCAAGGGAAATCGGTATAAACCCCCAAGATTACTCACCATTGACTCCCTTGAGAAGAGATAGTATTCCCTTGGCTAGCATAAGCTCTTGTGACCTACTTGAGGCTTTCTGAGGGGAGGGTGAGATCCCTACCTATCATCTCTTGCAAAGATACAAATGTACGACACCTATATGGAATGACATTTAGTCGATGGAGAACTAAGTTGTGAGCTGATCTACCACAATGAAACCATGTCTCTAGGGATAAAAAGTGCTTGAATTATTTGCAATTGTCTAATACCCATAGAAACATTGGGATTTTTTGTGAGCCTAGAACATACACTATTTGTTGTGTCAGTCCTTTTTTTTTGCAACTTTGTTTGATGTGTTTTCTCTTGTCAAAGCAAATCCAATCAAAATCAAATCCAAATCTATCAAAATTTGCCTTATAAACATCACTGACACCATCTCAACGCCTTTATAACACAACCCAACGCCTTTGTAAGTGCAGTCCAACACCTTTGATATAACAGTCCATCACCACTAGCAACATAGTCTAGCACTTCTGAAACACAATAAATCGCCTTTGGTATCACAGTCCTGTGCCTTTGCAGCACAGTCTAGCACCTTTGGTCCAGTAAACTATTCATCAAACTATCTCAACAAAATCTTAGCAAAAATCTCAAACATATTGTCCTAGTGCATCCCATGGTAACCACTAGACTCCAACAATCTATGAAGGCTAAGCAAATTGTCCCAAAGAAGCAAAAATCACCCCTGCATACACCTCAATGAAGTCAATACAACATGTCTCAAAAGGGTGCTCCAGAAACACCAACAACAAGACCAACCAACTTTCAAAATAGGCCGCAACATGACCCACCAGCTAATCCGCAAGAGAGTAATGTCCTGTTGTGTGGTTACACAACACGCCCCATTTTGACTTGGCAAAACAGGGACCCAACTTTTCGGCTTAGCTTGTGTTGTCGACTTTGTGGCGGTTTGGTAAAAGTAAGTCATGGGCATCATCATGTAGAACCAGGATGAGGTAAGTCATCATCATCATGAGGTTAATTTGTCAAAATTCGCATTTCATTTCTGTGACCTTATATTTGGAAAAAGTGTTGAATTCCATGTAGGTTTGCCTTTTACATCACCCTGATATTCCTCAGCATGTAAAAGTTATGAACAGTCAAAGTTTTGGTCAAACCTGATATTCGCAAGAGGAAGATCATATTTTTTAACCTCAGTCATGTTGTAGAAGATCATCCTGATCTTGGTACATCACCCGATAAGTCATGCGGTCCAGATATCCGGACGTCAACTTTAAAGGGTAATAAATCTTTCTCGTCAAACAGTCTTATATGTCACGGGCATCATATTTCCAAATGTGACCTGATATTTCTTAATATCCTCCTGCCATGAAATATCACCCTAAGCCAATATCCTGATGACATCATCTAGACCAGATAAACGAAGAAACAAACATGACGATGACATCATCATCACATTTACATTTCGACAGGATATTTTCCAAACATGATCATGTTCGCCTAATATGACGATGATGTCATGATGCCCTCCGATACAAAGAGCGAATATCCTGATGACATCATCCCAATATTCCGAAAGAGAGACAAGTAAGTTTGTCTCGTCATCATCATATTTTAAACATCACCCGATACATCAAAATATCCTCCTGAGGTACCAAACATAACCAAAAGGTGCTTTTGTCACCTGAATCTTGTCGCGATAACAATTCTAATATGAGGGAGGAGGATGACATTGAAACTCAACCTGATATTTGTGAATATCATCCTGCCTTCATGATATCCTGTCATATGGATATCCCCTGGCTCCCGTTGCCGCCATTATCATTTAATGCGCGCAGACATGGTAGGTGGTTCCCGCCGACCCCGGAACCCAAAGAAACACCTGGCGAGATCTTGTGTTTTCACACGAATAATCAAGGAATACAATCTAATTTGTCAGAGTTGCCCTAAATTTACCCCAATTGCAAGGTTAAAAGGTAATTCAACCGTCATTTTTACATTTACCTTGCGATAAAATTATTTTACAGAGCACCAGCTTCCATATCCACATACCAGCTACTGTTGTATGATTTGAGCTCATAGACAGAAGGAAGTAAGTGATCATCAGCTGAATTAAGAGCGTTGTTAACAGTCTACTGGTATAAAAGAAAAGGTCTGCATAACAAGGCAAGTAAATGAAACACTCATCATGTTATTGTTGCTCAGGTATGATGATGTAAGTTTCAGTTTATGCATCCATATGATTAAGTCATATTGAAAAGATACAGCAGGCATGGTGATTTATAAAGTTAATTGCAATATGCATGCATGTGTATACCCGTTGTGAGATAGGATTTTGTTAATTGCAGGTACTCATGGATGACAAGCGGTTTGTCAAGTGTCAAGAGGAATTTAGCAGGCCCATGTTCTCCTCTCAGAGGGGGGTCCTGTTCAAATATGGAGCAATTATAGATACCCATCAGGGGAGCACCAATTTGGAAGCCTGGTCAGCTAGGCTGAATGATGGGAATGATAAAAGTCTTGTGCTGGACGCAGTGTTCGTATCAGGAATGTGGAACGCCACAGGTTTTCCATACTCCATGGAGTCTCTGGAGCTCGTCATCGAATGTGCCCGAAATTATAATCCTTAGACAAGGCAAGTGGTGAAGCATGGGAGGATATATGCAGACCTCTCCATCAAGGGTCTCTCCCGGACATTTGGATTGCCACTGGGCAATAAAGTTAAGAGCGTAGACCTGAGGAAGTCTGAAAAAGAGTATGAAGCCAACAAGAAATCTGCCAGGAAGAACATGTATCAATGGCGAGCTGAGAACAACACATATCCTGCAGCAACCAAACTTCCTGTGCACCTGTTCAAATATGATTTCAGTGAAGAATACCAATACATGATTGCACTTCTGAATAGAGTAACAGGCCAGCCTGATGCTGGTAGTTTCAGAGATTGGATGTATGGAATAATCATGATGTGTCTATATTCAGACATCAAGCCACTATGGGGCCAGATAATAAGTGATGTTTAGCATGAGCAGCTGATGAACCTGGGAGGTTCAAATTGTGCATTTTATATGTCATCATACATTGTTTATTCTTGTGCTTACAAAGGCACTTTTGATGCCTTAGTTACAGATGGAAAGCTTACAGGCACAAATGCTGCATATATCTGGGATCATCATCCCCAGCTGCAAAGAATCAACTACTTCAAAGATTACAAACTGGTCAATGATGCATTTTCCATGCATCTGGTGAGGACCATGGAGGAAGACAGAACAAAGAGATTGAGCATGGAGGCTCAAGAAATAGTTTATAAGCACGGGGCCTGGTACATACAGTTTGCAACCTTTTCATACATAAGGGTTGAAGGTTTTGAGGGACATCCCCTGATGCTGCCGAGGTATCCTACTGATGCAGTGATACTAATGGAATTTATCTGGCAGGGCTCCACAATGATAAAAATGTACAAGGATGCCAAGAAGCTGCCACCAATTTTTTTTCCAGTCAGCATTGGATGCTACATGTGCCCTGACTCAGACAATATAAAGAAGATGATGGTCACCCTAAATAAAATGAATCTGCAACCATTTCCACTAACGAGACCATATGATCCTTACGGCAGGATATAGAAGATACTAGGAAAGCCTATTCATCAGAGGCACCTAGAGGATTTTTGGGCTGACTGCGAAGATGAGGTAGAGGCTAGGAGAAGAAGGTATTAGAGGTTAACTCTGAACCAAATTAGAACCTTTGATTGCATTTCCCTTCCCCAACAATTGAAGAAAGATGATGGCAGGATAATTGCAGATGAATATGAGCAAAAGAAGATATATAATGACACCATCTCTGCACCTGACCTCACCATGCAGGAAGACATATCTCTGGACCCATTCATTGCCAGGACCATACAGCTGACTCAGGCTTGGGTTGATGAGCAGGTGGAGGCATTGAAAAAGAAAGGTGTTGCCATTACGGTGGACAATAAGAAGAAGGGACAGGATATTCCTGGAGATGAATATGATGACTTCCTGAATGAGAAGAGGAAGACCAAGGGAGATAGAATCCCTCCACCACAACAATAGAGCAAAAGACCCCCAAGGGGAAAGAAGGTGGATAAAGAACCCAAAGGGGTTATAATTGATAGGGTAGTATTTGTAGCTGAGGAGGCAGCGGGATCAGGATTAGAATCAGAATCAGCATCCCCTCCAAAGAAAGAAAAGCCCAAGAAGAGTAAGACAACAGAGGCTGGAATCACTGAGACCCTAGAAGTGGGTCAATCCTCAAGAAAACCTGGAGAAGAGGATATCCTCATGGAGGAAGAGCCTGAAGAAGAGGAGGCTCCATTAATCATAAAGAGGAAGAGAAAAGCTCCACAGGTGTTGGTATCCACCCCACCTAAGAAACAAAGAACCTCCATGAGAGGTGGAATAAGCCAACCCCCTACACTATTACAAGGGGCAGGTAGTGAAGTACTAAAGGAACTTCAGCATAATGTTCCACTTCCTACCATTGTCAAGTTAAAAACTGAACTTGCAGAAGAACAAATGAAAGAAACTGATCAGACACAAGCAGAAGGATATGTCTCGCTTGATGAGACAATAAATCTGTCTGATGATGAAGTCGTACAGGATGTGGCTACACAAAAGATGGAGACACTTGCTGCCGAAATATCTAACTCCTCACAAGCCTCCACCCATTCAAACTGTATTTGAGGAGATGAAGCAAGTAGAAGAAGAGCAAGAAAGGAGCCCAGAGTAGGTAGCTCAAGAAATAGGGCTGGAAGCATTAATCACAGAGGTGACAAGCCCTGTAGTGGTAGACCTGATAGAAAAATAGGATGCAAGTCCTGAACAGCCAGCAGGATCACCTGATAAGGAGCACCCAGCAGAAGAAATAGAGATGGTGGAATCAGAAGGCCATGCTCTTGAATTAGGCCAACAAAGCCCACAGGATACATCAGCGGAACCTGCCATAGTAGAGGTCCAAGAAACGAAGGCTGATGAACAGGAGGGAACAATAGAAGATCCAGCTACCAAAATACAAGAAGTTGATAGTGTAGGTGCGAAACAAATAACATCTGCAGAACAACCGCCGGCACCTTAGTGAGAATCCACAGTATCCAGTACAGTGGATAAACAACCAGGGGAAGAGTTGAAAATAGATGAAGTAATGACAGAGAAGGATCATGATCAACATACGGATGCACCACAGGATTCCCCACACCAAGAAGATGCTCCTCCGGAGAAGGAAATCCCTCAATAGGAGGATGTACCACAAGATCAACAACAAAGTGAGCATCAAGAAGAAGAAATGAGAAAATCACCATCTCCACAACATTTGCTGATAGAAACGGGAGATGTGGGTGAACATCATGATGATGCTGAAAAACATGATCAAGTGCCTCCGTGGTTGGCAAAAGAAGTAAGTATAGAAGAAGAACTTGAAATTCAGGAATTCGATGTCTCCACCTTGTTCTCCACGGATATAATGAAACCTAGGAGGAAGGCCAGAATGACTTTGTCAATCAAGAGAGATCCGGCAACTGGGAGAAGGACCGCACAAATTGCCATACCTGCGGTGGAGAAAGAAAAAGGTAAAATTACTATAAATGACTTTCAAATCAGCATAGTGGATTTGGGTTTTGCCAATGAGGACCAAGAAGGTCAAGAGGGCAAGGACATTATTGACTCTCTAATTCAAAAGGTGAAAAGAGAGAAGGAGAAGAATAAGGAACATAAAGAGCACATTGCTCAGTTGCATGCCTACATAAGGGGCCTGACTATTCCTGATGATACTACAACTGAACATGCAGTCCCATTGACTGCCATTTCTCAGGAAGAGGTAAATAAGTTAGACCTCATGAAACATGAGGCGTCTGTAATAAGAAAATGGATGTCATCCACATTGGATGATGCTGTAGAAATAGTGAAGGCCTCTTTGAAGAGGTGGAGCATTCTAAGTGACTCTAGGACCAAGGTAGATAAATTACAAATGCAGACCGGGAAAAGGTCTTATAAACTGGAAAGGGTCCTGAGCCTCTTGGGAGAAATAAAGAGGATAAATCCTCAACTGCTTATCAGTAAGTAGGTACTGGATAGTAATACTGCAATGTTGGTGGACATCTGGTACAAAGACATTCAGTTTGAATGCAGAGTCCTCAAAAGATGCAAGAATAAGTTGAGAGATATCAGCATGAGGCTACATGATTTAATGGCCGAAGATGCGGAGATATTAGAAACATTGGAAGGCAAGGTGGAAGGGAAAATAGAAAATCAAGATGAAGAGTCTGCTATCAAAGCTCTACACAGTAACTTCCAATCAGAAGCGGATGGTCTACCTATCCACTTGATAGAGGAACTTATAGATAAAATAATGAGGATCAAGGTCAAGATGGAGAAATATAATGAAACACTGCAGGACAGGAAAAACAAGCTGGATAACAGCAGAGATAAGTATGAAGCACATAAGCACACCATCATCAAAGCAAAGACTCAAGATGGCGAAGGAATAGATCAAGTTGTGCATTCATATGAGCAGATCCGGAGCAGCATGCAACCCCATATGCGGCATCATCATCATCAGGATAGTGAAAGTTCAGGAAGTGATGCACATGATGATGATCCACATGAATCAGCTGAGGAACATGATGAGGATACATCATAAAGGGGTATAGGCATAAGTAATATAGATAGTTTCCAGCTGGCAACTTGTGCCATTTTTTGTAAAGATTGACAAAGTCAAGAGAATGATGACCGTAGATTTGCATTGATAAATCAGGATCGTAGATCTTTTGTAACGGATTCCTCACCTTATTCTATAAAAGGTGGTGGAATGCCTTTTTGTAAACATTCGAAACTTAATTTAAATCCGTCTGCTGAAACATTCAGAGCTCATTTCAAAGTTTTTTGTATACATTTATTTTTTTGCATGCTTAATGAATGAGAAGACTGTGTCGATTACAGTTCATAGTAAATCTTGAGTAATCAGTGTATGATTTCTGGATATATGTGGTGATTTGCTGCGTCCCTTGGAGTGCATGTCTACTTACATGTGTCATCTTCATACAAATTCCTTTGATGTTAGCATCAACTATATCTAGCTGTGGAATGTCCTGGTGAAAATATGGTTTGGTTTTCTTCTCTTCATGACAGTATCTAATATACATGTGGTTCAAAAAATTGAAGGTTCACTTTAATTAGAAGTATTTCTTTAATTTCTTTTAAATTTCAGAGCATTTCATCTCCATAATTGCAAATAATTGATGATCTTAAGCAAATAATACAGATATGCAGACATCTCGTAGATAATTGCAAATATTTAGCATATTTGAATACAAAGCATGTACAATTGAAAATATCATGCAAAGATTGAGGTATATCTGCATCTTTTCACCAAATAACTACATAATATGACTTCTCTGTAAAGAATTTCTGCAGGAGAATCATGATGATGGTAAACTTCTACGTAAGGCCCCAAAATGGAAATAGCAACTCACATTAACCTCTGAGTAACTTCAGACGATTAAGACCTAATCACCGAAGACTTGGGATCATGAATTCTTTGAATTCATAGTATCTTTCAAGATGAATAAAGGTTAATGTGTACTTTTATTCTATGCTTGTTTGTGACTAACATCATAACCAACATAAATTGGCGCTAGAAGGAGGGCCAATCTAGAAGACTACGCTCATCACCATTATTTTCAGGTTTGATGATGTAGAGAGTAAGGTAACCTCGAACCATCTGTGAATTTCAAATATTACGCAAATATCTACTGTAAAAGGCACGTATATGCTCATTCTATGTAAAGATTTCCAGATCTCACATAAATATTGCAAGCTTTACAGTAGATCATTCTGAATTCACTAATAACAGCCAAATATACCTAAATTTGTTCAAGCTTTGAAGAATTTAGGCCTTAGAAACTTGAGATCTCATGCTAGGCGTCGTTATACTTCAAATATCCTTGTGTATTTACATTATCTTTGCAAATATTTTAGAAATATCCAGTCTGATCAGCCATCAGACCGCAAATATCATCTCATCCAGTGAAATCTAGCCAATATTTGCAAAGTTTCAGCCAAATTGTCTCAAAATTGAGAAATCCTGGCTCACAAGATAAATACCAGGTCTAGACCTAGTGGAATTTTCAAAGAATTACCTGTTAGAGGTTTCAGACCTAGGACTGTAGACATTCATCATACTCCAGGGTCTAGTGCATCAGGGGCTTCACCAGAACCTCCTCCTGTAACTCCTGTTGGTTTACAAATACCTTCTGGAATATCTGTGACACCTCCTGTTCAACCTCAAGGCGTGCCTTTAGTCCAACCTCAGCCAACTGCACCACCAGCTCAACCTCCTCCGGTTGCAATGTCTTTCTTTATAGCAGAGTCACCTTTGACCTTTACTGCATATCATGAGTTACCAAAGAATCCAGACAAACTTTGTCCAAAATATCATCCTTACCAAGATGCTAAGGATCATATCAGGACTTTTAAGGAAGCTTGCTGCAGAGCTAGAATAGAACATCAAGATGTGGTGTGCAGATTATTTCCCTTCTCCTTGGGGGAAGAAGCTTATAATTGGTTCATCAGTCTTGGTCAGGGTTCTGTTGATTCCTGGGCCTTACTAGAGAAAGCTTTTCTTGATAGGTTTAAGGTTCCGGTCGATCCCTCAATAAACTATCATCTATTCGCCACTATCAAGAGATTTGAGAATGAGCCTATTGCCAATTTCAATGCTAGGTTTCAGAAAATGTTGTCCAGAGTGGTCACTCCTTATACTGTGTCTGATGAAGCTGCAAGGAGCATTTATTATTCAACTTTAGATCCTTTGACTTCCATGTTCATAAGGAGGACACATCCCCAAATCACAACTTTAGCCTTAGCTTTTCAAGAAACTATACAGGTAAATCAGTAGTTAATACCTGCTCCTACTCCAAATATGGTATTTCCTACCTTGCCTAGCATGCATTCACAATATCTTGCATCATATTCTACACAGTATCCTACACAATATCCTAATGGAGCAGTGATACCCCCAGCAGTCATGCCTGTACCTTTGCAAGTATCTCCGCTGAGCATTATGCCCCCTCCTAATGGAAATGGCCAATTGCCACAATATCCTGCACAAGCTCAGACACCTCAAGGTGCTGACCTGTCTAATAATAACCATGGATCCTCTTTCTTTAAGCCTCAGAATGAAAATGTGGTGGCCAAAATTCAAGAAGAAAAGGAGGAGATTAAAGAAATTTCTGCTCAATTGAGAAAGCTCACCACAGAAGTAACACATTTGAGAAATCAAGGTTTCTATTCTCAGTCAAATCAGAATAGAAATTATTCCAATGATAGACCAAATTATCCTGACAGAGGGTATAACACCAACAATTTCAATAATGGTGGTGGAAATAACAATAATCCCCAAAGATAGCCCAGAGTATGGAACTCTAGGCCAAATAATGGCTCATTACCATCACCCCTGGACAATCAGCCTCCTGGTGAAGCCAAACAGACTACTAGAGTCAATCTCGCTGAGGTAGCCCTTACTAATTGGTGTAGGATCCACAATACAAATGCACATGCAGAATTAGACTATCCACAATTTAGAATTGCTGCTAGCATCTTTCAAACTGAAGTATCTAACACTTCCGGAAATCCACCACATGCAGAAGGAAATGAGATTGTTCCTTGTGGATATGACTCAGCTTTTGTGCTAGAAGCCTATACTAATCAACCTCATCAGAGTCACAACCAGGTATGTGAAGAGTCTGCCTTAACTTTTGAAACAAATTATGTTTTCCCCTTTGAGGATGAAAATGAACCTGCAAGAGAACATGAGGAAGTACACGCATATCAGCAACAATATCCTGGTAAGCATAATTATAACTTGAGGAGTAATGCTAACAGACCTACTGGTCCATTGACATCATCTCTACCTCCAAATAACTTCAACACACCTCCTAATCCTAAAGCTAGTAATAACCTTGGGTTCCCCAAGGTGAATGCTCAATACTTGTCACCTCAGAACACAGGATCAAAGGTTGTAAGTGCACCTCATGAATCCGACAAGCTAATCACCTATCTGGCCGATGAAATGAAGAAAATTAAGATTAGCTTGTCCCTGTCTGAGCTACTGAAAACTTCTGCAATCAAAAAAGCATTCATGAAGTCACTAGATGATCCTACTCCTAAAGAGGATGGCCATCTTTCAAATCAATCCAGTAGCAAAGATCATGCTGCCAAGGATAATACTATCAAGCCTAAAGCGTCAGCTACGGTCCAAGCTATAGAAACCTCCCACATGACTTGTATAGGGATAAAACTGAATCACCTCCGTTCCTCCTCACCATAAGAATGTTCAGCAAGAACCTACACAATTGTTTGGTTGACTCAGGGGCCTCCACGAATGTTATGCCCTTGTCAATATGTAATTCCTTAGGACTACATCCTACTAAATCCCTAAAGAAGGTGACACAGTTGGACAAAATAGAAGTAAGTGTAGTAGGAGAGCTAACTCATATCCAAATGCAACTAGCATCTGATCCTAGGATCCAGTATTACATTGACATTTAGGTAGTTGACATACCTGATACTTATGGGATGTTGGTTAGCCGAGATTGGTCCAAAACGCTTAATGGATATATGTCCACAGATTTTAGTCACATGTGGTTACCATGGAAGGGTATACCTAATTAGATCAGGATTGATGCTGAGCCTAGAATGAAACATATGATCACTGAGTACAACAGAATGAATGAGATCATGTACGTGGACGTAGAGCCTAGAGTTTACTGCATCAGGCCACAGACTGTCAAAATAGAAGAGATCCTGATGCTTGATCTTCATCATCATCATGATGATGATCATCAGGAGGATATGCCAGTCGTAGAACCTGATAATAATCCTGATAATGAGAATGAAATAGATCACTTCAGAGACTTTGAGATGCATCTGTCTAATCAAGTAAAATGTTGTCAATTGTTAAATATACCTGCTAATGATATTTTGATTGATGGATGGTGCAGATTACACAATGAAGCACATACATAAAAGACTTGTGAAACATGCTTAGATATGATGATGCTGGAGCAAGCTAGTAGTGAGGCATCATCATCATATTCCGAGGTAAATGCTACATCTGATGATGATGACAATGATACTAATTCTTATCTGTCTTCTGTAGGAACAGAGGAGCTGACATATCATGATGAAGATCATATCCTAAAAATAGAAGAAGTTCTAGTGTTTGATCAGATAAATGATATGAGGAAAGAAAAGATCACTCCTGGTAATGATTGCTTTATGGAACCCGATTATGAATTGTCCGATGAAGACAAAGGTAGTGACTTGACTAAGTTCGAAGAATTTCTAGTAAAAGAAATAGAGAAGATGACACGACAGCATAAATCTCCCCAAGAGGTTTTAATTAAAGGTTGGTGTAGGTTACACGAGGCACCTCACTCAGAAACAACTTGCTCACTATGTTTACACATTTTGAAAAAGCATGCAGCTGCAGATCCAGAAGATCATCCTCCTGCTGAAGTGAAAGAGAAAATAGAAAAGCCATCAGGCTCACAAAATAAAGGAAAGAAGAAATTTGAGAAAGCTGACATCCCTAAGTTAAAGTGGATATCAGGCGGAGCAGCAGCTAGAGCTACAGATAGAAAAGAAAGTTCAGCTAAACATCCTGCTGAAGATAAACCTTGGATCTTGAGGTTTGATGGATCTAAATCTAAGCAAGGTGCTGGGGTAGGAATTGATCTGATTGATCCAACTGGAAAATCCTACTTGGCAGCCTATAGATTACAGTTCCCCTGCACCAACAATGTAACAGAGTATGAAGCTCTGATTCACGGGATACTGTTTGCCCATAAGAAGAAAGTAAAGATTCTGCATGTCTTCGGAGATTCACAGCTAGTTGTGAGACAAGTAAGAGGAATCTACTCATGTAACTACAGAAAGCTGTCCAACTATAGACATCGAGTGTGGGACCTGATTGAGGATTTTGACGCCTTTAACATCACCCACGTACCAAGAGAACAAAACCATAGGGCAGACGCACTTGCCCAAGCTGCCAGTACATTGGAGCCACTGTCTATATCTGGTTTGAAGAGATTTTTAGTAGAACTGGTGTCAGTACCTTCAGTACCTGATAATGTGACCAACCTCCAGGTGTTTGATGATGATCAGCATATTCTGGACTTCATTTCAAATAGAGACATATTTGAAGCTCAGATTATAGATGAGAATGGTATGGAAGATCATGTCTGGGAAGAAGATGAGATTAGAATTACCTAGCAACAGGATTCCCAAAGGTATGATTGAATTAGAAAGAGCCTTTGATTTGGATAATATGCTTAAACAGAAGGATCTGCCCAAGGCAGATGGAGGTCAGTATTCACAAGTGAATATTGGACAGGATGAGGACAAGAAAAATGTATTGATAGGTAAGGTCTGCACATCAGAAGAGTTAGAAGGAATAACTCAAGCACTCAAGGATTACATACATGTAATTGCATGGACTTATGATGAACTGAAGACATATGACACCTCTATCATAACTCATACTATACCTCTCAAGCCAGATGCTAAACCTTTCAGACAGAAGCAAAGGCCAGTCAATGCCCTGCTTGAACCAATAATTCTTGAAGAAGTCAAGAAATTGTTAAACGCGAGGATAATATTTCTTGTCAGGCACTCCACTTGGGTGGCAAATCTCGTGCCAGTTAGAAAAAAGAATGGAGACATCAGGTTATGTGTAGATTTTAGGAATCTAAACAGAGCATCAGAAAAGGACAATTATCCTTTACCCTCATTGGACGAAGTTCTGCAGATTGTAAATGGAGCTAAAATGATGTCCTTCCTGGATGGATTTTTAGGATACAACCAAGTAATGGTTGATAAAATTGACAGATTGAAAACTGCCTTCACCACAAAGTGGGGGATATTTGCATATAGACGTATGCCATTCGGCCTCATAAATGCTGGAGCTACATTCCAGCGAGCAATGGACATAGCCTTCAGAGGCCTAATAGGAAAATGTATAGTCATCTACATGGATGACTTGACAGTATTCTCCAAGGAAAGGGGAAATCACGTCGCTGATCTCAGAAGTGTACTGAAGAAGTGCGAAGAATACGGCATATCTTTGAATCCCAAGAAGTGCATATTTAGGGTGACAATAGGAAAGTTACTAGGCCACCTGATCATAGAAGATGGAATTATCATTGATCCTGATAGGGTGGAGTCTATTATGAAGTTACAACTTCTAGGAAGCAAAAAGGAACTTAAATCTTACTTTGGTAAGATAAACTTTGTGAGGAAGTTCATCACCGGCTTTGCTGAGATTGTCAGACCACTAAATGCCATGTTAAAAAAAGATGCACAAATTGAGTGGACACCAGAGGCCAAAGCTGCATTTGAAGATATAAAGAAAGCCATTTCTGATGCTCCAGTCCTTATCAATCCAGACTACACAAAAGATTTCTACATCTATTTGTTTGCCTCAGAACATACCTCTGCAGCAGTGTTAACTCAAAGAAATGAAGAGAAAGAAGAGAAACCAATTGCTTTCATGAGTTGTCCTTTCAGGGATGCTGAATTGAGATATGTAGATGTTGAGAGATAGGCACTTGCATTAGTCAGAGCAATAAAGAAATTCAGACACTACATACTAAGAAGCAAAGTGATTGCTGTAGTACCAGATGCAGCAGTGAAGATGTTGCTGATGCAAAGTGAACCTGGGGAGAAAAGAGCCAAATGGATTACTGCATTACAAGAATATGCCACCAATGAAGCTGGTAAGAGGACAAGCTCTAAGCCAGATGATATCTGAAATTGACCCAAACATCACTAGTCAGCAATATGTGATTAATGAGAAAGACAATAAAGAGTGGTATTCAGATATCAGGAACATCCTGATCACTGGAAGATGCCCATCAAGAATGCAAGCTTCACAGAGAAGAGCCTTAAAGATAAGATCCCAAAAATATATGATGAAGGGAGGAACCCTATTCAAGAGGAATTATGAAGGAATATACCTGAGATGTTTAGAAAAGCCAGAAGCAAATGAAGTCCTGTCAGAGTTACATGACAAGTTTGGAACGACACATGGATCAGCATTGGCCACAACACATGCAATCCTCAGAGCAGGATATTACTGGCCTACGATTTTTAAAGACATAGCTAATCATGTTAAATGTTGTCATATTTGCCAGGTTGCTGCCAATAGAGAAAAGTATGCTGCACAACCCTTGCAGCCAGTGATGGAAGAGCGCCCATTTGCATAGTGGGGCATGGATTTCATAGGACCAATCAATCCTCTGTCCTCTTCAGGTCATAGGTATGTCTTAACAATTACTGACTATTGTACTAGATGGATTAAGGCTGTTAGCAGCAAGACTTGTACTGCAGATGATGTCATTAAATTTCTGGAGACTAACATTGTCAGCAGGTATGGAATTCCTTATGCGTTGGTAAGTGATAATGGTTCTGCTTTCACTTCAACCAAGTTATCAAGTTGGGTTTTTGATCATGGGATTATACTTAAATTTTCATCCAACTATTATCCCCAAGGGAATGGATTAGCAGAATCCACCAATAAAAATTTACTGAATATCATAAGAAAACTGATAGAGAAAAACCCTAGAGAATGGAACTCATTTCTAAAGTATGCCTTATGGGTTGACAGAACTAGAGTGAAAACTGCATTAGGAAACTCACCTTTCCAACTAGTATATGGGGTGGATCCCATCCTCCCTGTAAACTTAAAAATTCCTACCCTGCAGTTTGCCCAAGAATACCTAGGCATAGACAATAAGCAAGAAGTCAAGTTGCTTCAGTTGATGCACTTGGAAGAAAAAAGGAGTCAAGCAATTGACCAATTTGCAAAACATCAGGCTATTGTCAAATGCTGGTTTGACAAGAGAGCCAGAATTAAAGCTTTCAGGATATCTGATTTAGTCCTAATGTGGGATAAAGCCCATGAAAAGAAAGGTGACCATGGTAAGTTTGATAAATTATGGATAGGTCCCTTCCAAATTTCTGAGATACTAGGAGATAGCACCTATAGGCTTAAGAACCTGACAGGTGAGGATGTCTCATTGCCAGTCAATGGACAGTTCCTCAAGCATTATTTCCAGGCCTAAATGACTTCATGGTAGTCATATGTATCATATAGTATATTTGTATAGTTGTTTGTACAGTTTGTTTGTTCTGGCTTGTTTTGTTTTGTTGGTTGAGACCTTGTTTTGGTAAGTCAGGAGGATGCACTTCATCACCAAAGAAAATAACTAAATTGTTAGGATTCAAATGATGAGATCACATTTAGACATAGGTTATGATTCATTCTAAGAAGTATTCATGATCAGGTTTGTGATATCCATTCATCAGGGCACCTTTTCTTGGTCAAAGTGAATCAATCACAATGAAACATCTAACAACCTTGGGTTTGTTGAACACACAAGTATAGGTGTTAAGTGAAAAATCTAAAGGGACTCCCTTGCTACCAATACAATCTCTAACCTAAAGCTGCAAGTGACTGTACCTTGTACAAATAAGCTGACATAATGATATCAGATACAAATTTTAAAGAGAAAATCAGAAAAGAAATAAAATTAGGCCATCTAAGTAACTCTACCGGGGCTATAGATGCCTGCTGGCAGTGGGGCTCTACTTAGGGAGATTGTATAGATAACCTTGCTGGGGCTATGAACGCCTGCTGGTAGTAAGGCTCTATCCAGGTTGGCTATGAGGGATGATCTCCAACTATGTAGTTCAACACCAGTTACTTATGTTTTCAACTTGCTTTCAAGATGAGGATAATTAATCATATGCACACACCTGATCCTTTGTTAGCATTGTTACCATGATGAACTTTTATCATTCAGAGGATCATGATGCCTATGCTTAGACGGAATTAGAATACTATAGATGAATGTGATCACACCACTTGAATCATTGGAATTTTTTTGTTTTCTTTGGTGGCAAGTTGTTATGTGGTTACACAACACGCCCCATTTTGACTTAGCAAAATAGGGACCCAACTTTTCGGCTTGGCTTGTGTTGTCGGCTTTGTGGCGGTTTGGTAAAAGTAAGTCATGGGCATCATCATGTAGAACTAGGATGAGGTAAGTCATCATCATCATGAGGTCAATTTGTCAAAATTTGCATTTCATTTTTGTGACCTTATATTTGGAAAAAGTGTTGAATTCCATGCAAGTTTGCCTTTTACATCACCCTGATATTCCTCAGCATGTAAAAGTTATGAACAGTCAAAGTTTTGGTCAAACCTGATATTCGCAAGAGGAAGATCATATTTTTTAACCTCAGTCATGTTGTCGAAGATCATCCTGATCTTGGTACATCACCCGATAAGTCATGCGGTCCAGATATCCGGACGTCAACTTTAAAGTGTAATAAATCTTTCCCGTCAAATAGTCTTATATGTCGCGGGCATCATATTTCCAAATGTAACTCGATATTTCTTAATATCCTCCTGCCGTGAAATATCACCCTAAGCCAATATCCTGATGATGTCATCCAGACTGGATAAACGAAGAAACAAACATGACGATGACATCATCATCACATTTACATTTTGACAGGATATTTTCCAAACATGATCATGTTCGCCTAATATGACAATGATGTCATGATGCCCTCCGATACAAAGAGCAAATATCCTGATGACGTCATCCCGATATTCTGAAAGAGAGACAAGTAAGTTTGTCTTGTCATCATCATATTTGAAACATCATCCGATACATCAAAATATCCTCCTGAGGTACCAAACATAACCAAAAGGTGCTTTTGTCACCTAAATCTTGTCGCGATAACAATTCTAATATGAGGGAGGAGGATGACATTGAAACTCAACCTGATATTTGTGAATATCATCCTGCCTTCATGATATCCTGTCATATGGATATCCCCCCACTCCCATTGCCGCCATTATCATTTAATGCGTGTAGACATGGTAGGTGGTTCCCGCCGACCCCGGAACCCAATGAAACACCTGGCGAGATCTTGCATTTTCACATGAATAATCAAGGAATACAATCTAATTTGTCAGAGTTGCCCTAAATTTACCCCAATTGCAAGGTTAAAAGGTAATTCAACTGTCATTTTTACATTTACCTTGCGATAAAATTATTTTACAGAGCACCAGCTTCCATATCCGCATACCAGCTACTGTTACACGATTTGAGCTCATAGACAGAAGGAAGTAAGTGATCATCAGCTGAATTAAGAGTGTTGTTAACAGTCTACTGGTATAAAAGAAAAGGTCTACATAACCAGGTAAGTAAATGAAACCCTCATCATGTTAGTGTTGCTAAGGTATGATGATGTAAGTTCCGGTTCATCCATATGATTAAGTAATATTGAAAAGATACAGCAGGCATGGTGATTTATAAAGTTAATTGCAATATGCATGCATGTGTATACCCGTTGTGAGATAGGATTTTGTTAATTGCAGGTAATCATGGCTGACAAGCGGTTCGTCAAGTGTCAAGGGGAATTTAGCAGGCCCATGTTCTCCTCTCAGAGGGGGGTCCTGTTCAAATATGGAGCAATTACAGATACCCATCAGGGGAGCACCAATTTGGAAGCCTGGTCAGCTAGGCTGAATGTGGGAATGATAAAAGCCCTATGCTGGATGCAGTGTTCGTATCAGAAATGTGGAACGCCGTAGGTTTCCCATACTCCATGGAGTCTCCGGAGCTCGTCATCGAATGTGCCCGGAATTATAATCCTTAGACAAGGCAAGTGGTGAAGCGTGGGAGGATATATGCAGACCTCTCCATCAAGGATCTCTCCCGGACATTTGGATTGCCACTGGGCAATAAAGTTAAGAGCGTAGACCTGAGGAAGTCTGAAAAAGAGTATGAAGCCAACAAGAAATCTGCCAGGAAGAACATGTATCAATGGCGGGCTGAGAACAGCACATATCCTGCAGCAGCCAAACTTCTTGTGCACCTGTTCAAATATGATTTTAGTGAAGAATACCAATACATGATTGCACTCCTGAATAGAGCAACAGGCCAGCCTGATGCTGGTAGTTTCAGAGATTGGATGTATGGAATAATCATGATGTGTCTATATTCAGACATCAAGCCACTATGGGGCCAGATAATAAGTGATGTTTAGCATGAGCAGCTGATGAACCTGGGAGGTTCAAATTGTGCATTTTATATGTCATCATACATTGTTTATTCTTGTGCTTACAAAGGCACTTTTGATGCCTTAGTTACAGATGGAAAGCTTACAGGCACAAATGCTGCATATATCTGGGATCATCATCCCCAGCTGCAAAGAATCAACTACTTCAAAGATTACAAACTAGTCAATGATGCATTTTCCATGCATCTGGTGAGGACCATGGAGGAAGACAGAACAAAGAGATTGAGCATGGAGGCTCAAGAAATAGTTTATAAGCACGGGGCCTGGTACATACAGTTTGCAACCTTTTCATACATAAGGGTTGAAGGTTTTGAGGGACATCCCCTGATGCTGCCGAGGTATCCTACTGATGCAGTGATACTAATGGAATTTATTCGGCAGGGCTCCATAATGATAAAAATGTACAAGGACGCCAAGAAGCTACCACCAATTTTGTTCCCAGTCAGCATTGGATGCTACATGTGCCCTGACTCAGACAATATAAAGAAGATGATGGTCACCCTAAATAAAATGAATCTGCAACCATTTCCACTAACGAGACCATATGATCCTTATGGCAGGATACAGAAGATACTAGGAAAGCCTATTCATCAGAGGCACCTAGAGGATTTTTGGGCTGACTGCGAAGATGAGGCAGAGGCCAGGAGAAGAAGGTATCAGAGGTTAACTCTGAACCAAATTAGAACCTTTGATTGCATTTCCCTTCCCCAACAATTGAAGAAAGATGATGGCAGGATAATTGCAGATGAATATGAGCAAAAGAAGATATATAATGACACCATCTCTGCACCTGACCTCACCATGCAGGAAGACATATCTCTGGACCCATTCATTGCCAGGACCATACAGCTGACTCAGGCTTGGGTTGATGAGCAGGTGGAGGCATTGAAAAAGAAAGGTGTTGCCATTACGGTGGACAGCAAGAAGAAGGGATAGGATATTCCTGGAGATGAATATGATGATTTCCTGAATGAGAAGAGGAAGACCAAGGGAGATAGAATCCCTCCACCACAACAACAAAGCAAAAGACCCCCAAGGGGCAAGAAGGTGGATAAAGAACCCAAAGGGGTTATAATTGACAGGGCAGTATTTGTAGCTGAGGAGGCAGCAGGATCAGGATCAGAATCAGAATCAGCATCCCCTCCAAAGAAAGAAAAGCCCAAGAAGAGTAAGACAGCAGAGGCTGGAATCACTAAGACCCTAGAAGTGGGTCAATCCTGAAGAAAACCTAGAGAAGAGGATATTTTCATGGAGGAAGAGCCTGAAGAAGATGAGGCTCCATTAATCATAAAGAGGAAGAGAAAAGCTCCACAGGTGTTGGTATCCACCCCACCTAAGAAACAAAGAACCTCCATGAGAGGTGGAATAAGCCAACCCCCTACACTATTACAAGGGGCAGGTAGTGAAGTACCAAAGGAACTTCAGCATAATGTTCCACTTCCTACCATCGTCAAGTTAAAAACTAAACTTGCAGAAGAACAAATGAAAGAAACTTATCAGACACAAGCAGAAGGACATGTCTCACTGGATGAGACAATAAATCTGTCTGATGATGAAGTCGTACAGGATGTGGCTGCACAAAAGATGGAGACACTTGCTGCCGAAATATCTAACTCCTCACAAGCCTCCACCCATTCAAACTGTATTTGAGGAGATGAAGCAAGTAGAAGAAGAGCAAGAAAGGAGCCCAGAGTAGGTAGCTCAAGAAATAGGGCTGGAAGCATTAATCACAGAGGTGACAAGCCCTGTAGTGGTAGACCTGATAGAAAAATAGGATGCAAGTCTTGAACAGCCAGCAGGATCACCTGATAAGGAGCACCCAGCAGAAGAAATAGAGATGGTGGAATCAGAAGGCCATGCTCTTGAATTAGGCCAACAAATCCCACAGGATACATCAGTGAAACCTGCCATAGTAGAGGTCCAAGAAACGAAGGCTGATGAAAAGGAGGGAACAATAGAAGATCCAGCTGCCAAAATACAAGAAGTTGATAGTGCAGGTGCGGAACAAATAACGACTGTAGAACAACCGCCAGCACCTTAGGCAGAATCCACAGTATCCAGTACAGTGGATAAACAACCAGGGGAAGAGTTGAAAATAGATGAAGTAATGACGGAGAAGGATCATGATCAACATACGGATGCACCACAGGATTCCCCACACCAAGAAGATGCTCCTTCGGAGAAGGAAATCCCTCAACAGGAGGATGTACCACAAGATCAACAACAAAGTGAGCATCAAGAAGAAGAAATGAGAAAATCACCATCTCCACAACATTTGCTGACAGAAATGGGAGATGTGGGTGAACATCATGATGATCCTGAAAAACATGATCAGGTGCCTTCGTGGTTGGCAAAAGAAGTAAGTATAGAAGAAGAACTTGAAATTCAGGAATTTGATGTCTCCACCTTGTTCTCCGCGGATATAATGAAACCTAGGAGGAAGGCCAGAATGACTTCGGCCATCAAGAGAGATCCGGCAACCGGGAGAAGGACCGCACAAATTGCCATACCTGTGATGGAGAAAGAAAAAGGTAAAATTACTGTAAATGAATTTCAAATCAGCACAGTGGATTTGGGTTTTGCCAATGAGGACCAAGAAGGTCAAGAGGGTAAGGACATTATTGACTCTCTAATTCAAAAGGTGAAAAGAGAGAAGGAGAAGAATAAGCAACATAAAGAGCACATTGCTCAGTTGCATGCCTACATAAGGGGGCTGACCAGTCCTGATGATACTACAACTGAACATACAGTCCCATTGACTGCCATTTCTCAGGAAGAGGTAAATAAGTTAGACCTCATGAAACATGAGGCGTCTGTAATAAGAAAATGGATGTCATCCACATTGGATGATGCTATAGAAATAGTGAAGGTGTCTTTGAAGAGTTGGAGCATTGTAAGTGACTCTAGGACCAAGGTGGATAAATTACAAATGCAGACTGGGAAAAGGTCTTATAAACTGGAAAGGGTCCTGAGCCTCTTGGGAGAAATAAAGAGGATAAATCCTCAACTGCTTATCAGTAAGCAGGTATTGGACAGTAATACTGCAATGTTGGTGGACATCTGGTACAAAGACATTCAGTTTGAATGCGAAGTCCTCAAAAGATGCAATAATAAGCTGAGAGATATCAGCATGAGGCTACATGATTTAATGGCCGAAGAGGCAGAGATATTAGAAACATTGGAAGGCAAGGTGGAAGGGAAAATAGAAAATCAAGATGAAGAGTCTGCTATCAAAGCTCTACATAGTAACTTCTAATCAGAAGTGGATGGTCTACCTATCCACTTGATAGAGGAACTTATAGATAAAATAATGAGGATCAAGGTCAAGATGGAGAAATATAATGAAACACTGCAGGACAGGAAAAACAAGCTGGATAACAGCAGAGATAAGTATGAAGCACATAAGAACGCCATCATCAAAGCAAAGACTCAAGATGGCGGAGGAATAGATCAAGTTGTGCATTCATATGAGTAGATCCGGAGCAACATGCAGCCCCATATGCGGCATCATCATCATCAGGATAGTGAAAGTTCAGGAAGTGATGCACATGATGATGATCCACATGAATCAGCTGAGTAACATGATGAGGATACATCATAAAGGGGTATAGGCATAAGTAATATAGATAGTTGCCAGCTGGCAACTTGTGCCATTTTTTGTAAAGATTGACAAAGTCAAGAGAATGATGACCGTAGATTTGCATTGATAAATCAGGATCGTAGATCTTTTGTAATGGATTCCTCAACTTATTCTATAAAAGGTGATGGAATGCCTTTTTGTAAACATTCGAAACTTAATTGAAATCCGTCTGCTAAAACATTCAGAGCTCATTTCAAAGTTTTTTGTATACATTTATATTTTTGCATGCTTAATGAATGAGAAGACTGTGTCGATTACAATTCATAGTAAATCTTGAGTAATTAGTGTATGATTTTTGGATATATGTGGTGATTTGCTGCGTCCCTTGGAGTGCATGTCTACTTACATGTGTTGTCTTCATACAAATTCCTTTGAAGTTAGCATCAACTATATCTAGCTGTGGAATGTCCTGGTGAAAATATGGTTTGGTTTTCTTCTCTTCATGACAGTATCTAATATACATGTGGTTCAAAAAACTGAAGGTTCACTTTAATTAGAAGTATTTCTTCAATTTCTTTTAAATTTTAGAGCATTTCATCTCCATAATTGCAAATAATTGATGATCTTAAGCAAATAATACATATATGCATACATCTCGTAGATAATTGCAAATATTTAGCATATTTGAATACAAAGCATGTACAATTGAAAATATCATGCAAAGATTGAGGTATATCTGCATCTTTTCACCAAATAACTACATAATATGACTTCTCTGTAAAGAATTTCTGCAGGAGAATCATGATGATGGTAAACTTCTACGTAAGGCTCCAAAATAGAAACAACAACTCACATTAACCTCTGAGTAACTTCGGATGATTAAGACCTAATCACCGGAGACTTGGGATCATGAATTCTTTGAATTCATAGTATCTTTCAAGATGAATAAGGTTAATGTGTACTTTTATTCTATGCTTGTTTGTGACTAACATCATAACCAACATGTCCCTTTGGTAGATGTAACTCAATTCACTACTGGCATGCCTCATGATTTTGCTACACCTGGTTACACCATAGGTCAAGTCCCATTTCAAGAAGAGCAAAAATTTCAAGAAGGTCAATCCTCTCATGAAGATAGATAAGAGCTTGATGAAATCATGCAAGATCCTAGAGCCATAGCCTCATTTGACAAACTCCTTAGTGAGAATCAAGATCATTTCTGTTGTTTACTTGTGGAACAAGGAGCTAAACTGCCCCAAGACTTTGATTTGTCTAATATTAAAGAGAAAAACAAACCCCATGACGCTATGACTACTATCCAAACTATGTCTACCATATCTAATCCTATACCCGAACAATTCACACAAGGGAGAACGAGCAATCCTTTTGACGCTCAATATGAAAATCTCCTCTATAAAAACCAAAACCCAATAGCAGAAAGACCAATATCACCACTTTTAACTCCTATGGAGATTTATAAATTGCAACAAGAAACTCTTCATTGACAAGAAGAATTAGCAAGACAAGCCACTGTAGCTAAACAAAACTAACAACCTCCTAGCATATCACAAATGCCCACATCAATCACAAGTGGAACCCCATTAGGAGACATTTTTCTACCAAACTACAATCCAAGAAACACTTATGTAGCCATGCAACAAGGGTCACAACACACACCACCCCCAACGTCATCAACCCTTCATATCACTAATCCAAGCAATGTCATGCAACCACAACACTCCTAAAACATCAACACAAACATCATCACTCCCCCACAACACTCCCAAAACATCAACACAAACTATGTCCCTCCACCACAATGATCATCAACACTCATTATCAACTATTTCAATCAACCCCAACCATCTCAAAACCTATCTACCTATGTCCCTCCACCGCAAGGATCATCCACACTCAATCTCACCAACACCTATCTCAATAACCCTGAACCTTCTCAAGTCCAATCTTCCTTTGGCTATGTACCACCATCACAATCAAATCCAACAAAATCCAACTTTCCATGACAAAATCCTTTCATCACCCCTCCTTAACAATACCAATAACAAAACTCTTTCATCATCCCACCTCAACAATCACAAAGCCAACATTCTTATCTATCACCACCACCACACATGTGAAATCAAAACAACCAAACACAACCAAATTCAAATCTATCATATGACCCAAATCAATCATACGACCCATATAACATCAATTCCTATGGCTTCAACTATAATCTTCCCTATGGGCAACAACAACCACCCTTAGTGCAACATGAGACTTCCAACACCCCCAACAACTTTGGAGCTTAAACTTGCCAAGGTACAAAAACAAGTAGCCGATTTAACATTTGGTTGAACACTAAGAAAACCTTCTCCTTGGAGGAGGTTTGTCCTTATCCATTTGATCGATCATTGTAAATGATCCCTTTTCCTCCCAACTTCACTATACCCAAATTTTGATAAATACAAGAAAAGAGGAGACCCAAAAGACCACATTAGAGAATTCTATATCGCTTGTTTTGAGGTTGCACATAATGACACATATCTCATGCGCCTCTTCCCTCGTAGCCTTGGAGGTCAAGCTATAGAATGGTTCTCACATCTACTTACGTGTATCAAATCTTTTAACGAGCTTGCAGAAAAATTTGCCACCCATTTCTCCTACAACATAGAACATGAGGTCTCTATGACTGACTTATTTAACAATAAACAAAAAAATAAGGAAACTCTTATCTCCTTCCTTCAAAGATGGAGAGACATGGCTAGCAAATTCCAATTCAAAATACCTGAAAAGTAGCTTGTTAGAATATTTGTACAGAACCTTAACCAAGAATTGGGTTTCCATTTGCAAATACTAAGTGCTACAACCTTTGACGAGATTGCCTATAAAGGCATCAACATTGAAAAAGCTCTCGTTGCTAAAGACATGGTCAAAATCTTCAAAGATAATAAAGACAATCCTCCCCAACAACAATCAAATGATAAGCCCAAATACTAGAATAAGAACAAAAACGTGGTCAATAATGGGGTGGTAGATTCCAAACATGTCCAAACACTCCAAACACCCCTTAGTCTTTCATCCAAACAAAACCAACCTCAGCCTCAACAACAACAACAACAATGACAACAACAAAATTAAAACCAACAAAATCAACAAGAGTGGCCTCCCCAAAATTACCCTCCAAGGCGTAAGTTCACTCCCTTGGGAGAGCCTATAGAGTCAGTTCTAAAGAAACTTGTGCAAAATGGACTCGTTACACTACTAGATGCTCCCCCATATGGCGAACCTGCTTATAAACCCACATGGTACAAAGACAATGAATATTATGAATACCATAGAACTAAAGGACACAGAACCATATCATGCATGAAACTCAAGCACATGATCCAAAACCTTATTGATAGAGGCGAAGTCACTTTTGATGCACCTCCTAATCAAAACACCAACAAAGATCTCAACATGTACAAGGAGCCATTCCCTAACCATGGTCAAGGTCAAAATCCCAACAAAGGTAAAGGCGTTAACAAAGCCTCAACTTCTTATGACTCTATTGTTGGTCGCTTTGAAAAAAGTTGTCTACCATCACTATCAAAGGTAAATCTACGAATTGCGTTATCACAACTCGTCATGGTCGTGTTACCCTTCGTGGGCCTACACTGAGTCTCCCAACCCAATCTGATTACAATCTTGTCGAACATCTAGGGAAAACCCCTGCACAGATCTCTATTTTGGACCTTCTTCGATCATCACCCGTACATAAGGCTGTGCTAGAAAAAGCCCTACAAGAGTCATGTATTCCTAATAACATAGCAGTCATGGATTTCCAAGCTATAATAGGTAACATTGCCTCACCTTACAATATGGTCTTTTCTGAAAAGGACCTCCCATCCCAAAATCCATGTCATAATGATGCCCTTCACATCAAAGTCTTCATCCATAAATGAAAGATCAAACACATACTCAGAGATGGTGGTACTGGTCTCAATATCTATTCTCTTAAGTTACTTAAACAATTGGTATACTCTAAGGATCATGTCAACATTGATCAAAGCATTACAAGCAAGGGGTATGATGATACTGAGCGTCGTTCAGAGGGTGTTATCCACTTGCCCATACAAGTAGGCCCCATCATGCTTGAAACTCAATGCTAAGTCCTCAACATTGATTTACCTTATAACATTATCTTAGAATGCCCATGGATCCATGCCATGAAAGATGTTCCCTCAATGTACCATTAGTCTCTCAAGTTCCTGTTTAATGGTACGAAGATCACTATCCCAGGAGACCCTAATCCCTTTGAATTCTATCACACCTTGCAAGGTAGTTATAAGAATAGCAACCAAGTGCCAAATAATGACAAATCCTATGACTCCCCATTGTATGTCGACTCTGAAAATCAGAAAAAAGCCTCCGAAGTTGAACCCAATCCTAATTCTATTCCTGAAATCACTACTCACATTTGTGATATAGGCTTTGGTGAATATGATATCTCTAAATCTTGTTGTGCAGGGTGGATCTGATCTTATCCCCTAAATCCTATGGTGAACCGCCAATAGCTAAAATGACTAAGCAACTATCCTACCACCAGCATCTCTAATCCAATTCCAAGAGGGAAAATTATTGGTAGAGGAAACTACTGAGGACATCTCATCTTGGCTCTACAAAGAGAAAGAACCAGTCAGACAATATGGCAATGGCCTAAGAATTGTCAAGAACATGGGCTACAAAGGGAAAGGTGGCCTTGGGAAAGATAACCAAGGTAACATTGTGAAGAAGAAGCTAGACAAGAAGGGGTTAAGATACGGTAGGAAGGTACCATGTGCCTTGGACATTGAGGGTATTCTCGATGAGGTAACACAAACTTCTTTCATAGATTCAATGTCTCAAGAGGATATCATCGATGACTCTTATCTCCATTTGATTGACCTATTCACTGAATCCTTCATATTCATGCTATCATCTGTATCTTTAACATCAACCACTAGCACCCAGATTGTAACACTTGTCTACCCTAAACTTAACAATTGGGACCAACAAGGGTCCCTTGTTCTAGATGTTTTTCAGAATGATAAAGCTATTGCAGAATTCATGGGACTCCAAGATGGTATCCCTCTTGGTGATCACAAAGCTATTTTTGTCATGGAACTAGATCAAGCTGCTTATTTTGGTGAGAATGCCAAATCCTCCAGTCACAAAAGTAAAAATAAAGAAAGATCTCTACGTGAAAATCACACTGTGGCACCTCCTGATCAGAAAATAGTAAAAATAAAGGACGTATCCAAAGGCAAAAACCCAATTGTGGCACCTGAGGATGGATGATTTGACCTTCCCTTACCATCTAAGTATCAAGAGAAATCAACTCTCCTTGTGGAAGATGCTACAGAGATAAATCTTGGCACAGAGCAAAATCCTAAGACCACATTCCTTGCAGCATCATTATCAGAACAAGAACACAAGAATCTTACCAACTTCTTCTTACAGTGAACCATCAACTTTGCATGGACCTATGCTGATATGCCAGGGTTGGACCCTTCACTAGTAGTTCACTATCTCACAGTTGATCCAAAAGCTAAACTGGTCAAACAAAAACTAAGAAAGATGCACCCATAGATTTCTCTCTTGGTGAAAGTTGAAATACAGAAGTTACTAGATGCAAAATTTATCAAGCCTATTGATTATCTAGAATGGGTCTCAAACATTGTACCTGTGGCTAAACCTAATGGGGACATCCACATGTGTTCCGACTTCAGAGATCTCAACAAAGCATGTCCCAAAGATGACTTTCCACTACCAAACATTGATCTCATAGTAGACTTGATTTCTGGTCATGAAATGCTTTCTGTAATGGATGGATTTTCTGGCTATAATTAGATAATGATAGTAGAAGAAGATTAACATAAAACTGCTTTTACTTGTCCTTGGGGTACCTATTGTTGGTGCGTCATGCCATTTGGTCTTAAAAACACAGGGGAAACCTATCAAAGAGAAATGACAGTGATATTCCACGATCTCTTTCATCACATCATGGAGGACTATGTTGATGATATACTAGCAAAGTCTTCTAGGGAAGATGACATACAGGTTCTAGGACAAATCTTTGACAGACTCAAAAAATATCAAGTATGACTCAATCCAAAGAAGTGTGTCTTCGGGGTAACCTCAGGAAAGCTATTGGGATACATCGTATCTCGCAGAGGCATTGAAGTAGATCCAACAAAAGTCAAGGCTATAGTGGCGATGCCTCCACCAAAGAATCTGAGAGCATTAAGGAGCCTTCAAAGAATGTTACAATCCATTAGGTGGTTTATCTCATAGCTAGCAAATAAATGTCAACCATTCCAACACTTGCTCTGAAAGGATGTCTCATTTCGATGGGCTGATAAGTGTCAAGTAGCATTTGATCAGCTCAAAGAATATCTAGCTACACCTCCTATCTTGGTACCACCAGTCACTAATAGGCCTTTGATCTTGTACATCTCAACTACAACTGCAGCCCTAGGGGCTCTTCGAGCACAACATGATGAGTTAGGAAAAGAGCATGCAATCTATTATATTAGTCAAACCTTGGTGGGTTATGGACTCAATTATTCACCTAGGGAAAGAGCTTGTTTAGCCTTAGTGTTTTCTTCTCAAAAGTTGTGGCATTATATGCTAAACCAACACACAAATCTAATAGCCAAAATTGATCCATTAAAGCATCTCCTAGCAAAAGCATCTCTCACATGCAGACTAACTAAATGGGTCATGATCCTTAGTGAGTTTGACATTGAGTATGTGGATCGTAAAGTAATCAAGGGGACAAGCCCTAGCAGATCAATTAGCAGAAGCACCCATGACAGATGTACATCCCATGGTATCTGACTTTTTGGATGAAAATCTCTTCAATCTCTCTACCTTAGTAATGTGGAAATTATATTTTGATGGTTCCTACACATAGCATGGATCAGGGGCCGACATCCTTTTTATCACACCACAAAATGACTATATCCCAAAGTCATATCAGCTTACATTTCCTTGTACTAACAACATAGTTGAGTATGAAGCACTCCTCATAGGTCTCCATACAACAGTCCAATAGGAAATCAAAGAACTACAAGTATATGGAGACTCACAACTAGTCATTCGACAAGTCACTGATGAGTACCAAACAAAGGATAAAAAGCTGGTCCCCTACAAGCAACTAGTGGATGCCTACAAACCACACTTTTCTAGCATCACTTTTGAGCAAATTCCAAGAGACCATAACAAAGTTGCATATTCTATGGCTTCTGTGGGGTCACTTATAGACATGCCTGCAAACACACAAAAATGTGAATTCTTGATCGAGCAATTGTTGATACTAGCCATTGATGTTCCAACTATTGAAATCATCTGCAAACTTGTTGGTCCCAATTCCCCATGGTACGAAGATATCTATGACTACCTTAAACATGGTACCTTTCCGTTTGAGCTATCTGCCACCCAACACAAAACCTTTATCCGTCAATCCTCCCATTACACTATTTTGGGTGATACACTATATCGCCAGAGTCTCAATGGTATCCTCTTATGATGTCTTAACGTGGAAGAAGCTGATGCTACCTTACGAGACATACACAGAAGTGTCTCTGGCATACATTCTATTAGTCCTAACCTTGCTAAGAAGATACTTTGCATAGGGTATTATTGGCCTACCATAGAACAAGATGCTTTACAATTTGCTAAAAAGTGTCTACAATGCCAGTAGCATGGAGACTTGATTCACGTACCAGCGCATGAACTACAACCTGTGACAACTCCATGGCCTTTTTCACAATGGGGTCTCGACCTCATAGGACAAATCCACCCATCCTCATCCAATGGCTATAAATTTATCATTACTACAACTAAGTATTTCACTAAGTGGGTCGAAGCCATTCCCATGACTTATATCACCGGTAAGCAAATAGCCAAGTTTATCCTTAACTACCTCATTTGTCGGTACGGTATCCCCCAAGCCATTGTCAATGACAATGGGAGGCCATTCAAGAACCAAGATGTCCGTGCCTTATGAACCCAATACAATATCCAACATTGCTTTTCCACTCCCTACTATCCATAGAGTAATGGCCAAGCCGAGGCTTCGAACAAAACCATTCTCAAAATCCTCAAGAAAACGGTCAATGAAGCTGGTTGTGATTGGCACTTGCAACTCAATCCAGCCTTATGGGCCTATTGCACTAGTATCAGAACACCAATTGGTGCAACACCCTATGCCCTAGTCTATGGCTCTGAAGCCATCCTACCCATAGAGGTTGAGATCCCATCCCTCAGAGTATCTCTACAACACCTGATTGATAGAGAGGAGTATCACACTTCTAGATTACTTAGCTAGAACTATTAGATGAGAGGCACCTTCCAGCACTTAGTCATCTTCATGTCTATCAAAAACGCCTCCAGTGCAACTATAAAAAAGAGATCAAAGAAAGACAATTTCAAGTTGGTGATCTTGTCTTAAAGGAAAATTAGAGAAATCAAGTATATCGAGCAAATAAGAGCAAGTTCAAGCCTAATTGGTTAGGACCCTTTGTTGTCACAACAGTATATGGATCAAGAGCTTATACTTTAGCAACACCTGAAGGTATTCCTCTAGATGAGCAACTCAATAGTGTTCATCTCAAGAAGTTCTTTGCTTGATCCTCAGAGTATCCATGTCAAAAAAAAAAAAATTAGTCCTCTGGTGAAAACCTGGTAAATAGGCGCCTTGGATAAGTACCATAGTGAAAACCTAGCAAACAAGCACTATGTGTAGAGTCAACATCCATCATCTATCAAGTCTTGTTCATTCCATGTCAATTTCATAATAAACTTCATCTATCCATCCATAATAAAACCATTGACCTTTTTGCATTTCCATTTCCCTATCTAGAATAGCTTGGAATTTTGTCAATCGTCAGCTTATCCTATGTCAAGTTATCCATGTCCAATCATAATCCTTATTCAATGTCAAAGTTATCCATGTCAATCATCAGTTTATCCTATGTCAAGTTATCCATGTCCAATCATTGTCCTTATTCAACGTCGAAGTTATCCATGTCAATGGTCAGCTTATCCTATGTCAAGTTATCCGTGTCATCTTATCCTATGCCAAAGTTCTCCTTGTCATCGTCAGCTTATCCTATGCCAGTCATCCATAATAGACACCTCTATCAGAATGGGGGAAACTCTTTCCTTAGCCTACATCTAGGAATGGATCCTTGTTTGAGGTTCATCAACCATCTCAAACAAAAACAAAAACAAAAACATATCAACCATCTCAAACAAAAACAAAAACACATCTACCTTCAAACAAAAACAAAAACATATCAACCAATCCATCATTCATATCAATTGTCTTATACAGATTGTCACACTCTCGAAACCAGACCAAGCGTCTTATACAAGGTGTTTCATTTATGAAACCAGACACCTTCATCCTTGTGTTGATCTAGGGATATATCATTCCCCACAATGACAGTACAATCATTATCCATCATCACACAAAACCAGAACTACATATCATCTCATCTCAATCTTAAGGTACCTTGATCCCATGGATATGGGTATTTAGGCAGTCTGGCATACGAAAGAAGTATCCAGTACTCAAGTACATAAGATATCATCATCTCCCCTCACTTCATCCAATATCAATAATCACATCACAATAGAACTACATATCATCTCATCTTAATCTTAAGGTACCTTAATCCCATGGATATGGGTATGTAGGTAGTCTAGAATATGAAGGAAGTTTCCAGTACTTAGGTACATAAGACGACACCATTTTACCTACCCAAGCTCAAACACCTTGACCCACTCATCACTCTATCCAGAACTACATATTATCATTTTCATCTTTCATCGTAATGTGCCTTGATCTCGTGGATATAGGGTATGTAGGCAATCTGGAATACGAAGGAAGTTTCCAGTACTCAGGCACATACGATTCATCATTCTTCACCCATCTCAATCCATTGACATCCCATCTTTCTGGTCTTCCCTTTATCACAATCCATCCATCCACCTCGACTTGACTAACTCAAGAAGCAAAACAAAATCAAACTATGCATCCTTTCAGAGCAAAAATCCTTAACCAACCTGAAGCAAAGAAACCTACTTGCAAAGCCATATGTTGTCCTACATATCGATTTCCAACATCTGCTACATCAATCAATTGTCTTATATAGGAGGTTCCATTGTCGAAACTAGACCAGGTGTCTTATACAACATGTTTAATTTCTTGAAACCAGACATTATCCTATCAACAGATCAACACCCTTTAACAGATATATCGTTCCTACAATAAGGCTGTTATCTATCAAATCTACCCATGTCAATCCAATCTATCCTGAGCAATGTCTTTGGCAATAGAATATGTTGGCTGTATGTTTATTTTGTAAGTCAGTCAATTTGCTTTTTAGTTTATCTTTTTGTCCCTTTCCATTACTTATTCAAGACTGCCTTGATTTATCTATATCTTGGTATGTTGCGATGCAGTATGGATTGGGGGCATAGTCATTGCTTTTGTGTGACGTGTTTGCAGAATGATCTTTTTATCTTAGCATCATATCTATCTTGTGTGTGTATTACAACCTAGCATCTTACATATTAATATTCTTCTTGCATTTATGTATTGAAGTTTATTTTATGTTCAAGACTATGGATCATTCACATATCCAACAAGGTTATATTATGTCTAAGAGATCTAAGTTCAAACCGCTTGCTTGCAGAGTCAACATCCTATGCATTGGATACATCATCATCTTGGTCTTCTATACCCTGGTGCATAACATCCATATGCTATATCAAAAATAAGGATTGCTCTTTATAAACATTTGTGAAACCATTGCAACAAGTTATCCATCTATCACGTCTTCTTCTATCTCCATTGTCTCTTATCTATCATCAACGTTTGCCGATGCATATCTACAAAACCACATGTTAGATATCACATTTCATCACATGTCATACATCATATATCATAAAAATCATCACATCATACATCATATATCATCATCATATCATCATGTCATATCATAAACATCATCATGTCATAATGTCATCATATGTCATACATCTATAAGCATAAACATCATCATGTCAAATCATAAGCATAAATACATGTCATTACATCCATAGCATATAGAAGTACATCACAAACACAAGCATGAACATCCATGAGCATAAAGATCATCACATGTCATCATATATCATCATCTGTAGTCATCCAAAATATACAAATGTCCATGTCTACGTCAAAAGTCCATTTGTACATCCAAGTATACATCAAAAAGTACATCATGGCTAGTAAGAGCCCTCTCAATATACATTAGATGCACGTAGGCATCAATCAAAATATACAATGTCCATCATGAAACACAAATGGTACAACATATACAAATAAACATGCTCTAGTGTGAGCTAGTGGGTGGAGCTGCCTGCTTGCTGCAAACTCTATGCACCACCGATACTTGGCGAAGGTCCTCATGTTGGTCCTCCTCCACCTAGCAGTAGTGGTGGTCCCCTAACTGATGACACTGATCTCCCTGTCCTATGTGATGAGGAGGCCCCTAACCTACTCCACTCTCGGAAGCTAGGCTCCCTCTAATCCGCCGGTACCACGCCAAAATAGAGACCTCTGTAATACTTAGCCTCTCTACCCACTGTGAACAACTCTCCCTGAACTCGGGTGAGATCACTAAATAAAGTCAACTAGTATGCACCCACTGTGTGGCATGCAACATCTCTCTCTCGTCTAACCCTCTGCAGGGTGGCCTCTGCAATCAAACACAATTGTACTACTGCGTCTCTCTCTATTGTCAACTGGGCAATCTGCCCATCATCTACTGGTGGTGGTGGCACTACCTATGCCACTGCTAATGCTACATGGGCTATTGCTGCTACCTGTCCATGTAGCTGGGCCTGAGCCTTAGCCTGTCTAGCCTCAGCTCGGGCCACATCTCTATCTCTCCTCATTTGAACCATCCTCAGCTCCAAGTGAGTCCTCCTCACTATCTCCTCCTGCAGTAATCGACGTGCCTGTTGTAGTGGTGTCTCTACTGGCAGTATAACTTGATGTCCTCTAGCCTCGGTCATCTAAACATCCTCTTGGCCTCCTCATTCATCTCCCCAACCTATCTCTGTGCTGCGACCTGCTGTTGGGCCTATCTCTGAGCCCTCACCTCTGAGCCCTCACCTTTGCTCCCCCAACTACAACCTCCCACACTGTTCCAACCACTCCAGGTCTAGTCAATCTCACTGGCTTGTGTGACTGCCAGTAAGTATCATAAGAAGGAAGTGTACCCAGATCTGCACCCCCTATAATCCAATCCCATATAACTGGGGTAAGCCCCCATAAATTTGCTAAAGCTGTCTCACCTAAAATCTCAGGCCCCCAGTCCTCTACCTCCCTCTAGGTCCGTGCATAGATAGCCTCACCTACGAGCAGCTCCTGTGGTAAACTAAACTATCTCAATACCCTCTCTAGAAGGTACCTCTCAATAGTGTCAATCTATCGCCTAAACAGGTATCTCGCCTGTCTGTAGTACACCAACTCCTCGTGGTCATCCTCCCACAACTCACAATCTCTCCAAGGCTGCCAAATGATGATATCCATCTCATCCAACTATCTCTGCCAGTAACTCACTGAACCCATACGTTGGTGTGTAATAACACCCTTGAACAAGAAAGCATACGACTTTCCATGATCTTGGTGATGCTGAGAGATCGGTCTAATAACTGGGATGTACTCCTAGGCCCATACCTGCAAAAATGTCACACCTGTTGACAAGCTACTCCCTGATCTATAAACACAGTCATGCAAATCATGATACAACTGGCCCAACACACAAGGTCCCCATGCATATCTGATCCCATGTGTGAACATCCTTGATAGAATTGTACCCCATCCAACATATAAACCCCTGGACCATCTATCTAGACATATAAAACCTCCAATAAGTGAAACAACAATCCATTGAATCCTATCGCAGAGTCCCTCAACTCGAGCCCATCAGATCTCACAATCTTGCACACCCAGATCATCTATTGCAAATACCTCTCGCATGCCTGCCTCTCCCTGCTCTGTGTCATAATCAACTCTCGTACCCTCAATCAGAATCTACAGGATGCGCTGAACATCCTCAAGTGTCACAATCGCCTCACCTATCAGAAAGTGGAAGGATAAGGTCTTGCTATGGTATCGCTCCACAATCACTGTCAAGAGTGCTAGATTCACCCTAATAGGCATCAGATAAGAAACGTGCCACAATCCCATGATCTTTAGGAATATCTCCTCCTCTTGACCCAGCTCTACAACTAGGTCGGCAATCAGATAATGTCTCTCTCGGGACTGCAAGGGTGGTAAGACAATCTGCATCCAGGATGACCACTTGTTAAAAAATCTTGCAAAACATCAACCTAATCTTAAGTCTTCATCCAACGTCAACATGGTCAACTACTAGGTCAAATCATAGAAAAATCCCTAAGTCAAACCTAGTCAACTATGGTCTAAACATCTAAAACACTTTTTCCAAAGTCAACCTAGCTCAAACTTTATCTCAAACCAAAAGCACTTAGATTTTGTCTAAGGCACTTGATTGTCATACTGAGAGTGCCTTATCGCTTTGCAGAAGCGCTTAGTTTTAAACAAACACAGGCACTTAGATTTCACCATAGATGCGGCTCTGTGCTACCCAAGGTGCTTTGCTGTGACCTAAGGGCACTTAGTTTTTTATCAAGCCATAATCCAACAACACCAAATTATTTTACCAATGGTGCTTAACTGCATTACCAAATGTGTTGCGACATTTGCCAACAATGCTACACCATAGATGCATTGACCAAAGGCGCTGAGTTTTTTGTAAAGGCACAACACTGTGTGCCAAAGGTGCTTTGTCACGCCGAAAGTGCTTTACTAACCGCCAAAAGCACCGAGACTGAGCTCAACACCTTTGGCCAAAAATTTCAAAACCCTAGAAAAAATCTAAAAAAATGCAAACACAAGTAGGGTTTTTGATCACTTACCGCTCTTAGCGCTCCCTCTGGTCTGCCATAGGTTCGCAGGAGCTCCACCCAGTACTTATGCATAGGAATCAGCATGTCTGCAAGCTCTAATCTCAACCTAAGCAAGCACTCTAAACTAAGCAAGGATGCAAAAGGCTCTAACTTTTGACAACTCTAGGTGTGCAAATGAGGTGTGTTAACCCCTTGGACCCTATTTTATATTGTCCCAACCCTAATTCTTCCCACCCCTAATTCATCTTATCTTTATGTCTACTAAATCGTCATCATGTCAGCCTTCATCTATCCAACCTTGTCTATCTCAAACACAATCTTCTAGTTGAGTGTCAACCTAGTCCTTTTGTCACTTCCCTATCTTTCCTCTCGAGGGGCCAACCTATGCCAGCTACACTGGGGCATCAAAATTGTATCATGTCTTCAACAATCATTTTCTTTGAAGCAACGCTATAAACTACATTGCATCAAAGAGGGGCAAAATGTAGACACCCAAAAATGACCATGTCATCGCATCACAATCATTTCATCTGTTTCCTCTAAATCACATATTTTCACCATTAATTAAATAAATCTATTTAATTAATTTCATCAAAATCAACTTTATTCTTCCAAAATTAAATAATTTCAATTATTTAATTAAATCATTAACGTCTTCCAATTCAAATCCACATCAATTGAATAAATTAATTATTTAATTAATTTATCATTTAAATCCTCTTGTCTATAATTAAATAATTTCTAAATTATTTGATTAAATCAATTATTCTTCCAAATTTAAATAAATCATTCAAATTTATTTAAATTGAATATATCTTCTAAAAATAAAATATAATCAAATATTTTATTTATCATTCATCATGCAAAATAAATTAAATCAATTTCTTTGTTTAATTTATTTAAATCTTCAAATCTATTCTATGTCTTCCATGCACAAACAATTAAATAAATTTATTTATTTAATTTGTTTTTCTATCTTCAAATCTTCTAAAAATAAATCTTATTCATCATGCACACAAAATTAAATAATTTATTATTTAATTTATCTCAAATCATGCAAAAAACAAATTATAAGTTGAGTTAATTGACTTAATTAAAATTGTTTTTATCACCAACTCATAAAATAGAAAAAAAAACATTTCTATTTTTATGAAATCTAAAAATATGTCTGTTCCATGTCTTTTTATGTCAAATCAATCAGTTAACTCAAATAAAAATATATTTTTGTCTGACACATGTCAGGTGCACATTCATCATGAATTTTATATTTATCTCATCCGTTGATTCTATTGAATTAACTGGACCATTGATCGATCTTTATTGAGTCTATATAAACCCCCCTCATCTCCATAATAAATCCTCTTCGATCATTTAAGATTTTTCCTCCCTACAACGCATTGAGCATACATCACATCGTTGAGCACATTGAGCACTTTGAGCACAAACACAATCTACATCCGCTTGTTGCAAACATGGTTTCACAATTTGAAGAGCAATCCACATTTGACCAAGATAACAATACAATCTAGGTGAAAGCTTTCATTGTTTTTATGTTATTTATTGATTATTTGGTTGTTTGCTTAGATCATTATCTTGATGTTATAGGATTGAGTTGTTGATTATTTTCATTGTTTTGATTATCATTCGATCTCAATTTTATTCCTATACATAGAAGATACTCCTTGGGGTATAGTTTGTCAGATGCCTCATTCACCATTGCAGTGTATGGTTGCTAAATATTTCCAAGATGATGGTAACAATTGTGATGAATTTAGTGAACCACATTATAATGAAGATGATAGTATAAATATGTTGTTTACCAGTGTAGACTACTCCTCTTCAGATGAACAGGATGTTGAATTAGATGTGACTGAGAGAAGGTACCAGAAAGAACAAGTATGTCAACAAGTCTTCTTGGATGATGAAAATGAAGACCATTATGTGTATGGACTTGATTTTGGAATTCCTAATATTCATTTGAGGAGACCTTATGATGAGAAAATTAGGGCACTCACAGCTGTTGTAGTTGCTCAGGTAAAAAGTAATTATAATCTCAAAAGTAAGGTTTAAAATGGTGACTCTAGGAAACTGGGAAGTTTGTTTATGAAGTAGTTTCAAAATAATGCCAAGGGTTCAACTCTAGAGATTCCAAAGAGGTAGCAGAATAATGACAGTAAGGAATCTAAGGACATTCAAACTGATAACACTAAGAGATCAGGAGGTGCTAAAGCTATTCAAGTTGATGATAAAGGTAAGGGTCATAACACATTAGGTATGAATCAAAATGCAACTTATATGCAAAATCTCATTTCATTTGATATGACCCAAGCATTGTCTCAAATGAAGGTCTCTATTCTACTGCTTGAAATGATGAAGATTGAAGAGCATAGAAGTAAAACAATAGCTTTAATCTCTAGTAGTACGAGTCAGGCAGGTCAGAGCAATAAACATCAGGAAGTGAGCTAGGTGAATGATGTGGCAGAAGAAGAAAATCTAGAAGTATATCTAGGAACTACTCTCACAAAGTGTCCTCATATAGAACCATTTTATGTTTCTTTTATCATAAATGGTAAAAGGTTAAAAACTGCATGCTTGATTCAAGTGCATCTACTAATATTATGCCTTTGGCCATTATGCAAGATATAGGATTGAAGATAAATAAGGCATGTGTTAAATTCTTTGCTATGGATAACAGAGAAGTACCCATTATAGGAATTATGAAAAATGTTGATTTTATTCTTGTAGCTTATCCTGAGAAGCAATATACAATGAATGTCAAAGTGGTAGACATTGAACCTCAGTATGGCATGTTGTTGTCCAGAAGGTGGGCAACACTAATTGGAGGTAGCATGCAGTTAGATTTATCTTATGTTATGATTCCCATGAATGGCAGGGAGGTCAAGTTGGAAAGAGAAAAAAGGGCACCATACCTAGTTTAAGAGGATGAGCCTCCTGATCAGGCATGCTTTATTGATGTTGATTGTGAAAATTTTTGGGTAGCATCATCTAATCTTGATATTGAGGTTAAAAGGCCCATTTATTATGAAGTAGAAAAGTCACAGGGTGAGAATGAAATATGGTCCATGTATTTTGATGGTGCTTGTTCAAAAGAAGGATTTGTTGAACACAATAGGGTGCTAAGAGGGGGGTGAATCAGCACACTTAAAAACTTTAACCAACCATTTTATGATAAAACTAAATAACTTAGAAAACATGAAGAGAAACATGCAATCCAAAAGTCAACACATACCACCAGAGTTTTAAATGGAAAACCCTAAAATAGGGAAAAACCATAGTGAGGGTTAGCTCACAATATAATAATCTCACTGCAAAAGTATTGCTACATTATTTTAGGGCTTCAACCCAAGGAAGATACTACTCCCTGATTTATGACTTTGATTTAGGTTTATAATCCAAGGAAGCTACTACTCCCTAATTACTCAGCTCACTGTTATTACAATGATAATGTAGATATGAGGACTGCTATGGAGAACACATCTTTTGTATGTTGATGGTGTAGTATGCTATTCTTGCTCAATACGTATCTTCAAACTGATTATGCGCATTTCATATCTTCTTCTGCTCTACTATATTCACATTCACCTTAATTACCTTTCAAATGAATTATATATTCTATATATATCCTTCACAAGATCTTGAAACATTGATTAGGTCAGCATCTAGAACAATATTGAATGTAACGTGTAGCTACTCACTGGTTGGCCACAACACATGCAAAGTGATAACAAACTTGTTGTGGACATTAGGGATTTATGAATAACATCAGGACACACCTTTCCACATCTTTTAGACTTGGAGAAACTAGTTAGGAGCCTCCACATGCAATAGGTACTTAACCAGTTAGCTCATACAACTTAGCAGGGTTGACTGTTTATCTTTCAACTGCTGGGAAGAAGCCAAAAAATTAATGTGGACCAACAATTCAATCATGCAAGAGCTTAATAGTAATCATACACCTTACTAGAGGAGTATCATACCAAACTATGCATCCACAAGACAAGAAATGTATCAGTCTGTAGAGAACATAGTCTTCCAGACCTTATGTAATGCTTCACAACCCAAAATATGATATTACGTTGAAGTGCAGGGTTTGAAACCTTTTGGGAATGATCATAGATATCAATGGATGCTACTCATCAGATCCGCACACCTTTGTCTGAAGTTTTTCAGAGGAATTCAAGAATGGCTTAGGTACTTAGAGTTTCGGAAGACAGTTATACTTACAACTTTGCTTACAATTATGACATTTTGACGCGCTAATAGAAAATGAGAATTATCTATATGTAGATCATGTCTGATGTGTATTGGACCATATTCTACCTCCACACAAGCTTTGATAATGGATTTATACATGTTTCATCTTTTGAAGAACTTAACTTGTATATTCAGGCTCCAGAATACAGTGTGATACCTCTGTCACTTGAGTAATGTCTTTGAGGACCACTAGAACACTTGAAACTTCATCATAGAATATAACATACTAATCTTAGTCATTCCTTAGGTCTGCATGACAAACAGATCTCTTCTGGAGGAATGTGGATCATTCCATTGTCTCCCCATTACTGCTCTGCTCTGTTTAGGTGATGGCCGATGAACTATCCCTTGTAACTTTTCATGCTGAAAGAATGAGAGACTGAAACCTTAGATATAACATTTAAATACATGTCAAAAACTATCATTTGAACCACATGGCCAACTCTGTATTTGCGGAGAAGTGCTGACCAATTCAAGTTGACTCTGCCTTAGGTTTTGCACTGAGAATGCCTTAGACACTTTTCTACTTCTTACCCTTGAGTGCGGTACTCCCAACTGATGAGATATGTATGTATATATGCAGAAATCATGAAAGGATAGGAGTGTTTACCTCCACATCATGTTCAAGCCCAAAACTAATCCATACTTAGACCATTTTTCCTTTCTCCTAGATTGATCTGTCTTAACCATCCTAAGTCTAAGTTTGTATGTACATTTCCATTTGTTATGTTGACATCAATGAAAACACATGTGGGCAACAGGATCAGGTGTAGGAGTAGTTTTTTTACATTTAGTGATAAGATTTGTAAATTCTCATTCCTTTTAAAGTTTGAGTGCACCAATAATATTGTAGAATATGAGGCACTCTTGCTTGGATTAAATATAGCAATGAAACATGGGATCAAAACACTCAAGGTTCTAATTGATTCATAGCTCATTATTTCACAAGTTGAAAGTAAATATGCATCAAAAAATAAGAGGCTAAAATAGTATAAACATGTAGTATGGGATGTCATAGATTTATTTGATGCATTTTCTATTAAATGGGTTGAGAGATAAAGGAATGTCATGGCAGACTTTTTGGCAAATGTTGTAATTAGACCAGGTGACATTACCTTGGCTTATATTGCACGTGTGGAAATAAAGGTAAGGCTTGCTGTCCCTGGTAATATTTCTAGTTGGCAGGTATTCAATGATGATAAAGTCTTGATGAGATTTATGCATTGCATAGATGAGTATGAAAATCAAGAAATAGAAATTTAGAATTTTGTGGAAGTTATTGATGGAAAGGAAACATTGTTTGGTAATTACATTATACAACTCAAGAAAAATAAGATCCCAAGAGAATTAGTTGCTTTGGAGAGAGATTTTGATAATAGTGACCAATTTGTTGCGAAGACCACTTTAACTAATAAGCAAGGTTTAGAAGAAGTAAATTTAGAAATAGATAGTGCTCCAAAAAAAGGTGTACATTGGTAATTAGTTGACTCACACCAAAATAATGTTGATTGCTTTGCTGAGAAAATATAAGCACATTTTTCCATGGTCATATGATGATCTAAAATCTTATAGAGAGGACCTATTTCAGCATGAGATTCCATTAAAACCAAATGCTAAACCATTTAGGTAGAAACAAAGGCCTATTAATCCAACCTTAGCTCCAAAAATGCAAGAAGAACTAATTAAGTTGAGGGATGGAGGGATTATCAAACCCATTAGGCACTCCACTTGGGTCTCAAATTTGGTTCCTATCAGGAAGAAGAATGGAGATATCAGGCTTTGTGTTGACTTCAAGAACCTGAATGTATCATCCTTGAAGGATAACTACCCATTGCTTAACATGGAGGCCATGGTACAAAAGGTTACAAGTTGTAAGAGTTTGCCCATGATGGATGGATTTTTAGGATACAATTAGGTAAAATTCAAAGAGTCTGAGCAATATAAGACTACCTTTACCATACCTTGGGGTGTTGGAATTAGGTTAGACAACTGAGAGGGGGGGTGAATCAGTTGTCACAACTTTAACCTTTTATACTTTTAATCTTCTTGCACAACTTAAAAATAGATTAATGATGTAAATATTAAAGCATTAATTAACAACACATGAGCAGAAACAAAATAAACACACATAACACCATAATTTTTACGTGGAAACCTAGTTAAGGGAAAACTACGGTGGGGGTTAACCCACAAGATTTGTACCCTGTTAAAAGTACTAAAAATAAATGGGAAGGCACTTGCCTTCAGGCACACTGCCCATAGCTCACTACTCAAAGAGGCTTACTGCCTACAGGAGGCTCACTGTCTACAAGATTTTGTATTTAATACAGGAAGAATGAACTGAGAAATAGCATCTTCTTCATGCCTGGTTCAGTCCCATTGAAGCGCTTAACTCCTCTGCTATGCTCCCACACTCTGCTCTGTTCTACCACATCTTTGCTCACTTCATGCACTTTGACAGCCTTACTTCACTTATTTATATATAACATCAACTTTGGAATGATCATCAAAGTTAGCTTTACAAACATCTTATTACAATTTTTCTTCAAGGTCGGCCTAACAAACTGTTACAATTACAAGACTTGATTTGGTACAAAGAATTACGTGCGAATCCTTATAGTGTTCACCAAACATTTTTTGGGACTTGAATCTTCTTCGATCAACACACTACACTATAGGGAATTCCTCTTAGATCATCCGCAACACGCTTGAAACATCCGGTTGACCAAGACTGGGAAGAACAACAATACCAAGGAAGAAAACTTTAGTAATGAGTTCAATCTTCAATGCAGACCTCCAACACAGCAGATACATGATCCAAAGACCTCCACAAGCACATTGAATTTAGAAATAACATCCACACTACTCCAAATCATCAGAATCACTTGCATCTTCATCCGGTACCTCAAGAACACTGTCTGCGATGACTTTCACACTAGAAAGATTGCTTGCAGACCTCCAAACCATGAACCGTTTGAGTTGAGGATACACACTGACTTCCCAACCATGCCTCTAGATGTACACATCATAAGTTTTCATTGCAGAGCAAGGACCAATTTCCTGTCACTCTATCTCTTCTGAACGCTGTAAAACCCAGTTCTACTCAGATGGCCATAGCTTCTTCAAATCTTCATGTGTACCTCTCAAATCTTAACTGGAGCTACTTCAGACAATCCTCTACATAGCCATATGGTCTACGTACTTTGATCTTCATTCCTCTAGAAATGCGGAGGAATCTACTTCACTAATTTGCACAGTTTCCTCTATTTCTGACAAAGGGATATGTTGACATCAATGACAACACATCATAGGCACATATTTGCAACAATCTCCCCCTTTGTCATTGATGGCAACATATGATGTGAAAAACTAATTCAACCATCAAGACAAGGATTTCTCCCCCTTTCTCTTATCACTTCTGCAACCACTTTCTTCACTGCTCCCCCTTTCATCAGCAACTAGTTTTTCACATGACTTCTCTTTGTTGGAAAGAGACACCATATGGATTCATGAATGTTTTCATTGATGGCAACAAATTTCATCCCACACATCCACAGGACATGGTATGTCTCTACCGGAAGTCAGAGTGAAGAATGTTGTGGTCCAGTAAACAAGAATAGAGCATGTGGTGAGGTCTGATAGACAGGTCCGGATCTCTCAGAGGAAGCATCTTGGTGAAGTGCAGATTTGGGGAAGTCAAGAGGAGCATCTTGACTAATAGATTCCAAGGTTTGAGCCTCCGGTGTGAAAAGGATAAAGAGATATGAATGTTTGAGTGTCAGGTTCTCATGTGACAGTGTGAACAGAAGAAGAACTGACTGGCAGAACATTAGACATTATTCTGGATGTGTTACTGATGTTGGTGAAGGTTATGATGGCATGAATTATGTTTATCCAACATGATTAATGATTTCCATAAGTATATCATTGATCCGCATTACTTGGTGTGCAAGGATTCAGCCGACAGATCAAAGTTTGTGAAAAGATTAACTATTCCAGGTGCTGACTAGAAAGGTGATGAAATCACTTGTGAGGATATATATACACAATGGATTTAGTTGTGAGAAGAGTTGTGGGTGTTGTTGTTGTGCGAATAAAAGCAGAGCAGAGCAGAAGCAGTAAGGAAGGTCCGGTACGTGAAAGGAAAGCAGCATAAGAGAAGAGGAAAGATGAAGTGCAGCAGATCAGTGTACTAAGCCTAATCGGAACTGAACTCCAGCATATGTGGATGCTACCAATCAGTTCAAGTATTGTATAACACTCTTTTTGTAGATAGTGTGTCTCTTGTAGGCAGTGTGCCTCCTTGTGAGCAATGTGCTCGGGTAGTGAGCCCTAATTGGCAAGTGCCATTTTGTATTTCCATTCTTCTAACAGAGAATACAATCTTGGGTTAATCACCCCGTGGTTTTCTCCCTTAACAGGGTTTCCACGTCAAAAATATTGTGTCATGTATATTTCCATTTCATGATTATGTTTACTCATTTGGATTAATATTACATTGATTACTAATAAAGTTCAGAAAGTAGAAATAATTAGGATAACTGATTCACCCCCCCTCTCAGTTATCAATGGTATTAGAGCTAAGTTCCTCCTAATAGAGCCTAACAGCTTGAGGAAGATCTGGGAATTCAAATGGATGCATATGGTTTAAGGGAGCAACTCAAGACTGCCCTTGATGATCTTGAACAGTCAAACTCTGAAGTCAATGAATTAAAGGAAAGACTCAAACAGGCTGATGATTTCATGAGAGAACTAAAAGACAAATTAAGTCTCTCTATGAAAAAGAGAAAGGAGCTGCTTCAACAATTGGCAAGACAAGGTGAAGCAAATAATGCAATTGAAGAGCTGAAGGAAAAAATTGAGCTGTGTGAAAAGTTATCAAAATAAATCATTATGGTAAGACATGAAATGGAATTAGGAGTCATGAAGTTTACCCAAGAAGTTGAAGAGAAAAGAAAAACTGAAGATAATCTAAGACAATCCCTCAAGGAGAAATCAGAAGATTGCCACCAAATGGATAGAATTATCAGACATCTTGAATCTGATCTTGAAGATGCTAAAGATAATGAAGAAAAACTTGAGGGTCAAATTGTCTCTCTCAAAAGGGATCTTCAAACAACAAATGAGTATAAAGAGAAATTCAAGATAAGTTCTGCTCAACTTGAAGTTCTTCTTGGAAGTCAAAAGAAGGTAGATGACAAGTGTGGTTTGGGATATGAGAAAGGAGAAAGCTCTAGATCCGGTCAGAAGAATTTTGGATCAGAAAATCCAAGGAATAGGCCTAGAAGACCTCCGATAAGACAGCCTAATGCTCAAAGATATCCATCCTTCAATGGATACTGCCACAACTGCAATCACTTTGGTCACAAAGCTAATCAGTGCAGAAAGAGAATGAATCAGACTAATTCATCCTTCTCCGGATAGTGTTTTAACTGCAAAATGTATGGTCACAAATCTCATGAATGCAGAAATATGCAAATGAACAAATCATTCAATGGTAGATGCTTTGCATGCAATAGAATAGGTCATATGGCTAATCAATGCAGATCAAGAGGATATCAATCAAATATGCAAAGAAATGTTGTTTGCCAAATTTGCAATAAATCCGGTCATATTGCAAAATTCTGTAGAAGCAAGAATCAGGACAAACGGGGTTCGGTATATCATAATCAGAATCAAGATAAGGGGAAACAAAAAGTGAATGCAGATGAAGTTAAAGTGAGATTAACAAGATTTGGGTAAAGAAAAGTACAGAGAATGTAGAGGTTGGATCCGCACCAGACTCTGGTGCTGATATTCCTTCTAGAAATTAAAAAGTGAGCTTTGGCTCAGGGGGAGAACAAAGAAAACCTTGTTCCCCCAGCCAGTCAATTGGTGCCAGAACTGGCACAAGAAGAGTTGCGGATTGAAGGGTTCATAAGGGAAACATCCAAACAAACTATGGTTAAGATTTGGAAGATCTGCATGTTGTTTAAAGATAAGGACTAATCCAGTTCTTCAAGTCATCCAAACAAGGCCAACCAGAATAACTTAGGTCAAGCATTTCTTGCAACCTCACAATAGGGTTTGCGGAGCAATATAAGGGTTTTCTCATTAATCACTTGTTCATTCTGCATTCAAGAAGAAGAGAGAAAAGGAGCTCTGCAACTACTTCTCCCAAAGATCAAGATGATTCTTCTTACAGCTCAACCTAGATTTCATCATGTGCCCTAAAACTGTGTAAAAGGTATTCTTCGTTCTTGATATCCTTCAGTAAGATTCTTTGATGATGGCTACTCCGAATATAGTAAAGATTTCTGATAGACCTCGCCCCACATTTAAAAAACATCCATACAAATCCTTGGAGGTAGATCCCCTAGGAGCATTTTCCAGTGTTCCGCATGGCGTTTTACACACCGAAGATATTAGGGTTTACATACACGCAAATGTTGAAGTGTTTGGGGAATTCAAACTAAGAGATATCTATCACAAACAACTGTTAGATGACTCATTTGATCTCAAACCCCAATACAAGGGCCTTTGGAATAAGCACTTTGCATAATACATACATTTCCCCTGTTTTACTAAGGATGAATGGGTCAGGTATATTTTGAGCTGAATACATGACAACTTTATGTGGTTAAATGAACCATTCAAAATCACAAAAGATGCCATCAGGGCAGTTACTGGATTACACTCATCCGGTGGGATTCCTGTTCTTAAATCTGTGAAGAATCAAACTGTGAGTGAGGCTACCGGATCCAAGTTTGACAAAAGAGCAATGATAGTAGATGACATCTCTGATCCGGATGTCAAGTATGCCTCCATGATCATTGGATATAAAATATATCATTCTAGCAAGGAAAATTCAGTACCTGGAACTGCCATCTACACCACTTATGAAATGCTAAGAAAGGATGTAGACTATGATCTTTGTTAGCTTCTCTTAAACCAACTCTTGGAGAATCTGTAGAAAATAAAGAAAGATAAAAAAATTCATTCAAGTATGGTGGATTAATATTGTGCTTATTCTTCTACTTTATGAATGAGCTTCCCGGATCTAGTGGCTGGGTGTGGGAGAATGATAGACCAGTGGCTATCCAAATCAGAGATTATTTGCATGGACTTGGTGATAACAAAGCACAAAATATAGCTCTGTGGGGATATTTCAAGAATTTTCAGAACATGATGCAAGCAAGAGAAAGGATTCCCCAGTCTCTTGTTGAAAAATACAAAGACATAGTTTGTTTTATGGTAGAGACTAATTAGTGCCTAATGGAGGTAGTAGAACCAAGAACTGTATGGATCATGCCCATGGGGTATGAAGTTGATGAACAAATTGTGGAGCTGCACGTTCAACACATGCTAAGTCAGCCTAAGGATCCAAAGGCAGAAAGGTTTGGAACCTTTGAGGAGCTGAGTATAAAAATTCATGTTGAACTCAGAGAACCAGAGATCAAGAGGAAGGTGAGAAAAGAAGTAGAAAATTTTGCCCAAGGTCTTGGCATCTCAAAGGAGGCACTTGATGCCCACAAGAAAAAGATGGAAAGGGTTGAGGAAGAGAAGAAGTAAGGAAAGTGTTCCGGTAGAATCTTCCACCCGAACAAGATCATCAAAGAAATCTACACCTATCACTGCCAAAAGCTCAAAGGCATCTAAACCGGAAGCAAGATCATCTGGTAAAATAGAGAAAAGAACCAAGAGTAAGGCCACAAGGTCTTATACGAGTCAAAAAGATGAAGAAGAGACTGAATCAGATGAAGAGATAAAGAAATTGAAGAAGAAGAAGAAATCATCCAGTGAACACTCTACCGGTCAAGGAGAAGAAGAAAAGGAAGAGGAATTTGTTGAAAAACCCACTCTATCCCTAGATGTTGTAGTGAAAGCAGTCACTGTGAATGGGAACCTCCAACCCTTAACAGAATTTTATGATGAATATAATGAAGCAGATAAAAAGATTCTGGAGGAAGCGACAGTTCAGTTTTTGAACACCTACAACAAAGCTTTTATTGAAATTATCTCTCTAATTCCTAAAAGCTTAGAGAAAAGGCTTGAAATGAGGAAGAACAATGCTCAAGCAAAAGATCTCAAGATCTGGGAACAGGTCGCCATTCAGCTCTTCCCTTCAATCACTCCGCAGCAAATGAATATGATCTTTAAAGAGTGCAAGGATGAGTTTTGGAGCAAAGCCAGGATGAATCAGCTCATGCTTGGTGAAACCGACAAAGTGGCAAAAGAGACTGAAGAGATCCTCTGAAATACTCTTAAAAAGTTTAACATTCCCATCACAGAGGACATTGGTAAAGACAAGGGCTCAGAATCCTCTATTCCGGAAGAGATGGCTCATGAACAAACAAATATCTCTACTCCAGTTTCCCCTATAGCTTCCGGATCTAAAGGAGAAGACAAAATATAAGAGAAAGAAGCAGGAGTGAAGGAAAAAGAAGTTGACAGTACCAAGGTTGCAGAGGGAGAGAAGACCCCAACAGAGAAAACCACAACTGCTAGTGGTAAGAATGTAGGAGAGAAAGCTCCAAGGGACAACCCTAAGAATGCAGAAGAGAAGAAACATCTGTCTCCGGAAAGAGACACTGGAAAAACTGTCCAAGAATTCCTGAACAAAGAAACAATGGAGATTGATGAACCGGAGCTTCTACAAGGACCATTTAATTTTGATTCACTTTCTCTGGTACAGACAATGAAGATAGCCTCATTCACTAATGCAAAGGCTAAAGAAAAACTCTTAAAGTCTCACATGGAAGACTATGAGTTGATAGAAGCTGCTTCCGGAGTGCTAGAAAAGATTATGCCATCATTTCAGAAGGATCCCACAGCCTCCTCATTCGGTAATCTCAAAACTCTAGTCAATAGTGTTAGCACACATTTTGATTCTCTAGAGAAGTCAGCTGAAGAAAAGGTCCGGAAGGAGTTTTTGGATAAGAGATTCTCAAAGGTACAAGGGTTGATCATTAATGATAGAAGAAATATGAATATTGGGATAAAGAGCTTAGAAAATGCTCTTAAAGATGGCGGTGAAGTATACAAATTTTGTATTTCCTGGTCCAAAGCAACAATGGAGATTGAAAAGAAAATAAAAGAGCAAGAGGATAAACTACTAAGTTTGTCTCAAAGTTTTGATCCTTTCTCATCCTCCATAGTAAATCAAGAGTGTCAGACTATTGCAATCACAAATGCAATAAAGAATTTTGAGAAGGAAAGGAAGAACATAATTAGTCAGATGGGTGAACTTAGAAGGATCATCATCCCTAAGTTAGAGGCCATGCATGAGGCCATAAGTGATGCTCAGACTACCGCTCAGACCAATGATCTGACAGATCTCAAGAGGGCAGAAGCTTTTGCATTCCTGTTGAGTGGTCACATCTCAATTTTGGACAGGATGAAGCAGAGTTGGGCTGCAGAACTCGTCCAATTGAAGAATACTTTTGCAGACATACTTAAGTATATGTAAGTACAACTTGTATATATACTTATGCGGACATGTATAGACTATTTTTGAAAATTTTGGTGTGCGGACCCTACCCTTTGCCATTGATGTCAAAGGGGGAGTGAGGAGCAGTGAAAAATGAGGAATCCAACTAAGGGGGAGCTCTAGAAAATGTATATAAAAATAGAGCATCAACCAAGGGGGAGCACAGTGTAAACACTTAGTCATTTTTCACTAAGTGTTGCCATCAATGCCAAAGGGGGAGATTGTTGGCAAGAAACACTATATGGATTCATGAATGTTGTCGTTGATGGCAACAAAGTTCATCCCAGACATCTGCAGGACATGGTATGTCTCTACCGGAAGTCAGAGTGAAGAATGTTGTGGTCCGGTAAACAAGAATAGAGCATGTGGCAAGGTCCAACAGACAGGTCCGAATCTCTCAGAGGAAGCATCTTGGTGAAGTGCAGATTTGGGGAAGTCAAGAGGAGTATCTTGACTAATAGATTCCAGGGTTTGAGCCTCCGGTGTGAAAAGGATAAAGAGATATGAATGTTTGAGTGTCGGGTTCTCATGTGACAGTGTGAACAAAGGAAGAACTGACTGGCAGAACATCAGACATTATTCTGGATGTGTTACTGATGTTGGTGAAGGTTATGAAGGCATGAATTGTGTAGCCAACATGATTAATTATTTCCATAAGTATATCATTGATCCACATTACTTGGTATGCAAGGATTCAGCCGACAGATCAAAGTTTGTGAAAAGATTGACTATTCCGGGTGCCGACTAGAAAGGTGATGAAATCACTTGTGCAGATATATATACACGATGGATTTAGTTGTGAGACAAGTTGTGGGTGTTCTTGTTGTGCGAATAAAAGCAGAGCAGAGCAGAAGTAGTAAGGAAGGTCCGGTATGTGAAAGGAAAGCAGCATAAGAGAAGAGGAAAGATGAAGTGCAGCAGATCAGTGTACTGAGCCTAACTGAAACTGAACTCCAGCATATGTGGATGCTACCCATCAGTTCAAGTATTGTATAACACTCTTTTTGTAGATAGTGTGTCTCTTGTAGGTAGTGTGCCTCCTTGTGAGTAGTGTGCTCAGGCAGTGAGCCCTAATTGGCAAGTGCCATTTTGTATTTCCATTCTTCTAACAGAGAATACAATCTTGGGTTAATCACCCCATGGTTTTCTCCCTTAACAGGGTTTCCACTTCAAAAATACTGTGTCATGTGTATTTCCATTTCATGATTATGTTTGCTCATTTGGATTAATATTACATTGATTACTAATAAAGTTCAGAAAGTAGAAATAATTAGGATAACTGATTCACCCCCCCTCTTAGTTATCAACACTCTCCCCCTTTGAAATCAATGGAAAAGGGCACATATTTGCAATCTTTTCTTCCCCTTTTTGTTTCAGACTAATCTCCAAAATTTGCATACTGACTACTTCCCCTGAGTAGTATCTCCTTAACATCAATCCAGATCACAAGATATGATTGTGAATTCCATCGGACTGATGCACACTAGTGCATCTTAGTTTTGAATAGGAGGGGTAATAACCCCTAGCTTCCCTCTGAGATACTCAAAAGTATCCTTAGGCAGAGGTTTGGTGAATATATCCGCAATCTGATCCTTTGAAGAAACAAACTCTAATCTAACTTCATTCTCACTTACCTTCTCTCTCAAGAAGTGAAACTTGATGGATATGTGCTTTGTCTTTAAATGCAACATTAGATTCTTTGAGATGTTTATTGCAATTGAATTATTGCAGAAGATTGTAACATGCTCTTCAAACACAATTCTGATATCCTTCAACATTTTCTTCATCCATAAGACCTGAGTTCAATTGCTTGCTACTGCTATATACTCTGCCTCTACAGTAGATAGAGATATTGCCTCCTACTTTTTGCTCAACCAAGAAACCAATCTCCTTCCCAAGAAGAATGCACCACCACTAGTACTTTTCTTGTCATCCATATTTTTATATACATGAAGAGTGAAGTCATTATCCTTTAGATACCATAACCCATAATCAGATGTTCCCTTTAGATATCTAAAAATTCTTTTGACTGCTACAACATGGGATTCCCTAGGATCAGCTTGAAATCTAGCTACAAGTCCAACTGCATTCATAATGTCAGGTTTGGTCTGAGTTAAATAAAGAGTCCTCCAATCATTGATCTATACCTTTTCTGATTTACCTTAGGTGAATCATCATCTTTACTCAACTTGCATCTGGTTACCATAGGAGTACTTACTGGTTTTGAGTCCTCCATTCCAAACTTTTTCAACAATTCTCTCACATACTTAGACTGAGATATGAAGATACCTTTATCTGACTGAGTGATTTGCAGACCTAAGAAGAAATTTCTTTCACCAAACATAGACATTTCAAATTCACTTTGCATCTGATCAGCAAATTTCTTACACATGCTTCCATTTCCACCAAAAATGATATCATCAACAAATACCTCAACAATTAAGATGTGCTCATGATCAATCTTGAAATAAAGATTACTGTCAGCTATGTCTTTGCTAAATCCTAGCTTTAGCAGATACTTATCTAATCTTGCATACTAGGCTCTTGGGGCTTGTTTAAGTCCATATAACGCTTTCCTTAATCTGTAGACCATACCTTCTTGATTAGACAATTGGAATCCTTCTAGTTGCTCAATGTAGACTTCTTCCTCTAACTCTCCATTTAGGAATGTTGACTTGACATCCATCTGGTAAACTTTGAAATCTTTGAAAGCAGTAAATTCAAGAGATAATCTGACTACTTCAATTCTTGCCACTGGAGCAAATATTTCTTCAAAGTCAATTCCCTTTACTTGAGAATATCGTTTGCATACCAATCTTGCTTTGTTTCTCACAACTTCACCTTCTTCATTCAGTTTATTCCGGAAGACCCATTTGGTTCCAACTACATTTTTATTTTCAAGTCTAGAAACAAGATCCCAAGTATGATTCTTTTCAATTTGCATTAATTCTTCTTCCATTGCTTTTACCCAATTTTCGCCATTACAAGATTCATTCACTATTTTTGGTTCAATCTTTGAAATCAAACAATACTCTATTTGATCTTCAACAATTCTTCTTCTAGTTTGAACACCTTTATTCCTGTCTCCTATGATTTGATCTTCAGAATGATTCAACTTTACATACCTGGGGGTTTTGGGAGTTTCTTAAACTTCTGATTCTTTAGCTCATTCCTCAACATCTGCACTAACTTCTTGAGTCACTGGATTTTCTGGATCAATCTAGATCTGAGTCTAGGTTTGAATTTGCTTTCCTTGACTTTGACTTTCATCTTGATCATTTGAATCATATCCGCAAGGTTTGGAAGATCTTTCTTTGCTTTCATCAACTTTGACATTAGCACTTTCAATAATCTTTTTCAATCTCTTGTTGAAACACCGGTATGCCTTGCTTTGAGTAGAGTAACCCAGAAATATTCCTTCATCACTTCTTGCATCAAACTTACCTAGATCCTCATCTCTTTTGATATAGCATTTGCTACCAAAAAATCTAAAATATTTCACAGTAGGAGGATGACCAAACCATAGTTCATAAGGTGTCTTACCAGAATTGCTTTTAATCTACACCTAGTTAAGAGTGTAGACAAAAGTACTCACAACTTCTCTCCAATAGACTTGTGGAACATTTGCTTCCATCATCATGGTCCTAGAAGCTTCTTGAATTGTCTGGTTCTTTCTTTCCACAACTCCATTCTGCTAAGTCCTAGGAGTAGATAATTGTCTTTTTATTCCACGTTTTTCACATAATGTATCAAACTCACTAGAGATAAACTCTCCACCTTTGTCAGATCTCATAAATTTTATCTTTACACCAATCTCATTCTCCACCATAACCTTGAACACCTTGAATTTGTCAAGAGCTTCTAATTTTTCTTTCAAGAAAGTTACCCACATCATCCGGGAGTAATCATCAATTAGCAACATAAAATATCTGTCTCCTTGCACACTTCTAATTCTAGCAAGACCACATAGATTAGTATGCACAAGTTCCAATAGTCCACTTGAAAAGTTTTCTTTATTCTTGAATGAAGTTCTATTCTGTTTACCCAATTGACATTCTCTACACATGTTATCAACAGGTTTCACAAGTTTTGGAAGATCTCTCACAGCTTGTGTAGAACTTATCTTAACAATATTATCAAAATTCACATGATAAATTCTCCTATACCATAACCAACTCTGATCAATCTAAGCAATCGAATAGCTTTTATCGGTACCATTTAAATGAAAGATGTTGCCCTTAGTTTGTGTACCTGATGCAATCACAGTTCCGGAGCTTGCTAAGATTTTACATTTTCCATCCTTGAATTAGAGATCATACCCTTTGTCAACCAACTGTCCAACACTGAGAAGATTATGCTTCAATCCTTCTACATACAGAACATCATTAGTGTTATTCTTACCATCAAAAGAGATGGATCCTCTGCCACGAATTCTACCAGTTGAATTGTCTCTAAATTTCATGATTCCACCTTCATATCTTTCCAAACTTATGAACTTACTTTTATCATTAGTCATATGATGAGAACATCCACTATCAATCACCCATTCATCATTTTCTTCAATCTGAGTAGCCAATGCACTTTCCGCATTCACACAGCTAGTAGATTCAGTAGACACCGGATCTTCTTCTTTGATGGCAATGAACACCCATTCATTTCCTGAGTTACTTCCCATATCGGATTCATCATCAGTGACACCTTCTTTAGCTTCTTGGACATAGTAACATTTCTTATGAGCCCTTGACCTATTAGCATTTGGCTTTGAAACCCTCTTCAGACACCTTGAGGCAAAATGACCAATCTTATTACAAGCAAAACATTTGAGAGGCAACTTTCCATCATAATTACCAGATCCTCTTGGCAATCTTTTGGCAATAAGGGCTTCAAGTTCTGCAGCCTCACTTTCATCATCATCAAGATCCTTCCTTCCCATCTCAAATCTATTTGATCTTCCTAAAGAACTTTCACCTAGATCATATCTTTGTTTTCCATAAACACTGGCCTTAAATGCAGATTCAAACTTAGGATGAGAGTCACCAAACTCACTCATTTCAAATGTTGAAAGCTTACCAACCAATGGATCCCTTGTAACAGTTGTCACAGTCATGATCTCTTCAATGGTAGCAACTTTATGCTTGTAAGTCGTAGGTAAGGATCTGAGCACTTTGACAATAATCTCTGATTCTTCCAATATTCCACCAGCACTCCTGATATTGGTCCAAGCTCAATCACCTTCTGCATGTAGGAAGTAATGTTTTCATCTTCACTCATTATCAACCTTTCGTATTTACCCTTCAGGCTCTGTAGCTTGGCACATTTGGCATATTTATCAGCTTCATACAAAGTTTCTAACTTTTCTAGATTTCATGAGCAATTTTCAATTCCAGGACATTTGTCATTTCTGTATCAGTCAGTGCACTCAACAATGCTTCTTTAGCTCGAATATTGTATTCATCTTCCCTGAGTTCATCTAGAGTTGAAGGGCCATTCTTCATAATCTTATATTCATCCTTAGTTATCAACCAAAAGGCATCACCCAACATTGCAGATGACACTGCATGCACACCTTCCAAAGAGAGTAATTTATTCCATCAAATCTCAGAATTTCCTTCTTATAAGTCGACATCTTGGATCTCCTCAAGTAGTCAAGCTTCATTTAGAGGAACTGACTCTGATACCAATTGTTGGAATTAGGTCAGAGAACTGAGAGGGGGGGTGAATCAGTTGTCACAACTTTAACCTTTTGTACTTTTAATCTTCTTCCACAACTTACAAATAGATTAATGATGTAAACATTGAAGCATGAATTAACAACACATGAGAAGAAACAAAATGAACACACATAAAACCAAAATTTTTATGTGGAAAACTGGTTAAGGGAAAACCGTGATGGGGGTTAACCCACAAGATTTGTACCCTGTTAAAAGTACTTAAAAGAAATGGGAAGACTTTCCTTCGGGTGCACTTCCCAGAGCTCACTACTCAAAGAGGCTCACTGCCTATAGGAGGCTCACTACCTACAAGATTTTGTGTTTAATATAGGAAGAATGAACTGAGAAATAGCATCTTCTTCATGCCTGGTTCAGTCCTATTGAAGTGCTTAACTCCTCTGCTCTACTCCCACACTCTGCTCTGCTCTACCACATCTTTGCTCACTTCATGCACTTTGATAGCCTTACTTCACTTATTTATATATGACATCGGCTTTGGAATGATCATCAAAGTCAGCTTTACAAACATCTTATTACAATTGTTCTTCAAGGTCGGTCTAACAAACTATTATAATTACAAGACTTGATTTGGTACAAAGTATTACATGCGAATCCTTATAGTGTTGGCTAAACATTTTATGGGACTTGAATCTTCTTCAATCAACACACTACGCTCCAGAGAATTGCTCCTAGATCATTCGCAACATGCTTGAAACACCCGGTCGACCAAGACTGGGAAGAACAATAATACCAAGGAAGAAATCTTCAGTAACAAGCTCAATCTTCAATGCGGACCTCCAACATAGTAGGCACACGATCCAGAGACCTCCACAAGGACATTAAATTCAGCAATAACATCCGCACTATTCCAAATCATCAGAATCACTCGCATCTTCATCCGGTACCTCAAGAACACTGTTTTCCATGACTATCACACTAGAAAGATTGCTTGCGGACCTCCAAACCATGAACCATTTGAGTTGAGGATACACACTGACTTCCCAAACATGCCTCTAGATCCGCAGATCATAAGTTTTCATTGCAAAGTAATCCGAACCAATTTCCTGTCGCTCTGTCTCTTCTGAACACTGCAAAACCTAGTTCTACTTAGATGGCCATAGCTTCTTCAAATATTCATGCGGACCTCTCAAATCTTAACTAGAGCTACTTCAGATAATCCTCTACACAACCATATGGTCCGTGTACTTTGATCTTCATTCCTCTAGAAATGCGGAGCAATCTACTTCACTGATCTACACAATTTCCTATGTTTCTGACAAAGGGATATGTTGACATCAATGACAACACATCATAGGCACATATTTGTAACATGGGGAATGTATGTATATGTAAGAATGTCATTTGGTTTGACAAATGCAGGAGCAACATTTCAAAGAGCAATGGATGTTGCATTTGCAAGTGTCATAGATTTCATATTAGTTGTGTATTAGGATGATCTGATGGCACACTCCAAGAAAGCAGAAGACCATTGTATGCATCTAGAAAAGATTTTCATCAAAGCATTAGAATATGGTATATCATTGAACCCCAAGAAATGTGCATTTGGAGTCATTAAGGATAAGTTGTTGGGGCACATTGTATCTAAGGATGGGGTGAGAATTAATCCTGAAAGAGTGGTAGCAATTGACAGAATCCCAATGCCCAAGACAGTTAAGGGTATTCAATCATTTTTAGGGCAGATCAACTTTGTAAGAAGGTTTGTCACTAATTTTATAGACAACTAAAAGTATATGGTGCAGGAGCACCTACCTGACAGCTGGCCTCCATGAGGCAGTTAGTTTGTTTTAGGTCTGGTTAATGTTTCCAAGAAGGTCTGATAAGACCAATGCATGTAATAAGGTCATGTTGACCATACTTTACTATTTTTAGATAGTTTGTTATGACAGCTGTTATGCTGTATGTCCGGTTGGATCCTCCCAGCCGCTTGGAAGCTCCCAGCCGCTGGGAATCGAGTGGTAGTACTCGCAAGAGGTCCTATATATGCATGCGGATCGGTTGGTATTGGATATCATCGATCATCGATCAGACTGCGCAGAGAGTGAGATAGAGAGGAGAGACTGAGTATTGTATCTGCATCTTTTGAAATCAATAAAGAGATCCTGTTTGTGTCCATTCTTTGTTTTGAATCCCATTGTGTGATCGACTTGCTGTTCTGGTGGTTTCATGGATTCGCTGATCCATTCCACCGGTTGATTCGTCGAATCGGTGGAATGGCTATGTACAGTAGTTTAGGATTTAGTCTGCATTTTGTGTTTGTTTGCATGCAGGTGCGCAGGATCGCAGTCGAGAGGTGTTGAGAACCCTAGCATGGGTATGTGCTAGGTCGTGTTGGTTGTTAGAGTCTGGATGATCACCCTGAAAGTAGATCGGGTCACCTCAGGAGGTTCGGCGGATTGGAAATTCGCTAAGGTTGGAAAATCCATCGCAACGGCATCATCAGGATATTTCTGTGTATATCCTGCAGTTACTTCGGGCGTCATCCGAGTAGGTGGAGATGAGCATGATGCAGTCGATTGCATAAAGTGAATGTGCATCGGGGTGATCATCATCAGGTGTTGCCGAGGAGGAGCGTATCGGTATAAGGTAGAAGATCGGGTTGATAAAACCATCGCGGGCCGATAATGTTATGTTTGGCCGACAGCAGGATATTGAAAGAGCTGCATGTGACGTCATCGTCATCAGGATAATCGTCATCAGGATATCGGGGCAGCAGGATATTGAAGGAGCTGCATGTGACGTCATCGTCATCAGGATAATCGTCATCAGGATATCGGGGTGACGTAAGCATCGAAGGAAAGGTGCAAGAGGTTGTCGTCATCAGGATATATGGGAGGAACCGGATGTTCTATATCCTGCTGATGAACATGATGTTGAACATCATGATGATGAAGATAGAGTTTGGTGGTAAGGTGAACAGTGATCGTCAGGAGGATGTTTGCGCTTGCCGAATGTGATGATGCTGCCGATAGCCGAATATGATGATGCTGCTGACAGACGAAGAGTCGAAGGTTTGTCTGTAGGAGGATATCAGTCGGCAGAGAAAATATGATGATGCTAACAGTGTTAAGGGAAATATGATGATGATGAAGGGTTGCGGACATACATGCTGTATGTCAAGGTTTTAGTGTGGATGCCTCTGCATCATAGTGGTATCAGAGCTCAGCAAAAGGTCTGGGCTGTTGTGTGTTGATTTTGTCACCGAAAGAGCAGAGGTAGAGTTGATTCTGTCACCGAAAGGACAGAGGTAGAGGAGTGAGAGGTTGACAAAATGCCTCCGAAAGGTAATGGTACTGCAAGGGAATTGCAGGAGATGAAGGAAAAACATGCCAGAGAGATGAGGAAGATGAAGGAGCTTGCTGAAGCACTTCAAGCCAGGCTTGTAGCCTTGGAGAAGAACAAAAAGAGGGAAGTGGACGACAGTGAATCTGAAGAAGATGAAGATGCTGTTGAAGAGTATGAAGAGGTAGCTGAAGATCTGGATGCTGAAGACCAGAGATTTGCAAAACTGTTAAAGGCAGTGCAGAGTGATAAACCTAAGGTAAAGGTTGATGTTTCCAAGTATAATGGAAGTTTGAATGAAGATGAGTTACTGGATTGGATTGCTACACTTGATAATCACTTTGAATGTGAAGATGTTGCTGAGGATCAGAAGGTAAAGATTGCAAAGACCAAGTTAGGAGGTCATGCTTTGGTATGGTGGGACTATGTACAATCCGAGAGAAGGAAACAAGGAAAGTCAAAGATCACTTCATGGGATAAAATGGTAGCAAGGATCAAAGGTAAATTCTTGCCCAGGGATTATGAGGTTCAGATGTTTAAGAAGCTGCAATTTTTAAGGCAGAAGGAAATGGATGTGAAGGCATATACTGAGGAGTTTTATAAGTTGAGTATGAGATTTGGTCATCATGAGAATGAGGTAGAAAAGGTGGCTAGGTACTTGGCTGGTTTGAGATTGAACATACAGGATGAGTTAGTTTTAGCTAACCCTAAGAGTGTTGAGGATTGTTACCAAATGGCAATCAGGATTGAAGAAAAGATGAATAGAGGACAAGATAAGTCCATGAGAGGAAGAGGCAGCAATATGAGGGGAAGAGGATTAGCCCCTACAACAAGGCAAACCAATGAGGGTCAAGAAGACACTGGTAAAGGACAGGGACAGTCTGATTTCAGAGGTGGATGGAAAGGTAATAGAGGCAGATTTGGAAGTGGTAGAGGTTCTACTACATTTTCAGGAAAGTGTTACACCTGTGGTGAGTTTGGTCATCCATTTTTCAAATGTCCAGAAAGCAAAGGTTCATCATCCAGAAATGATAGAACGAATGACAAGAGAGTACAACTTGTGCAAGAAGAGAAAGTAGAGCAAAGTGTGCAAAGTTCAAACACTTATCAAGGAGATAGGGATCCTGACGGTTATGGATATCCTGAGGAGGGAGAAGCATTGATGCTAAGGAGAATTAGTTTGCAGACATCAAAGGATATGATGCAAAGAAGAGCTCTTTTCAAGACCACATGCAAGAGCAAAGGTAAAGTATGTAAGGTTGTCATTGATACTGGTTCAACAGACAACATGGTATCTCAGGAGATGGTGGATAAACTGAATTTGGAAAGGATTCCCCATAAACACCCTTACAAGGCATCTTGGGTGAGTGATAGTCAATCACTTTTTGTCTATGAACAAGCATATGTTGATTTTCAGATTGGAGCATATCATGATAGAGTTTTGTGTGACATTTTGCCCATGGAATGTTGTCACCTACTGTTGGGTAGACCATGGCAATTTGATAGGAGGGTACTGTATGATGGGTATGCTAATACCTACACCATCAAGAAAGATGGGAAGACTATTATGTTGATGCCATTATAGGAAGCAGCTGTAGTATAGAAGGCAGCAAAAATCATTGTAGTGGGAAAGAAGGAATTTGTGCAGAAGCCTATAGGAGCAGGCATAAAGGCAGTTGAGGACACTGCAGGGAAAGAAGTTGTTAAGGACAACAGGTTGAAGAAAGTTTTAGTTGTGACTGACAGAGGTCAGCAGCAGGTGCAGAAACAGGTTTGCAAACAGCAACCAGTTGAGAGGAATGACAAGGATGTTGTCATAGCTGGGACTATTGTTTGTCCTATAAAGGTTGAAAGAAAGACAGAGTTGAACATTGCAGAAGTTCAAGAGGCAGTTTAGACAGAGGTTCTAGTCAGACAACCTGACAAACACAAGGTATGTGAGAGAAAGGCCTACATTAACAGGCATGAGGGTTTACTTGCAAGAAAGCAAGTTACAGTTCAGAAGTCTTGGAGCAGCCAAGAGACAGCAGAGGACAAAGCTGGAACAGGTCAGAACACTGACATGACAAAGTGTAAAGGTGGAGGACTTCCACAACCTAACTCATGGGACATGAGTTCTTTTCTGTTGGGGAGTATGGTGCAGGAGCACCTACCCGACAGCTGGCCTCCTTGAGGCAGTTAGTTTGTTTTGAGTCTTGTTAATGTTTCCAAGAAGGTCTTGTAAGACCAATGCATGTAATAAGGTCATGTTGACCATACTTTACTATTTTTAGGTAGGTTGTTAGGACAGCTGTTATGCTGTATGATCGGTTGGATCCTCCCAGCTGCTTGGAAGCTCCCAGCCGCTGGGAATCGAGTGGTAGTACTCGCAGGAAATCCTATTTATGTAGTAGGATCGGTTGGTATTGCATATCATCGATCATCGATCAGACTTTGTGAGAGTGAGACAGAGAGGGAGAGACTGAGTATTGTATTGCATCTTTTGAAATCAATAAAGATCCTGTTTATGTTCATTTTCTGTTTGATCTCCATTGTGTGATCGATTTGCTGTTTTGGTGGTTACATGGATTCATTGATCCATTCCACCGGTTGATTCGTTGAATCGGTGGAATGGCTATGTACAGTAGTTTAGGGTTTAGTCTGCATTTTGTGTTCGTTTGCATGCAAGTGTGCAGGATCATCGTCGAAAGGTGTTGAGGACCCTAGCATGGGTATGTGCTAGGTCGTGCTGGTTGTTAGAGTCTGGAAAGTTGTCCAGGAAGCGGATCGGGTCACCCCAAGGGGTTCGGCGGATCGAAATTCGCTAAGGTTGAAAATTTGTCACAACGGCATCATCAGGATATTTCTGTGTATATCCTGCAGTTACTTCGGGCGTCATCCGAGTAGATGGAGGTGAGCATGATGCAATTGTTTGCATAAGGTGAATGTGCATTGGGGTGATCATCATCAGGTGTTGCCGAGGAGGAGCGTATCGGCATAAGGTAGAAGATCGGGTTGATAAAACCATCGCGGGCCGATAATGTTAAGTTTGGCCGACAGCAGGATATTAAAGAAACTGCATGTGACGTCATCGTCATCAGGATAATCATCATCAGGATATCAGGGCAGCAGGATATTGAAGGAGCTGCATGTGACGTCATCGTCATCAGGATAATCGTCATCAGGATATCGGGGTGACGTAAGCATCGAAGGAAAGGTGCATGAGGTTGTCGTCATCAGGATATATGGGAGGAACCGGATGTTCTATATCCTGCTGATGAACATGATGTTGAACATCATGATGCTGAAGATAGAGGTTGGCGGTAAGATGAACAGTGAACATCAGGAGGATGTTTGCACTTGCCGAATATGATGATGCTGCCGATAGCCGGATATGATGATGCTGCTGACAGGCGAAAGGTCTAAGGTTTGTCTGTAGGAGGATATCGGTCGGCAAGAGAAAATATGATGATGCTGACAGTGTTAAGGGAAATATGATGATGATGATGAAGGGTTGCGGACATACATGCTGTATGTCAAGGTTTTAGTGAGGATGCCTCTGCATCATTAGGATTAGGTGCAGGTTGGGCAGGGATTTGGGTAGGTCTAGGAGGTGGAGGACTCCCACAACTAAACTCATGGGACATGAGTTCTTTTCTGTTGAGGAGTATGGTGCAGGAGCACCTACCTGACAGCTGGCCTCCATGAGGCAGTTAGTTTGTTTTAGGTCTGGTTAATGTTTCCAAGAAGGTCTGATAAGACCAATGCATGTAATAAGGTCATGTTGACCATGCTTTACTATTTTTAGATAGTTTGTTATGACAGCTGTTATGCTGTATGTCCGGTTGGATCCTCCCAGCCGCTTGGAAGCTCCCAGCCGCTGGGAATCGAGTGGTAGTACTCGCAAGAGGTCCTATATATGCATGCGGATCGATTGGTATTGGATATCATCGATCATCGATCAGACTGTGCAGAGAGTGAGATAGAGAGGAGAGACTGAGTATTGTATCTGCATCTTTTGAAATCAATAAAGAGATCCTGTTTGTGTCCATTCTCTGTTTTGAATCCCATTGTGTGATCGACTTGCTGTTCTAGTGGTTTCATGGATTCGCTGATCCATTCCACCGGTTGATTCGTTGAATCGGTGGAATGGCTATGTACAGTAGTTTAGGATTTAGTCTGCATTTTGTGTTTGTTTGCATGCAGGTGCGCAGGATCGCAGTCGAGAGGTGTTGAGAACCCTAGCATGGGTATTTGCTAGGTCGTGTTGGTGTTAGAGTCTAGAAGATCACCCTGAAAGTAGATCGGGTCACCTCAGGAGGTTCGGCGGATTGGAAATTCGCTAAGGTTGGAAAATCCATCGCAATGGCATCATCAGGATATTTCTGTGTATATCCTGCAGTTACTTCGGGCGTCATCCGAGTAGGTGGAGATGAGCATGATGCAGTCGATTGCATAAAGTGAATGTGCATCGGGGTGATCATCATCAGGTGTTGCTGAGGAGGAGCGTATCAGTATAAGGTAGAAGATCGGGTTGATAAAACCATCGTGGGCCGATAATGTTATGTTTGGCCGACAGCAGGATATTGAAAGAGCTGCATGTGACGTCATCGTCATCAGGATAATCATCATCAGGATATCGGGGCAGCAGGATATTGAAGGAGCTGCATGTGACGTCATCGTCATCAGGATAATCGTCATCAGGATATCGGGGTGACGTAAGCATCGAAGGAAAGGTGCAAGAGGTTGTCGTCATCAGGATATATGGGAGGAACCGGATGTTCTATATCCTGCTGATGAACATGATGTTGAACATCATGATGATGAAGATAGAGTTTGGTGGTAAGGTGAACAGTGATCGTCAGGAGGATGTTTGCGCTTGCCGAATGTGATGATGCTGCCGATAGCCGAATATGATGATGCTGCTGACAGACGAAGAGTCGAAGGTTTGTCTGCAGGAGGATATCGGTCGGCAGAGAAAATATGATGATGCTGACAGTGTTAAGGGGAATATGATGATGATGAAGGGTTGCGGACATACATGCTGTATGTCAAGGTTTTAGTGTGGATGCCTCTGCATCAGTATATAAAAAATATGAATAAAGGTGCAACAATAACCTGGGAAGATGAAGCATTGTAGGCATTTTAGAACATAAAGGAAGCTATTAAGTCAGCTCCTGTGCTAAAATCTCCTAACTTTTCAAAGCCTTTTCAGTTATTTTCTTTTGCATATTTTCATACAATTGCTGTGGTCTTGTTAGAAAAGAATGATGAAGGGTATGAACAACCAATAGCATTTTTTAGTAAATCATTGCAGGTTACAGAACTTAAATATGATATAATGGGAAAACAAGCTTATGGCTTGGTTAGAGCAGTAAACAATTTCATGCCCTATTTGGTGGGTACATAAATCATAGCTTATGTCCCTCACTCTGCAGTGAAATATATTTTCACACAATAGGAAGTAACAATCATATGTCGTAGATTGATAAACAAAATATAAAAATTTAGCATTGATATTTAGATTACCAAATTGGTGAGAGTACAAGGTTTGGCTAAATTAATGATTGAATCTAACCTTGAAGCCTGTCAAGTTAATGTAGTTGATGATGATGAGAGAGACAATGAAGGAGGTGTGTAAAGATCAGAATGGTATAAGGATATTGTCTAATATTTGCCAGAGGTGACATGTCGAGTTCACTTAAATGATAACTAGAAGAGAACATTGAAATTGCAAGCAATAACTTATGTCATCTTGTAGGGAGAGTTATATTGGAAAAATCCTAAAGGTGTTTTGCTTAAGTGTGTGAATGAAGATTAGGTTGCTAAAATTTTGACCGAGATGCACAGTGGATTATGTGGAGGACATTATATGGCCAAGACTACTGCACATAAGATTTTAAGGTTAGGCTATTGGTGGCCTACATTGTTCTCTGATGTTCATAGAATGGTAAGGAAGTGTGAAGCTTGCCAGTGGTTTTCAAGAAAGATGAAGAACGCAAGTGCCTCTCCACTTAGAACTATTAAGGTTGAAGCACATTTCCAACAATGGGGTATTGACTTCATTGGCGAGATTTCAGAGAATTCAAGTGGTGGACACAGTTGGATACAGGTTGCCACTGATTATTTCACAAAATGGATTGAAACAATTCCAACTAGGAAGGCTATAAACAAGGTGTTTGTAGACTTTGTTTTGGAGCACATAATAGCTAGATTTGGTGTTCCTATGAAATTGGTCATAGATAATGCGATGTGTTTCAGGTCAGAAGAGTTTGTGGATTTCTACAACAATTATGTTATTACTTTGTCATATTCATCACCATATCATCCACAAGGTAATGGTTAGGCTGAATCCATCAATAAGAGCTTGATGAAAATAATCAAGAGGATAATTGGAAAGAACAAGAAGGCATGGGATTCCAAGCTCAAATTAGCAGTGTGAATTGATAGGGTAACTATCAAGAAGGCAAGATGCAAGTCTTCTTTTGAATTGGTGTATGGAGTAGAAGTAAGAATGCCTATGAATAACCTTTTTCCAGTATACAAGTTTATACAAGAGAATGATGATGAATTACATGATACAATGTTAGAAAGGGTCAACCAGTTAATTGCATTGGATGAAACTACAAGAGAGGCACAAAAAACTAATTTGAAGAAGCAGCAACAATGAAATATTTGTTTGACAAGAAAGCCTCAGTAAGGAAGTTTCAGATTAATGATCTGGTTCTCATGTGGAATGACAGATATCAAGATAAGGGCAAACATGGCAATTTTGATCCTCTTTGGATAGGTCCATATTTGATTAGTGATACACATGGAGAGGAATCATACTTTTTATAGAATCTTGATGGTGAATTTTAGGAATTACCAGTACATGGAAAATTTCTAAAACCCTTCTTTTCTTAAAAGGAGGATTTTTTCCATGCACACTATGCATGGTTAATTAGGTTGCTTGTTCTTTGTTTTCTATTTCTGCCATTCTATTTGAGTTTTAGGGTTTTGTGTTATGTCTGGTTTGCACTTGGAGTTCTGTGATTCTCGTCATGCCTACAAGAGCCATGCATCCCAACCAGAGCCATTGGTGGAACCCCTATGTAATTTCCTTGTCTTTTGGCATAAAAACTTTGAAATTAGCTAAGTCTGAGTATAATTTGCTTAAACCCTAAATGCTTAGTCCTTTTCATTCAAGTCTGCATCCAATTTTTGAGTTGACCTATTGTTAGTAGTCACCTAGAGTTTAAGTTATGACTTCATGTCTTGTTTCCCATCCAAAACTAGGCTAGCCTTGTATGTTTAAATATTTCCTAAGTCTAGGTCACAGGTTATTGAGATCAAAGTAATGATTATTATAGCATCATGGGCTCTAGATCTGTTAGAGACGCACTAATGCACTGATCATAGATTTCCAGGTAGGTGGGCCCAAAGCCTTATCAATCAGAAGCCTAAGTCATGCTCGCTCATTGGATCGCATGAGCACGCAACAAGAAGATGCCAAAGAATATGCTTTGTGATGCTGCGACACAGTGAAACATGTCACATGGGTCCCGTCCAGTTCAAGTACACTGAAGTTAGTACTCAACGCGCTAGCGCGAGGGTGGTAGTGTGGGTCCCTCATGGGCTTGCATTATTGTGATGAGCTGCCATATGGATCTAGAAAGGAAAGTTTATACTGAGCTAGTTAATTCTGATTGGTCCACATCATTTTGAGTGTGTGAAGGGACATTTAATGATGGAATTTTCAAATTAGAGCCATAGATTTCCCTACAAACTGATCAAGATCAATGGTGCATATTCAAACACAGAGAACGGCTAGTCTTAGCCTACAGGCTGGTGCATGATTGAATTAATGATGATTTCATAGAAAATCAGCCATAATCTTGCTCAATTGGTGAGTAAATGCATAAAATTGATTGTTGCAATGAGTGCAACCATTAGTAATCAGAATTCTTATGAAGATCGAGTAGGTCCAGGCAACAATTAAAGAACTGGGTTTTTCCTTGCGACCAACAAGTTTGAATTTACTAGTATTTCAATCCATTTGCTTGAAAATCTTATGGTCAATTCTATTTTGAAATTGGTTGTAGAGGTTGAATTCATAAGAACAGTAGGGTGAATTATTAAGTTGGTTCCATTTCAAATAAACCCTAGCTTGTAGTAAAGTCCTATATAAAGAAAAATGGCCAACACATCAAAGAAAATAAGCTTTGAACAAGATTTGCTCACTCAGTGTCCGGGCTCATCAAAATGAGCTCTGAATCTTCTTGGAAGGAGTAGAGATGAGAAATTTGTAGATGATTTTGGGGAAGTCAAAGATACATTTACTCCTGTGACAGGATGGTCTTTGTTTGAGAATTGGAATAGAAAAAGGAGTACGATTGAGCAATGGATGGAATTTTGATATGGGTAAAGCCGCGGTCCCAAATGTATTTGTAGATGTAGAATTGATTCGACTTGTTGCAAGTAGGTATGATGTTGGCTCAAGAAGAGTATTCGCAGCTAATGGAAATATGATTGTCTCCTTCACTAAGCCTTACATCACTGAGGTTTTTGGTCTTAACAGAGCCACAAACAAAGTCATTGACTTTAATAAATTTAGAAAATCGTATGAGATACATAGGGCAAAGTACAGGTCTATCAAAATTCCCAAACATAGACTTAGGACTTCTGGTGGTACAGGATTGGAAGTTTTTGAGAAGGAACCTTTCAGTATAAAGGCCTTTGAGGATTACTTCATAAAGACCTATTATTCATTGTGTCAGATTTTGGGAGAGGATGCAGGAGAGGATATCCCTATACATATAATGTTTATGGAAATCAATATCCAAGACAATATTGTAAATGTGGAGTTTGATTTTTCTTCTTACATGGTAGATGAAATGCACAAATAGATGGTGGCCCTAGAGAATGGTCAGAAGCGTGAATTCAAATGGTATTCTCATCTGTGCCATATGCTTTTGTACACTAGTAGGAGACAATGGAACTAGACTCTGAGAGTACAACAATTTGATGATGAAGAGCAACCTTTGCCAATACAATGCTGGACCTATTTGTGGGATAGGGATTGTCGAAATTTAGACTTTATTATTTTTGAAGAATTCTTTGTAAGGAAATCGATGGCATGCATGGGTGAAAATGTAGATAGGATACCATCAGAGATAAAGGATTTCCTTAGGCTTGATGAGGAAATTCTTGGGTTGGGATAAAGTGTAATTGGGGAGATTGGTTTTTGAACCAATATTCAACATATATCAGAGTGTATAGTTTTACAATGAAGCCATACTTATTGCCTGTCTATGCACCCAAAAGACTAACCTATTTGAAAATTGTTTGGTAGTTGAATGAAGTGAACAAATTGCATCTTAGGGGTCAAATGAAGGGTTCTCTGTTCCCTACTACCCTGAAGTGGTTAGAATTTTAGGTGATGAATAAAGAAGGTATGGATCAAATATATCCAGTGCTAAATAGTTACAGGTTGAAGTATACTACTGTTATAGAGCAATTTGATCCAGAGGGATTTATCAATTTAATAAGATTGAGTGTAAAGAAGTCTGCTTTCCCACATAAAATAAAGTTTACTAAGGATGTTGTAAGGAACTCTCTGATATTTGCAGATGTTGAGGAGAAAATTAAGAAGTGGAAAAGAATTATATCTATAGAGAATGAGAGAAAGAAGAAAGACCCTAAGTTCCCTAGTTTTTGCCCTGAAGAGAAGAATTTAGTTATCAGAATCAAGAAGATACTGGAGAATGAAGAGAGGTTTATGATTCCTGAAGAGGAAAGGTCTCCTAATGTGGAAATGGCTTCAGGTGTGAGGATATAGCCATATGTCAGACCAAGGAGCGAGGATATACAAGAAGAAGATCTACCAATTACTGAGGAGGTAGATAGCGAACAAGCCAAGAGGCATAAGATTGCTGAAGATAGGACATCTTCTTAAGATAAAGGAAAGGCTCCTATGAAGATTATAGATGTTGAAGAAACCTCAAAGGAAGTAGGAGTTGCTGAGATATTGGTAGGCATGATTGTTCCTCCAGTGCCTTTTAATAGGAGTTTTGATTATTTGGAAGTTGCCAATGATGAAACTAGAGATGTAAGAGCATTGGCCTGCCAACAATTTTTGTTTGATGACTAGTTCATTGAGACTCAGGAGTTAAAAGATTCAATTTTGAGAAGGAAACAAGCTGCATTCCACAAAAGGCTTGAGGAAGAGAAAAGTAAGATGAATCCCTTGGATGATAATGATTTGGCCGCAAAAATCTTGTCTGAGTTTGACTTAAAGCTTGACAACATTACCCCTGAAATGGGAAGAGAAATGGTGATGGAAAGTAGTATGTTGTTATTGCCTAATTGGTGTATGGCAGATGCTTTGGCATTTGAGACCATAAGAAGGTAAGATGAAGTTCTTTTCTCCACTGAAAAATAAGCAGGAAGGGCTTTTGGTTATGGTTTTAGCTTGTCTCATGAAATGTTGGCCATATGGACTTTGGAACCAAGGATAGATAAACCAGATGTGGTGCAGAACCTTGATCAATTGATAGGAAATTTAATTGTGAAGAGAGTGGCTAATACTCCAGCATTTGATATAGTAGTGTTAGCAATGGACACATCTATGTTCAATCAAGCCATAGTACTGAAACTACAAAAGGATTACAATGAACTTTAGAAAAGATATGCAGATGATTTGGTTAGGCTGAGAGCTTTGGAGATAGGGAGTTGGCATCTTATAGTGCTCCTATACCAATCATTTCAAGTCCATCAAGAGAATTTTTTCCATCAGACAGGGATGCTTTACTTGCAGAAATAACAGAATTGAAAGGAATTGCTAGGTAACTAAGAGGAGATAGACTGCAAGTATACAGTGAGGTTGTTACTGAATTAGTTAACTATTGGTTAACTAGAATCAATGGGAAGGTAGATGATGTTTACAAAGGAATTGTGGACTTGAATCAAACTTTGGTAAAACATGAACAAAATTCCTCTAGTCTGCAAGAAATCATAAATAAATGGATGTTGAGAAATGTTACCATCAAGAAAATGGTCAAAACAATAAGGTTTGACCCACACAAACCTATCAGACTACAAGGAACATCAAAGATCATGAATATCTTGCATGATGTGGCCTCATATATGATAAAGTTGGAAAAGCAGTTGAAGGAAAAGGTGGTGTGAAATGATCAAGTAAAGATAAAGGTGTTACCCCATTTCAAGGATGAACATGATCAACCCAAAGCATAGGACCAATGGAAATATGAGTTTGGTATTGTGGGGTCTAGGGTTGTTGCTCTAGTTTGTATTGATGGTGAGTTGAAAATAGATCTTCTAAATTTGGTATTGGATGAGCTCTTATCATTGGAGAAGTTGTGTGATCACATTGGTAGAGAATGAAAGTCTATCTTGGATGCCCAATATACAACTCACAATGATAAGGTGGTCAAAGTGTTGGATTTCCAATGGCTAGAAGACAAAGAATTTGGAGCTTGGGTGGAGAGGTATGAAGCTAAATGAGCCTTGAGTTATATTTCAATCTATCATTAGTTTCCCAAGGATGACTTGTTTTGGCAGCTTCTATGTGATACTATGTTTTTGGCCCATGCAAATAAATTAAACATCTACGTTGGATGATTTTATCAGAACACATGTGATTGTAATTGAATTGTAATATGGATTGTTGTAATGAGCATGAGCTCTAAAGATATTTTGTGTTGTAGTTGTCAAACTTTTCTAAAAATAGTTATTTCTAGGATCTTAGCTGACATACTTTGTATCTCTTCAATATAAGGAGAAATTTTTGTAGTATCTAGGACATAGATGGTATAGACAAAAGGATATTGGAGTTCTCTGAACATATTGTACAAGTCTTGAGATTTTGATTGATTCCAATAAGAAAGGAGTACTTTAGGTTGGATGTTCCATATTTTATGTATGAGACCATTTGTTCTTTTCATGGCAATGTTCTATTTAGATTAAGTTAAATGAGAAACACTGAATGTGTGTGTTGTTTATGGTTGTCTCCTTAGATATGGATGCTTTTCTTTTGAATGAAGTTGCTAAGGGGTTTTAAATTCATCAATATACATTTTCTATATTGTGTGTTTAGTTTTTTGCATCTGTTCAAGGAATGGATTAAATTGGTTTGAATCAAATATAGGGGAAAGTATATTGTGTTAAAGGATTATTGAAGAAGAACCATAGATAATACTCTTTCTTGGGTTCATTGCTGTAAGGTAGTAGTAATGTTGTCACCCTCTGAATGTGAAGTTTAATTGTTATGAAGAAAACACTTGCATATAGGGTTTTGAATTTGTTACCCTGAACAGGCACTGATCTGAGGAAGTCTTTCAAGTCCAAGCACATAAAATCACAAAACCAAGAAGATTAAACTTTCCTTTTCTTTATGTAGTGTAGAAGTTGTTTCATGTTCTCAGAGTTATGAAATTGATGCATATTGATGACTTAGCTAATCTGAAGTAGGATCTTTTAGACCTCAATTTATTGGTGAGAACATTTCTGCTTAGTTGACATCTCATTGTACTTGAGATTTTTTTTAGATATATTTATAAGGGAATACCCCCTAGGTCTAGTAGAGCCTGAAGTGTAGAGGAGAGCAAGAAATTGTCTCGTGTTCATTGGCCATTGACCTGAGAGTCTTGAGCATTAAGGATTGCTACCTTATAGGGATAATCAAACAATTAGTTGGGATCACCAATACAGTATAGTCCCAAGCAAAATCTTTGGATATATTTACCAATACATTGAATAGTTTAAGTTCATCTATTTATGTTAACCAACTATTAATATTAAGGGTCTTTCCTGGTAACAACATGATGGTTTTGTTGATAACTAAGAGGGGGGTGAATCAGTTATCCTAATTATTTCTTCTTTTGAACTTCCTTATTAATCAATGCAACATTGAATCAAACAAATAAACATTACCATGAAATGAGAAACACATGACACAGTATTTTTGACATGGAAACCCTGTTAAGGGAGAAAACCACGGGGTGATTAACCCAAAGATTATTCTCTGTTAGAAGAATAAAAATGGCACTTGCCAATTAGGGCTCACTGCTCGAGCACACTGCTCACAAAGAGGCACACTGCCTACAAGGAGACACATTGTCTACAAAAGAATGTTATACAATACTTGAACTGATTGGAAGCATCCGCATATGCTGGAGTTCAGTTCCGGTTAGGCTCAGTACACTGATCTACTGCACTTCATCTTTCCTCTTCTCTTTATTTTGCTTTCCTTTCACATACCGGATCTTTCCTACTACTTCTGCTCTGCTCTCCACTTATTTAAATATATCATCATTGCTACAACAACTCTCACAACTAAATCCATCGTGCATATATATCCACACAAGTAATTTCATCACCTTTCTAGTCGGCATCCGGAACAGTCTATTTTCTCACAAACTCTGTTCTGTCGGCTGAATCCTTGCACATCAAGTAATGCAGATCAAGCATATACTTGTAGATATCATTAATCATGTCAACCAAACATGATTCATGCCATCACAACCTTTACCATCAACAGTAACACATCTGGAAAACAGTCTGATGTTCTGTCAGTCAGTTCTTCCTCTGTTCTCACTGTCACTCAGGAATCCGGTACTCAACTATTCATATCTTTTTCCTTGTCCATCACCGGAGGCTAAATCCTTGGAATATACCACTCAAGGTAGTCCTCTTGACTTCCCCAAATCCGCACTGCACCAAGATACTTCCTCTGAGAGATCCGGACCAATCTGTCGGACCTTGCCACATGCTCTGTTCTTGTTCACTGGATCACAACAATCTTCATTCTGACTTCCGGTAGAGACACACCATGACTTGCAGATATGTGGAATGACCTTTGTTTCCATCAATGACAACAACCATGAATCCATATATTGTCTCTTGCCAACAAGTTTTAGTTCTTGGATGATTGGAGGTGACAGTATAGACTTCACTCATCAATGTATTGAGCAGGCAACTATGTGGTAGGATTCTATGGAATTTACTTATGTCCTCAAAGAAGTGATCTATTTTTGGAATTATATTAGCCAACAGACATTGAAGTGTTGTGTGGAGGGTCTGGTTTTCATCATGAACATGCTCTGTATCATCATCTTGGATTGGGTTTCCTAATATTGCATCAATTTCAAAGACATGCTCATCACTTGAATCTATGGTGATACTTCTTATGTCATTTTCCAGTTCATTCCCTATTTCTTCATCGCACTTTTTAATAACTACCATTGCTAGTTAAGCTAAATTTTCTTGTCTACTACGATGATTAGGTTCATCTATCCAAACTTGATCATGTTCTTCACAATAGGTTGAGTAGGGGGTAGAGTGATAAGTGTTTGTTGTTTAGGACATTTGAAATAGTCATTCCTCCTACTCTGTAGTCAATTTTAGCTGCAATGGTTGCCAACCAAGGTCTTCCTAATATCAACGGATAAATGTCTTTGGGGGTGTACGATTGAATCACTTGGAAGTTAACTGGATATTCTTAATTTGTGACTATAACAAGGATATTCTCCAAAACTCTTTTAGGAATAGCTATAGATTGATCTACCATCTGTAAAATGGTCATTGTGGGGCGTAGGTTCATAAATCCTAGTTTTTCCATGACGTCTACAGTCATGACATTAATCATTGCCTCTAAGTCTACTAGTGCATTAGGAATTTCCACATCATTGATTGTTACTATTATGAAAGGACTACCTGGATCATCGTATTTTGAGGGAGAGATTTCCCAGAAAGAAGATTATCCAAATATACATTGATGTGTACCATGTTAATTTTCTTCTTTTTCCTTCCTGGTGTTTTTATAGACACTTGTTTAACCAATTGGTTCAGTTTTGGAATTTCTTTGATTGCCTGTTATAACGGTATCTCAATGTGAAGATATTTAATCTCCTACATCAAAGTAGTTTCAGTTGGCAGGGTTATTTCTGGAGGATTCTTCGAAGAGACTTCCTTAAGTCACTCTAGAAAAGGTGCTTAGGTTCTGCTTTTTGTGTTGGGGTCATTCTCTGAAAAGGATGGTGAATGTTTATTTTCTATTTTCTCTAGAGGTAATTCCAGAGATTTGTCTAGAGGTCCCTTAGAGTATGAAGCAAGTACTTCAGAGGAAATTCCTGGAATTCTAGTGGACATATCCTAGTTATTCTCTGTGGTTTGTTTTGAAGTTGTGGGAATCATTTGTGTTTCTTCAGCAAACATTTCATTTTTGTCATCCATAATTTCAACAATGGTAGGTTGTTGGAGTGTCTTTCCTTACCTTAACTATAGGTTCCCACAATAAATAGCATTAACCCCATCCATGTTTTCTTGCTTAGTGGAGTACATAACAGCGTAGTTTGACAATTATTTTTGGATTAGCAATAGGCTGCGCTGGCCGTTGGGGTTGATTGACTTGCTCAACTTGTTAATTATTCTGGGGAGCTGGTAAGAGATTATGTTGTGGGTTTGACATTCGTCGTGGTCCATGATAGAATTAATTTGGAGGTTGCATCCATTGTGATGTATGGTTTTGAGGATATGATTGTTGTTGTGCTTGATTTTCCCATTGAGGATTTGTCCAAGATTGGTTTGTCCACTCTAGGTGTCCCCAAGAATAAGGTCCCCAGTTAGGCGGTACTAATGGCCAGGGTGCCTCCCACTAATTATTATTCCAATTATTTTGAGGTTGCCAGGATGAATTTGAGTTTTGTCCATAAGAGAAATTTCCTCCTAGTCTTTGTCCCATATCATTGATTTCTTCCTCTGTTTGAGACAACTTTTCCTTTCAATTTTTAATCACATTGAGTATCTCACATTGGTCAGTGGCATGGTTTTTCTCACAAATCTGGAAACTATCATCTTTATCTACAGGACATTCCCTTAATAAATGTTTATTTCTACATTTGGGGAAGTAGATGGATAAGGTTTCAAGAATACGTGTTTTGGCTTGTATTCCATCGAAGGTGGTGTTTAACTAAAAAGGACTGCCAATTTTCAGGTTTATTATTTCTTCTCTCAGTTGGTCAATTTCATTCAAGATCCTCTCATTAGGCTAGACTTTCAGATTCCTCCTTGAGTTCTAGAAAAGTTTCTGCATAACTCAGAGATCTCTCTGAGGTCAAGTTTGGCCATGTCTCCCTTTCCCATCAAATCTAAACTTCTCTGGGTGTCCTTGTTAAGACCTTTGAGGAATATGGTTTTGAGGATTTCTTGTCTCATTGTTTCTTCTCCACATCATTTTGTTAAAAGATGAACCTATCTAAAAAGTCTTCTAGGCTCTCATCCTCTTTTTGTCTTAGCCTAAACAATTCTTTCTTTCTATCATTGACTCTGCAATAGTTTTGTTATTTGTCCAAAAAGACAATTTCCATATCGTCCCAAGTGGTGATTGATCTTGAGAGCAAACCCATGAACCATCTCATTGCAGAGTCTCTTAGGGTAGAGGGGAACAACTTTAGTTTCTAGATATCAGTTTTGTAATAATACGTTTGACACAAAACTTTAAATCCAAAGAGAAATTGATCTAGGTCTTTGGAAGCCAAACCTCTAAAGGTTGGTAGGATAGAAGGTGAAATGTTTTTCATTGGTGAATCCTCATCTAGATTGAGAATAATAGGATAGGTAAATGTTTGAGCTGCTTTCCTACCATTTGGGTTATCATCTTGATTATTTCTAGATCTCCTTCCATTTTGGTGATTGAAAGGATCATTATTGGTCTCAACCATTATGTTGGAAGGAATATTTTCTTCCCTATGTTGTTGCAGTGGCTGAATATTTGAGGTGTTTTGAGAAGTCTTAGGTTGATCCTTATCGATCAGTTCGTATTGAAAAAGTTCTTCAGCCAAGACTTCTACCTCATTTGTTTTAGTTAGAATTACTACTTGGGGGTTTTGGTATGAGTCTTCTGTGTGGACCTCTTTTCTCAACCATGCAGAAAAAGAAGTTTTGATAAAATGTTTTTGGTTTTTAATAAACAAGAGGTATGCTAGTGTTCTAATAACATAATGAAGGGTTCTCAGACAACATTAAAAAGTGGTAGGTTGTCCTTAGACCTAACACTTTAGCTGAAAATGTATCAATTTTATCGATCAGGTTGTGTCCCAGGCTGTATGCAATAGGAGAGCATATTCAGACATCTTAGCTTAGAAACAATTTTTTGGATTTTTATTTTCAAGAAAAGCCTTTACAAAGTAACTCTAACTACAAAGCATGGGAATCTAAGATTAAGGAGGATCTTTGAATGTAATTGAAATTCATAAAACTAACTCTTATTAATCTATGAACTGAAAGAAACACTTAATCTAAGAAAGCATAAGAATACCAAAATTTGAGCTATGCTACCAGCTTCTACTGAACTACAGAAACTTGAACTCTGTAGGAACTCCAAAATATTTTTACTACATAACATAAAATACAAGCTCTATAACTCTAGAATATTTAAGTCGACACACACAAAACTATTGGACTACAATTGCAATTTATACTCTACTTAAAGATATTACTCACAACACCCTGTAGGTTAACATAGTTCCACCACAATACTTTATAACAAAACAACACATAACGGAACATAAATACTATGAAAGACAACAATTACATGACACAAAATACTTATCTATTTCCTTTGAGTGGCCAGCTCTCTGGAATATCTCTACTAACTTAGATCACATTAATCAACAACAGAATCCATTCCAATTTCACATAAGCTTTGTACATAAATCTATCTTGACTCAGAGTAACTTATATTCATTTAATTTAGTGTATATTTCTATTTGAAAAATAGATAGTTTTTATCACTTCAAAATCATAAAATCTAGGGTGGCCCATCATTGCCGCTTAAAATTCTCAAAAAAACATAACAAAATTTCATAACAAGTTTGTCTTCAATGCCATAAAGAGGGCTCTGAGTGGAACCTAAAATGCTTCAAGTGTCTTTTTAAAATAATAGAAAAATAAATGAACTTCCAAATGGACAAATGAGTAGCAGATGACTAGAGTCTTTAGATATTAGTTTCCTTAATTTTCAGTGCTCCTAGACCTCCGGCACTGTTGACTTCAATTTGTATTAACATCCACTTTCTCCACTCCTTCGTAATTAAAACCTGCTGATGACACAACAGGTCTTTTCATAAAACCTTGTCAACATTAGTGGTCAAAATCAATCAATTTAGGAACAAAGATTTATACACCATTCTTTCAAAAATAGATAATATTTATCATAGATTAAATAAATTGGCATAATGTTTGGGTTAACTTGTCAGCACAAAGGGGTAACTAGGCTAATGCTAGGATGAAGTTGTTTTTACCTCATCATCACCCACCCACCCCAACATGTTGGCGTAGTCGATTCAGCCCCATGGGGTGCAGAACAAAAAATTTCACTTCCAGCACCTTTCCACTGCATGAAACTAAAGCATTTTAGAACTTTGTGTTCCTTGCCACCATAGGAAAATGGAATTGATTTACAAAAAACTGAGGTAGGTATTTGTAGGTGGTCTTGACATCCACCTATACATGCAAAGAAGACATTCCTAGGTGCCATGGTTTGAGAGAACAATCAGTCCAAAGTCTGGCACCTTTTTTTATCTTAGGGCTCTTAAGAGACTATCTCAATGTAGCCAAGAATGATCAGGAAGATTTTCCACTAAAAATACATCTCTCCTAGCATTCAACCGCCCACCTGATATTTTGGCGCTATTAGTTTGGATTCATTGGGACAAGAATTTAAAATATGGCTCTTGGTCAAACATATAGAAGGTGAAATGAGGATATAATGTCAAACATATCATTTGCCTCTCGGTCTCTCTCTAAGTCTCAAGGTGAAATGAGGGTATGTGCAGGATCATGATGGGCCAAACTATACCTCTAAGTGGCATTGAAAATACAAAAAATCAGACTTTATCAAGTTCATGTGAAAATTTGAATGGATTATCTACAGAAATTGAAAAAGATGTAAGAATGAAATTTGTAGAGAATTGAATCTAGTTTATAGGCTACTATTTTTTTTTTTTTAAACTAAATTTACTTAGTGAAAATTGAATATTTCAATGAACAGCTATTAAATTTTTTAGAAAAAAATAAAAAGTGGGTGTCTGTCCAGCCAACCTAACTATGAGTAAAAATATATATATTTTTTGAAACTTTCAAAATAAGTAGAGGACTCATGTCTGAATGTGACACATATTTATTTGAATTTTTTTTCCAATAAAATAATTAGTTATGATTTTTTTACTGTGATTTTTTTTAAAAACTAAAAAGTAATTTTCCAGCCAACCTAACTCGATAAAAAAAAAATTGAAATTCAATTTTTTTTTAACCTATAGCTAGAAAAGCACAGAGTGTGATGCAGGTTTCGAATTTGAAAAAGGTGAAATGGTTTGAAAGTTATGGATGTTTTTCAATCAGTGTGTCCATCAGGATTTTAGAGACACGTTATATAGAAAATTATTAATAATTATTTAATAAAATGATAACCAAACAAATCTTATATTTTTAGAAAGCTAACAATTTTTTCTATAAACCTTTTTCGTTTTATCAATTTTGCATAAAAAAAGTTGTCAGCACGAAGGGTGAAGTTCGAAGAAGAGACTGAAACATAAAAACACGTTAGAATCCATGAAAAGTCAACAACCAAAATGGATATCCATCTTGCTTTGTACCAAAGTAAAATGGATATCCGTTTTAGTAGCTCAAAATAGATATCCATTTCTAATGGAAATATTTATTTAATGAAATAAGAATGTAGACAAAAAAATACTAACAAATGTAGATAGTTAGAGGCAGAGGATGCAAGGAAACATGGGGCAGGGTCCTGTTAGGGGATCCTATGTCATAGTGTGTTGTGTACAAGTGTCAGAGCATGAATCAACCCTATCTTATACTAGAATCCAATGTTCTTCTTTTGTCTTGGTGCATCTGTCTCCTAGTGGAATTCATGCATATGCATTCTTTATGTATTTTCTTAAAGTTGGTATCCAATGCTTTTGGGTTTCCATTTGGAATTGGTATCTATGTTGTGTTGGTATGTTTGGTCCACGATGCTCTAGAACCTGCAAATGTTTTTGTCCCTTATAATAAATGTATAGAGAAAAGGTTTTAAATTTGAGGTGGAGTAAGAATTAAATCTAGATTTGGTGGAGTCTTTCCCCGCACACGAGTTGGCCGCACATATGCATGTGAGTCAACTCATTATAATATGGTGGATGTTCATGTGAACACTTGTCAATTTTAATTAGTTAAAAATTGGTGGCTCCTTGTGAAAAGTATGGGCTCTTATCAAGCATGCATAACCAAGAAGGTTGATATCCATTTTTCTTACATGTTTGTTGATCACATCTTATGAAATGGATGTTGCTTGGTGATAGTTCTAGGTTTAGTAAACAATATTCTCAAGCTTATTGCAATTTTTACACTTGTGACCAAATTTGGTACCAAACCCTTTCACCTTTTCAATTAATCCTGATAGTGTCATCTCACTCCATGTAAATCAAACCAACATTAGGACCATGTGAATGAGATTAAGGATAGCCTTGAAATATGAATCTTTGTACTGTTGACTATCCTTTTAGCATGACAATCCTTTAGGATCATTGTACCCAGGTGCAACAATCCTTCAATCTTCTTTTATTTATATTTCTTTCCTCTTCATACACAAGATTCTCGTGCCTTGTAGTCATGACAATCCACAAATTACTTAACTATCCTTAGTGAGACTATATCTTATTTTGACAATGATAGTCATCTTCCATTCACAACTCTCCTCTTTAACATAGATACCCCTTGCACATGTTTTGACTTCATGATTTTCCTTTTGTATGTTGTATTATGGTATGAAAATACTATGGCCCCTTCTTCATCTTCTTGTATAATGAAATTGAAGGTCGACACTTATGGTTACTCTTCTTTATTACTTGGTGATAATGAATCCCTAAACTCATTTTTGATTGTCTTGAAGCCAAATTTACCACTATTGAGATAGTTAGAGTTGATTCTTGATCATGAATATTGTGAATTACTTCAAATATCCATGGACAATTTCAATTGTGTTTCTTAAGACAACCATGCCTTGACTATCCCTTGATGTTGGTCATGATTGTGCTTGGATGGTACAATAGTTCATAGTTAGATTTTTTCCACTAAAGTTTTCCTTTGACAAAGTAGTATTTGTAGTCCACCTTTTGATGACGTTCAAACAATATAAATACTTATTCTTAACATAAGCAATGCATTTCTCACAAATACCAATGCATTCTACTTATAAGGTTCATGGTACCATGCCTAAAGGTATGATAGTCAGCAATGTACTATTATGGCAGCCTATGGTTGGTTTGACAATCCATAATAGTGATAGAATTCATGCCTAACAATCCTTATCGTTATTGTCATAATATATTTTACATTTGAGGCCTTGTCTACAACATACAAAGTTTATCTTTCTCACCCATACCTTCAGTATATAAAGGACATTGATAGGGAATTTTTAATTTCCACTCAGTCAGTGCAATCTAGGAGAGGATAGATTGTCTAAAGTTGTAATCTATTTCCATTTACACTTGCCATAACTACAAATGCTTAGTGTTTATTCTCAACCCCGGTATATGAATAAAACATGACCTATTGTTCTAATAGGCCTATAGGGACAAAGAGGTGATAAAGCCTTTAATTTTAAACATGACATGGTTTTGATAACTTCCCATATTGGTAAGGTCCTGGATGACAATCCTTTGATGCACCTAATTGTAATAGGTGTTATGATAGTCCTTGGTATCTTTTCATTTCTTTCTTGAATGGCTTGCAAATAAGACATAAGACCTATTAGATCCTTCATAAATAAGAATTCTCATACATTACATTTAAACTTAACTCCCTAAACATCCATCAATCCATCCATTAATATTAAAATGCCGTGAATATCCTATGATCAACCATTCTAATTCCTAGGATAGTCATATTGCAATTTTCTTCTCTATACTAAAATAGCCCAAGGAATATCTACCCTTGAATTTGTACTTTAACAATCTAAAGTCTTTACGAATAACATTGAGCCTTCTTTTGGGACAACATTTTTGCCTTTAGAAGCTCCTCATTTCATGATAGCCTAAAATAGAATAAGTGGATAGTCATAACATTTTAGCATAATGGGAAAACCCTAAAGTGTGATAAAGTCTATACATTATCTATTCCCATCCATGTCACGAAGCAACTATTCAAATGCTAGGCCAACATGATTTAAACAATCATAAGGGCCAACAATCCACTCCAAATGATTGGGAAAAGGACAAATCTTGGATCCCATATTAATCATGTTCACATGGCTGCTAGCATCTTCAAGTGAGTCAATACAAAAATTGAAAGCCTCAAACCCATACACTTCAAAAAAATATACCTAATTATAAATTTGATATGCATGAATAAGGAAGTCCTCATGCAATACAAACTAAAATGTGTCACATTTAGACATGTCATCAAGTTGAACTACATCAAGTTGAGACTCATGTTTACTTAAGCATTACAAGTCACTTGCCTCTTTGCATGCTTCAAAGTTCCAAACAAAGGACTCAACTTTAGGTGTAGCAAAGTCCTCATCAATGATTGATTTACATGGCCTTTAACAAACTAAAATTATACATCATCTTTATGCTTATATGGAGGCTATATCATCTTTACAATTGTATGTCTCAGCTCTTTAGGAGTCTTCACAAATGTGTCCAAAGTAAGATTACTCAAATCAAATAATGGCTTATATCTAGAGCTTTATTAAGTTGATACCTAGGTGGATTAGTGTGTAAACATTCAAATTAGATGGTAATTCACAAGTTTATAGAATACTAAAATGAATCCCTAGTCTAGAATCCAAATGTACACATTCAAAGGCATTAAAGACTTTGAACAAATTACTTTATTGAATTGGAGAAGGCATGTACAAATGTGCAATGTTTAGCTTATTCTTCCTTGTCTATACTTTTATACAAATTTGTATGTACATGCATGTGGTGCATGGATCAAGTGGTCAATGTGATGATAGATGTCAAACCCATATGACTTGTTGTTCCTATCTTCCATGATTACCATATATTCTATCCTATGTTACTTGTTTAGCTCGTATTCTTTTGTATATTCAATCCTTACCTCCCATGCTTTCTTCTATGCCTTGTTTGGTTCCTAAACATCTCTATGTTCTATGTTTAGAACCTATATTTTTCCATGTTACTTGTTTACTTATATATCCCTATGCTATATATCCATGATGTCCCTATATTCCTATGATCTATGCTTGTGATCTCTATCTCTTATGTATCCATATTCCATGCTTATCATGATGTTTCTAATACTTAAACATACTTATGGTTCTTACACATTTAGCATTTTAACATTTAATTTGTCCTTCTTATGTGTTCTTATCATCTCTTATTCTCATTTATGTATATCTAGTTGTATACTTTTTAGATTATTGCATGCTTTGTGAGGAAAACAAAACAAATATCCATTTTGAAAATAGATATATGTTTTGTAGTAGTGATATGGACATTGTAGAGTGTTCGTTGGCAAAGAATTGGGATTTAATAAATGGATATCCATTTTAGAAACGGATATCCGTTATGTAAATGCATAAAAAAGACAAAAGGAATATTGTTGGGCCTGACATCCGCGCCTAGAGACCCTTTGCTGTCGAAATACTCGTGATTTCTGGCTATGACAGTGAAAGGAATATTTTTATGAACTTTTGGAGACACAATTTTCTTGTTACAATCATAAGGGTGATATTTTTGTTCCCCTAATGGGGAGCAATAGTCGTCATAAAGCAAAAAGGAGGAAAGTTACATTGGAGGAAATTGAAGCAATTAGGGAAAAAGATAGGGAAAGGAAGAGGATTGGAAGAGAGGGTTTGGCAGATGCTCATCAAGGTGAATCTTCTTCTTTACCATCTAATGACATGCAAATTGAAGATGTTAATTTTGATTATAATGAAATGTTAGATAAGAATGAAATTCACCATGATATTGTAAATGAAAATATTGAAAAATGTTATGAAACACCTATTCATAATAGCAATACCATGGACAAAGAAGAAGAAGAAATACGAAGATGTGCACTTGAAGAAAGTGGATATGAACATCATGATGTTGAAATTGCACTCCATAATCCATTTGTTGATAAAATTGATGAGGTTGATAACATGGATGAAACAAGAACAATCAATGTATGTCCAAATTTCATAAGAAGAGAGGACATTTGTCAAGAAGAGAATAACCATGATGAAATTGGAAAACACCCAAGAACCCCAAAATGGTTACTTGAAATTGATGAGAACATAATGGAAAAACTTGAAGGCAAGAGGTCGTCACGTATGGTTTGGTTGTGGGCTTCAAAACTCTTCAATGAATACTTTGAGAAAAAAACATTAACCAAACAATGCCAACTTTTTGTGCAATTATTAAAGATGTACAAAATGAGACCTTTACTAAAGAAATTAAAGATTCGGTTAAACAAAGTGTCTGATCGGAATAAAATTATTGTTAGAAGCCTTTTCAATGCACTCAATTCTATTGGAAAGACTAGCAAGGAGAAAGATAAAAGAGTTGCTCGTAGAGTAATAACAACCTCAATAGTAAGCAAACAATTAAGAAATGCTTGATTAATGAGGCAAACTTGTGTTGACTTAAGATTGAATCGTAAAACATTGTCAAAAGCACTTGGCAAGGTTTTTGCTCTTAGGATCTTAAGTGACTTTGCTCTTATAGAACAATGTATCGGCAAAGACCCTAGTTTTCATAAGGGGAGACATGTGATTTTAAGAGCTTTTTGGGAATGTGACTTTATCCTTCCACTCCTTATCCAATGACAAGTTTATTCTCAGAGTTTGATGGCTTTTATGAGCATATACACGATGTTGTTTTAGGATAGTCATAAAGGGTAGTTTTGGATAGCCATGTGTATCTTTTTAACAATCATAAAGGGCAAGTTGTACATGGACGGTGACAGTCCCAAAACTCATATAAATCATCCATTTTGGTGTTTGACAACCTTATAAATCCATTAGATAATTTATACAAACCCTAATGCAACTTATAAACCCTCTTTGCATAGTAATTTCATGAATGACTGTCTTGTATGATTGTTTTGTGCATTTTAACAGCCCAATGAGGATTGTATGGTGTTGTGATCTTCATGATTTTAACTTGACGCAAAGATAGGATTCAACTCAACATGATAGAGGCATCATTACAAATGGATTGAATTGCGATAGTAAGAGAGCCAACCTCCTATCAATGAGAATTCAATGATAGTAAATAGAGAGCTACTTGACCATAAATAGGATTTACATACATACATACATACATACATACATATATGATCTCGTAGGCATATAGGTTTCATACACAAATTGCAATAGTTGTAGAGCCAACCTCCTATCAATGAGAGTTCAATAATAGTAAATAGAGAGCTTCTCGGCCATAAATGGGATTTGCATACACACACACACCCAAATGAAATAGTATCCTTATTGGCCTTATTGGCACCTCCCCCCAAGATGTAAGTTTTTTATGTTTATAATGTGCCCCCAGTGTCCTTGTAATCCTCAAATTACAATTGACCTAAGATGCCTCATACATTAGAGCTTCATGTTTGGGTCTTACACGTAGTAATCTCAATGTTTGTTCATGTTACATTGTGCATGTTCATGGCTTTAGTTTTCTTGTGGCCTTCATGGCATGATTTTGTATCCTAGTGGCTCCTTATGTCTTTGGATGTTATGTCCCTTTCTCTTAGTTTGGGATTCATTACACTTTCATGGTAGCCTACTGGTGAATTCATAAACCCTAATCCCCTTGCTTAATCTTGTTCCCTTTCTTGCAAAAATCCATTTCATTTTATGCTCAAATTTATACCTACTAGCCCATTAAGAATACCTATGCAAAGGGTTCATTATGCATCTTGACATCATTCTCAAGTCACTTCCACTTTTGAGGAACACTAAACTTGTCAACAAAAGTCTCAAATCCTTATTCCGCTGTCTTAACAGTCTGCAACACATGAAAATACAGTCTTATAGTATCAAAAATTAATAACAAACTTCATTTTTTCTATCTGTAACCTTGGGGTATGAAAAGGTATACAAGACTGAGCATTTTCACCACCATTAGAGTTCACGACTTGACCTAAAACTAGATCAATACAATTTTATCTATTTGCTGTTACCCTAGATGAGGGTTTTGATAGTCTGGAGCAGTTTTTGGTAAAACGACCATAACTTACTTATTTCTCCATGAAATTGAATGAAACAAGAAACACAAGAAAGTAGATTCCACCAAATTTCAATTACAATTACTCTTAGGCCCTAACAAATTCATACAGGGCTGTACTAAACAAAGAAATAACAAGAAAATACTAAAATATGCAAAAATAGAGTTTCTTGACATTAATTTCATTCAAACTTGTCTTCAATTCATCTTCAAAATGTTTTCAATACATCTCCAATGCCTTTTCAATGAAGGTTTATGCATATTTATACATTATTTGAGGGAAACCAATAGTCTCCAACTAACTTTTAAGTACTTGACTATTCATCTTCCATACTTTTGCATTTTTTTTACATTTTTCATATGACAACTTTGACATATTTAAAAAATTTGACAAGATGAAGACTAAATACATGATGAAATGGTCTATCATGACCTTTCATCAATGGACTAAAGAACTATCATCATAATGTATGGCATCATGGGAAGTATCATGACATGCACATAAGGAATTTAAATTATATTGTATATCAAGGTGTATATATATTAAAATCTAGTCCATAATGGTAGACATATACAAAAATTTGGCAAATATGCCAACTCAAAACATTTTTTACAAAATGTGGCATATGCCATGTCTCAAAATCTATATACAATCTACATGCCAAATAGCTACATCAAATACTACAAGTCCACTTGACCCTCAATCTGTGATGGATCTTGAAAAAGTGTCCTCTTTGTACCAAAATGTCTAGTAATTGATGGAGGTGAAGTTTCCTGCATTAACAAGTCAAAACACAAATTTGATTAATCTCTTCAATGGTAAATAAAAATAAGTTAAAGTTAGTAAATAGATTCTTATCTACTACAATTAAGAACTTTCATTTATTAACATACATCTAAATCACTACAATCAACTATAAGACCGCTAGATAAACTATCAATTATTTAGAAAAATTCAGTTCAATTACCTCGACTCTATGTTGTGTTCGGACAATCATTTTGCAAATGATTTTCTCTTAAGACGATCAGGTGTCCTAGTGAAGCATGATGGCAAAGGTGGCACATCACTCACATTATCAAGAGACTACATAAAAGCAAAGTTACATTGAAATAAATTAATATATAATTATTAAACAAAATAGGAAATGCATACATTTAAAAAGGTTAGATGTGTTACACACAAACAATCTAGAGTGCACTACACACAAACTTATCTACTAGAAAACAAGCACATACCACCATCGAGGCCTCCTACATCAATTGAGAAGGACTCTGAATTATCAAAATGACAAGAATGTAAGACTCTAAATGACTATAATCAAATATTTAAGTTTTCTAAATTATCAATTAAAGTATAATTCAATCAAATTATCTCCACCCTTTGTTGGCGTTGAGAAAGTTGTTCTGCAAATGATAGTCCCTTGGGTCGATCAAGAGTTCGAGAAAAGACTATTAGCAAAGATGCCACATCATTCACATTTTTGATTAACTATAAAATAAAATTAACATCAAGATATAAGTTAATATATAATTACTCACAAAGAAATAAATGCATAAAAAAAAAGTTGATGTGTAGAACAAATTATACCAGCAAGTCCAAGCCAAATTGGATGGCAGACAAAGTTCCATGATCAACTTCTGTCAACTCCTCCTCTGTCATCAACTATTATCCCACTTGGATACGTTAGTACTAATAAATTTGTTTATATATTCAAATGGAATAGACCGTAAAATTTAACTTTAAATTTTACCTGTATAAAAGATTGCTCATGCATTTCTCCTTCTCTACGGTTCACTGATCTGGTAGCTTCTACTCTTGTCCCTGACCCCTCAGCTTGAGTTCTGGACCCCATTGCCTCATCTCGTGAATGGAGATCGTACTCTGATGTGTTCAACGGTGGCTCACTACTCTCCATAATAGGACCTAAGCATAAATGATAACAAGAAATGCAATGATGGGGCACACATACATGTGTGGACGATGATAGTCTAGTAGAACTAGGTGATCCAATATCATCACCTTCATCATGTGCTTGTGCAAACTGAGATGTCTGTATAATCAAATGCTTGGTCAAAGAGTGTATGGCACTAAGGTCCCGTTGTGTTGCATTTGCAGCGTCTGGGTGCTGCATTGAGGGTGGAGAAGGGATAGCAGGAGGGGGAATATAGGGACCTTGTACTTGTCTCATTACCCCAGGTCTATCTTGAGGCATTCCCTTACCCACTTCTTGAAACTCTCTAAAATCAAAATAATTAACATGACCCATGACGAACTCTACATAGAGTTTATGAAGGAAATACAAAGGTACATCTAAATTGTTGTTGGGTGGTTTATCAAAAACCATCCACCAATGATCCCAAAAGTTCTGACTAATGCCCTCATGAATACACCATTTGATTGAAAACTTGGGCTTATGGACATCAACATGCAATCTGGTCTTAGGATTGACAAAGTATTGGGCTAACATAGATTTTGTAATCTCTAATTCTTTGACTTCATCATATGACAAACCGTTAGCATATTCGGCCTTCTTGGCTTCTCACCATTGCCTAAATGATTCGTGTTGGGTTGACAAGATTTGAACATGATTAATGATTCCCTCTAAATTCAATGTCATTGTAGACAATCGAGGGTGGCGGTGATACATTTCGATGATCCTACTTATTTGATCAATATTTCTTTGAATATTCTCTTCTATTGTTGGAGGGGGAGGGTTTGGTGGTGGAGGGTTTGGGTTTTCATTTTGTGCATCCATTTTACCTAATTAAAATATAAAACATACCCACTTAGCGTAAAAAACCAAAATTTTTTTTGAATATACAAAAAAAAAAATGTGAAAGATCTTACCTTTTTGGATTGGATATCTGTTCATCACCTTTGATATCCGTTCTTGAGAGATGACACTGTGTTTTGCAAGCCACGGGTTTGCAAAAACGTGACCCTTTTTCACTTTTTATTTTTTCAAAATGGATATCCGTTTTCTTTTTCGCAATTGTTTTCATTATTTTTTATTTTAGCATTTTAGCATTTAGGCATTTTAGCTATAAAATACAATCCAAATTTTAGAAAGACTGTATCATATGAAAGGAGAGATTTTGGACAAACTATCAAAATTTATATAGGATTATGATGATATATATATTTGATTTTTATATGATTTACTTATACTAAGGTATCTCATAGTATCTCAAAGACACTTTTGAATAGATAATTGTCATAAAAAAATTATAAAAGCAAGTAGTTTTGGTGTAAATTCTAACAAATCATTTCATGTTTAACTTACATATTAGATGATATTTGTGTCAACAATTGAGATCAAACTTGTGACACTCGGGATCGATCTCTCATTTTTCTATACCTATTCAAATTCTAAGACAATCATAGGATTGATGTCATTTATTTTCTAAAGGTGGCAAATCAATTTAGCACATCCTCAACATCATTGGATTGATGTCAATAGAGAGAGAAAGATAGAGAGAGGGAGATATCTATAGAGAGGTAGATACATGAGAGAGGTAGATACAAGTTAGGGGTTAGGGATTAGGGGTATTATTTAGGGTTTATAGATTTAGAGAGAGAGAGACTACTTTTGACATACAACTGTAAACCCTAAATAATGCCCCTAAACCCTAAACCAAAGTAACCCTAAATAATTCCCCCAAACCCTAAACCTTAACCCCTAAAGCATAAACCCTAAATAATTCCCCTAAGCCCTAAACCCTAAACCTAAGAAAGGGAGTCCTAGTTTTCTTGTTTTTATTTCCTTCATCGATAAGGGAGAGGGAAAGATAGAGGGGAGAGATAGGATATATAGGATTGATAGGTGGAGAGAGGCAAGAGATAGAGAGATTGGGAGAGATGGCTAGGTATAGAGAGATAGAGAGGAGACAAATAGGAAGAGATAGAGGAGACGAAGGGGAGAGATAGGGAGATTAAGAGTTAGAGAGATGTCCAAAGAGACAGGGAGATAGAGGAATGATAGGGGAGAGAGAGGCAAGAGATAGGGAGAGATAGATATAGGTAGAGAGAGAGAGGAGATAGATTGGGAGAGATAGAGGAGACAAAGGGAGAGATAGGGAGATAAGGGAGAGATAGGGAGATAGAGGTGGAGGGATGTTAATTTTAATGACCTCTAAATTTTCCATAAATTATTCTCCACTAAACCCTAGACCATCACCCAAATCCTTACTTTCCTAATAAAAGCCCTTCCCCAAACATCATTTGATCATGTGACTCCTTCCATCACTAGACAGGTGCCCAGGTACTTTCCATTATTCATCTAATACTATAATCCCAATGTCATAGCTCACATTCCCACACCTACATTCATAGACTCCATTCCCCCTATTGACAGCATTGTTGATAATCATTATATAAGGAGACTCCCTTGAATAATAATTAAACCATGGATTATCCCATATCCCCATCTTACACTTTCCTCACCTTTGAACCCTTAGAAGATGACATTTAGCTATCCCCACCATTACCAATCACACTTTCTAGCAATCCCACATAAGACACCTTACCTATTACTTCACCTAGGTCATCACCAATTAAATCACCTCATTACTCCATTCAACCATACCCACACCACCCCTTTCTCACTCCACAACCTATATTAACGCATGATTAAACCTAACCCCTAACCCCTAAACTGTAACCCCTAACCCCTATTTCCTAACCCCTAAACCCTAAACTTAAGAAACCATAAACCCCTAAATCCTAAACCCTAAATCCTAAACACTAAACCCAAGAAACCCTAAACCTCTATCTCTCTATCTCCCTATCTCACTATCTCCCCATCACTATCATTCCTCTACCTCTTAATCTCTCTCCCTATGCTTTGGCCATGTCCCTCACTCTATATCTTCCTATTGGTCCTCTCTCTCTAAACACTAAACCCTAAACCTCTAAACCATAACCCCTAATCCCTAAATAATGCCCCTAAACCTTAACCCCTAACCCTGAAACTCTAAACCCTATCTCCTATCTCTCCCTTATCTCCCTATCTCTATCATCCCTCTACCTCTCAATCCTTCTCCCTATTTCTCTAGACATCTTGTTCACTCTCTATCTCCCTATCTCTCCCCTTTGTCTCCTCTATCTCTCCCTATTTGTCTCCTCTCTCTTTCTATCTAGCTATCTCCAAAACTGAGAAATCCTAAACCCAAGTACACCCTAAATCCAATCAACTCTAAACCTATATCTCCCTATCTCTCCCCTATCTCCCTATCTCTATCATCCCTCTACCTCTCTTGATCTCTCTCCCTATGTCCCTGGCCATGTGCCTCACTCTCCATCTCCTTATCTCTCTCCTCAGTCTCCTCTCTCTATCTCCCTATCATTCCTCTCTCTCTATAAACCCTAAATCCAAAACCCTAAACCTCTAAACCTAACCCCTAACCCCTAAACAATTTAAATCCTAAACCCTAAATAATGCCCCTAAACCCTAACCCCTAACCCCTAAATATGAGAAACCCTAAACACTAAACCCAAGTAACCCTAAACCGCTATCTCCCTATATCTCCCCTATCTCCCTATCACCTTTGTCCCTCTACCTCTCAATCTCTCTACCTGTGTCTCTGGCCATGTCCCTCACTCTTTATCTTCCTATCTCTCCCCTCAGACTCCTCTATATTTCCCTATCATTCCTCTCTCTCTATAAACCCTAAATCCAAAACCCTAAACCTCTAAACCTAACACCTAACCCCTAAACAAAAAATTCTAAACCCTAAATTATAATTCCCCTAAACCCTAACCCCTAACCCCTAAATCTGAGAAACCCTAAACCCCAAACCCCTAAACCCTAAACCCAAGTAACCATAAACCACTATCTCCCTATCTCCCTATCACCTTTGTCCCTCTACCTCTCAATCTCTCTCCCTATGTCTCTTGCCATGTCCCTCACTCTTTATCTCCCTATCTCTCCCCTCAAACTCCTCTATATCTCCCTATTGGTCCTTTATCTCTCTCTAAACCCTAAACCCTAAACCTCTAAACCTTAACCCCTAACCCCAAAACCATAAACCCTAAACCCTAAATAATGCCTCTAAACCCAAGCAACCCTAAACCTCTATCTCCCTATCTCTATCATCCCTCTACCTCTCAATCTCTCTCTCTATGTCTTTGGACCTGTCTCTCACTCTCTATATCCCTATCTCTCCCCTCTATCTCCTCTATCTCTCCCAAACTCTATTAGTCCCCTCTCTCTATCTCTCTTTAAACCGTAAACCCTAAACTCCTAAACCCGAGCAACCCTAAACCTTTAAACCCTAAATAATTCCCCTAACCAAACTCTAAACCACTTCTCTATATAGGTGAAACTAATACCACTTTTTCATTGTTTTCCACATTTAATTATATTCTTTTCCATTTTCCAAGTCCTACATGTGTCCAAGTTGTATTATTTGTCAAGTTTTTAGTCTAATTGTTAATCCCAGCTCTCATGGTTATTAAAATGTTAGTATAGTTAGATTTATCCTCAGGTAACATTAATTTACACATTATTGCACAAACAACCACACTGAAACATTGTTGGGAATGAAGGTGTCTCAACCTTTGTAATTCTCTGCATTTGTAATGTTTGTATTTATTATTCAATTGCCTATGTTGTAAATAACTGGAAATTCCACTTTGTCATATTGTGGGATGTGGCACGGTGATGTGTCAATCCTACATGGATTATGACAACTTGTTATTTTGTCCTCACATGAGGAGATAGGCGTCCCACTTAGTGGTAGGAATATTCTGCCATGTGTCGGCATCTTCTATGTTGTATAAGGAATGTTTGACCAAAACAGTTATGACGGATTCCTATGATGAATCTATGACATGTAAGAGTTGAGAATAAAAGGTTGTAAGACAGGTAATGATAAGTGTCATGAAGCATCTTTGAATGAGGCATATTTGGGCACCCCAAGGTGGAATATGATGTGTTGTAAGAGAATATGCTATTTATAGCATGTGTATGACAGATTCTCTTACAGCTGTAAGTTGTAACCGCTATGACAGATTCTATGACGGTCGTAAGTGTCGTAAGAGCATCTGTCATAGCCCATTTTGGAATTAGGTTACCTCTTTGGGATGGACGCTGTGGACAAGTGTCAGATAAATTCTACAATGTTGACCAAGTGTCCCTAGGCATGGGTTTTGGTCCAAGATGCCATATTGGATGCCCATTCCAAGAAAGGTCCAAAATTGCCTTGTATGTTCTATTTAAATAGGTGCTTGGAGATGGAGTTTGTATCACAGGTTTACAGGTACTGTTATGCTACCAGATTGACTCCAAATACGAGTGTTGAAGACCATTGAAGCTTGCATTGCAAGTGTATTGTAAACATTCTTTCAGATTTGTTAATACATTGTGCAGGTTTCTGAGTGTGGGGTTTTTCACCCGATAAGGGTTTTCCCCACCATAAATCTCTGTCTCTCTTCTTCTGTCTTCTTTTTGGCTCTTGTGTTTTGCTACTATATCTCATGTTAATGCTTTAACATCGCTGTAATAGTTAGGATAAATTTGAATTTGCATAGCTCTCTCCTCAATAGATTAGTGTAGGAAGCGTTTCCGCACACCTAGCTTCCTTTCAAACATAACCTTACCTAATTAAGGTTATCCTTTAAGGTTCTTTCATAAATGGCAAGCTTAACAGATCCAACTAGTTCAATGTTCTTATAGTCCATGCTTACCCTTCCAAGAGAGTTCATGCCATGTTAACTTTGCATTATGTCTTAACATATCACATGAAGGATCATCATCATCACAAGGAATAACAATGTCATGAAGGATTAACGAAGGTGTAGCTTCACCACATAAAGTATCATTCATAATTTTATCACTAGAGGGTAAGAGTATATCATGTGTATCCTTCTCAAACCATGTATCATGAATCAAATCATATGAAGGATTGGGTAAAGCAATTTAGGGCATGAAATCCAAAACGGATATCCGTTTTGGTTTGGTATCCAAACCAAAACATATGAAAGTCAAACTTTACCAAGTCACGAATTTGGCTAAGTAAAAACGCGATTTTTTCCCTATTGCCACTATTTGGCCCGCGATGATCCTGCACATACCCATGAGGATAATAAAATCATGTCAAACATGTAGAACGTGAAATGAGGAATTGAAAAGTATACCAAACATGTTCAACATGATTTTGGATTATTATCATGATTTATGATGCATTGGGATTATTAAGAAGGTCATGATTGGATGGTTCATTTACATGCTTTGGATGCACTTGCTTGATACCATATGTCTTATTTGAGTCTATTGGATTGGGTTTGGGCTTGTTTTTGGATTGACAATTCTTGATCAATAACACACTCCCATGTTTCATTTGGTTCATGATCTATATGGGGTTATTGTTGGTAGTCTTATCTCTCTTATCAAGTCCATGACACAATTGATAAGTCACTTCATGGTTGAAGGATTGGTGTTTTGAGGTCTTATGAAATTTGAGAAAGAGAGGATGGATGGATATATTCATACTTGTAGATTCCTAGGGATAGTTGACATGACTAAATGGATGGATGTATTCAGGAACTATGTTTAGATTTTATGAATCTATTATCAATAATTTCATGTTCTTTAGTATTCCAAAGGTTTAATGAAGGTCATAAACATAAAAACCATCATGAAGTCCTTCAAATATTCTTGAATTTATCATACATCCCTAGAACACTCCCAAAACCAGTCATAAAAGTCATTAAACCATACTAAAAGGACCTTAAGCAATCCTTTTAATTCTAAGGCAGATTTGAGAAGGAAACACATAGAATCTAAAAAACCTAGGATTACAAAACATATAGAATTGAATTAAACCTACCAAATCCTAGGCATCAAATGATGATCAAGGATGACCACAAAGAGAGTTCTAAGGTAGATTTGAGAAGGAAATATAGTCAAGGAGTGTTAAGAAGAATGGATTTAAGATTTGATGATAAATAGACTGCACCTTTGTTTTCCTTTTAGGTTAGATGATCATCACATGGAGAAGTATTTCTATTGGTGTTGTTTTATCAACTTGGAAGATTATGTGTGTTGTTCTCAAAATCCACTACACTCGATTTTGTAGACAACCCCTACAAAACTTGTCCGTTTTGTAATCTACACTCTAAGTTTGCAAATCAAGACAAGATTCTCTTGATCCCGTGCGAGGTTGTATGGCATCCTAAACTTGTTTACAACATTCCCTCTAATCGACTCCTCAAAGTTTGTGTGAATCAATTAGGTTGTAAATTGACCAAAATATCAATTTTGGTCATTTTTTGGGTGTTAGTCAAATTTTGAGTCTTGATATGTAAAGTCGGCTAAATTCATTACTTTCACATGTTTTTTTTGTTGTTTATGTGTAGTGTCGGTGATTTCCGCCACTTCTACATAGTTTTTCTCTTCCAACATGTCCGAGCGGCATTTTTTACTGCCATAACATGTTCTCGTTGAAAGTTTAATTTGCACATGCAAAGTCGGCGATTTTTGCCACCTTTGCATTTTTGTGGAACACATGTAAGGTCGGCCGAAATCACCGCCTGAGAAAAATCTCTGAGATCTTGAACTTTGAGTGCATTAATGGCTATTCGTGTGAAGTATTAAGTGTTTATTTTCGAGTTGTTAAATATGTCTTTTTGTTTTTCTTTTGTCATTTGCTTTCTTACTTCCTAGTCACTCATTGGACTCCCCTCGCACCATTCGGCTGCATCATTTTGGATTCAACCGAACTCGCCGTTGTTGAACTTAGGGTTTTTCAAACTTGATAGGTGAGTCTTTTTCAACCGCTTTCATTTTCTTTTTATGGTTTTTGTTAGTATAATGGTTTGAATGGCTTTATTAGTTTGAATTCATTATAAACTTTTGTCGGATGTTGTGCGTTCCTATTTGTTATGGTCATCTTGATCTTGATCTTGGTTCATTTTTCCAAACATGCGTTAGGTATGCCTTCAGGTAGGTCTTATCATTTTGTGCCCTAGAATGTAAACAGACAATTCCAAATAGCGAAAATTGTCGATTGATCTCTGTGCTAGGTTTTATACCAACATGTGTCGTCGGTTGTTTTTGCCGACCAAGCCACTAAACTAATTCACAGTTCATTCCTTGTATGTGTGTACTGCAGTATCAGTTGTTTGAGCCGCTTTTACATGTTTCTTCTCATGAATGAGTTAAATGCACAATCGACGAATTTTGCCGCTTAAACCTTTCAATACCTATCAAAACACGAGGTGTATCGGCGGCAAAATCTGCCGCCCTTACACAAAGACTTTGTAATTCGTATCATTTGCAGGATCAGCGTTTTTAACCACCCGGACATTTGTGAATTCCCTCGTATGCAATGTTAGCATTTTTTACCGATCAAACATCCAACTTGCAATTTTTCCCATATGCATTGTCGACGTTTTCTACCTCCGATGTACATCAAACTTGCAACTCCCTGGAACATGCAGTAGCGGTGAATTTTGCCGCCGATGCAAGTACACAAAATCTCTCAAATGCAAGGGCAACAAATTTTGCCACCCATGCAAACATTTTCCCAAATTTTCCTAACTCTGGGGAATTTTTAGTTTTGATTTTCCGAGCCCACTTTCCTCTGATTTTTGGCCTGCTTGCACTCTAGCCCTTTCAAGCGTGTCTCCATAGTCGTGATCGTCAATATGCAATTTTCCTAGATTGCTAGTATTTCCCCTAATTGCATGATCATGACTTTTTGCTACAGTTTCTTCTGTGGATCTTCATTCTTCATCAGCATCTTCTGGTGATAGCTCATTCAGATGACTAAGTTGTCCCCGAAGAAATCGAAAGTGATGAAGTACAAATATCAAGGTGTTTTTCCAATCACCTCAGTCACTTCTAATGTTGATGACATTAGAGATACAAAGATTGGCCATGTGGACATGGCTAAGTTTGTAGAAAGAACCAAGTCAAGCAATCCCAACGCTGCAATGAAGAAGATAATTGACAGTAACATCCATTTGGTGTCGTCTTTCCCAGTGGCAACTCACAACACAGAATTTGTTCTTCAGTGTGCTCAATTCTATAACAGAGATACTAGAGTTGTAGTGGATGCAAGTGGCAATGTGATAATCAGACTCAATCCTAAGTTCATTGATAAGGTGTTTATGTGCCCTCCTACTACAGAAGTGTTAAAGCTTGATTTTGTTGAAGCATAGAAGGAATACGACAAAAATCCTGAGAAGGCAAAGAAAGTAATCAACAATAAATGGCTAAAGACTGCAAGGTCAAATTTGTCAAGGTGGCCACGTAGTTTCCCTCGAAGTGACTTTGTAGAAGAAGTTGGTGATCTGATAACTCTTCTTAGCAGGATAAGAGGTTTGTCCTCTTCCTCACAGTTTCATGAATGGATGTATCCTTTCATTAAGGTAATACTCCAAGGCAAACAAATCATCTTCTTGGGGGGAGCAAATCAGCAATGCTTTGCACGAACAATTGATAAAGGTACCCACTACCTTTAAATTTTACATGACCTCTTATCTGGTGTATATAGTGGCTCCTATGAGGATCTTTCTAGGCCTAACATCAGAAGGAGATAGGAGGGTAATCCATATGTACCAATACTACTCTCAATTAACATTGAAGGGTTCTATTCATCATTTTAGGAGAGTAAATGATGCTTTCTTTGCAGTATTCTTATGTCTTTTTGACCCCCAACTAGAACAGAGAAGAGTATCAGATGAGGCTTAGACAGTGGTAAATGATTTTGGGTGCATGTTCTTACAGTTCCCTACTTTCTCATATCTGAGGGTTGGCTTTTTCTAAGGTCATCCTTATATGCTTCCAAGATTCCCCTCAGACAAACTGGTCTTAATGGAGTTATGCAGACAAATGATCATCGTGCATAATAAACAAATGGAACTCAAGAAGCCTGGTTTCAGGTTCTCAGTTGAAATTGGTAGGTATTCAGTATCAATTGCTGCAAAGGCTAGGGCCATGGAGACTAAGATGCAGCTTGTCACTATGAAGCAATTCAAGAGAAGACCAAAGTTTGACTACAGGGGCGTGAAAGACAAAATCAAGAGGAAAACCCAATTCCATGAGCCTATGGTTGAGGACGTTTGGGTAGATTTGAGAACACAAGAAGATGTCAGGAAGTTGGACTACAACAGGTTATCTCTTGAGCAGATCGAATATCTGGGACTTGCTGATATTCCTGAGGATCTAGTGGATGATTGAGAATTGGTCGATGACAGATACAACACTAAACAGATTGCTAACACCCCTCTCCCTCCAATCCAATGGTCTCAAAAAGAGTTGACCTCTTTGAGGAAAAGATTTGAGCCTATATTGGCAAACACCAATAATTGGCTAGTAGATAAAGGAATTACTCTTAAAGAATTTCTCACAGGATCAGAAACTGAGATCTAAGAGCAAACTGGTAAAAAGGTGGAAAACAGAACAAAGAACAAGATTGTTGTTCCCTCATCCTCTAAAACACATAAGCCTAGAATCAAGTTTGTGACGAAGAAATCAAAGACTGTGGAGGAGGAGCCTAAAATAAAAGATATGAAGGCTAAGGAGCCAGCTACTGAGGAGCCAGCCACTAAAGAAATGGAGGTTGAAGATAGGACTACAGATTAACAAGAGGAGGAAGCTTTGTCCCTGCAAGAGAATGTACAACAAGAAACAGGAGTCTCTTCTCCTTTGCCTAATACACCTGTTACAGCTCCTGTGTCTGTTTCCCCTATTGATATTCCCTCTTCTGAATCTCCCTCCCCTTCTAAAATAATTTTTGACAATCCCCAAAACACTTTTGAAGATGTTCTCCGTTCTTCAGGGCCTATTCCTAGTTTGGCTTCTTCATCTTTGGATATTGGGGATGCCTCTATTTTTGATCATTTTGTAATGAATACTGAGCAAGTCTAGTGTAAATGTAACAGGTGCAGTTTTTACTAACACTCAACCTATTGTTTCTACTACCAGTACAAGTATAGTTCTGGGGACACCAACAATGGGAATGGATCCCAATGTGAGTACTTCTCTGCTTCCACCTTGGTTATCAGCTTATACACCAAAAAGGAAAAAAAAAGCCATCTCCCTAGATGACTTTGATTTCAGTAAGCTGGTACCTGCAAAAGCCAAAGCTCTGAAGAAACGAAAGATTCTTTCAAGAATGCTTGAGGACAAGGGGCATAAATTTCTGGAGATTGCAAAACCTCCACAGGATGCAACCATGGAAAATTTTTATATGAATGATTACTCTATCTCTAGAGTTGAACTGGGCAAGATAACTCATGACAGTGCCAAGAATGATATGCAGTCAGCCATGGACATCCTGATTCAAAAATTTGACAGGGAGAAAGAAATGAAAGATCACTACAAAGCAATGGTGGAATAGTTGACTGCAGTGGTAAGGAAAATCACTCTGAATTCAGAAGTAGTAACTCTTGAAGTCATTTCTGTAGAAGACCCTGTTATCTAGAAAGAAGAAAGGACTCGTCTCAAAGGAAAAGTGCTTGAAGAGTATCTAGATAGGATGCGCACATAGGGAATATCTCTGCTCACAGAACTATCTGAGAAGACAGATAAAATGGAGAAAATAAGAACAGAACTAGATGATCTCATTGATGTTATTTCTCAAGATTTGAGCGCATAGAAAAGAATCATGATAAATGGGTGGAGATGAGAAAACTGAAAATAAGCACTCTAATATCAATTGGTGCCATTTCTAATAGGGATTCTTATATAGAAACAAAAGAGGCATTGACCTACAGGAGCCATGTGCTTAAGGATTTGATCAACGACCTTGAGACTGCGAGGAAACTCAGTGAACAAAGTGATGTTAGTCTCTTGCATAAATTGGAGGAGTTACCCTGCAAGCTTGTATCATAGGATAACCAATTTCTCTCTGCAGAGGAAATGGTTCAGGAATTTGAAGATATGTTCTAGAAAGAGTTTGAAGATAAAATATTTTCAATGGCCTCTGTGGACAATATTATGGACAATCAGTTAACTTTGGATAATCTGAAAACCAAGTTAACTGGTCATGCAAAATCAATCACTACAGTCAGAGATGCCATTGTGAGAGCTAAGATGATTTTCAGGAATTTCACTATGTATGATGGTCACATGAAGAAAGATGGCGATACAAGTTGAAGCAGTTTTTCTCAATACTTAGTTTATTTTTTCTGCTTTGTAGATGTACTTTTGAAACAATTTTGGACATATTTACATGTACTTTTTCCATATGTAATTACATGTAAAAACATAGGAAGTCCCAAGTCAAAAAGGACTCCTTTGTTGAATAAGTCAAAGTAGTTGTAAATTTCCTATTTTTGCTCCAGTCTCCTCCCTATAAATAAAGAGGGCCTCTATTGTAAATATTATCTTTTGTCTATTGCAAGAATACTCTGGCGAATTGAAAAGAAAACCAAGACTTTGTGCTTCTTTGTGAGAATCAATTATCAAATATTTATCAATACAAGAAAGCAAGTTAAATTCCAATCTTTGTCTTGGGATTATTTGTGTTATGATAGCATTGTTCTTACATCTTACTATCATAATTTTCATTGGTAATAATTGAAGTGTGGAGATTGTTTCAAGTGATTAAAGAGCATTCTTAATTTGATTGTGATAGACTTTGTGTTATCAAATCATTTGTGAGGATTGTGTTTATGTTTGTGAGAATACAATAGTTTGAAGACTTTGTGCTGCAAGTTGTTATATTCAATCTACTTTTATCATCTTGGAGAAGAGTGAAGACTTTGGGCTGCATTCAACTTCAAATAGTTCTATTTGCAATTAGTAAGTGAAGCAATAGAAAACTTTGTATTTCTGTGGTCTTGTGATAGTTTATAAGTTCTTTAATATTACTTTCACTAAAATCATCATCTTGAAGTATAAACATCTATTCTAAAAAAAGAGAATGAGATGAAATGGAACCACCACAAATATAGTTTTTAGTGTACATAAGTTTCATAAGTTATTTGTTTGTAATAGTTGAGCAACTAGAGGGAACCTCCCCTTGCTGAGGAGAGAGACTTTGTCTCATCATAGCTGTGGCTGATATACCCATTTTGCCGTAGTGAGTTAACGACAAAATATTCACCCAACAATGTGTAAGGTTCATAGGGTTCACTGTGGGTGGATAGATATTAAATTTCATGACAAAAGGGACTGTCATAACTTGACAGTACAATCATATGGGAATTTTATCAAATATTGTAGTTGCAACTACCCTAGGAGACATGAATGCAAAATGTTGAAGCATAGTAGAAATTTGAACATAACACTTTGGGTTAGGCAAGACTGAGGTAGACTCAATGTCATGTATCAATATCCAAAGTATCATACATCATCCCCAAAATATATAGATATATAGTTAGAGAGGAATAAGAACATACATAGGATTACAATACACTTAGAATTATTAACATGTATATCAATACAAAGTTTTCAAACTATAGAAGGTAAGAAAGACCTACATAAGATACAAAGAGAAACAATCAATAAATGATTTGAAATTTGACTCAATAACATAGTTAAGTGTACCTCACGAAGAGAAGGAAGAAGATTATTGGAAGGGTGTAGTGTAGTATAGGTGAATATAGAAGATATGGAAGAAATGTTTGTAATAAACTAAAACAACATCTCATTACAAGAGGTGGCAAGTGTTATAGTTATTGTAGGAATATGAAGAGAGTTCTTAGGTTCATTAGGAAAACCCTAGTTATTGTTAACCGTGTTATAATATTGGGGTGCAAAAAATGCCCCATGTAGAGAAAACAAGTGAAAAATAGAAATATTATAAGAAACAACATCCAATCAGGTTAATGTTAGTTGATTTAAGATTAGTTTTATTAACAATAGGTGCAGTAAATATAGTAATAAAAATGAATTAATCATCAATAGAGTACAAAATAACAAAGAAAGGAAAAGATATTTTTTGCCTTTCCAAGAGAGAGGGAAAGCACAAAAACCTCCAAAATGTCAAGTGTTATAAGAGACAAGAAACTTAGAAGTGTTAGAAAATAAGAATAATATCAAATGCAAGTACCAACCATACTATAAAGTATCCCAAGAAAGTGGTTTCCAATGGTATGTAGAAAGTTTTCATAATGATGAAGAAAAATTACTAAAGAACCAAATACCTTGAAGAAAAACAATGTTGATGCAAGGTGTTTGGGTATTGGAAAAAGTTTCTAAAGCCTTATGGGTTGCATACTCATCAAGAGAAACAAGATATATGTGGACTATTAAGGCTTGAAAAAATTATTATAAAAATAGTATCTTGGTATTTATCAGGACTTATAATTGACATGTTGGTCATCTTCAAATGGTTTCTCAATTCCTCAAGGAGAAAAAGTTACTTTTTATTGCCAAAAAGGGTGAATTTGCAAGGACATCATTGATGTATATTGGTCATGTTTATTGGAAATGGATCTAGGCGAGGATAGACCTTTACAAAGTGAAAATAAACATTGAACTAGTATGCTTAGTATGTAGGTATTCTTATTATGCTGAAGCCATTTGTAAGGGAAGTACAACAAGCATATGAAATTAACATATAAGAGGAATTAGGAACAAATAGTAACACCATGATAAAATGAGCATGTACATAAGGAATTTAAAATATACCATGAATAAATAGGATGAAATTTATTTTTATTTGGATCAACATGAGAAAGGTAAGGACTATGTTAGTACCTCGCATTGCCCCTAAAATTTAAAGAAGAGGAAAATGCAAAGAGTGATAGTGATAGAGAATATGGAACATGGGAGGTAACATAGAGATAGATGAAGTGGAAACACAAAGAAAACTAAAAATGTAATCAAATCACAAAACTTTAGATTTGTACATAACATACCTTTATGTAATCAAATAACATAACTTTGTGTCATTCAATCCAACAAAGCATGTGGATCTGCTCTACTCTTTATGGTGTCAAGTATTGCTTCATGGTTGGACTCACAAACTTTACACAAGTTTCTATTCAATGGTCTACCCCCATATTTTATCAATTGAACATTTGACGCCATGACAAGGTTAGAATAATGAAGAATTTTCCTATGTGTGTCAAAGTCCTTGAACAATGACACATTGGACTTCTTATTGGATACCCTCTAAGCCATGTTTCAGTAACAACCACCAATCCTATAGGGTACTCTATGTTTTCTCCATCTGTGATAGGGGCTATCAATTTTTTTGCCTCAACATAATGACAAATAATAATTCATTCCTTCATCATTATTTTCATCCGTAATAACTACATAAACATGCCCTACATTAAATTGCACAAAAAAGATTAATTCTTGATAAATGATGGAAAAATACATCATAATCTAAAATATATTAATATTCATTAGGTAATGTGTCTACAATACCTGGCTCAACTAGATCTGAAATATGGTCAAAGTTAATAGATGATTCCATCTGAATGAGTTGTAGTGCTCCTAGAAGTTGGTACATCTAAAGTGGGCTTAAAGCTCTAGCACACCATTCATTGACCATTCTTTTGACTCATAGTCATTCCAATAAAAATCTATATAGGATGAACAAAAACATGCCATCTGCCTCGAATGAATAGTCCATGAAGTTGCATTTGAGCTTTTAAAAGAGTGCAACTCACTTGATCCTGTCACTATACAACAATATTCATATTTTGCAATGTTAGCTTCTTCTATCAACCAAAAAAATCTACAAACTAAAGACTTACCTTCATTATCTATACCCATTCTAGAGTTACACCATTTGACAATGGATGTTGCATCTGTCAACTTTGCATTATCTTTGTAGTTCAACTTTTTTCATGCTAAAGCTCTTTTAATACATTCTCCAGCACCATCATGCTCCCCTTTTCCATGCCCAACCTTAAATAAATTCCATATATGTTAAACACCACTCAATATATGCATCCTACTCAACCAATAGAACATCTGTGAATTCTTAAATTGTGATGCACAATTATTTGACCATATGATATGCTGACTAAACATGATGTTCCTACTACTCAAATGACCATAGAACATCTACAAGCAAACTTGCACAAACTCTGTAGAATGTGTGCGATCATCACTAATATAAAATGATGCTCCCTCTAGATCTTTCTATCTTCCTATGTATTGTTAGGTGCATGAATGAATGTTATATGCACAAATATAGCAACCTGAGTGGAGTTGTAGTATTGTGATCGAACCTTATTTTGTGGTTGTAGTGTATAATTCTCTACAAATTCTACAATTGACATGATTGTATGAAGAGGAAATGTTTCCTTGCATAACTTGAATTGCAAGTCCAACCATTGAGCTCTGTTTCTATGCCTTGTATACTCATAAACTATCTTTTCTCAAAAAATAGGCATAAATATAGATACTAGTATTTCTTCACTCACCAATTTACACCTTTTTACTTCTTTACCATCTTTTAGACTGTATGCCACTGTCTTACATTTCCCAAAAGGTACTATTTCATTTTCAATTGCATGTGAATTCTCCATGTGTACACAAGTTCTCAAAAGTTGCAAACCACCGCAACTATCACATGTTCCATCCAAACATGATTTCTTATAAAACATTTGTCCATCTACTCTTCACAAAAAATTCTTGAAATGAAATCTCTTGCCAATTTAGGTGGAGTTTCTATCATATACTCCTACAAAACATCATTAGTATGCAAAGAAACACATATTTGTTGATAAACATCATAATGCATAGAAACTTACACGTGAGCTCTACAACAAGTTGTGCATGTGTGATTTATTTTGACATAAAAAGGTTTTCCCATTTCAAAATACCTTTGACTAATTTGAATTTGAGGATAAGTCTCTAGAAATTTGGAGAAAAATTGTGTTTGAGTCATATCTAGAAAATGCTTTAGATGTGGCTCACGGTTTAGACAACCAATTCTCTGTTGAAATAAGGGAAGACAACTAAGGGGGGGGGGGTGAATCAGTTGTCACCAAAACTTTTATCCTTTGATGTAATTAAACTTCTTTACCACTTAATAACAGATGAAGGATATAACCATGAAAGCATGAATCAACAACACATGAGCAGAAACAAAATCAACACACATAACACCAAGATTTTTACGTGGAAACCCGGTTAAGTGAAAACCACGATGGGGGTTAACCCACAAGATTATTCCCTGTTAAAAGAATAGAAAATAGGGAAGGCACATGCCTTTAGGGTGCACTGCCTAGAGCTCACTGCTCCAAGAGGCTCACTACCTACATAAATATTTATAAGTTTATCACAGAAAGATTGAACTGGAAAACAACATCTTCTTCATGCCAAGGTTAGTTCCATTGAAGTGCACATACATTTGCTCTACCCCCAAACACTTCTTTGCTATCTCCTCATCCTTTACTACTCTTCCTCTTCTTCTCTTCTTCTCTGCTTTACCTTTCCTCCTTTCTTAGGATTTTGTCATTTTCACACAAGGATAACTTTCCACAACTCATCCACAAGTATTTATATGCTTCATAAACCTTAGAATGAACATCAAGGTCAGCTTGACTCAATGTGGATCATTGGATTGTCAGCCAAACATAGCTGGGACTTGAATCTTCCTCAAACAACATGCCACGCTTCATAGAACCTCTCTTAGATCATCTGCAACATGCACAAAGCATCCGGTCAGCCAAGACTGGAGAGAACAACAACACCCAAGGACAAATCTTGAATCACAAGCTCAATCCTTGATGCAGACCACCAACACAGTAGGCACATGATCTAGAGACCACTACAAGCATAATGAAATCAACAAGAACAACCGCACCACCTCACATCACTAGAAACACTTGCATCTCCATCCAAAAACTCAAGAACACCAATTGTTATGACTGTCACACTAGAAAGATTACTTGCAGACCTCCAAACCATGAACCACTTGAGTTGAGGATACACACTGATATCCCAAACACATATCTAGATCTACATATCATAATATTCCAATGTGGATCAATCCGGACCATACTCCTGTCACTCTGTCACCTCTGAACACTGCAAAAACCTGGTTCTACTAAGATGGCCATAACTTCATCAATACTTCATGTGAACCTCTCAAATCATAACTAGAGC